>OU795038.1:25838945-27045727 GCA_917208275.1 Patella pellucida | reverse complement strand
TCTAATTGTATCTTTTTTATATTCTCATTACGATAAACAAAAATAACACACAACACATCGTCGGTGGGCGATCAAAACCTCGTATATCGGTTTTTGGCAAGTTTTCAGGGGGAACAAAAAAATATCTGCGCTACCGGATTTTTTATTGAATGTTATCATATTTTTAATTTATGAACTAATTTGTGGAACATATAATATGGGAAGGTGTTTTTTTTGATATTTTTAGGGGTTTATGTGCTTTGGCTATATACGACATTTTGTCTTGTGAAATGGCGGCGTATGTGATATACGACGTTTTGTTCACTAACTATAAGCCATTTTCTGGGTATATACGACGTTTTGTTCTTAATAACCTATTTACACAGATTACTTCCTTACGGTAATTTACCTAGTGCATTGGCGGACGCAGGATTTTTTTAACGGCCCGGGGGGGGGGGGGTCCGGAGCAAGTCCGGAAAAATCGGGGTGTCAGTGGTGGATTGTGAAGCTTATCTGCACCCGAATATAACATTCAATTTTATCAGCTGCATCACCCTAACAAAGTACAGAAATGTACACGTTATTTTGTATACTGTTATTTAAGGGAGCGCGGGTGGGGTACCTCGATCCGCCACCGGCCCAATAGGTTATCCGTGGCTTAGATATATCCACCATATAAACCAAGGTAAATTAAGCGGGGTCATCCGATCCACTACACAATTCAGGGTAGGTTACCCGGGGCGATAGTATCCACGACATTACTCAAGGTTAAGTAACCTATAGGGCTGTAATTTTCGCGACATAATTCAAGGCAAATAATCCTGAGCCATAATATCCACGACATAATTCAAGGTAAATTACACAGGGCCATAGTATCTACTACACATTTCCAGGTAAGTTTTCTGGTAGGTAAATAGCCTTCCGTCGGTTCTGTTAGGTAAATATAGCCTTGGATCGGATGATACTGACTACACAAACTAAGATAAGATGTCAAGGGTCGTGATATTTATTCCATACACAGGAACACAAAACCCAATGTACGTTTAGGAGCATGGAATATATTATAGAAAAGCTATCGAATTTGACTTTTTAAAATAAAACACTTCATAAACAAATGAACAATTTTATAATTTCCAAGCGAAGCTTCTAGTTCACATCATGACTAAATTGATCATAAAATGCGTGATAATCTCTTGGATAATACAGTAGGCCTACATGTAATTAAGAACAATTTATTATTGTACTAAACATTTCAAAAACAAATGAACAATTTTATAATTTTATGTGCACCATTTTTTTCTCCAAAAGCAAACGCAAACGTCAATAAAAACATATTCTTGCAGACCTGTAAACTGTCATTGTTTCTAATTAAGTGGTAATGGTAAGAGGTTGTGCTTGGGCGAGGTAAAATCTAGTTACTGAAAGTGGCGGTTATTTTAGGTGGTGCTTGAGGCTTGAGTTACCGAGGGGGATGCTGGAGGGTTGTAAGTACCGGTAACTAGAGGTGGTGCTTGAGCGAGGTAAGTGCTGGTTACCGAGGGTGATGCTGGAGGGTTGTAAGTACCAGTTCCTAGAGCTTGTGTCTGAGCGAGGTAAGAACTAGTTACCGAGGGTGATGCAGGAGGGTTGTAAGTACCGGTTTCTAGACTTTGTGTCTGAATGAGGTAAAAATTAGTTACCGAAGGTGATGCTGAAGAGATGCAAGTACCGGTTACAAGAGATGTTGCTTGAGCGAGGTAAGTGCTGGTTACCAGAGGTCAAGCTGAAGGAATATGAGAACTGGTTATTAGAGGTGGTAAAGGAATGTAACTATTGGTTTCGGGGGGGGGGGGGCGTGCTAAAAGTATGTAAGTACCATTTACTTGAGTCGGTTCTGGGGCGAGGTAATTATTGGTTATTTTGGGTGGTGCTCGGATGAGGTAAGTACTGGTTTCAAGAGCCTTGGTAAGTACTTGGGCCTGGCAGTGATGTTTAAACGAGGCAAGTAGTTGTTGCACCAGGTGTTGGAGCAAGGTATGTGTTAGTAACTGCACGTGGTGCTGGGACCTGATACGAACACGTATAGCTTTATGTTCCGATGCCGGTATAACTACTAGTATATCATTCATTCGGCCTTGATTAAAGGCTCAATAACACGCTTGTTGTAACTGAATAATATGTCCCAATCATTATTCTGGTCAACAAATTGTACTCTTTTTTTTTTTACAATATTCCAATTAATAGATGATACAAATTTCATCTTGACACAACGAATTTTAAAAAAATGGAAAAATTCAACTACATGGTTTGAAAAGTTATACGGAAACCTTTTCAAATGTAACTTAGATTTTAAAATATTTTCGAACTCTGGAAAAGTAAAATAGGATGTAATGGATACTTTACACAACAGGTAGGATACTTAAACATCTTGTTGTTAGAATAAGGGTATTTTTTTTCTGGACCTGTCAAGCCAGCAAGGGTGTTAGTGTCCCTTTAATAGAAAAATTGTGTCTTAATTTAAGGATTTTTTTATATCGAAATATAAACGAGATTGGATCTATACGTGAATCGTTGTTATCTTCACCACTGGATTATTTTAAATTTGTCATGGAAACTTTCTCATTTTTAAACAGTTTATAAGTAGGCGACACAATCATGTACTTCCTGGGGCTTAGCTTTCGATGTATTCGAATTTAGGGAGATCGGAAGCATAAGTGGCCCCCCTCGACAAAGACAGATTCGAATACGCCAGTATTGGTGCCTGAAACAAATTGGAATAATAATCAAACAGTTTGACAAAACTTAAGAATAAGTAATGTGAAATTAAGCTGGTTCGTTAAAAGCTCAAGACTCTTGTTTTCTTTTTTTTCATCTAGATTTGGGACACAGTTTTACAAGTTTCATCTCTATCTAACATGAATTCCTCTATCATTTAGATTCAAAATAACCACTATTATGTCAAAATAAACCAGAGGCGGATTAAAGGGTGGCGCAAGGGGCGCGCAACCCCCCACCCCCTAATTTTCGACAGTGCCCTTTTTTACTTCTGAAAGTGCCTTTTTTACTTCTGAAAGGGGCCTTTTCTCAGACCCAAATATGTCCGAAAATATCAGCCAAATAGCTCTTGGAATTGCTACAGATGCAAGGAACAGGGATGTAGCCACGACAGGCGGCACTATTTTCTGCCGCCAAGCACAAAGGAAAAATCGAAAAAAAGCCGCCCAGTCGTATTAAAACCCCCTCGACTTCATCCTTCTCTGCACACAAACTCAGCGCTCGAAATTTACCACGGCAAACGACAAAGCCCCGATAAAAGACTACACAAAGCATGTCTGCCACGGCATTATTTATTTTTGTGTGCCGTAGTAGACCCTATCATCCAAATTTACGGCACTCCAATGTTAAAGGTTTAGATGTCGTTAATGGTGTCGTACGTTCGGTTTTACGATCAATTTTGAAGGACTGTTTAAATCTACGGTTAATCCTAGCCTATCCAGAATGTCAATGTTTCTTATTTTATTTCTTGCCTGTGTTGATCATGAATTTGCTACGGCACGGTAGTAGGGCTAGGAGGACGATGAAAGCTTTCTCAACTTCTGTTTGACCTGATTGTCATTCAACCGTAATAATAATGTAATTTGTGAGACACAAATAAAACAAAACAGCGTGTTTTAATTATCAATATCTACCTGTTGTCATATTGCGTTGTACTCAAATAAAACACAAACACCGTTTTAAGAATAGGCCTATATAAAGTTGAATATATAAATAGAAATTGAATTGCACTGAAGCAAATAAGACAGCAAATTAAATGCTCTAACAATACACCAATAAGGATTGAATTTTCATAAAAGACCACGCCCCCCTCCAAAAAAATTTTTCGCTCGCAAACGATTGTTTCCACCACTCACCGCAGCGACGTGCCCTCATTTTGCCCCCCCCCCCCTTTCCCAAATTCCTAGATTCGCCCCTGTAAACAATATCTATCGACAGGCTGTGTTATACAAAACTTACATTGTTAGTCTGTAGCCTGTGTCGACGTCAATTTGGAGATACGACGTTTTGGTTCTTACAGACCACGGGATTTTGAAAGATGTTTATGACAAATTGGCGTATATATAAGATACGACATTTTGGTTTGTAGAAAATTTCACGAATCAGAATACGATGTTAAGTCACATGTCTATAACTTGAGTTTTAACTGGATTACAATTACCACGAATACACCATTCAACGCGCCTCTAATATACGATTCTAACCATGTAAAAAACGTTTTTGGCGCCAAAATCGATATACGAGGTTCTGATCGCCCACCGACGACATACGCTATATAATATAGTGCCAAGAATACCCTTATTATATCATCCCATATTATAAAAGTACAGTCGAGGTGGGAGAGATCTCGACACAGGATATATTTATTTAATCAGGATAAAAAGACCCACCAAAGAAATAATATAAACTTATTCTTTTATATGGTAAAACTGGATAAACAAATTAAATGTGACGAAAGGAAAGAAATGGGATTTAATATCGCGACATCAAAATTCTTCGCACATTTTCATAATTTTGCTCGCACAGCAGCTTTTTTTAATTTCAGTAATTCTTTTACCGAGGTCCCGTTTACTTATTTTTCCTTGGGGGACAATGGTTAGCTTGTACGTGTTGTATCATAAGGTTCCCTGCCACTGCTAAAGCCCCCTACGCACAAGCGAATTATTGAATAAAATTGAAGCATATTATTATATTTGTCCCGAAAAGGCCTAGATTGTGTCAAGGGACCCCCTCTCTCTCCCCCTCTCCCACTCTCCATACAAGTAAAAATCCATACCAGTAAAAATCAATTGGCCATATAGCAACAGCAGCACCTTAAAGTACCCTCATGGTACCAACAGGTGATAAGTTTCATGTACATGCTTGGAACTTTCTAGAAGCAAAAGTATCCATAGCTGGTGTAAATATTTCACAAATCTAGCCCAAATTTTCCTTGCTTTCCCCAAGTCAGACCACGCCCAACATGGCCACCAGTTACATGGCTGAAACCTAACAGAAGCAAGGGTCTATACTTGGAAACTATAATTTTCAAAAATATAACCAAAAGTTTGGAGACTTTCCCCACGTCAGATTGCTTTAAAGATCAAATCCCGATAATATTTTGCAGAATAAAACAGCTCAATTTTGAACAAAAATCCTTTACAATCCCCTACCTTCGAGCCGAACAACTGACTTAATATTAATATATTTGATGCGTATTCAGCTTAAACCGGCCAGTTATAATCTGTAAATGGAGAACGGTGTCCTAAGCTGTATTATGCGGTGTCTGGATAAAGTAAGACTTTTATTTTTTTAATAATGTATAGGTGAAAATTTACCTTTTGTAATCAAGTGGGTCATTCGCTGTATAGACGTCTAAAGGAACTGAAATCGGTTGTCTGGTCACCCAGCGAAAAAATTGATCCAAAATCTTAAAAGGGTTACGTGTCCGGGAAAGCAGATTTGAAGTTCACGTCCAAACGTCTCACTATTTTGAGCTGATATTTTAAGACAAAGCAAAAATGCACCATTCCTCTATATTTTGGCTCTTAAATTTCATACCTACTTTGTTTAAATCGGGATAGTCCCTTTAAAGCCTGTCCGACGACGCCTCGGTGGTGATTTTTATGAGGTCATTAGTAACATGGCTGAAACTTAACATAAATATTGATCAGTGCATGAATAATGTGATTTTCGAAAATCTACCCATTGTGTATGTATTCAGTGCTTGATATAAAATGTAGAACTAAACTGCTGCATTTTTATTCCTGGTAGATAATTAGAAGACAAACACGTCGTGAAAAGGGATCCTAGCCATAAGCAGAAAATTACAAATCTAACCAGAGACAACATAAGGTTAATAACATTATGTAGCAGCGAAGATAGTATGCGTCACACGTTGGATGTGGTATGGGGAGTTTTTGTCATCGGTGTTCTCCACATCTGACCAGCGAGAGCTGAGACGCACAGCACTACATAGTTCTACTGTCTACACCTCCCTGAAAATTAGATAAACTAAAAGCTGGCTCACCGTAAAGATCTGTGATAAGAAAAAGAAATCAGATGATTAGAAATAAGAAGTGTGCTGTCAATTAATAAGTATCCTTTCCGTAGCTAAGGTGTGGCTTGAGGTCGTACAAATAATCCGAACTAGGTTGGGTATACCCCTTTTAAACATTAAACTATGGTAAACGCAAAATAACAAAGTAAATAACTCGACTACTTTCCTTAATCTGAAACGATAAGATCCCGACCCAGCTGCCTTTCTCGCGACCTATCGTTGGGCACTACCCATACCATTCCGAAGTCTTCCACTCCCCCTATATTTAGTTATCTGCGGACTGCGGTTTTGTCTGCTTCGATTCCAGCATAGACAAACAATTTCCGCTGAATTATTTTCAGTTTTTAGATACGTGATGTTTGAATAAGGTTTATAGACACATTATATAAGGGTTAAATTTGTCTATTGCATGTCTTTCTATGGGCCTTAAATGTTATATAAGTTATAAGCATGAAAAGACCAACGGATGCTTCTCAAGATTTGAACTAGATTAGAACGGTTCGGACTTTAATGATTTAATTCAAAATAAGAAGCTAGGCGAAGTCTCGAATATGCCAGTACCATGGTTAAAATAATGCACACATCTTGTCAAAACTATAAACAGTGATAATTTGCCCCAGAATAAAGTAATTTGAATGGAAACTAATTAATATATTCATTTTTCATTATCTATTTTTGAACTATTATAGCAAGAAAGGCCAGCTCTTGATCTAAATCTTACATAATGTATCTTTAAATTAGAGTCTACGGGACACTGTGTGTAATTGCACTATTATTGTGGGTCAAAAAGAATAACATAACTTATATAGTTTTACATTAATCAAAACTAACATGTACATGATTTTTTTTTCTTTTAATGGCGAAAACATTTAAGTAATTTAATTAACAGGTCATTTACATAAAAGGATGCTTTTCATGCAATAAATTTTAATTTTGTTATTAGGAATTTCAAAAGCACCACAGATGAATTCCCCCAAACATAAAAAAACCCCAGTGAACTGAGACAGACTGGGAGAGTTGAAAATTACATCAAGTATACGGCCAGGCAACTTTTACATTTATGTGGAAGGCACGGGTGTGCCATATTGCGCGCCATAATGCGCGTTGGTATCATGCTCGCGTAGAGCATATTTGTCTCCTACTTTCATCGAAAAACGCCGAACAAACAAACATGCGAAGCATTGCCGACGCTTTGATCTCACTCCACGCTAATACATGTATGCATCTGAATGAACAGAAATATTGTCTCGGAGGTTCTGATTTTATTAAAGTCTCCAAACCACCTTAACGTTGCCTCGGTCTTGAATCCACCGACCCCTCCTACCGCCGGTTCTTTAATTCCTTAACACGCCCCTCCCTAGGCAATGCGTTAATTCTACAGGGTATGAATAGCCCACAAGAGCCACAGGAATCAGCATTGTATCGAAAGTGGAACGGAATTCAAGAAACAACCATCCCGAGTCGTACCTCCTTGGTGTGTATTGATTGGATATATTTACAGTCTTTATATGAAATAAGCTGGAGGGGGATATAATATTACGAATTCTGCCCCCACAAGCTAATGAAGACGGGCATACGGGAGATTTCACGGCCTACTATTATTTCTATTCCCAACTGTCAGAAGATATAACGTGATGCCAATAGTATACGATTGGACGTTTTTTCCGTCCAGACTAAACAGTTCCGTGGTAATTTCTCGGCCAACACCGACCCACCGTAAATGGTCGATGCGTTCCTGGATGAACTGCGTGACCACACAGCTTGACTTGTAGAAGAAATTAGACAAGCGTGTTGTAAGAAACTTAAGAAAGTCGCAAAATATGTGTTCAGGGATGAATCATCATTAATTTCCTATTGAATAAAATAGACGTACAACACCCTCCTGTGGCGTTAACCATCTTTTTTACGGTTGAACCACGCAATAATCTACAGACACTATCTTCTTACAATTTTCCTTTCATATGCTTTTTTTTTAAAAATGAATTTTCCCTTTTAGTTAAATTGATGATTCATGCATGAAGATCTGTGTTTAGTCTGAGATAGAATTTTGAACGGTACCAGCCTAATTAGTGACAAACCAGCGCCATATTGTATTCAATGCAGATTGTTATGAAGGAAGCAGTTCAAAGAGGCTATAATTTAGAAAACAAGTCCTAATGCGTGCCAGTAATTAGGTGTATTAAAGGCTGGAAGTCTCGACAGGTTGTTTTAATTTTAGGAGCTATTAGTGATAAAAGGAAGTTTACTTTTTCTTAAACCCCTAATAAATACTAGCAGACGCGAACAAGCACCCAATAACCAATAATATAAAGGGGAACTCTAACAAATAGAATTACGTTGCTGCTTTGAGGAATTAAAATAACAAAATATAAACCCAAGTCGGTGACTTATTGTAAAAGTTTGAATACCAACATGCATATATGAAAACAAACATTCAAATTTCAAACGTTTTTCTCCTTTGTAGCGTAGGCCTGCGGTATAATTGGGTGGTCCCTGTGACGTCACATGTAAGATTGCTATAAGGAATTAATTGTTGGATTGGTCTACCTATTCCTCATCTCCATCGGGATGAATCCTTCTTTTGTTCAAACTTGCTCCAAATTACCATCGGTTTGAATCTAGGAGAATTGGTGGGCCGCAAATTTCGGACCAGAATGGTCTTTATAGATAACAAAACCTTATCTCTCCGCCCTCCGTGTTTCGAGATAAGGTTTTGTGCCATTACCTCCAACGTTGCACATCCCGTCCTAGATCATTCCCGCTAAGATCACACAAAATTGACAGTACTTTTTTTTATCGAAACAACGATTGATTATTGTTATTTATAATATTTCAACCACACCCAACTACAATTAAGGACTTTATCCTACCTGAAACGGGTACAAATCGTCGTATTAAAAATCGAGGCGTTAAACCGTTACTAAGACCGCCATCTTTATAAACGGCATATTTTGAGGCTTTTATAACAGCCAATGAAAAAGGCAATTTTGAACAAAGTATCCGTCAGGATGATAAAAGGGGCGTGTACTAAAGGGACGTGTATTACTGGCGCATGTGCAAAGCAGTGTAACTATGAAAGAATTTTGATGGCGGTGAATGTCAAACAGAAACTAGCATAAACTTATCTTGTTTTAAAGATGTTACATATATCAATAAAAAAAATGGGTTTGCAACGTCAAAGTGAAGGGTGCCAATCGTAGCTTAAAACAAACAAATCAGTATATCTCAACGTTTTTAGCTACGTTCTCATAGCTAGGTGTGCATGTGCAACCATCACACTACAAAGTCGATATTGTGTTCGTACTTGTAGCATCCTATCTAATACTTATTAAAGATATATGTACGATTTAGATAAAAAATGAAATGGGGTTCGGCATCCTACTGTTCTGCTGCTAAACTGGGCTAATGAAGACGGGCATTACGCCTGGGCAGCGGCGCTACAGCCTACTCTTATATCGAATTCCAACTGCCAAGGGAGCTTTCACATGGACGGCTGCGCGCCAATGTGTAAGCCGGACCTCGGTTTTCGTCCCATCCGAAACGTCTAGACAGCTGTCCTTGTATTGCATCACTGACAAGGGGAAAGTACCACGCCGGAAAATCTGGATAAACTTTTTCGGCCAATACAGGGATCGTACACCCGACCTCCATCTATAGCAAGCCAGCGTCTTACCCACTTGGTCCCCTCTTTTAGATAAAGGACTGGCCATAATAGCTTAAAAATAAATAATGTAAAGTAAAAATATTGAAAATTGAATTAAATTTATTTCATTCTGAGCCAAGTTATCAACGTTAAGATGTGTGCATGTGGTATATTCGAGACTTAGCCTCGCTTTCCCATTTTTAAATTAAATTTTTAAATGGCAAACCGTTCTAATCTAGTTACCATCTCGAGTATCCGATGCCATCGGAAGTTAATTATGGTCTTAATAAATGCCTAATTAAATATTAAGATAACATTTCAGACTCAAAGAAAGACCTGCAATAGACAGACTTAGCTCTTGCATAATGCATGTTTACTATGGCTAGGAAGTCATATTATAAGTTAATTGGAAAATGACACCTCGGCGGCATGTTTCACTCTTTAAGTATGCTGGTAGCAGATAAAACAACATTATCAAGGTCGATTCATGATCTTTTTATCATCGTCAGCCTCAATTGAAAGATATGTCAGAAATAGAAATGTTTATATTAATTCACACCTGTTAGATTTACGTCATCTTGATACAGTAAAGTTACAAACTTAATTCATAGAAAACCCTGACGGAATGGGGCTATGCCTTGGGTATTTGGAGTTCAGGCGTGAAAGGGTGTTGTTTATATTAGCCGAAAAAATGGGCATCACCATGGTGTCGTTGATTAAAGGAGCATTAGGTAAGATTAGATAAAGATGTGACAGGCCTTGCTATAATAGTTGAAGCATAGATAATGAAAACAGAATATTCAGAAAATTTCAGTCAAATTGCTTCACTCTAAACCAAGATATTAGTGATTCAATTTTAGGCTAGCCTTTAGGTTACTTGGTATACGATAATAAACAGTCTCGATTGTCCATTTTTACATTAAATTATCCATCACAAAATGTATTCAAATCTACTAAATATCGCAGAGTTGATTATGGTCTGGGTAAGTTAATTAATGGCTTAAATATTATCTTAATTATTAAAATAAATTAGATAACATTTCAGACCTGAAGAAAGACCATCAATAGGAAGATTTGACTCTTGTACATGCATGTTTAATCACCTAGGGAAAAAAATCATAATTCATACGACGATCGTGCATGTTGGGAAACCCAGTTGATGAAGACCTGGTGATTGGTTCTAAACGCTTTCTTCAGATTAAAGAAAATGTCGATTAAATGTAACTTTTTTTCCTTGACGTATTAAAACATCCGGGAAAATCCGGATTATGGCATAGGCTTTTGGGGCAAAACTGTACATCGTATATCAAACAGGGGTGGTCTGTGGCTAAAATGACCCAGATCCATGACACTCTAGCGCAAATCACCATTAAAACATGCTCCAACAGTGAGATCATTATACGAAGAGGTACCAGTGTCGGTGTTGATGTCGAAGAGATATCTTTTAATAAGCTTAATACGTCATATAAGTATACAAGAGACATCATTTTTATTATTGGTCTCAAAAATAAAGTCCGAGTATGTTTGAAATTTATGATGTATTTACCTTGTCTCAAAATTTCTGCTCGAAATATTGAATGTCAAAAATGCTTATCAGGACACGTAACCCTTTTTAGATTTCGGGTTAATTTTGTCGTTGGGGGACTTGAAATTTACTTTTTGTTATCAAAAAATGAATGAAATGGGGTTTAACGTTAGGTGCAGAAGCCTGGGACGTTAAACCCCATTTTATTCATTTTTTGATAACAAAAAATAAGTCTGGTTTTATCCCATACTCCCCGTAGTGTTCCGTTTGATTAGAGCTAATCCCACCTAACACTGATGGAAAGAGGGAACATTCTTGTCCTAAATTATGATTGATCAATAGTCCGGTTAACTACCAATCGCTGACTGCGTTACAAAGGCACTACCCTTAAAAGTAAGAAAATACACAACGTGAAAGAGGAGCAAAGACAGCTAGAGACAAATTCTAGTCGATCACAAGGCTAACAGATTATAGCAATAACAATATGCATGGGTCGTTTGTAGGGTGTGGCGACCGGTTTCCCATAGACACTCTCCACGTCAGACAGAAAGGCCCATGGTGCTACATTACGATTTCGTGCACGTGACTACAAAGATCAAGTGACATGAAAGAAGATTAGAAGAAAATAGAAATTACTTTAGAAGAAGAATACATATTTGAAGACGTTCGACGGCAAAAATACCTGTACAGTCCAGGGACAGAAGAATTTTTTTTTGGAGGAAATTCGAAATTCGGGACATGCACCAAAAACAATGTTGCTATTCTTACGGTATACGGAATAAATATGCCAAGGTCCAAGAGGATCCATTCAGAATTCCAGACAAAAAACGAAAAAAATGGATCATCTTCACATCGGCATATGTATTCCTGGGATAGAGCTACGCCTATTTTTTTAATGTTTAGAGATTGAAAGCCACAATTCTGAAGGAATTGTCTTGGAACTTGGTATACTTATTTCTTCTACTCCAAAGACAGCAACTTTGGAATTGCGACCAGTATACAATAGACAAAAATTGGGCGGGGATCCGCCTCTAGGTGTCGGGACAGCCACCCAAATCTATAATAGATATCGTCCTTAGGCTATAAGGATTACTTATATCAAGTTCCAAGACGATCCATTAAAAATTGTGGCCTGTTGGCAACACACAAAGAAAAAATGGGTTTGACTCAGACCCTTCGGGTAGTGCATTCACCAAAAACAAGAAGAAGAGGAAGATGTGTAGCTCATGGGTATCAATTCCTGATCCAAAAATCACATTGTCAGGTGTGTTCACTTGAGAAAACCATTATATAAAAATCCTTTAAATATTATATGATTTAGCACAAAGGAAGAAAATTAAGTATTTTAGAACAATATGAAGAATAAATTAGACCATCAAAGTTTTGAAAAGATCACACAGAAGCACCATAGGGGTGATCTTGTCCACGTGTACCTGTACTCAAATTACACGTAGCTACATATTTTTAAGAGTGCCGTGAATTTAATCTTCCAGAGACAAGTCACTGGATTTATATTAGATCCTCCCTCCCTTATACGTAGAATACACAGTTGATGAGTAAAAATCTTTCCAAATGCAACAATTCGAGAAATAAACTTGAATAATATGTTTCTAAAACTTGTAAATGATGAATTTGTGCTTTTATTAGCTTACTGTATATAATAAGCACTCAGATAAACATGTGCACAATGTTTAATGAAAATTTTCGAAATTAGAAAACTGAATTTGAAGTTAAGACTTTGTAGTATATTCTTATCTCTGCCATAAAACTATTAATCTTTTTTTTTAAGCTATTATGGTAATGAAGTGCTGTTATTTGGCTTTAATGCGTATAGTAGACTGAAATATAATTAGGGTCTTTTTTTATTCTTATAGTTATTAATCAATCTTTTACATGTCTGTTATATATAGGCTGCTATAACTGATGGTGTATAATAATTAGAACGGATCGCTTACGAATCCGTTACCAGATATATGATGAGAAGGAATTGTGGTTTACTTCGTAAATGAATCGGTAGTTATTCATTTTCTTTTGGCGGACCGAAATATAAATGAGGATTTATATACGCCCACATTTTCATGTTGACGTAAATTGTCGTCGCCCCTGTCTGTCCGTCCGTCCGGACGTCCACAATTGTTTGTGAACACTCTACAGGTCACGAGTTTTATCCGATTTCAATGAAACTTGTAATATATGTTTATCAACATAAGATCTCGGTTCCTGTCGATATTGGCATGGATTATGGCCCCTGATTGCACGTTTATAGCTTGTGAACACTGTAGAGGTCAACATTTTGAACCGATCATTGATGAAACATGACATGCATGTTTATAACCCAAAGATATATTGGTTCCTTTCGATATTTGCGCATATCGGATCGTAACTTTCTGACTTATGGCCCCTGATTATACGAAAAATCGGCATTTTTAGCTTGAGGTCCCTGTTGAAATAATGGTAGGCCTACCAACGGTACGCCACGTCAAAGGATGACGTCACATCTGTATTTTAATAATCGTTATGCACCGGCCAGTCCTTAGTCAGAAGTTAAACCCGACTGAAAATCTTGTGGTGTCAGACGTCAGTCATGCACATGTGATTGAATTGGTTAAACACATACACATATAATTTTAGACAGAGATCATTGCTACGGTATATCGAAGACTTGAAGAAACGAGAAATGACTGTAGTAACGAGCGAGAACAATTAAATTAGTAAAAGGCCCGAGAATTCACTTGTACATATAAAGGGGAGTAAGTCTGACAAATACTAATGGATGTAGACCACAACTACTTTCGTACCTTCGGAAATTTCAACTTTTACCCTACTTAAACTTAAGCCTCCTCACGTGAGCTGTTTCGTACCTTCGTTAATTTAAACTTTTACAATGCACTTAAGCTTAACCCTCCTACTTTTGCACCCGGCGTTTGCGGAGTTAGAGTTGTTTTTTTTTAAAATTATTTTCTTCTATTCTATCGACACTATCGTGCTGATTTATTCCTCTCCGGTCTGGCCTGAAACGGACATTTTACAAACGAATGACTTAATGACTAATTAAGAATGACATGTCCGGTAAATGCTAATTAACAAGAAGTGTTGGTAAGATTTTCTTAGGGTAGCCTAAATAAGCAATTGTCTTCTTTTTTTTTCAAAATATGAATTAGGCTATATACTGGTACATGTTAATTTATCCGATATAAAAAAACGTTTGGCAATGGTCTAGAATAACTTGTTTTCATAAATTCAAAACTCGCCCCCCCCCCCCCTTAGCCACCGGATTATTGTTCATTATAAAGCGTGTGCTATAATGCAGGGGGGGGGGGTTAATTCATAATTCTTGGTTTATTACAAGCAATGTTTCAATACTCCTTCGTGTGGAATTATTGAAACACGTATGAACTAAAAAGCAAGACGGAAGATATGAGTAGTGGAACCATTCTAGCTCCTCCGCAACTTAATCCGACAGTCATAATTTCGACCAATTTGACTAAGTGTAGGCCTATTAGGTAAGATTAAATAAAGAGCTGCAGTTCCACGCTATAATAGTTTTAAAAAATAGACAGTATAAGGAGAATTGGCCTAGGCCTATATGCTGAAAACCTCAGTCAAATTATTTTACTCTGAACCAAGATACAATTATAGTTTAGCCACGATTGTCGTTACTACTGTTGTTACGATAACAAAGTCTCCTTTATCTTTTTTTTTTTACGGCAACCGCTTTATTTAAATCTACTTTTTATTATTATCAAAGCCATCCGATGATATTTCTAATTATTAATTTACATAACATTTCAGGCCTAAAGAAAAACTGCAATAGACAGATAATTATTTAGGTCAGCCCTATAGACTCCTAGAGGAATATTTTAACCCTTCTCCACATAATCTCCCTTTCACTCCTTGCGAATCCGTTGTAGTAGTAGCCTAGGCCTATCAGGAGCAAAATGAAAAAAGGAAAAAGAAAACCATAAAAAAAAACCCACATTTTTTCGCGTGGTTTGGATTCCCCGGTTGTAAAGTCGCCTGTCCAACCTCGTGGGGTTTCTCCGGGTCCTCCTCCCACTGCTAAAGGCCAGCGAATTATTAAAATAGATGAAAAATTAAACCATTTTTTATAATGTTAGTCCAAAAATGACCTAGTTTGTAGAGTAGACGTTAAACCCCATTTCCCTCTCTCTTTTTTTCGCAAAGTTATCTCCCTTATCCTTTGGTTTATAGAGTTATACCCCTTTAGCAATATGGTAGAATAATAAACGGTGTGAAAGATTCGTGTATATTTTTTAAGAAAATCACCGATAATGGCAGACGTGATGGCAGATAAAATGGAGGTTGATAATGCTGGTCCTTCTGGTGGAGGCGTAATGGCTTCAGCTGGTGCTTCAGGAAGTGTTTCTGTTGCCCTACATCCCCTTGTTATCATGAATATTTCGGAACACTGGACAAGAGTCAAAGCGCAGGAAGGACAACCAGTTCAAGGTAGGTCTTGCGTTTAGTCGGCGATCATGTTTGATCCGACTCCCTTTTCTATTTCCATCATTTTCACACCGAAAAACTACCGGTTATCCGTCTGTACTGTGTCCATATGGAACTTCCTACTTTCTGTATTTAGAGTTTGGATTAAAACCGTGTATAAAAGCCTAAACTGAACAGGATTCTACACGTACCACTACAGATACAGACAGAACCTATAAGTTAACACAAAAATGAGAGTCACATCTTTTACTACTTTTAGTAGGAACTGTCTCTGATCACCGGACGATACCAACTGACACTAGTGACAGTTCCTATCCCCTATAGTATAACACTAGCAGCAACATGAAAATACGATAAAATACTGCTCTTCCCCACTCTGTTCTCAGGCTATTTTGTAACCCTTTTATCTTCTATTTTTCATTCTGATTCTTTATTCTATAACTACATGCAAATACAAGCAAATGTCACACATTTAACAATAAGTGGATCAAGGCCAGTGTCATTGAAGTCTGTTTATAATAAAGGTAACTGTAGGCCTACCCAATCCATGGTACATGTAGTTCAAACCCAGTTATAATAATTGATATAAGGGCACGCTTTCTAATATTTTTTAATGATGACGCATAGATTAATTTTAACAACCAATTACTACTATGTGTTTTGTTTTTATTTTATAGTTCTTGGTGCATTGATTGGTAAACAGAAAGGTCGTAATATTGAGGTTATGAACTCTTTTGAACTGGTTATTGATCATGTTGATGATGGTATTGTTATAAACATGGAATATTATAATACAAAAGAAGAACAATGTAAGTTATTAAAAGTAAAACTTTGAAATATGCATTTTATTCTTTTAACATGCATTATGTAAGATTTAGATAAAGAGCTGACTGTTCTTGCTATGATCATTAAAATTCAAATTAATAAATTGAAAATATCATTCAAATTAACTATTCTGAGCAAAGTTATCACTGTATACAGTTTTGACATATATAGCATTGATTGTTTAGTTAGGTTTTTTGGGTTTTTTTTAGTTTAAACAATATTTTATTCCACAATCTGAAATGGATTGAACAACAGGCAATGATACTTGGCCTCCCTACTCCATTTTTAAATTAAATCGTTAAATGGGTGAAGCATTTTAACATACTTAAAATCGGGCCAAACGATGACTTAGAGAGTTAATTATGGGTTTGTCATGAGAATAAATGTCTTATTACTAATGCATAATTAAACAGTAGGGTTCTTTTAATAGTTTTTGTTATATTGTAGGCCTACATGTTAATTTGTATACAAAAAACATATTTTAAATTAAGCCCAATTATATAATCAACAAAGTACTGAACAAATTACAAATTCATATAAAACAAATTTTCTGTTATGGTTATTTATTATATAAAATAGATTGAGTAGTTTGTGTCGACAAATACAATACTGGTATTTAAATCAAATCTCTTTTAATTAGTTAAACAAGTGTTTAGTGAAATGGATTTTCTGGGTTGGTATACGACTGGTGATACTGTCAATGAGGCAGATATTAAAGTTCACAAACAGGTAAATCAAATCAATTCTTTATTCCTCATTTTAAAACCACATGTACATGTATGTGTACAACTGTATAATGAAGTCTTTTTCTATATATACTTAATCTTATAATTTTAATCAAATAAATACACTTTATATCAGCCTATTTATATGTGTTGTAGATCGATTTTACTGCGATCTGTGTTGCCTTTAATTGTTATCTCCCTTTAATGTTTCTTATAATTTTAATAATCTAAAAGTCTGTTGTTCGAATTAGGAATTGAACCCAGGAGAGAATTACCAGTCAGAAACTCCACATTGGTTGTAGTCAAAGCTTCAGGCGTATAAAACTTTATTGTGTGAATTTACACTTAATACAAATCTTATAAATGTACATGTGTATCCATAATTCATTGCTGTCCGTTATTGTACTTCTTCTTGACTTACTACAATGGTTTGGTTGATGGTATGGATTATTCTGCTCTCGCATGTTTGAGTTATCACAGCTTTCTATGTTTTTAAGTTCAATTTAACAAGGGGGGATGGATGGCCGAATGGTAAGCATGCGCGCGCTGTATCATAGAACCTGTCATTGAGTCAACTGGCGTGGTCTCGAATCTCTAGTTGTATATGGCAAGGAGTAGGGTCGCCTGTCAAGCCTCGTGGGTTTTCTCCAGGTCCTTAATTTTCTTCCAATTATGTTAATCCTGAAATGACCTAGTTTGTGTTGAGTGGATGTTAAACCCTCTCTCTCTCTCTCTCTCTCTCTCTCAATTTAACAATGTCTTTCAGGTGTGTCAAATCAATGAAAGTCCACTATTTCTCAAGATGAACCCAATAACAAGAACTCCAGAATCAGTACCAGTAAGTATATGAAGCATGTGCAATGGATAGACAGAAATAAATATTTGTAATGATCTTATCCAATTTAAACCTGGCTGCGTACCGTAGCATGCTAGATTTTTGTGACATGTCAAATAATTTATTCATCAGTTTTTCGTAAGCATGGGTTAATCCTTTGAGCACTGACTATACATGGGGTGTTGCAAGTCCCTCCCTGGATTTACAGGACGTCATATTAATTATGAGTCAATGTAGTTGTAGTTGGAGCTTGACACGTCCTAAGCTGCAAAACCGACATTTCGGGTATATGCGATACAACATCAAACCGGTTTTAGTAGCATTTAGTGTTCTAAGGTTTAAAGCTACATGTGTCAATGGCAGATATTTATTGCTAATTCATCTCAAATATCTATGTGTTCAGTGGTTAATACATCATGTTTTTGTTTTTTTTCAGTTACCTATATCTATATATGAATCAGTTATTGATTTAGTTAATGGAGAGGTAAGATCTTTGTATTATATAATTATTATATTGAAAATGACCTGGGCATAAGAATATTCTGAAGTATTCAGCTTTGGGTGTACTAATAGGGTCAATTGAGTAAAAAAGAGAATATTGGGCTACAACACATGCGTCACTCAAATGCAATTCTGTCAATTCAAGAAGTTCTTGACTCTGAATTGAGCGCCCCCAATGTGTAGCGCATTTACCTGAAAATGTAATGTTACAGTTGGCAGTACTTTGGTCATTTCACAGTAAATAAACCTATCTTTAGATCCAAAATATAAATGTTATAAAGGCTTTTATATTATCTACTTGTAATTTCATGAATGATAGGATTAGTTTCATTTGTTTGTAATTTTAAGGAATATTTTTACCAATCTGTAAAAAAAGTTAATTTTAAAATAAAATGAAATAATTTCCTTTGTCACTTTGTGTAGTTATTTGTTTTTTAATTTTTACTAATTCTTAGTCTTATTGATATTACTGCTACATATTTTTATTGAATTTTTTTTTATCAGGCCACCATCTTGTTTGTTGAATTGACATATACAGTGGCAACAGAAGAAGCTGAAAGAATAGGTGTTAATCATGTAGCTAGAATGTCGACCAATGAAACTGGTGATAGTTCTTCAGGTAAGTGTATTGAAATATTGGCTGCATATTTTGCATCAAATATTCATTAAATTATAAGGCTCACATAAATATTAGTTACAACTAATAAAATTTAATCAATTTTCGATTAGGAGATATTTTTAATCTATTGATTCAATGAAATTAACATAAATTCCCCCCACAAATAAACCATACAATATATGAAAAACATGTTATGTTGCTTTAAAAAATATTGGATCAGATTCCTGTAATTGTTTATGTGAGACGAATTTGAATAAAGACTTAAAATTTTCAAATGGCGAAATCGGATATTGACTAGTTTTATTTCTATTTGTTGTATTGGTAAAACACATTTGCTTCTCAATACAATTCTGGACTATTTTTATACGCCCACATTGAAATGTGGTCATATATTGTAGTCGCCCCTGTTCGTGGACACTCTATCTAGAGTTAATATCCGATTGACTTTCAATTTATATGCAGCGTTTAAGGTCATGAGATGAAGAATCCTATTGATCATCAGTGATTTCCGATAATTACTGCCAGAGTTATGGCCCTTAATCACTTCTAAAAACGTTGTGGGTGCTCTAGAGGCTGAAGTTAATATCAATCGATTTTCAGAGATTTCGGATAAATACTGCCAGGGTTATGGCCATTGATCACTTCAAAAAGTCTTGTGGAGGCTATAGAAGCTAAAGTTTACACCTGATTCACTAATACACAGTGTTTAAAGCCCCAATACCACTCTTGTTGTAACTGAATAATATGTTCCAATCTTTATTCCGGTCAACAATTTGTACTATTTTACAATATTCCTATTAATAAATGATACAAATTTCATCTTAACATACCGAATTTTAAAAATTGGAAAAATTCAACTACATGCCGTAACATGGTTTGAAAAGCCTTACGTAAGCACTTTCAAATGCAACTTGGATTTAAACATATTTTCGAACCCTCTGGACAAGTAAGATAGGTTGTAATGGATAATTTATACAACAGGTAGGACACTTAAACATCTTATAGTTAGAATAAGGCTATTTTTTGGGGGGATCTGTCGAGCCAGCAAGAGTGTTATTGTCCCTTTAAGGTCATGAGATGAACAGGCATGGAGGAGAACTCTATCAAAGCCAAACAAATTCAAATGATTTTCTGATAATTACATGATCAGATTTTAGTGTACATACCGATATTATAAATGTTTCATTACCGAAAAAAGTAAAAAAATATGCGACAACTCTTGTTGACTGCCCGAACGATTTAGCTGCTGTGGGCGTATGTTTGTTACCTGGCAACCTATCTTTGGTGTTGTATTTGATTTGTTTGTTTTTTTTCTTTGTAGTGGCTCAACATTTAATAGCCCAACACAGTTCTATAAAGATGTTACACAGTCGAGTTAAAATTATATTGGAATATATCAAAGCTGTACAAGCCGGTTAGTACTTCCCTATATTAATTTATACATACAGGACTATGCCTTAAATATCTAACACTGGATAGAAAATTCTGATCTGAACCAGGGGCAGACTTGGACCGGGAACCGTACCGGGCTCCCTTGTCCGAGCGACCCCTTTTACTGAACGCGGTAAGATTTTAAAAATGAATCCCAAATATGCGATTTGGTGGCATATCTGAATATAATCTCTGTCAAATAATATATCTCATAAAGGTTTTTTTAAACGAATTGGATAAAATTATTTCTTTCATTTTTTGACCAACTGGCCCTGATCTAAACCTTACCAAACTAACATTGTTACTTTGTTGGCTTTTCAACTTTTGATGGTTTTTTGGTCACTGAAAAAATTCTCACTATTCTTTCAGGTAAAATCCCTAAAAATCATGATGTTCTTCGAGAAGCTTACAGTCTCTGTTACCGGTTACCAGTTTTAAATACTCACACATTTAAAGAAGATTTTTATAATGTAAGTTAAAACTACTAATCATTAATTGAAGCTTGAATCCATTGTAAACTTCCATATTAAGAAAGTTCAATCTCTAATATCTATATTGTTCAATTTCATTCAATATTTACAAACATATGATGAATTGAAAAAAAATATTAATGAAATAAAATAGGGTTTAGCATCCTACTGTTTTGCTTCGACTGGGCTAATAAAGACAGGCATACGCCATGAATTGTGCTAGAAGGGAAATTTTGCCAAGGGATCTTTTATGTGGACACCAATGTGTACACAGGGCCTTGTTTTTTTGGTCCCATCTGAATGACTAGCGAGCTGTCCATGTCAGGCCCTACCTTCTGCGCCACTGAAAAGGGGAAAAGACGCTGGAAAATCCTGTTGAACTTCCTCAGTCAACACTCGGATCAAACTTGCAAACTCAAGAGTCTTATTCACTTAACCACCATAACTGCCAGATATTAGTGAATTAGATGTTTTTAATATTATGTTTGTCACATATTTACCATATCTTAGTCCCAACGTGACTTAGTTGTGTTGAGTGAAAATTAAATTGTATGTGTTTAAATGTTGATTAATATTTAATATATTTTCAGCAATGTAATGATGTTGGGTTAATGGCGTATCTTGGAGCAATGACAAAAGGATGTAATACAATGAACCAGGTAGGTGAATTAATTTTGAACATGACAAGAGTACTTCCCTAGCATAGGGAATTTAGCTCTTTAAAATGTAACTTTTATAATTCTAACTACCGGTAACTCATTGGAGAGTTAGTGAAAGAGAAATCGAATTTAACGTCTAATCGACACAAGCTAGGTCATTTCAGGACTAACTTTTTATTTTAATATTTCGCTTGAGAGGAAACCTTGAAGACCTGGAGAAAACCCATAAGGTTGGACAGGTGTTCTTACTCCTTGTCACGTACAAGTAGGGAACCGAAACTAGGCCACTTGACTCAATTGCAGACCCTATGATCTAATGTGGACTCTTAAACTATTTGACCAAGTAACCCCCCCTAAATAGTTGCTTCCTATTGATTGGGACAATGGTTAGTCGGAGCAACTTGTATCATAAGATCTGTCATAAATTCAGCTTACATGGTTTCCATTCCCTGGTTGTACATGACAAGGCGTAGGGTCGCCTGTCCGACCCTGTGGGTTTTCTCATGGTCCTCACACTGTTAAAGACCCCTGTGCACATGAGAATTATTGAAATGAAATTAAACCGTGTTAGTTCCAGAATGAACTAGTTTGTTTTGAGTGGGCGTTAAACCCCAGATCTCTCTCTCTTTTTTTTTTTTGAAGATGTAGATGCATTCTAAATACCATATTAACTACAATAACAAACTGAACTGTGCTATGGAATAATATAGAAATTAATTTGTTTATTTCAGTTCATTACCAAATTTAATGTTCTATATGACCGACAAGGCATGGGAAGAAGAATGAGAGGATTATTCTTTTAGTTTATAAAACCTAAAGACTGTTCTTTAAATGTGATGTATTTTGTTTTGTATGTTCTGTTTCTGATTAATGTGGCCCATAGCATAAGACAAGAACATAGTAAATATGAGACCTGTACAATGAATTTTACTGAAATAGTCTGTAGTTTTACTAACTACTGTACTGGTTTATGCATGGACCTGTCCTGTCACTTTAAGAGCAGCCCTAAGTGACACAAATTATTTCTTTGTTTTGTAAAAAGAAAGATGGAAAAACAATAGATTGTATATTTGTATTATTATTATTATAAGATAAATAAAATGAATGTCCACCACTTGTTTTATATGGTCATCTGATAGAAACACAGAATCTATTTGATTTTCCAATTTAATATTTACAGTTACCTTATCCGTCTGGGGGGTTGGATGGCTTAATGGTTAGTGTGCGCACGCTGTATCATAACGCCTGTCATTGAATCAACTGGCGTGGTTTCGAATCCCCAGTTGTACATGGCAAGGAGTAGGGTCGGCCTGTCCAACCTCGTGGGTTTTCTCCAGGTCCTCCGATCTCCTTCCACTGCTAAAGACCCCTATGGGTAAGCGAATTATTGAAATAAAAATTAAACCATATGTTAGTCCCGAAATAACCTAGTTTGTGTCGAGTGGAGGATAAACCCCATTTCACCCCCTCTCTCTCTACTTCTCTGTCTGGTTGTGAAAGACTCTACAATAAACACTGTGAAATATTGGCAGGAGTAGAGTCTGTTTACCAGGGCTCACACTGGCTTTCATTTTTTACCTGCCAAAATGGAATATAATTTATATAAAGTAATGCTCATAGTTTTTTTCCACCAACTGGAATATTTTATCTGCCAAAAATATGTGATAAAAAATACAATTACAATATCTAACAAATTTATGTCGCAGCTAGGCTTATTATCAAACAATTATCGACATATATACAAAACAATATACAACCACTTTAGAAATCTGTCTTTACATGATACATTAGCACAGTTTGGATTTAATAAGATTTTATTTTTGGTGACTTAAGCCTATTTGAAGTTGTTCTGCACTACATATTCAGTATTTACAGTCAAATCTCATCCAAGGATAGCGAATTTTCTATAAATGTATGTTTTACGTGTACAGTACACCTTATGTTATTTACAGGTACCATAATGGTATCAGAATATGAATCCCTGATAGAATGATATATATTTCTATTATATTTGTAAGAGATGCTCATATGTTTAACCATTTTTTTGTTTTAAAACCAAACAAAACATCAAATAATCAAACATCAAATAATCACCACTAATGACTTGAGATAAGGTTTAATATATATCATTGGCAATCAACTAATCATTAATCCAAGACAAGTGATTAGTGGTCCTCAGTTCAGTTCAGTTTTTCAGTTCTTTCTTTACTTTTGAGTATCAAACTCATCAGTATACATATAATTACAATATAACAAAGTTCATAAGTGGAGAGTGGACATTTAAATTATATATTTACTATAATGTCATCAAAAATAGTAATTTAATATTATGGTTAATTATACTAAACATCATATAGGTTATAATCATTTAGGCTTTCTACATCCTTTATAATTACTTTTTTTTTTTTTAACAATTCTGATAGACGCTGATCGGCATATGACAAATAATTACCTAGTTTATCCAGGTCTTTTACATTACTGGTACTAACTGAAAGAACTTGATGAACTTAATGCGTATATCCCCAAATGACGGGCAAATTAAGACACGATCCGGGTTATCAGAAGGTTGATAATGATAAATAAATTTTAGTGTTTAGTCACGTGATTGACAATCAATAATGGTTAATCCAGGATAAATACGATTAGGATTTTAAGATTTTTTCTCGCCATTTCTCAAAAAGAATCGCCAGTACCGCAAACATTATCGCAAAATTCAAATATTGCGACTTTTGCAACCGACAGTTTGAGCCCTGCTGTTTACTGCATAGTTGCCGTTCCGGGAGGATAAAATGGCTTTTAACGTCTTATTTTTCTGCGCTATGATAGAAATTATCACTCGGACAATGGCATGAGGTCTACTCTTATTTTCATTTCGGACTGTGAATATATCTTTAACATGGAACCTCAGTGTTTGGTTCCATTTAAAATTCTAGATGCTTTTCTTTGAGGGATCAAATGGTTAACGCGTGCACGTTGGATCAGAGGGGTCTGTCATTGAACCAGTGGCGTGGTTGCGATTCCCCGCTTGTACGTGACAAAGAGTAGGACTGCCTGTCCATGTAACCTCATGGCTTTTCTTTAGTTGCCTCCGGTTTCCTCCCACTGTTAAAGAACAATAAATTATTGAAAAAAATTGAACCATAATTTGTTAGTTCCAAAATGACCTAGTTTGTGTCGAGTGGCTGTTAACCCTATTTCTTTCTCTGTCTTTCTTTGACATGATCGCGTCCTTTGTCGCTAACAAAGGGGAATCCAGGCTGGGAGGGGAATCCCAGGACTTTCTTTGGATTTCCTAGATAGCTGCCAGCACCATTTTTATCAAGGTTGTCTGGTAATGTAGAATCCTGATTCTTCAGCCGTGATAGATGAACGGGTAAGACGTTTGTACGCCAACCAGGTTGTCCCGTATTCAATTCCGTGGTTCCCTCTTATCGGTGGTGCAGGATGAAGGGTCTTGAAAGGGACAACTTCTTATACATGTCATCTGAATGACCACAGTCTACTGTGAAAGTAGACTATGGTCATTCAGATGGCATGCATAACCGAGGTCCCTTGACAGTTGGAATCAAAATAGTAGTGGGCTGTGCCGGGCGTACGTTGTATGCTAGTCTTCATTAGCCCAGTCGTTGAAGAAAGTAATGCATTAAACCCCATTTCATTTCTCTTTATACGACCACATTTTCATGTTGACGTATAGTGTCGTCGTCCTGTCCGTCCACAATTGTTTGTGAACACTCTACCTACAGGTCACAATTTCATGTGAACGTATATTATTGTCGTCGCCCTGTCTGTCCGGACGTCCACAATTGTTTACGAACACTCTACATGTTACAACTTTTAATAAAACTTTAAATATAGGTTTATCACCATAAGATCTGGGTTCCTTTCGACATTGGCATGTATCGGACTGTGAGTTCATGGATTATGGCCCCTGATTGAACGGAAAAATCACGTGTTTAGCTTATGCACACTTAAGAGGTCACAATTTTGAACCGATTTTGATGAAACTTGAAATGCACGGTTCCTTTCGATATTTGCGCATATTGGATCGTAACTTATCCTGATTATTCCAAAAATCTCAATGTTTAGATTGCGGTCCCTCTGGACAGGGGCCGGGGGGGCTAGGGGGGCTTTAGCCCCGGCAATAATTTTTAATAGTGAAAATAAAATGTCGCCAAAAGCTCAAAAAAGCGAAAAAGGTTATGGGGGGGAGGGGGTATGGTCAGTAGCCCCCCCGAAATCGGGCCCACTCCGCGGCCCCTGCCTCTGGAGGTCACAGTTATTATCCGATTAAAAAAAAATGTTCGAATATATCACCGTAAGGTTGGTTGAGTTCGAATTTCGTGAAAATCGAACCAAATTGCTGGACAAAATAGTCACCCCTCCTACGCAAATAGTGTAAACATCTGGTATATCCAGGTTGAGGCCCCTCAAGAAGTCACAATTTTGATCCGATTTTGATGAAACTTGAACTATATCTTTATAACCCAAAGATCTTGGCCCTGTCGATATTCGCGCATATCGGATCGTAGCTTCCTGAATTATGGCTCTGGATTGCTAGAAAATCGCCTTTTGTTTAGCTTGTTCTCTATCCATCTCTTGCAAAATATTGGCGTATCCTGCCTGGCAGCCGCTTGTCTAAATACGTTGTTGATTATCCTCGGACTACTGGACAGAAGGGTAAAGGCGCTTATTGCAAACGACAGCCGAAGCAATAAGTTGGAGATACATGTGAAGCCAGCAGAGTTTAATAGGTCTTTGAAACATTTTCTCCTATATTCGGGATGCCTGGGATCGTAGGGTTTAGTAGCGTAAGTCTAATGCACGGATTTATTAAAATTTTCTGCCGTAGTCTGCCCGTAGTAGCACGTACGACGTGTTGTTTGTAAGGCTTCGGGTAACCCCACCAACAGGTAATGGAGTTGGATTACGGCTCTTTGCTCGCTGCGAATGGAACCGTTTCTATACAGGCCCGTTTTAAATATATACCAGTTCATCATTAATATTATTTAGATCAGTCGAGAATGTTCATCGAGATTTCCCAGTTGTGCAGGACAGAGGGCTGACATTGACAGTTGTTTAGTCGTTCGGGTGGGACGAAAACCCTAGCTCCGTGTGTACATTGGCGTGGCAGTTGGAATTCGATGTAAGAGTGGGCCAGGGCCGCCTCCAATTTCTGAAAATTTCCAGAAAAATAAGGCGCCCCTCCTTAAAAATTGAAAACCTTTCAATTATGAAATAATACACTTGATTATGATCACATAGCGATGCTCCTAATGGTTCCTACACCTGACCCAAACTTTCTTATATCTCATGTAGTGGGTCAGCGCACTACATGACATTAAAGGGTTCGTTTTGTTTGCCCTTCTTCACATTTGACAGGACCTTGTTGTTTTTAGGGGCGCCGCCACCAAATTTTCATGATTAGAGATTCTCGTTCTGGTCTGCTATCCTCGTGCCCTTATGGTGTTTCGGACTAGTGCTTAACATCAAAATGAGAAATAGCGCAGCCGAAATTGACACACGGGAGCGACGTTGATTGCTATGGAAGACCAAATGGGACAATATTCATGATTCTTGTTTCTACATTCCAGTTTGAACATTTTAGACATGAACTCAACATTCTAAACTAATGATTTTTGTTTCTACATTCTTATGTCAACATTTCATGCGCTTGTGACAGTCTGATTTTCAAAATTTTAGGGGGAAGGGGCTTCAAGACCCTCACGTACACTCAGTAACTTGGGCATTATATATTGGCGTCCCCAACACTCTGCTGCACCCCTATTTTTACAATCCTACATACGGCCCTGCCCCAGACCCCCCTTACAGAGCTTCGCGCCTTCGGCGCTCGCGGTCGTTGATAAGGGGCCCCACCATGGTTAATCCGGCGTTGCGTGGCACGCTACCAATATGAAAGCCTATTGCGCCCATTCGGCATTTCCGCGAAAAGTCTAGAGCGGGAATAATGTGGTAACGCATGGAAACAGAGGGGGGTGGGGCGATTTAAAGGACGATTCCTGTTGCTTTGGTGCGTGTCAGACCCACACGCGGCTATTTTGAATGAATAATCTTGGAATTTAGCATATTCCTCACACCGTATAGCGAGTACCCCCATCCTTTCTGATGCATGACCGACCCGCGAGGACAGAGCCACGCTAAATTTTTGTTTGTGTCGCTGGTAGGCCGCAAGTCAAGGCGAGAATGTTAAATGGCCGGAATAGGCTTCTAAATTGGGTTTTATTTCTATTGTCATACATGCTGTGTCTTAATAAATAATTCAGATGCATATCTCTCGTAATATTTTAACTATTTTAACATACCGAAATTGGTGGGTGGGGGGTGGGGGTCCGAGACTTATCATTCGCACGATCTGTGCCAAGGGCCAAATTTGAAAAAGGCCTCAGGCCTAATTTGCTACCCTTGTAAAATGACGCGATTATAGCATCTACATGTATGTATAGCATCATCTGCATTTTGACGTCAGTTAGAATTCGATTAACCAGACTTTGTATGCCAACTATCCAGAAATATTAACTGGATAACTATGACTATTGTGACGTCATAATGATATGACGTCATAGTTATAGCCATTTTTTGGAATTAAGCTGCGTTTAATATAATATCAAGCTAAAAACTTGTATTTTTCCTGCGTTTTACCAGAAAAATTGTTATTTTAACTATCAGGTGAGTTGTTAATATTACAAGTTAAATATTGTGGAAAATAATCATTAAACCACTGAAAGATCAGCGCACAAAGTTAATTAATTGTATTGAAATTATAACCTGATCTGTTATTATATTGAGTAAAATATGTCTAATATATTCCATACTGTTATTTTATTGAATAAAATAATTTATATGTATATATCATATCTCACACTGTTTTGTTGGGGTTTTTTTTGGGGGGGGGGGGAAATTTCTATACCATATTTCAGACTGTTATTTTACTGGGTAAAACATGTCTATATTATTTTTTATACTGTTATTTTATTCAGTAAAACATGTCTATATTCTTCTTTATACTGTTTTTTTATTCAGTAAAACATTTCTATATTTTATTTTATACTGTTGTTTTGTATATTTACAGTATTTACAAGATCTATAATAATGAGATTGTCTATAAGAGAAGAAATAATGTACCAGCGAAAAGGTAATTATATTAATATCATTAAAATAAGTTAAATACATGGAATAAAATTAACTGAGTTTTAGCACCGATTATACTGGCTCTTTTACTTCTCTAATTACTGTTGTATATAAGGCGGAAAATATACGACATCTATATTATAAATTTATTTCACAATTTAATTCTTCTTTTTCTTAAATCTTTTTAGCCTATGAAATGGCGGAAATGATAATTAATACTGTTTGTGCGGAATTAGAGGAAGAGCTAAATGACCAAGAACTATTACACGAAATGGAGAATTATAATTCGATTATACAGGCTGAACAGGTTTCTGAAGATAGACCTGAAAAAACAACTACTGTGTTAGAGACAGAAAATGAAAAAATAATATCAAAAATGGTGGACGATTTGGAAAGAGAATTGGAAGAAAGAGACGGACAAGCTAGAGAAGGAAAAGAACAATCAGCCAAAGTAATGAATGATGCCGATATAATGAAAGATTCTTGTTTTGGCGTTGCTCGTGCAAAATACAACGATACACATAACCGACGATCAATTTTAGAAGATGATAAAATAATGATAAAAGAAAAATGTATAGAAGCTGAAGATATTGAAGATATTATTATAGATGAAGGGTATTGTTGTCTGTTTGGGGGTTTTGGAGGGTACGAGGAGGTCGAATTTAGCTTGAAAAAATTGAATCAGTTTACAGATTCAGAGTGTCACGTAAAGCCAGATCCTTTAAAGAGATTTTACGATTTATTTATGTATGGAAGACCCGTGGATAATGACCACAAAAATACTCAGCATACAAATAACGACACGAAAATAGACGACAAATTAAATAGTAAGTAGAGTAGTAATAATACATATCAAGCGGACATTGAATTGATGATATATAAGATATACATCTAGTGGTCTACATGTATTTATAACATCCCAGGTTGGGTGACCGAATGGTAAAGCACGTGCGCGCTGTATCATAAAGCCTGTCATTGAGTCAACTGGCGTGGTTTCGAATCCCGGTTGACAAGGAGTAGGCTCGCCTGTCCAACCTCGTGGGTTTTTTCCGGGCCCTCCGGTTTCCTCCCACTGCTAAAGACCCCTACGCGCAAGCGAATTATTAAAATAAAATTAAACCATATGTTAGTTCCGAAATGACATAGTTTGTGTCGAGTGGAACTCAACCCTATTTCTCCACATCTATAGGTTTATAGCTATAATATTAGTCCCGAAATGACCTAGTTGTGTTGAGTGGACGTTAAACCCCATTTATAGCTATAATAAGATCCCAGGTAATATTTATCAAACAGATATTTAACTGATGATAGATATCCACATCTATAGGTCTATAGGATAAATATCTCTTTGGTCGGTCACATTTTAATATATCTGTAATGCCTTTGTATAATATTTGTATATTTTAATTTTCAGACAAAGTAACAAAATCCAAAAGATCATTTCGCGCTAGACTGGTATCATTTTTCTGCTGTGGAAGAAAAGAGGACTGAAAGATTGTTATATAGTGATTGTCAAAAAGTGCATTTTTTTGTACATGTGATTTTTGTACATGTAATCTGTATATTTTATATAAACTCAAGTGTGGTCTGTTTCTCCATCCGTTAATGTGTATTTTTGTTAAATTATAATGCTATTATAATAATAATACTATGTCCATTTATAAAGTGCTATAAACATCCACAAAATGTGTTCATGGCGTATAATACACAAGTCTCTAAAAATATACTATGGTGTGACCAGATAATGTAGACTACTTTAAATATTGTATATTCAGACATATTCATACATGTCTATGTAAAAATACATGTGAGGCCTATTTTATAATATTTTTAACAATTAATGAAAAAAGAAAACTACTGAATTCATAAAATAAAGCACTTATATGTATTTACAACTTCTGAATTGTAATAACATTCTATATTTCAATACACATACATGTATCTTAGTATATGTGTATTAAAATGTTGCACTTTAATAAATTCAGAAGAAGTATATTCATAAAAGTGTTTTATTATGTGAAATCTATTTTAATATGCCTTAAAAGGATTATAATCTATCTTTGATAAGTTATGGTGTATACGTATATGTACATGTCAGACGTGGATTATAGTATATTTCAAAATTAACAGAAAATAACAGTTTTTTTGAATTCATCTTTAAAAACTTAATTATATTAACCTGTATATGGATGCCCCATTTTTAGTATCAATGTATGCATTTATTATATTTTATATCATTTTGTATATATATATATCTGACTAGCTATTTATCAAATATCATGAAATAAAAATTATAACATTTTTTAAATGGCATCTTTCACTCTAAAGGCGATGTTGTTTGTAAGAATAGGCGAGGGTTGTAAATGAAATGGGGTTTAACGTCCTACTGTTCTGTTCCTAAACTGGGCTAATGAAGACGGGCATGCGCCATACTACATGTATTAGAGAAATTCTAACTGTCAAGGGATCTTTTACGTGCACGCCAATGTGTAGACGGGACATCGGTGTTTCGTCTCATCCGAACGACAAGACAGCTGTCCTTCTCAGGCCCTCTGTCTTATGCATCACTGACAAGAGGAAACCACGCCGGAAAATCTGGATGAACTTTGCGAGGGTTGTGTTCTGAAGCAATACAAGAATGTGGGTGATCGGGATCGAACATTTAAAACAGATTCGGACTTTCACAACTAATTACATTTATTGATCTGGGTATTTCTACGTTTATCAAAAAATTTACTCTGCTTAGGCTTTAAACATAGTTACAATTTCATTTTTCTAAGAAAGTAAAACCGTAATTATTTCTATGTATTTTGCTCAATAGGTTGTCAACTCACTATTATACGATCAAAAGTTATCTTTCTCTCACTTAAAAATCTTCACAACGGAAATAATAAGACAAATTCCTCCCAATAACCTTCCTTGCTTTCTATTCTCCACCATGGAATAGCTATCTTCAAACGTTTGAATTTAAAGTTAAATTTTTTATTTTTTCCAATTTCTCAACTTGCAATAGTGTATTTTAGGATTAATAGGATTATTCTTTAACGAGGTGGGCCTGTTTATAGATGCCCTCTATTTCAGGACTTTATTTTAATACATTTTAAAAATGTAACTTAAAAATATGAAATTGTAACTTTAATATGGATAGTCCGAATCTGAGGGGGGAGGGGGGGGGCTAGTGGTTTTGAAATAAATGTCCATAGAACAATTATGCTCTTTTGGTAATATTTAATATATAATTGAAATTAAAGATGACAAAACAAAACTACATTTTTATGCTAACGTTTTCTCCGCGATAATTATATATATATATATATATATATAGGCCTATATTAAAATAGCGTGGCACCAGGGCCGGATTAACCATGGGGCATAGGCCCCAGGGCCCCCCACATTAGGGGGCCCACATAAAAAATGTCATTGCGCCCAGCCCACTCCTCTAGAACTGACATCATTTCATAGCACTCGCATGGATTGGTCCACTGAAATAACGCCAGAATGCGCTAATTTTGTGGCAAATTTTTTTTTTCTGAGGGAGGTACTTCTAAATGGCTCCACACAAGTGCCTGAAATGCCAGGAAATCATGTTTCCGGCCTCCAATCAGGGGTGGACTGGCCAGCCTGGGTGCCTGTGCTTGCACAGGCGGGCCCCCACTTAGAAACAAAACAAAACAAGATGAAAAAAATATTTTAATGTAAAAGTGAACATAAAGGGTTTAAAACGGTGTCAAGGGGGGTTGCACCCCCTATGATTTCTGTGATAAGGCTTTGGGGCCCCAGTTGCCTCAACTTGGGGGCCCCCATCCCCATTTCAGGTAGCTTTGTCCCTACAATTTCCCTCCACTTGGGCCCCATATTTGACGGAAGCTTGGTCCCACTCTTCACGTCAGTAGTCTACATGTGGCAAAGAGGCCCCATTTTCCTCAAGTTAAGGGCCCAGTTTTGGCTTAAAAACTTCAAAATACATCATAATTCAGTAAAAATAGTGATTTATTTTTGTCAAAATTGGGGGCCCATAGTCAAGAGTAGTGGCCGACATTGGTAAGTTGGCCTCTATTCGGGCCTACCCTCTATTATGAGGGAAAGGGCCCCTACCATATATATATATATGCAAGCCTTGACTGGGTCGAAGGGGCCCCTACTGTTACTGATGACATATTTACTGTGGGTGGGACCTCGTGGTATTTGCCCTCGGGCTCTTCCGGAGCAGCACCATTCAGTTGAAATAGCACTTTTCCCGCGTCTGGCATCTGGCGGTAATTTTCGGACATGGAAGTTAGTTGCAGTAGTATTCTGGCATCTGGCGGTATTTTTCGGACATGGAATTAAGTTGCAGTAGTATTCAGTCTTATGTCATGTAATATACTATTCAAAAAAAGTAGGGGATATTTTAATTTGGGGGCATAATACTAAAATATGCAAATGACTTCGAAAAAAGTCACTATAGAATAGAACCTAACAGAAGAAACATTTCCAGTTACATGTGACGCCCAAACGCACCAAAAGCTACCGCATGGAATGCAGGTGATGCTTGGGATCATCGTGGGGGTCCAACCCAAGATTTGCACGACTCTGACTTTGAATGTTACAGTCATTGTGGTATTGAATTCCAGGGTGGAAACATCAGTTTAATTGTTTTAGTGACCAGAAAACAAATTTTGATATGCGTCGGCTTACCCAAAATGAAAGGTTACGTGCCCTTGGCATGCTACAGGTCGGCACAACACAGGCGGTTGTGGCGCGGACGATGAATGTTTCTCAGTCTGTCATAAGCAGGCTATGGTCCAGATACCGTAATACACAATCTGTACAGGACAGACCACGCTCAGGTCCACCAAGGGCGACAACTCAAGCCCAGGATCGATTTATCCGTACCTTGACCTTGAGAAATCGTGTCCTCACAGCAAATCAGATCAGCACTCGTCTTCAAACAGACACTGGTGTGAGAGTGAGTGGCCAGACCATTCTGATTGACTGCATAGGGGTCACCTTCGCGCCCGACGTCCTCGCGTGATCCCTTGTTTGAGAGATAATCACATTCAGACAATACGTCGTTGGTGTAGGGATCGTCAACACTCGGAAAATCGATGCTGGAGCAATGTGATGTTTTCAGATGAGTCAAGGTTCACTGTTGATTTTTTGGACAGACGTAGGAGGGTGTGGCGTCGTCGAAACGAGCGCTTCTAAAATGTTAACGTCATCAGACATGATCGATTTGGGGGTGGTTCTGTTATGGTGAGGCATCACTGTTGCTGGAAGAACGGCTTTACATGTTGCTACAGGGCGTGTTACAGGCCAGTACTACCAGGACAACATCTTGGCAGTCCATATTGTGCCGTTCGCACGACGTCATGGCCGCCGTTGCCGCCGTTTCATCTTCTAGGATGACAACGCAAGATGTCACAGGGCCAGGATCGTTACAGGTTACCACCAACAACAGAGTATCACCACATTACCTTGGCCAACACTCTCCCGACCTCTCCCCCATAGAGCATGTCTTGGACATGCTTGGACAGATGTTACGTCAACGTCAACAACGTCCTGCCAATGTCCAGGAACTTGCTGCTGCGTTGCAACAGGAATGGGGCAATCTGAACCAAAATGACCCTCGACGTCTCATTAGGAGTATGCCACGTCGGACCAATGTTTGTTTGACAAACAGAGGAGGATTTACCCGTTACTGTTGTGATGCTGTGGTAACTTTGCTGTTTGACCCCTGGTATCATTTTACCCTTATAATGGTCAGTCTGTGCCTTACTTAGTTTAACGATCATTTGGAATAAATCGATGAATGTGAACTTCATTTCATTTTGTCATTTGTTTCTTCGTCAGTTTCATTAAGTGACTTTAATAACACTTAAAAATCAAATATCCCCTACTTTTTTTTAATAGTATACCTGTAAGTTTTAACTACTAATTTAGTAATTTGTACGTTTACCAGTTTAATTTCAATAGTCTTTTGGCCATAATTCATCATCAGTTGATATATATGTCAAAGTCTTGATTTTTATCACTGGCCGACAGTATTACTTTTAAGTAATTTTATTAATTTATCAAGTAATTTTATTAATTTATTAAGTAATTTTATTAATTTATTAAGTAATTTTATTAATTTATTAAGTAATTTTATTAATTTATTATGTAATTGTAGTAATTTATTATGTAATTGTAGTAATTTATTAAGTAATTTTATAAATTTATTAAGTAATTTTAGTAATTTATTAAGTAATTTTAGTAATTTATTAAGTAATTTTAGTAATTTTATAAATTTATTAAGTAATTTTATAAATTTATTAAGTAATTTTATAATTTTTTAAAGTAATTTTATTAATTTATTAAGTAATTTTATTTTTTAAGTGTTTGTTTTTGAAATTCGGCAGATTTTCTTTTTTCAAAAATTGTTCCCTAGATGCTTGGAAAACAATACTATCCCAAAGAAATTACTCGCTTAAATGGAGTTTTGCTTTTTCCAAAATAGATCCCAAGATGCTTGGAAAACGGGTTTCCAGCTGGCGAATTTTAAAAAAATCTAGGGGGAGACAGCCCCCCCCCGCCCCCCTAAAAAACCCGCGAGTTCGGCGCTCGGGGCGTCGGGCTACTCCCTCCTCGATTGTTCGTGGTGTTTGACTCTAAAGGGCCCCTTCAGTTACCCTGCACAGGGCCCCCATTGGGGGACCAGTCCGCCCCTGCCAGGAAATCGCTGCCCAGGCAAATAATTTCCTCATTGCACACTGTATGGCGTATGTCCGTCTTCATTAGCCCAGTCGAATCAAAGGGCGTTAAACCTCATTTGATTTTTCGTTCAGATCAACTACAACAATTCCCGACATATTGTCGCCAATGAATCGTTGGTCGCTGGCAGTGTCGGATTTAGCTGGAGAGAAAACCTAGACTATGGCACTTGTGGAAACCCTCCAAATCCCCCACCTTCACCACTGGCTTGACATGTAAGTGTGTGTTTTAAGCACAATTGAGCAGAACCGAGGATGTTGATGGATGTTTAATACGACTGAGCATGTAAGAAACATAATGACAATGTAAAAATACAGGGTGGCACAAAAAAAAAACGTTCATGAAGCAGACATCCCCAAAATTTCAAGTCTGTACCACAAAAACTGGCGTTCAAAAAATGTGCTCTAAATGAGCTTCACGGTGCTGCAAGCACATTTGGATCCGGCGAGAAAAGTTCTCGATGACCCTCCCACATTCTTCCCTTGAGGTCGCTTTTATTGCTGCTGTATTTGTTGCCTTCAGATCAGGGATAGTCTGGGGGTTGTTGCCATACAGAATTGATTATTTATTCCAAAAGTTATTCAAGTTTAGGTGATGAACGCTTTGTTTGTGTGTCACCTGGTATATACATTGGCCTGTTTCACGAAATCTTAACCAAGATAAAATCCAAATTTTAGTAACTTGATTGGATAATATTAGATTTATTTCAGTGCTTATCCAATCAAAATTGAATTATCTACTAAAATTTGGATTTTCTCTTTAGTTAAAATTTCGAGAAACAGGCCCCTGAGCTTTAGCTAGTTACTTTAGGAACGGTGTCTGATCGGATGATATCCATTGGGAACGGTGTTTGATCGGACGCTGTCCTCCCGACCCGACTATCATGATCATCCCCAATGAGCTGCAATATGAAAATATCACTTTACCCCCACCCCTGATCAAAGGCTCTTGTGGAATCTATACGGTTAATTTATCACAGTTATTCTCCATTGTTCGCCAAAAGGAATCATTTCTCGTCAAATCTAGTTGAAATTTCGAGAAACAGGCCCCTGGGCTTTAGCTAGTTACTTTAGGAACGGTGTCTGATCGGATGATATCCATTGGGAACGGTGTTTGATCGGACGCTGTCCTCCCAACGTTCATGATCATCCCCAATGAGCTGCAATATGAAAATATCACTTTACCCCCACCCCTGATCAAAGGCTCTTGTGGAATCCATACGGTCAATTTATCACAGTTATTCTCCATTTTTCGCCAGAAGGACTCATTTCTCGTCAAATCTAGCACAGCTTTTTTTTCTTTTTAACTTAACAGATTCGATAAAACATGGATAAGCTTTTCGTTTTCAAATGATATACCTGGATTTGCCATCCATTATTTAGTTAATGACTTTGTCTCGTTTGTAATTATTCTATCTCTGAATTCCGGGGTATTACTGACCCCGTCCCCCACTTTCCGCACCATACCAACTTATCTACCAGCGGTTTTTGATCAATCGTGAAACCCGCAATTTACTAGATAATTAACACAGTAGTTTTCAAATCTAGATTTAGATGACCTTTAGTGAACCAGAGGCAGGATCTTGTTTCGGATTTAATAGGCCTATAATCAAAGACAGGCTTATTATAGTTATAAATAGACAGAGAAAGTGTCACATTTTGATGACGAAAACAACAGCAAAAGTCAAAATATTGCGAAATGAATTAACTGTCATTATCTACTGAACTCTTAGGTGTAAAATGTTAATGAATACTTTAGCAGCATGTTAACAACATGGTTTCTATGTTGGGTAACTAAAATCAATTTATTTTACAAAGATAGACAAACACCGTTCTTTTTATTGATTTGTACACTTATTTTAATTTATGTTGTATTTAGTTTCTCAATATAGCATCCTAGTTCAAGAGGTTTATTACACATTTCTTCGCCGTATTGGATCGAGAAAACCCACTTGTATGGTGATTGGGGATGCAAGGAGGTTAACATGTATGTATCTGGAATATTACTTTGGATCAGTTCCTGAACTGCAGTGTTTAGGAAATATTAAATTCTCTCTCCTAGTACATACATGGCGTAAAACGTTCAAACTATTGCCCATATTCCCAACCACTATTAACATTTACTGAACAACAAAATATAAAAAAACAAACAAAAATTTTATTTGACCAACGAATATTGTGGGTAATCAGACAGATATTATCAACTTATTAAATCTGAACATCTGGGTTGAATATTGCTGCAAAAACAAGGCGGTGGGCAGTTTTCAGTCCTTGTTGGTTTGTAGGAGAATTTACATTTCTATTGATGCACTTTGCGGACGGTTTACTCCTCGCTTGAATTGTTCCTGACACTCGCCGCTGTATCACGTTTGTAGAACGATTTCACATTTCCTTTTTGCTGGTGGTCACTAGCCCGTTTGTAGAAACTGTTTAATTTTTCGCCATTTCGTTTGTAGAAACTGTTCAATTTTTCGCCATTTCGTTTGTAAAAACTTTCTTGGTTACCGTCTGACCTTTTATAGAAACTAGCAAGACCGTTATTAGTTGATCGTTTGTAAAAGTTGTTCAAGCCATTTTCGCCCACAGTTCTTTTATAGAACGAACTCAAGTTCTTGCCAGATCTTTTATAGAAGTTAGATAAGTGGTCATTAATTGATCTTTTGTAAAAATTCGATATTCCTCTCTTGTAAAAATTGGAAAGTTCTGAATTTGGGGATCGTTTATAAAAATGAGACAGGTCGCCGTTTCCAGCTCTTTTGTAGAATCTGGAAGGATCACGTTTGTAGAAATTCGATAGCTCATCGGAGCCAGGAGTGCGTTTGTAAAAGTTGGATAGATCGTCGGAACGTTTGTATAAGTTGGATAAATCGTCGGAACGTTTGTAGAAGTTGGATAAATCGTCGGAACGTTTGTAGAAGTTGGATAGATCGTCGGAACGTTTGTAGAAGTTGGATAAATCATCGGAACGTTTGTAGAAGTTGGATAAATCGTCGGAACGCTTGTAAAAGTTGGATAGATCGTCGGAACGTTTGTAGAAGTTGGATAGATTGTCCGAACGTTTGTAGAAGTTAGATAACTCGCCCGAACGTTTATAAAAGTTGGAAATATCGTTAGAACGTTTATAGAAGTTTGACAGATCGTCCGAACGTTTGTAGAAGCTAGATAAATCAGCTGAGTTTAGTGCTCGTTTATAAAAGTTGTTAAGAACGTTGGCACGTTTATAAAAGTTCGATACATCATTTGAACGTTTATAAAATTTAGATTGAGCTCCAGAGCGTTTATAAAAACTGGACTTGTCGGCAGAGCGTTTATAAAAGCTGGACAGATTATCAGTGTCGGGTGTACGTTTATAGAAGCTGGTCAGATCATTCTTGCCGGATGTACGTTTATAGAAGCTGGACAGATCATCGGTGCCGGATGTACGTTTATAGAAGCTGGACAGATCATCGGCGCCGGGCGTACGTTTATAGAAGCTGGACAGATCATCGGTGCCGGGCGTACGTTTATAGAAGCTGGACAGATCACCAGTATTAGATGTACGTTTATAAAAGTTGGATAAATCCCCAGCGCGTTTATAAAAGCTGGATAGATCGCTAGAGCGTTTATAAAAATTGGATAGATCGCCTGAGCGTTTATAGAAGCTGGACAGATCACCAGTATTAGATGTACGTTTATAAAAGTTGGATAAATCCCCAGCGCGTTTATAAAAGCTGGACAGATCGCCAGAGTCTGGGGCGCGTTTATAAAAACTGGATAGATCGCTAGAGCGTTTATAAAAATTGGATAGATCGCCTGAGCGTTTATAGAAGCTGAACAGATCATCAGTATCAGTTTTACGTTTATAGAAGTTGAATAAATCGCTAGAGCGTTTATAAAAGCTGGACACATCGCCGGAGTCTGGGGTGCGTTTATAAAAGCTGGATATATCGTCGGAGTCTGGGGCGCGTTTATAAAAGCTGGACACATCGCCGGAGTCTGGGGCGCGTTTATAAAATCTGGATAGATCGCCAGAACGCTTGTAAAAGCTAGATACGGGTGAACGTTTGTAAAAACCGGAGATGGCTGAATCGGGTGCTCGTTTATAGAAACTGTCAACTTCAGAACTTAACGGCGATCGTTTGTAAAAGCTTGATGCTGGACCGGCTCTCTTATAGAACGAACTCTGTCCATCATTTCGGGCTCTTTTGTAAAATCCACTAACACCGCTGCCAGATCGCTTATAGAAACTTTGCACTCTTCCCAAATCCCGCTTATAGAATGAACTGGTATGCCCGTTTGGCAACCTTTTATAAAATGAATTTACAAGGGATCGCTTGTAAAAAGACATTTTACTATTGATCCCCCTTTTATAGAAGGCATCCATTATACCGAGACGGTCTCTCTTATAAAACTGATTCAATCCAAGGTCTCTTTTATCCATTTTTTCTCCAATACCTGAAATGATAAACATAAACTTCCATAAAAGATACAAAATAGTAAGATACCGGTGGTATCATAAAAAACACATTTCCAAGTTGAATGGATATGCAAGAGGCTGTAGTCTGTAATTGTGATTTCTTGCATTCAGTTTATTGGGCTATAAAATATGTCTTTGACTATTTTATGGTAATTCCCTTAAGCCAGACTGACACTTGCATAATTCAGTGGCACGCATTGGCGCGAGTCGAGTCGGCACGACACCGTCCGATTTGCGCAAACTTGTCGTGCCAATGCGGGGAGTGCGTAATCAATGCGCAAACTATGCGTAAACTCGTCGTTCCAGTTCGTGTCAATATGGACACTGATGGACATGACAAAATCGTGGCCAAAAGTCGTGCAAGAGTCAGCCTGGCTTTAGTCTATTTATTTGATTTTATAATTTTGGAGGGTGTTCTACGAAGAGTAAGCATGTGAATATACTACTTGAACAATTGGATACTACTGTTTCACATTTAGATAATAGTCGATACTATTTTCTTCTGATGGACTCTTTGTGCCCTTAAGATTAATTGCGGACGGTAGAATTCTCATTAAACTTAAAAGGGCGAAAGAAACAGTGTCAGATGTGCGCCAACAATCAGGGCCCTGTTTCTCGAAATCTTAACTAAAGATAAAATCCAAGTTTTAGTAGATACTTCAATGTTGATTGGCTAAGCACTAAAATCAAACTAATATTATCCAATTAAATTACTAAAATTTGGATTTTATCTTAGTTAAAATTTCGTAAAACAGGCCCCAGGTATGTTGTAACAATTTAAAAAGTCACTTATAAGGTAATATAATACACTAATGTTCGGTTCAATAGTAGATAATGAATTTAATAACTTCCAGGAAAAAAACAAACATTGTATGGTTGAAATTGGGAAATAAATTCGTGTTGTTTTATGGGTCGTAATACTAAATCGACTATCTCTGTGCAATTTAAAGCATTGTCAAAGATCGATTTCGTGCTTGATTGTAATTTACTTGTCAGAAAAATTAGTCAATGATGGATATTTATGGACATTTAATACAGAGTGCATTTATTTAATTTAATAAGCAAATTGTTTGTATATTAGTCATTGTTGACTGACCTTTTAATATATATAAGCATGAACAATATTTATTGCCTTGTGTTGAACTGTATCCGCATTTGGAATAAAAAATTTCAATTACAATACAGGACTAGAAAATAGGTATTTGTTTAACCATTCGAAGGGTAATGGAAGGGTAAATCAGTTCTGATCGTGTAAATGTCAAATTTTCAATATGAAATTATATCTACGTGGAATGTATCAAACTGTTTCACAGGCGTAATGCGGAAGCCTTATTTACTGCTGATCAGTTTGGAATGTTTTATTAAATCACGAGTAAGTCTTACATACTAGACACGACCCATCGTGCCGTTATGAATGATAATCTTTCCCAAATTAATAATTAAGACAAAATAAAAAACTTGATGGATATCGTGTCGCAAATGTCCTATCCATGTTGGGTCGACAGTGCGACACAGGCAGGGTTGGTTTATATTATCCAAATTTGCGCATGTGCACTTTAAAGGGGCAATTCCCGATTTGAACAGAGTCTCCAAAATATGAAATTTAAGCACCAAAATACAGAGGAATTGTGTTTGGAAGTAAACGTAAAAGGCGCTTTTCCGGACACACGTAACGCTTTTAATATTTCGGGTAAATTTTTTCGATGGGTGACCAGATAATCGATTGTCTTTGCTTTGGAGGTCTATACAATGCATGACCCAAGTATTGTACTTGATAACGACGGGGGAATTTCACCTACACGTTATTTTTATAAAATAAATGCCTGGTTTTGTCCAGACATCGTATAATACAGCTTGAGACACCGGTCTCCACTTACAGATGAAAACTGAAGTGTGTAAGTTATATGAAAACGTGTCACGAATATTGAGTTAGTTGCTCGGCCTTAAGGTAGAGGATTGTAAGGGCCTCTAAGACAACATTAAGCTGTTGTATTCTCCAAAATATAATCGAGATTGACCCTTCAAAACCTACAATAAGTTTTGAATGAAAATGATGCATTATATTGTATCTATAATCAAATAATCTTATAATCTAAAACAAAAACATGTTTCGCTCCGCTCCACTGCAATCGATAAAAAGAGTTAACTTTCACCTGCACATTTTCTGTCTTCTCCTGGTCCTTTAGGGTGAGATTTTGGTCTTATTTCAAATTTCCATGAAACCGCCGTTTTCTCATCATCGTGAGCTCCACATTTACAGTTAACCTTGAAAATAAGAAAAATGGAGCAATGTGGTTATGTGTGCATTGACCACTTTGTTACTATGAACGTGAATGCCGCTTCGTCATGCTATAGGTTCCGATTATTACATCGTGGAGTAATCGCAGTGTTCCCTATCAGGCCTTACCATCATATACGTACCTACCAGATCGTGTTCTCAATAGGGACAAAGTACGTAATACCCTGGAAAACGGTCTCAGATCGCGCCATGATCGCCTCAAGCGTGGTAATAGAGCCGGAGCCCAGGGGGTTAACCTAGCTGAAAAGTGTACCAATTTTCTGTGTTATAGTATCAAAGCATGTATATTTGGTATCATCAAAATGTAAGTCTGCCGAGTTTCTGGTCGTGGGTGTGGTATTCCACGCCCAAAATGCCATACCCCCTAACTAGTCTAGATTAGCTCAGAAGTGTACCACATGAATTTTGCACAGCAGTGTACCGTACATCTTCAGGTATCCCAAAAACACCCTGACAGACAGTTCTAGTGGTGGGGTACCCTGACAGAGCTATGTAATTACCAGACATTTGTAGTGTTTGAGTATCTCTGACAAGAGTTACCTAATTTCCAGTCAACAGCTAGGCTAGATGAGCTGAAATCTGTACCACCTTAAACAGATTTTTAGTTGTTCATTACCACCAGGGAATCAGGAAAGACCACTGCCAGACACGCCCTAAATGCCACGGACCCCAACTAGAATAGATTAGCCGGAACTGTTCCCATGTTCAAAACAATTAACAATTGTGCAAGGATGCGTAGAATACTAATACCTAGCACGTATGGAAAAGGCGATAAAGTGCGGTTGCAGAAGCATTTTTTTTAATTCAAAAACGCATTTTTAGCCTCAAAAAAGTTTTTTGTCCAAAAAATCAATTTCTTGTTACCACAGTTTACCATCTCTTCCATACGTGCTAGGTTTTTTTAGAACATGGTAACAGTTCCGGCTAATCTATTCTAGTTGGGGTCCGCGACCCTTTGGGCGTGTCTGTTAGGGGTAACCCACCACACAAACTCTCTGGCAGTGGCCATTCCTGATTCCCGTGGTGATACTGAACAATTTAAAAGCTGTTTTAGGTGGTACAGATTTCAGCTAATCTAGCCTAGCTGTTGACTGGAAATTAGGTAACTCTTGTAAGATATACTCAACCAGTACAATTTCTGGTAATTACAATGTCTGTCAGAGTGTTTTTGTGATACCTGAAGATGTATTGTACACTGCTGTGCGAATTTCACGTAGTACACTTTTGGGCTAATCTAGACTAGTTGGGGGGCATGGCATTTTAAGTGTGGAATACCACACCCACCATCAGAAACTCGGCAGACTTACATTTTGATGATACCAAATATACATGCATTGATAACATATAGGAGAAAATTGGTACACTTTTCCGCTGGGTTACCCCCTGGGCTCCCGGTCTATAAAAACGAAATGCCAGATATCGTAATTTGGTCTCCATGATCGCCAATGATCGCCGAGTCACGATGTTTGTGTTAAGCATGTCCAAAACAAACACGAAGGTTCTGCGATCTGACCCGGAAAGCTGTGAGCACGTTTTCCTAGTTTGTACTTTTGGGGGTACACTTTGTCGCGTTGTATTCACGTTTGCCGGCGACAGTGGTCGACAGTGGGAACCTTCAACCTAGCATAAGGGTAACATGTCGACAACATGTTGGTCATCGCCCCTTTCGTAATGCCCCCGCCAGAACGGGTTGTCGTCTTGACTGTGTTGCTGCGACCATACGGCGGCCAGAAAATCAAGGCCGCCGACAAACGTTAACACAACGCGAGAAATATTCCAAAATTTTCAAACGCGAAAAAGGCGCGTTCTCACAGCTTTCCAGGTCAGATCGCGGAGCTCAAAACAAACGCCGTGACTCGGCGATCATTGGAGACCATATCACAATTTCTGGCCTTTCGACCATGCTTTTGCCGCTCTTATGGTGATTTTGGCACACTCGGAGACCATTTCCCATCGCCGTAGCAGCACAGTTAGTATGCCGCCCGGACGGAGGTATACCGCAAAAATATTTTATAGCGTTTATAGGCAATGTTTTGGGGGCCGCGAAAGTTCACTAGGATCTTTCTGGGTTTCCCCTGGGTATTGATTGAGTGTCTGGCAACGGACAGTGCCAAGTTGTACGGATGGGACACAACTGGTGTAAACGTTGGTGTGCACTTAAATGAACCCTTGGCAGCAATCTGAACGACAGACTCACCCTACCTGCAGCTAAGTGACTCTGACACAATGAACAGTCATAATATCCACATGACGTTATCTAAACGTCACAGGTCGCGAGCTCAGCGCACAGAATTATGTTTGTAAACAGACAAACGAAAGTACAATGACTTCGACGAACAGAAAACCTGCGTCGTATCATGGTTGTCTGTGCACTAACACGCACACAACCCGAGATTGAATAATAATCCCCGGAGGAAAATGGGATTTTAATAGAATTAGCAAGTTTAAATGAACATTTGACACGCGCGGGGGCCGCACTATTTGCACTACTTTGTGCTTCGGTAGGGTCTATCTCACATATTATATACACAATGAATTCTGCTAATGTTTTTAGCGTGGGGATTGACTTATAGATAATTTATTTCATTGCTAAACAAAAATTTAAAACTTTAACGCTATTTTAAAAAATAGCCAAATTCTGGCTGGGATTACTGAGCAACTGGATACGTGCGAAAAAAAAAGCCAGCTCCCATAAATTTCGTCACGTTAGTAACGTATAGTGTTCGGCACGAATATTCGAATATTCGAATATTCGCTCGTCAAATATAATATTCGAATATTCGAATAGCAATCGCGATATTCGAATACTTTCGAATATCTACATAATTTATTCTATTTGCGTTCAAATATTATTAAAGGCGACTTTCCCTGCCACATTTACATTCAAAGCTTATTTCGATTACCCACAGTATATATTTCTAAGGATTACTTAACTGCAGATTGTATGTAAGGGGGGGGCGAATGGTTGGCGTGTGCGCCTTGCATCATAAGATTTGTCATTGGTTCAACTGTGGTTGTTTCGATTCGCCGGTTGCACGTCACACGAAGTAGGATCGTCTGTCCAACCTTGTGGGTTTTCTCCGGGTCATCTGGTTTAATCCCACTGCTATAGACCCCTACGCGCAAGCCAATTATTGAAGTAAAATTGAACCATATGTTAGTCCCGAAATGACCTGGTTTGTGTCGAGTGGACGTTAAACTCCATCTCTCTCTCTCTCTCTCGCTCTCTCTCTCCATCCCATTCTCTCTCTCTGCTTGTAAGGGTGCTATCCCTTCAGAGACAGTTATTCGGTAACTAGCCATGCAGGGACCCCGATGCTGAATTCTGATTCTGGGTTAAAGCTAATTATTAGTGTGTGACATCATTGAACACCTTTACATTATATCTGAACACGTGTGTAGCGAAACTCACTATACGACGCTATCTGTATGATATTGTGATGAATTTGCTTGGATTCGTCATGAAGAAACAGCTGGGTGAACCCACTGGGCCACATTCATCACCAACATGAAGATACTGTTTCCTGCTTATAGAAAAAAACGACTAGACGACAATGACTTCCGTGAAATGTTGCAGTGCTAGACCCACGAATGAACGAGATACCCTTTGTTTCGGATGTAGCGCGTAAGAATTCCTATACATTGGTGATGGAAAATCTTGTTTTGATGTCGTGGAAGGCCGAGTTTTTGTGTACAAACTGGCAGTTTACATAAAAGATCAACTGGCAATTGCAAAAATATTTTTTTGTTCGTTTTTCACTAGTCAACAGAGATTTCACGTATTTGATAATTGATTTGAAATTTTAATAAATTGAAAATAAACCATTTTCATTATATTGAAAATATTCGAATAGTATTATTCGAATACCAATTTCAAGACCCGTCGAATATTCGAATAGTATTAGTGTTCGAATATCCGAACACTAGTAACGTACGCCTTGGCAGTTGGAATTCGTATAACACCGCTGCCCGGCAAAATACCCCTCCTAACATACTAAATGACATATGCCCGGCTTTATTAGCCAGGATGGAAAAGGAAAATGGGACGTTAAACCCTGTTATATTTCATTTCTATGAACATACAATTTGTTTAATTTATATAAGTCAACACTTACCTCAGAGTAATCATAGTCGTGAAAATTGTTTGAGTTGAAGAAAGTTTGCGAAGCTATCGCATTCTTTGAACATTTTGGTAATTCTGATAAAGGTTTGCATAAACCATACCTGTCAACAAAAAAAAAGAAATGCATGAAAAACAAAAATCGTCATTTACGTAATACTATAAATCCTTTTTGAAATGTAGCAAATATGATCACGATCATTTTGAAGAAATTATGAATATTTTTTCAATCATCTGCGAAATTACAAAAGTTCCAAAACCAGGGGAAGATGGTATATCGCCAAACTAGCCATAAAAGTGTGTGGGTGTGGATGTTGGGGTGGGGGGTCATACAATAGACTGAAAGTGCAGCGCGCCTCATTCCACCCTAGCTGCGTTACTGTTTTTGCAGTACTACCAGGATCTTTAGACCTTCCGGTAAACTAAAAATAATTGCTTGTTCTTCACAGACAAAACAGCACTCAAAATATTTGAAATACCAAAATGACATGGCAAATGTGATAGACCAAAAGCTCAGTGTATTTATATTTTGAAGTTGTTAACGACTCTATTAACTGCTATATTTATGGACATAATGTGTTTTTAATAGGATGGTTAAATTTTCCGACAAAGAGTTGTCATATTACAAGTGACACGTGCCAACAACATCCTTTAATAGCATATTGACTTCGGGTAAAAATCTAATTTGGCATGCTTAGAATGAATGAATGAAATGTGGGTTTAACGTCCTACGCTTAAGCGGCATGCTTAGAACACTGACCGGGAAATTTATGGCTCGATTATACATGGGGGCAAAAGGGGGGGGGGGTAGGGACGCAATTGAAATAAATAAAATTGAACCATAGTTCAAATATTAAATACATTAATTGTTCCTTTCTACATTGTCACACAAAACGTGTTAATACGCCTACATTTAATTCACCATTATTTATATTAATATTCAAGTCAGGAACCGGGGCGGTCAGGTTGCTAATAAAATTGTGTTGTTTACGGACGGGTTTATGTTATCAGTGATGGGTGTTATGTCATTTAATTTTCAGGGTCATGATTTCAGTAATGACGTTGTTGACATTAATGAAAAGAGGTTTAATGTTCCTAGTTTCTGTACAAATCCGGTCTAATGAAGACAATAAAACATGGTACTGTTAAGTTGTTGTTAAGATACATCGGTTATCTCATTATTGAAGGTGTTTGACCTGGCTCTATTTTCTGCACTCGACAACGACCCATCAACACAATTAACCATGACAAAAACACAAATTAAACAACTTTTGCAAGTCACCCAGGGGTATCTCCAAACTCCATATTAACATAATTGTTATTACTTATTTCAGCACTTAGCTTTTGATTGAACGTAAATGCCGGAACCATTAAGTTTAATTACAGCCTTTATGCGCATGTGATGTCAACCTGGGACATTCCTCCCGCGATGACTTCTCGGTCAATAAACTCATACGCGTGGCAATTATTTGACCTCTTAAGTTAAAAATGAGCGACTGCAGGTTGTATGGATAGCCACATTTACCATATATTCTTATATAACCGGATAAATTGCCAGGTATGTCACTCCATAATTCCGCGACACACAATAGCCTACTCTCACAGCACATCATATCCGTTGATTAGTCGCAGCAGTCACCGCCTGGATTAATGGCGGGTGGGCGAGAATAATTTTACATCTAGTAGTTCCACCGAATCATTACGTGTTCAGGCAAAGTTTATTTTATCCGAACGCTAATATATCCAACTAAGATTTAACACGAGAATTAGGCAATATACATTTCTTTTTTGGTGTTCCTGATGTCGTAAAAGTTGGCTGGTTGAATACGCAGGGATTCAGTAGTGTTCCTGAAGCAACGACTGCGAGTTTTATAACATATGGTCGTTACTAAGTTATCTACAGACACCATTCGGCAAATCTCGACAGATTCCGGTGCCCTACATCTAGACTCGGCTGTATGATGATGTCCGCCATTTTGGAACTATTTTAAAGGACCCGGATAAACAATGGCTGCCCCCATGGCCATGGAGAGTATATCAACAAACTAAAAAATGGCTGCCCCATAGAGATTATATCTAGAAATGACGCCATTTTGGGACTATTTTGTGAAAGCGGCACGTTTTCCTGTTGAAGTAAATCGGTAGTTGACTAGCCGCATCGCCATTCGGCAAACCTCGACAGATTCCGGTACTCTCCGTAACCTATATCTAGACTCGGATGTATGATAGTCATTGATATGTACCTACGACCATACATTTGCGATGCGGCTTATCGACTACCGATTTACTCTAACAGGAAAACGTTCCGCTTTTACAAAAAAGTCCCAAAACCTGGTTTAGCTGTCCACACCCGTATAATTTAGTATAATTTCTGGACACATAATGTATTTGTAAATAGTATAGTTTTTCTGCGTGGTCACCCTTTCTATCGGTAAATAAACAACAAAGTAAATAATTTCTGAATATTGTAATACGTTTTTTGGAGTCGTCCACACGATGTATTTTTAATTAGTATAGTTTTTTTCTGCGTGGTCACCCTTTCTCCCGGCAAATAAACAACAAAGTAAATCATTTTATTCCATAAATAACAAATTCATTAACAAATTCATAAACATATTTAGTTGTGGACAACATCACTAATAGTTGTTGACGACATCACCAATGCCTTGTGGACGACTCCACCAACGGTTGTGGATGACTTTGCTTGTGGACGACTTGACTGGCACCCATCTCCTGGGGGCAACCTTGTTTATCCGGGTCCTTTAAAATAGTTCCAAAATGGCTGACTGCATCATACAGCCGAGTCTTGATGCAGGGCACCGGAATCTGTCGAAGTTTGCCGAATGGCCGCATCGCAAATGTATGGTCGTAGGTACATATCAATTACTATCATTACATCTGAGTCTAGATGTAGGTTACGGAGAGTACCGGAATCTGTCGAGGTATTCGGGCTTTTATTTTTGAGATTCTGTTCAAATCGGGATAGTCCCTTTAATGTGTATTTTAGACTCTGAAACCATCGTTAAATCATTAAAGAAGCATTATTTAAGATTTAGACATAGAACTAGCCATTCTTGCTATAACAGTTCAAAAATAGATAATGCAAAATGAATATATTGAAAATTTCATTCAGATTACTTTCTTCTGATCCTTGGAAGTTATTAGCCTTAGAGGGTTTGACAAGATCTTTGTATTGACTGTAAACATCGTACTGGTTGTTCAAAGTTTAGCCTCCCTTCTCCATCTTTTAATTTTATCATTAAATTACCTAACTGTTCGGAGACATCGGATGACATAGGGAGTTGATTGTGGCCTTGCCAAGTTAATAATTAATTTCTAATAACAAGTTTATGTAACCTGCAATAGGCAGATTTAGCTCTTGCATAATGCATGTTTTAGCTTTATTTTAAGATACGAAACAAAAAAGAGACTCTGACAATATTTAAATTGATACATGACTGTGTCTAATGTTACTTGCGTATATCGTAAAAGTCTAATATTACCTATCCATTAACTCAATATCAGCCATTTATCTGAGCCAAGTCTAGCAATTACGGAAACGAGACAAGCTTTCTAAATGGCTTCTTTCAAGCATTCACTTTTTAAGAAAGAGAACGACATAATATATTGTGACAGCATGTTATATGTTAAATGTGGTTTGAAATAATTCGAAATTACACACACCTTTCTAATCGCAATGATTTTGAACTAACGCCAAATCTGACATTTCACAATGACGGTAGGTTAATTATTGCCTGAGTTTAAAATAATGCAAAGGGAGAAGTGCCTTAAAGTTCAAGTACCGTGATCTTAAATCCATTTCAACCCGATCCCGGTAGTTTATTCAGTTAATTATTATCGATTAATGTAGACAAAATACCGACAACTTTATACGCCAGAAGAGTGATGAGGTGATGAAACCCAAAGTGTTATGTCTGTAAATTACTTTATTTATTTAAAGACCTGTGTCAGACGTCTGAATTGACTTATTTATTTGTATCGGTTGTTTGTTTTCTTTACCTGTCAAGATGTCTGGCAAATCCAATTTGATTGCAAGACTAAATAAACCGACCAGTTGCTGTGCAATTGATACAGCGCTGGCTCCATAACCAGGAGGTCATAGACAGCGCATACTTTCCCTCATCTTAGCATAAAATCTGTTTCATTGTATTACTCTGTAAACCACCTTCAATTGTGTCCTGAACATTGTTGAAAAATGCAAAGCGCAGGCAAGTTTCGAAGGAAGAACCCTTAACGTCGCGTTAGTAATACGAAGACTATAGTAAAGGGATAGTCCCGAATAGAACAGAGCCTCAAAAATAAAAGTCCGAGTACGTATGAAATTTAAACGCCAAAATATAGAAGACTGGTGTATATACTCTGACTCAAAATTTCAGCTCAAAATATTGAGTCGTTTAGACGCGGGCGTTAAAACAGCTTATCCGGGCACGTAACCTTTTTAAGATTTCGGGTCAATTCTTTTGTTGGGTGACCCGATAATCGATTCCCGTCCCTTTAGGGGTCTACACGGTGAATGGTCCATGTGCTGTACTTGATAACAAAAGGTAAATTTCACCGACACATTATTTTTATAAAATAAAACTCTGGTTTTATCAAATCACCGCATAAGACAGTTTGGGACACCGGACTCCATTTCAAGATGAAGACTGTGGGTTTAAGTTGTTTGAAAACGTATCACATATATTTAGTTAGTTGCTCGGCCCTAAGGTATGGGATCTTAATGGATTTTAACACAAAATTAAAGAGTTTTATTCTCAAAAACATTATCGGGATTGACCCTTTAAAGGAGCTAATTCGCTAGAATTTGTCACTAAATGGTCTCAGCGCATTTAATAATCTCATATGAATGTATATAAACTGATTTACATTCAATCGTTTCTGTTTTTAGCTTTTTTCTGTAATTTCTGATCAATTATCTGGCATCTGGTTTTCCAGTCTACACCGAAAGTGTTTATCGCGCATGCTCTCTAGATAAGAATATGCCGCCACTGTTTGACATGATTTGTGGAATATGTCTTGCCTCGTTCTTCGAGTCACTGTAACAAATGGCGCTGAAACGCATTATGGTACACGAATCGTGTACCAATGGTTTAATGTTTATTTTGTCTTAAATATCAGAATACCACCTTTTCCCGGCAATATCAAAACATCAATGTTGATTTAAATTGACAAATAATTCGTGTTTTCAATGTCGAAGAATTTGGATGATATTGAGCTAGAGATAAGTTGATTTGATAATTGTTTATTTTTTGCAATGTTTGTTTTCTGTCTTGACCGCAGGTTTATCTTGTAGATTTTTTTTGTTTTGCGTGTAGTGCAGTCCTCCTGCATTTACTATTAGCTACTTTAATATATAGTAAGCCCAGTATTGTGTGCAAACTGAACATTCTATGAAAGGTTCCACTTCTTTCAACAGAACATGATACTAATATACAACAACAATTAGCACCAGGAAGAAACATAGAAATTATAAGACATCAAGTAAAACAGTTAATTGAAAAGACACCAAAACCCAAACCAAACCTGACTAAAAATGAATTCAACGCAATAAAAGAACTGACAGAGAACTCCACATTTTCATAGTGCCGGCCGATAAGGACAATTCCACTGGACGAGTAGTTTATTGTTAAAGATACGTTATGGGAGATTAGATAAAGAGCTTCAGTTCTCACTACAATCAGTAGCGGATTATCATTGAGGCTTATGAGGCTGCAGCCTCAGGCCCAAAGATTTTGTAAAAAATAAAAAATTTGGACTTGTCTGATACGATTAAAAAACGCATAGACAATGAATGTTAGGGGGCGGGGTTTAGGCCCAACGGGAATCAATATAGGCCCTGACCCGAAATTAATTAGGCCCACGCCATTTTAAATAGGCCCAATAGGCCCTCCAGCAACTGCCGCCTCAGGCCTTGGTGGAGCTTAATCCGCTACTGACTACAATAGTTAAAAACTAGATAGTGTGAAGGGAATTTGATGAAAATTTCAGTCAAATTGATCTAGTCTGAACTAGATAAAAACATAGTCTCCATTATCCAATTCATGATTGGATCACGAATAAAAGAAGAGCAGCAAATCGGATCATATTCCAGTAAATACCACAGGTAGCGTCGATATCGAGAGATCATAATGGTCTGGATAAATTCATTAGTGTCATATTAATAATTTAGATAACATTTCGGTTCTAAATAAAGACCTACAATAGGCAGATTTAGCTCTTGCATAATGTATGTTTAATAATGCCAAGGTGTTTCTATATACAACGTATTATTATATCATACGTAAATGACTTTACCAAAATGGAGAACTAATTTCTTAAGATACGTATTTTGCACCTCGATATATAATAATTATTGTCGGTCACATACTAATCCATCTAATTATCGTAATAGTACTTGCCTAAAGGATTGTTTATAATACAAAAACTCATTACATTTTCTACAGACATCGTTGCCCGGGGTTCCAATTCGAGGTCTAACTAAATATTACGAGTTTGCCAATGTGGATTTGTCGTCACTAAAATAAATCATACACATAATAAGTGTTCTCTCTTGCGAATAATTGAAACAAGCCGAAATCAAACGAATCCGCGTACACAATATATCAGTATGCTGGTATACATTATTTTCAAATGTAACTTTTGAGTTCTTGCTTTTTTAAACCCACGTTTCATATTCCGGGTTCCACAAATCACCGACAAGCGTTTTTTTTTTAAATATCGCAAACTTAGTGCAAAAAATGGATCACCAAAGACAGTTATCTATTATTTTTTGTTTAAATATGCAATTCTTTAAATTCTGCTCCCCCAACCCATTCCATTATCATTCATTATCTGCCACCTTTCCTTCTTCATTGAATTTTACGTCGTAACATGGTACCATCTGCGCCTTCTGTGACTTGCCTGACGGGAGATGCGGCCATTTTGCCATGTGGTCCCAGCAATAAGAATATTGATATAGGTAAATTTGGTTTCATTTTATTAATAGAATAAAGCTACCATGCGTCTGTATTTGAAAGCAAGGTTCTTTATTAGTCAAACTCAATCAAAATGGCTAGCCTATACATTCTGCGCATTCATGAACATGTGTGTTGATTGAAAACAATGTGATGGAAGATATCTACAAAGTAAAAATACTTACCATAAGTTCTCCTCTACTCTAAGGGTATGGTTATTGGCACGGGCAGGACAGATTCTACCGCCAGGACAGGAACAGATCTGTGTAACAAGGAGATTACTCTCTTCCTCTCCTATCTTAGGTGGGAATTGAAATATACCAGAGCATACTGTGGATATTGATGGACATTCAGGTAGTGGGTTATGCTGAAATTAAAAATATATATATATATATATTTCACAAACTTATCTAGGAAAGTGGTTACTTCTTTAAAGTTGGATCCGGCGGTAATAATACCCTACAAAACTTTGCTCTTAATAAAAAAAAGAAACACCAGCATAATTTAATTGGTGAAGCAGATGTCGCGGTTTGCCTTGGTTCCTGGTTCATGGGCGTGTGTTTTAAGAAACCCTTTTTATAACCATCGAGAATTGGATTATCATGTTTTAGCGCCTTTTTATATAAATGTATTTTCCAAGTAAAACCTGGTACCATATCAGACACCAGTTAAATGTTATCCCCTCAGGACTCGAATGCAATGAATTATTAAATTGTGACGTAACTAATGATACAAATTTATGTTCCGTCAGGTAATTTAATAATAATAATAATAATAATCACGTCATTTTACAAGGGTAGCAAATTAGGCCTGAGGCCTTTTTCCAATTTGGCCCTTTGGGTAAAAGTTAAAGGGGTGGGGTACAAAGCTTTTATATTCTTCGAACCGTTCATCGCCTACTGTTTTAGTATTGACTATTGATTTCGATTTTACTGACCCAACCAATCTGAAATGGATTATTGTGGTCTAAATATTCCTTAAAACAAACCTAGCGATTACTATCTTAATCACTTAATAACAATTATTATTTCAGTTCAGATTAATTGAATTATATTTGTACATCCACGTGACGACACAGGCAATTGAAGGGATTAAAATAAAACGTCTTACTACTGCTTGACTATATATTATACGATTAGCCAAATGATCACGCTTCAAATTTGATTTGTAATTGATAACGATGTAAAATGACCAATATAATTATATTGCAAGGTGTTTAATGATCAAATAAAGTCTTGTTGGCAATATAAAAACCACGAGAAGTGTTAGAACTAGTGAGTATTGTGAGATGATAGCAGACGAAATGTCGTCAACAAGTCTAAACAAAATGGCAGCTGACACGCAAGAGTAAAAAGTTTTATTTTAATCCCTTGTGCTTCGGGCTAGCACAAATTTCACAGAAACAATTTTTAATAGCGAAACGTATAGAAACGACTTATATTACGTTAATGATATTTCACAAACATAAAATCACATTAAAAAAAACAAGATGAATCCCAAAATTCATGACAGATTACAATTGAACAATTCCTTGTGTTCTGAAATAGCCAAAATTTTTTTATCATATTTATCTCATTTCTCCGCAAGGCTTGAAATCTCATCTCCTTAGAAAACGCCAACACAATTCATGTAGCATAGTGCTTATGTGGAAAATTGGATCTAGTCAGCTAATCTGGTTCAACCTGGTCTAATTGAATTGTTAGGATGTAAATCCAGGCTTATGATTCTAGGCAATCCACGATATTTATCTCAACATTTTTAGCTACGTTCTCGTAACTAGTTGTAAGTATACCCCAAGGGGCCATCCATAAAAAACGTACGCTCAAAATGGGTAAATTTCAGACCCCCCTCTCCCCCCCTGTACGCTTCTATACGTTCGTTTTGCCAATGAATTTACACACCTGTACGTTTACACATCAATGAATAACTCGGGCAGTATCAACCCATTGTTCTGCATCATGCTAGCGTAAACCTAGCTATCTGGTGTATCTTTACCCCGTATTTTCAGTTTATTCTTCTGTTGCCAGTATAATTTATCTGGTGTTAAATTGATAATGTTAGTATAGTTTTTAGGCCCTGCATACCGAAATCGTCAATAGATGGCTTGATCTCGCTTTTCAAAAACTAGTACATATAATCAAGGTAAAGCTCACAGTCGTTGTTTTAGGAACATGTGGTAACGAACTCGTTCATCAAGGGAGAGGGAGAAATGGGGTTTAACGTCCACTCAACACAACTAGGTCATTTCGGGACTAGCATAGGGTTTTTATACTCTTATTTCAATAATTCGCTTGCGCGTAAGGGTCTTTAGCAGTGGAAGGAAACCGGAGTGCCCGGAGGAATCCCACGAGGTTGAGAAGGCGCCCCTATTTCTATGCCACATACGCTCATAACAGGGTCGAAATCACAGCCGCAAGCCAGAGGTGGCCGGCCAGCTAGAGGTCTAAGAGCGGCACCTTAGACCAATAGCCCCCCCCCCCCTCGTTCATCAAAAGAAGGGCATTGCTCCTGTGGCCGATTGTATTGCATTTGGAACCAGTTCGCCTGAATGCTGTATGTCAAGTATTGGGTTTTATGTTCTGAAGCACATTAGCTAATCTTACGAAGTGATAAATGAGTGTTTTCTCCATACGTAACGTTTATTATTGTATTGGTGACCAGTTCGCATGAAAGCTGTATTCCAAGTGTTGGATTTTATGTTCTCGAGCCTAAACAATTATTATCTATATAATATATGGATCTATGTTTCCTCCTTACGAAACGGATTTACCCGTTGTTCAGATTGGGGGTTTTCTGCTAATGGTAGTAATATGTGTTAGTACTTTAAGAGTTTGACGACATGCCAGTGTCAGTACTTCATAAAGACTTAATTCCAGATGATTAAGCCTAGATAAAAGGAGATGGTGCCACTAGCTTCACGTGTTTATATATCTATAAAATACGTCAAACCACGTGGAAAATGATTGATAACACTATACCCCAGTCACTTTCTTGTCATTATAACTACTGACTAAATAGCTAATGGTGGACATTAATATTGTATTGTAACACTGACCTTTCCTGGATGATTGGCAAAAATTGGGACATTAATACAGATGTATAGAGCTTATCAGATTTGGGAGAGAGAGAGAGAGAGAGAGAGAGAGAGAGAGAGAGAGAGAGAGGAGGGGGGGATATAAATGGGGTTTAACTTCCACTTGACACAAACTAAGTCATTTCGTGACTAACATATCGTTTAATTGTATTTTAATAATTCGTAGGAGAAAACCCAAGAGGTTTGACAGGCAACCCTACTCCTTGTAACGTACAACCGGGGATTCGAAACCACACCAGTTGACTGAATGACAGACTTTATGATACAGCGCGCACGTACTAACGTTTCGGACATCAAACCCCCTTAGATTTTAGAAAAAAGTATGGTATCATGGTAGGTTTGTTGGTTAACATTATTATGACATTCTTGATAGTCGCGGACTTATTATAATCAGAATACACGTTTTAATATACATTTATCCATTAGAAACTCGCACTAATAGCTATTACGATTTTAAAAATACTTTGTTTAGAACAGCGAATCTCGCATAAAACTAACCACGGTTTTTCATTGGGGGCCATGGTTACATTATCCTGCCTCCATGATGCTATATTTGCTTTGGCGGGTTAGGGTAACCCAACATAAACACTTTTGGAGGACCCAAAGGTATGAGGCTCGTGTTCCCACTTCCAGCACAATCTTAGACGAATCATCAGTTAATGTACATGTTCAACCAATTAGATATTAACTAAAAAATGATAGCAATTTTAGCAATTTCTATGCTGGCCTTTTTTAAGCTATCAAACTAGAGGTTTGACTTTAATATGTAATTTGCAAAACGCATAGATGCTGCAAAAAAACTATCGACATAGATCTGTATAACTATATGCAGGACATAATTGGTTTATGATTCCGTTTAATTTACTAATACATATTACGAACATTATTATAGAGTAATAATATGCTATTTATTATCCATTTATGATATAGAAATTAACAGAGTAGACCGGTTACTTGATAATGGTGGTCTAAAACGTTGTTCGAGAATCAACCAAGAAACTGGTCATTCTTTCTGTTTCCATATTTTAAAGTAAGATTCTAGGCCAACTCCACAGTCTATGCTTTTAAATTGCAACTCGATTGGGTTGGTCATCAAACCGTGAACTCTGCGATATATGACGTAACTAGTTTTATCGTTTCTGCTGTTATAATAAGTAAATATTAAGAATTGATCCAAAAACTGTCTCGAACATCTGTTGTTTGCGGTTATTGGGTCAATAATTTGTCAAATATGGTAAATCCTAAGCATAATAGTTCTTCAAAATATTAATATCTACATCATGTTTCTGTCATAAACTTGCAATGGTATCTTGCCCTCCAGACTTTTCGTGTGAGTTCATTGGGTAATTTCATACAAAACCCTTACCTCCACTTTAGACCATGTCAAACTACAGCTTGTGAATTTGTCACTGGATAACATAGTAGCTCTAGGTTGAGTTAACTGTTAAGTGGGATCAGGTGTTCAGGAAAATGAAAGTACCTCGCACAGCACATGGATTTAGTTAAAACTGCCTTTTATTACCGTACACTATAGAAGTACAATACAACAAACAATTGACCCAAATCTTTGCTTTTTGGATGCAGATTCAAGCATGGTCAATGTTCAGTCTACGTAAAATAAAATAAGCCAGTTCTAGAAACGGATAATTTAAATTAAAAAGTGCTAGAATGGATTGATAGAACTCTAGTATTTTACTTTGACCGCATTTAGAGCAATCTGCTCGATTGACTCAATTAATTTTCATTATCATTTCCTACTTCCGCTATTTTCCGCACGTAATAGCAAGGGCCGGAAACATTGGGAGTAAGTCACCTATCACACGTTATTACAGATGATATGATTAATGGATAGGTATATTGTTTAAATATAACAGTATATATCTAAAACCCCTATTATTCAGTAACCGTGTCATTGTAGTGTCATAAATTTTATATTTACGAAAAATTGATTCCCTAGCAATTCTAAATGTCTGCTGGAGTGGATTGCAATCGCATTACCTCGATCATGGTTGAACATGGACAAAACTATATCACCATGAAAAATGACCAAATTAAAAAATCCAAAAGAAAGAGATGCGTCATTAAAGAAATCATAAATACAAAAGGGCAATCTTTATTTTCGGATGTCTATTTTTTTGAAATAAAAGCACTTTCAGATTTAAGACAATAAAGCGATCTATTTCTATATACCACTAAAATCGAATCTTTTTGTGTTCCAATAGACATGAATTAAAGAGAAAGAAAAAACTTTTTTTATTTCCACATAAATATTAACAAAATTAAACGTCAATAAAATTTACTGATTTTGAATAAACGTCCTTCACTTGGGGATTGAAAGTCGGTCACCTGATTGGGAAAATAACACTGCTTTGAATTGGTGGTGTTTTTTTTTTCTTTAAAAAAATAAATTTTTACACTAGCTTGCCGGGGGAAGGGGGGCTATGTAAAAGCCAAACGAAATCAAATTAGCCCCCCAAAATATTTCGCCAACAATAATGATTACTTAGGAGCATTCTTAGCCAGCCCCAAACTCAGTGTCTCCAAGAATTTACGTAGCCCCACCAAATTTTATGAGCTTCATACGGGCCCGCTGGCTTGAGTATTCGAATTAATAACAAAATCTTATTTAAAGTGTTAAAGACCCCTTCATTGGCGGAGAAAGTCCATCCAGATTTTCCACCATGGGTCCCCCGTGTCACTGATGCAAAACGGAGGATATGACAAGGACAGCTGTCTAGTCGTTCAGGTGGGAAGAAAAACCGAGGTCCCGATATAAGATTAGGTCGCAGCAAAATTTCCCTCATAGCACACTTTATGGCGTATGCCCGTCTCCCATTAGCCCAGGTTAGGTGCAGACGGGTGCAGAAGAGTAGGACGTTAAACTCCATTTCATTTCATTTAGCCATGGTCATTCATTACACGCTGGGTTTCTTTCTTTGTCATATTAATATGCCTTTGAGAACTATTTTCAGGGCAGTGAGAAATTATATTATATAGAGTATTAATATGCAAGCATGAATGACAATTATTCACTGATTGTATTGCCTCTGGTTTAAAACAAATTAAATAGATCCTTTACAAATAAATTGTCCAAATTAATAGAATTATATGTTAATTACAAATGGAGTTTCAGATAGACTTTGCATGACTTGTTTTGTCTCCAAATACGCAAGACTTTCACCAAATACTTTAATTTCTCAACTGACTCGCCAATTCTTGGACGGCTGAAGCATTGACGAATGACGAATTGGCCACCGGAAGTCGCCTTGATATCAAAGGAGTCGGAAGAAGTCCGTGATTTCACAAGAGATTCGATGACTCGTATACTTCAGAAAGTCTGACCACTATCTTAAAACAATAATTGCAACCGACACTACACTAATGGTTGACTCATCCGAAGAGACAGTTTCCATATTAACTTGTCCAATCTTCTTGGCAAAATTCAAACATGGCGGTCCTAGTGGAGTTTACGTCTGCGAAAGATAAAGCAATTTGAAATACGTTTGGTGTCTTCGTTTAATGTCAAACTAGCTTCTGTTTTCTAGTTGATGAGGTTTTTGTTGTCTATTTGTGTGTTATAACAAGAAAAGATTTGATTGCCATATATATGAGACTGTCTATTAGACGGAAGAAGATACTTTATTCGTGCCTTGTACAGTCCTCAGTGTTTTCTATCGGTTATTATTATTATTATGTAAAGACTCTTTTAAAACAAATAGCGATTCGCCATCCTTTTTTTCCTCGTCGTCCTTTAACTGGATCATTAACACAATTCACATTGATTTATTTCAATTTCGGATGATATACTCATTAACAGGAGTGTCACAGGTTTGGGTGACACAGACTTGGCCATAATTGATCCAATTACAAAATATGTAATATACACAATATAAATCAAATAGTTTTTGTATATTTGACTATAGCTCGCTAACATAATAAAATCTCACAAAGATTGTTAAAATTGATAACAAAATTAAATTAATTGGTTTAAAGTAGTTGTAATTAAATCATGATTGATTGAAACTAGTTGATAAAGGAGGTCGTGGGGGGGGGGGGGATTTGCACAGTACTAGAGCATTGTTTGGTTACTTATCAGGTTCCTGAATATGTACTGTAATGCATTATCTTGTTTAAACCATTCCTGATTTTAGAGATGTAAACTTTGATATCAAGCAATGTGATAAAAGCAGATTCAACTTGAAAGCTACGATTGATTTTGTTTCGTGTCAATTACGTTATCATCAGGTCCGTTATACTTATAGAGACAGTTGGACGTTAATCAAACGAAGTTAGTAAGTTCATGCTCCATTTGTAATCTCTGTTTTCTTGAATTATACATGTATTATTTGTAGTCAAGTCGATCTAAACGTAAACAAGCATTGACATAGCTGGGTGTATGCCTATGGTAATGGTACGGTGGGGGGGGGGAGATAGCCCGGGGGGTGGGGGTGGACAGGCGTTACATGAAAACTTACTTCTTGCCGCCAATTGACCCAATAACATATGACGAGAGCGCATGCATGGAAGAACAAAATGAAATAAATTTCTCACTCGTCTGCACCAAATGGGTAATAGGTAACTTACTTTTTGTAGCAAATTGACTCAATAACTGTCTGTATGATTTAGAGCTCATGCGTGGGAGAACGAAATGAACTTCTTACTCGTCTTCACCAAATGGGTAATGCACAACGCTGTGTTCCATGATATAAATAAATTTCTTATACTCTAATTTCGATTAACAACTGCCAATTGTATACGCGGGACCTTGACCCCCCACCCCCAATCGAACGACTATAGACGCCATTCAATGCCGGACACTACGACTTGCACTACTGGAAATCCCGAAGAACTTTGTCGGTCAACCCAAGAACACCTGGGGTTTCTTGGTGAGTCATCTCACCATGCCACCTCAGAACAGTACAAATATATAAATGTACGAAAATGATAAAGCAATAATACAGACTTTTGTGTGCATACCCATCTCTTTGACAATAGTTAATGAAGATTGGTAATTTTGGTCTTTTGAAGTACTTGTTGGTATAGCTTTTAGTATAATGCATATAAATAAGACAAAGGGCGGCCATTACAAAATCATTGTGTCGTCTGGACTTTTATTATGTTACGTACTCAAAGTATGATAGAGTTACGAACAGACAAGAACAGAATAATCGACTTATCGGTCTTCAACTATTACTCCACAAGGTACCAAATATATACAAACTCTTCTAGTATATATACAAAATAAGTGTAATATTCTAATAATAATATAAAATTATGTATAAACCCTAAAATAATGGGTGTAAGGAGAACAGCATAAAATGCGTCTTTCCAGAACAAAGGAATTTTCACTACTGACGCTAACATTCGGTGCCAGATCTAGGTTAAATGTGTTAAAAGAAAGGGAGGTAATAAACTAGGTCAAACTACAATTTCTATCTAACCTTACTAAATACATAAAAATAAATCCTATCAAAAAGGAATAAAAATAGAATAGTAAATAATATATTAAAATAGTATCTTTTAATACTATTCTTTATACGCATAATACATAACACATATGTAGGTCAAACGGTACCTACGATACATAACACACACCCCCTCTTAAAGAAAACATTTGATACAAATGTTTAGTACAAAATAAAATTAAAAGATAGGTTGCCAGGCAACGAAACATACGCCCACAGCAGCTAAATCTTCCGGGCAGTCAACAAGAGTTGTCGCATATATTACTTTTTTCAGTAATGAAACATTTATAATACACTAAAATCATATAACAAGTAACAACTCATTATGTAATTATCAGAAAATTATTCGAATTTGTTTGGCTTTGATAAAGTTCTCCTCCATGCTAACGTTTAGTATACGAAACACTTAATATTCTGAAAATCAATAGGCTTCTTCGTCTCATGACCTTCAATACTGTGTATAAATTTCAAGTCAATCGGATATTAACTTTAGCCTCTAGAGCATCCACAAGATTTTTTGAAGTGATCAAGGGCATAACTCTAACAGTAATTATCGAGAATCGCTGAAAATCCCTAAGCTTCTTTGTTTCATGACCTTCAACACTGTGTATATTTTTAAAGTCAATCGGTTATTAACTGTAGCCTCTGGAGCGTCCACAAGATTTTTTTGAAGAGATCAAGGGCCATAACTCTGACAGCAATTATCGGAAATCGCTGAAAATCAATAGGCTTCTTCGTCTCATGACCCTAAACACTGTGTATAAATTTTAAGTCAATCGAATATTACCTTTAGCCTCTAGAGCGTTAACAAGATTTTTCAAAGTGATCAAGGGCCATAACTCTGGCAGTAATTATCGGATATTGCTGAAAATCAATAGGGGACTTGCTCTGAAGACCTTAAACACTGTGTATAAATTTAAATTCAATCGGATATTACCTTTAGCCTCTAGAGCTTTCACAAGATTTTTCTAAGTGATCAAGGGCCATAACTCTAGCAGTAATTATCGGATATCGCTGAAAATCCCTAGGCTTCTTTGTCTCATGGCCTTAAACACTGTGTATAAATCTGAATTCAATCAGATATTCACTTTAGCCTCTAGAGCGTTCACAAGATTTTTCAAAGTTATCAAGGCCCATAACTCTGGATGCAATTATCGGATATTGCTGAAAATCAATAGGGGACTTGCTCTGAAGACCTTAAACACTGTGTATCAATTTAAAGTCAATCGGATATTAACTTTAGCCTCTAGTGCGTTCACAAGATTTTTTGAAGTAATCAAGGGCCATAACTCTGACAGCAATTACCGGAAATCGCTGAAAATCAATAGGGGTCTTCCTCTCATGACCTTAAACACTGTGTATAAATTTAAAGTCAATCAGATATTAATTTTAGCCCCTAGAGCGTTCACAAGAAATTGTGGACGATGGACGGACGGACGGACGGACCGACAGACGGACGGACGGACGGACGGACGGGGGCGACGGCAATATACGACCACATTTCTATGTGGGCGTATAAAAATTATAATAAATATTTACAAAATTCAAAGAATTAAAACTATGCACAAACGTATTTTTGTTTTACTTTATTTTTTATATTATAGCAGTTATTTACACAAAAAACATACATTTAAACTTTGTACACTTAAACAATTCTTGATAAAGCATCTGGTATTATATTGAATTTACCAGGGAAATTATATTCTTGAAGCATCAAACTCCATCTTAAAAATCTGTGATTTTTACTTTTTACTTTTCATTGTGTTAATACATGTAAATGTTAACTGGTTATGTATGGTCTGTTGATCATCAACGAGCCATTGCTCTTTGAACATTTTCAGTGGTCCACGAACAGTATGACCAAAAATTAGTTCATACTGACTAAATCAAAGAGATTCCTGAACAGATTCTCTGGTAGCGAAAAGAAGTAAACAAATACCCTCGTCCCAATCCTTTTCAAACTCAAAACAATAAGACCTAATCATGTTCTTCAATGCCCGGTGAAATCTTTCAAGGGCACCTTACGACTCAGGGTGATAGGCACTTGATTTATATTGTTTAATGCCTAAATGGTGCATCACTTGTTGAAATAAACCGGACACAAAGTTGCTTCCTTGGTCAGATTGAATTGACTTCGGAAGACCTACGAAAGTGAAGAACTTGATAAGAGCTTTGCATATACTCGGAGTCTTAATGTTCCTTAATGGTACTGCTTCAGGAAATCTTGTTGAAGCGCACATCATAGTGAGTAAATATTCATTTCCAGATTTTGGTGTTTTTTTTTTGGCAAAGGTCCTACACAGTCAATGATGACACGACTGAAAAGCTAATCAAATGCTGGAATGGGTTTTAAAGGATATACTGGGATCTTCATATTTGGCTTACCTACATCTTGGCAGGTGTGACACGATATGCAATAATTTACACCATGCTTTAATTTGGGCCTAAAGAAATGACTAAGGATTTTGTTACATGTTTTAGTTACTCCTAAATGACTAGACGTCGGAGTATCGTAAGCCAGAGTTAAAATATCATTACGATATAGGTGGTACAACAATTTGGAAATATGTTTTCCATATATTATCTGCGGAGACATCTGGTTGTCTCCACTTTCTCATAAGTACCCCATTTTCTAAATAATAACCTACTGGGATATTTGCTATTTCATCATTAGGAACTGCCTTATCTAAAAGTGCCTTAATACCAGGATCACTTGCTTGTTCCAGAATTAATAATCCTCTTGACAACTTTTCAACCCCAGTGTTTTGAAAATCGGAATATTCCACATTTAGTGTTTCCACATCAAGAGAATTATGTATAGTTTTTTCAAAAATTGTATCTGATAACTCATAAACAGTTGTATTTGCATCAGTGGCCTTAGCCATAGCACGAGTTACAGCACATGAAGGGAAAATGCCAATTTCGACATCATCCTCTTCTATCGGTATATTGGACATGAGTGGATTAACTGCCACTTTATCGCCAGCCAAACAATTCCCTAATATAAGGGTTACGCCATCCATGGGCAAAGAGTGCCTGACACCTATAGTGAATGGCCCCGTTATTAACTCCGATTCTATGAAAATTTCATACAAAGGAACCTAAAAAAGCCCAACTCTACGCCCTGTAATAAGACACTATTTTTAAATGACTCCTCAGCCAGTGACAAAATGCCCTGTAGTAAAAAGACTGAGTAGCTCCTCAGCCAGTGACAAAATGCCCTGTAGTAAAAAGACTGAGTAGCTCGACTCCTCAGCCAGTGACAAAATGCCCTGTAGTAAAAAGACTGAGTAGCTCAACTCCTCAGCCAGTGACAAAATGCCCTGTAGTAAAAAGACTGAGTAGCTCGGCTCCTCAGCCAGTGACAAAATGCCCTGTAGTAAAAAGACTGAGTAGCTCGACTCCTCAGCCAGTGACAAAATGCCCTGTAATAAAAAGACTGAGTAGCTCCTGTATCTTGTAAAAAAAATACAGGTTGCAGGTTGGCGTGTTCGCCTATCAGCGACACAAAACCTTCGGAAGTAAAAGGTTTATTGGTTCCGAAAACATCGGGTATATCAAATTTGGTTGACTCTTGTTGAATAGATTCAACTGATTCAGGGAAAGTCTTTCACCTTTTCCATCCTTTAAAGTATCCAACATTCGGACATAATTTGGCCAGGCTTTTTACAGTAAGAACAACCTAGTCAAAATTCTTAACGGATTCAGCATCCGAAACGCCAGCTTTATCGCTGAGTTTATTTCTGTCCGAATGGTCATTTGAACAACTTAATGTTTTATTGTGAGTAGGAATTGGGTTGTCATTCCTTTGTCTGGTGATTCAATTAGATGTTACCTTGTGGGTGTGTGATTTGTCATCTGCAGCACTTGCAGAAACTGATAACCTTGCGTTTTCCGTTCATCTAAATCGGTTTTAATTACTGCATTTACACATGATTTAAATTCTTCAACTGACTTTAATGGTTATGTTTAAATAAAATGCTGACCTAGTTGTAACAAGTCACCTTTACGCATGGCGTTCGATTTCCCTATATCGAAGATTTAAATACCATTTTGAAAAATAAGTATGATTTAAGTATAAGTAAATTTTAAATTAAGAATTGAACTAGTTGGCTTTGTTATGTTCAATCCCGGACACAAGCCCCCAACTCTGTTACGTACTCAAAGTATGATAGAGTTACGAACAGACAAGAACAGAATAATCGACTTATCGGTCTTCAACTATTACTCCACAAGGTACCAAATATATACAAACTCTTCTAGTATATATACAAAATAAGTGTAATATTCTAATAATAATATAAAATTATGTATAAACCCTAAAATAATGGGTGTAAGGAGAACAGCATAAAATGCGTCTTTCCAGAACAAAGGAATTTTCACTACTGACGCTAACATTCGGTGCCAGATCTAGGTTAAATGTGTTAAAAGAAAGGGAGGTAATAAACTAGGTCAAACTACAATTTCTATCTAACCTTACTAAATACATAAAAATAAATCCTATCAAAAAGGAATAAAAATAGAATAGTAAATAATATATTAAAATAGTATCTTTTAATACTATTCTTTATACGCATAATACATAACACATATGTAGGTCAAACGGTACCTACGATACATAACAATTATCATATGTGCGTATGAAGACTTATTATTTCACACTCTTCATTAAATAATTCAATCGTCTGTCATTCGTACGAAAATGAGACCCCATGACTAAAATTAAAATGATTCCTGTACAGTTTTCACTGTTGTGATCTTTTGCAAACATTGGTAACATTTAACTTCATTTGTAGAAGAATATTTACCTCGAAAAACAAGAATGTTTCGAGCTCGAAAGTCGGCGCGGACTTTAAAGGTCCTTTGCCATTTTCACTCGTCATGTTGGGAGGAATAACCGGGCCAACAAGTAAAATAGCGTGAATGTGATGAAATAATTTCTAGGCCATTATGCAATAGAAACACAACTGTATGCCCCCTCCCCCACTCGCATTGCATACTTAAAGGGCCAATCCCGATAACTTTTGGGGGAATAAAACTGCTTAATTTTGTGTTAAAATCATTTAAAACCCATTATCTAAGGCCGAACAACTAACCCGATATTTGTGATACGCTTGTAAATAACTTAAACCTGACAGTCTGCATCTGGAAATGAAGACCTTTGTATTATACAGTATCTGGATAAAACCAGACTTTTTTTCTAAAAAAATAATATGTAGGTGAAATTTACCTCTTGTTTTCTAGTACAGTACATGGGTCATTCACTGTATAGACCTCTCAAGAAACGTAAATCGATTATCAAGTCACCCAATGAAAAAAATGACCAGAAATCTTCAAAGGGTTACGTGTCCGGATAAGCAGTGTTGACGTTCACGTCCAAACGACTCAATATTTTTAGCTGAAATTTTCAGACAATGTAAATACGCCATGCTTTTATATTTTGGTCCATAAATTTCACAAATACTCGGACTTTAAGTTTTGAAACCCTGTTCTTATCGGGATTGTCCCTTTAATAATACGTTACATAGTTTGAAAACGGTCGAAGTATTGTGTTAATACGATATCCGAGAGGTCGTGTACTTTCCTGATTCACGTTCTTTCTATCGTCATTTCTTTGTTTAAAAAAAATACTAATGGAATGTGACAAATGACATAAGGTTACTTTTCTTTCATTAGTCATTATACTGGTGATGTCAGATGCACGTTAATGTTGGAGTAACAGATCAGAAGATTACTGGTGACTTTGGTGATCAGTATGATATATCTATCTATTGGAGCAGGTTCATCCTACATTATAGACTTAAGTTATGTAACGGTAGTATTTTCAAGGATACGAAAAAAAAACACTTTCATAGAATTTTAGTAGGTGTGTTTCCTTTTGCGCGGGTGCGGATACGGTTCTGTATGCGGCGTCAGGTGCGGTCTTTCGAAACGGACCATGTGGCGTTCGGTACGGAAAAGCATGCGGAAACGTGTCCGTAACGCACATAAGGAAGCACAGTTTGCGTAGCCCGCACGGCAAAGAGCTAAAAATAGGTAGAGAAATTCCAATTTTCGCCCTTTCTTGGACACTTGTTCATGGAATCAGAAAAAGAAAAGATGGAAATCCGATTGAATAGCCGCATACAAGGATACACAACCTGCCTTGTGCCATGTCTGCTCCTAAACCGGAGCCTTACCGGATCCGTACTAAAGGAATTGCAGCTTAACGCATCGTACGGCAATGGAAAGCTTGCATAATCATAATCCATATTCAAATTCACGCAGTCTTTCTTTTAAAATTTTTTTTTTTTCAAGACGATACTCAATGTTTATTCTTTCTGTTGCTCCCGCTTGGCCCCTAAAAATCATAATATTTCTATATGAACAACTATAAATCCCCTACCACCTATACCACCCACGGGCAACTGACGTGAAAACATATTTCAATATTAATCTGTGAGTACATAAGTGAACATGATTACAATGCCATTTATCCTAATCCGATTCTGGGACAAATAACTTGTCCTGTTTTGAAGATGAAGATAAATTTATCCGGAAGTGGTCGAAATTTGGGCTACACAGAGATATTATCAATGTTATCATAATCTGTAAGTTTCATTGAAATCAGTTAAAAATTGCGGTCTGTAGCCGTAAGGCTATTTTGAAATAGCCACTGCCTAAATATATAAATCACTAAAACATATTTTATTGTAAATAAAATAGTTTATGATGCAGGATGAGAAAATTTTAGCAATTGGCCACTCTATCTCTTTAACCATTCACTTTAAATAATAAAAGTAACATCATTGTAACTATTAGCTTATAGGGATACAATGTTTCAGCCTGAAAAATACAGCTGTCTTTAGTACACTCAGGTCAAAAAACATGTGATAGCTGCATGGTTCCCCCAAATGGGCAATTATGATTGGGATGTCCTTGTTCACTTATCCAATCAGCTGGGTTGGTGGCTAGTTCACTACCGCTCAGTTATAAACAGGTCTTTTGGGTTTTTAATCACACTGAACAAGCAAGGAAGGAATTTTTCTCACTTTAACTACATGTATTAATGGTTAAACATCTTAATTGATTAGGTATCCATTGTTTAAAATCCACTCCCTATTTTATTTAATTTTCATTTCAGGTTGTTGGGCGCTTTTTACCCCACCTTTGCTTCCCGTTCTGTCATTTATTCAGTTTAGAGAAGTTATTTTGGAAAATTATATATGTATATAATGCATGATATTGTTCATATGTGGTTACTGAATAAATGACCTTTTTACAAACAGATTCTGTTTTGTCAAATCTTTGCAATGGGCAAGCAAACTAGCTTGGACTCTGATTCCTTGTGGGAGAATATAGCGATAAAAGCTGCTTGGTGCTGTGTCCGTCGCAATCCTGGCAATCATAAATGGGTATTATGGGATATTAGATAAAGAGCTGGGGCCAGTTGTTCAAAGCTCTGTTATCTTTTAACGATCCGTTAACTTTAACGGGGAGAAATAATGTTGCTGGATATAAAAGCCCCGAACATTCTGTGTTGCAATTTTTTAATACAGATTTATGCTAATATAAAAAAAAAAGTATTCGATAGTGTTTTCTGTAGTAAATTTAACAGAAAGTTAAGATATGTCCGTTAAAGTTAACGGATAGTTAAAAGATAACGGAGCTTTGGGAAACCGGCCCCAGGTAGTTTTCACTATAACAGTCAAAAAACGATACTGTTAAGGGAATTTGCTGAATATTTCAACTAAATTGATCCACTCTGAACTGAGGTATTATCTTTGGAATTTCCGCTCTATCCTCGATCATCATTACTAAAGTCGGTACGATGAAAACAAAGTTACGATTGTCCATTTTTGTATTTAATCAACTATAAGCGTAGAGCAGCAAATCGGATTCAAATCAAGTCAACATCGCAAGCTAGCGATGACATCAATAGTTGATTATGGTCTGGAGTTAATTAATGTCTAATTAATAATTTAGATAAATTGATTATTAAAAAAGAACTATTTTATTATTAAAAGGGAACTATTGTATTATTTAAAGGACCTAAGTCCGTAACTCAAAATCCTCCAGAATCTTCGACATCGAAAACACGAATTATTGGTCAATTTAAATCAACATTGGTGATGTAAACTTACCAGGACAAGATGAGCTTCTGATATCCGATATTTAAGATAAAATAATTTTTCTAACATTGGTACACGAGTCGTGTACCATAATGCGCTTCAGCCCTAGTTGTATTGAGAGACTCGAGGGATGAGGCTAGGCACATTGCACTGTATCACACGGCATATGTAGACTGGAATAACCAGGCGCTAAAAAAAATTGCACTGGGTTGAGACTGAATTTCTTGATTCGTCGAACATAACTGATTTGAAAATGGAGTAAAAACGGACACCATTGAATGTAAATCAGTTTATATACATTCATATTACAGTATTCAATGAGTTGCGACCCACGTTTATCAATTTCTAGATCTCAAATGTTAGCGATTTAGCTCCTTTAAAAGGAAATATTTTTTATTTAATTGACTTTGATGGAAATACTGGGTCAATATAAATACTTTGCAATGGTTGAAGGCAAAAAAATAGATGTATCACTACGCCATAATGTATCCAGGTTCAGTAAAAAGTGAAATCTATAGTAAAGAATTATATTTATTTATTTCTGCATAAGGAGGGATTGGGTGATTAATTAAATCTCCTACTCGTCTTTATATATATTTAAAAAATTTAATACTCGCTGATAAAGTAAAAAAAACAAACCGGTAGAGCCTCATTTTTTTTTTACATTATCAACTTGTGTTGATATTTTTTTATATCAAAAAAGACTCGTTTGAGATTCTCTATCTAAATTACAGCTTAATCACTTAGATCGGAACTAATGCATCATCGACATTTAACGATCTATTTTTACTAACTCATTCAATAGACATATCATATACCAGAACATGTGCCGACATTATTTGATAAAGATGTGTAAAAAGTTGCATACAAATAAGATTAAGTTTAAATTATTGCCTCAAGAAAACGTTGCTAGACATTTAAAAAGAAGTTTACAATTATCTCCATTAAATAAAAAAATAGAAGATTATATTTATACCATAAATAGATCAAGAGTCAATATGTCTTCCTAAAAGCTCAACAGCTTTTGAATAATACGGTTCCGGGATATATAATTTCGTTACATTACCGCAGTTAACATGATCTTTGGTGGGCGTTGAACAAATCGCTTCCACTGTCATTTGTGTTTTAATTTGATTAGAGCGGTGGAGGAAACTGGAGAACTTTATATTTCTTTATTAGAAACACGAAGGGGATTTTAAAAGATCTCTTCTTTAAAACTATCATGATTCTTTGCTGTTCTTCGTGATAGACGCATGATAAATCATATACCAACACAATATGTACAAAGGAACCCTTAAGATTCATATAATAAAAAATTATGCCCAACGGCGGCTTACTTGTCATCGTTTCCTGGTTACATCCAATAATAATAATATATTTTATTGTTAAAGGAGAAATCCCAGATTATATTTCTGTGAATAGAATCTGTTAACTATTTAAAAATCTGTGATACGTTTCCAAAGAAATACTAACGTAAACTTTCCGGTAATGCTTTCGTTGTAGTTTTGTTTCCCAACAAGTATGTCGAGTGGGCGTTAAAGGGCTAATCCCGATATTTGTTTTGTGAATAAAACTGCTTAATTTTGTGTTAAAAGTCCCTTAACTATTCGAATCAAGGGCCGAGCAACTACTTCAGTATTTATGATACGTTTTCAAACGACTTAAATCCGTCAGTCTTCATCTGGAATTTGAGACCGGTGCCCCAAAGTGTATTTTGTGGTATCTGGATTAAACCAAACATTTTTTTTTATAAAAAATAATGTTTAGTTGAAATTTGCCTTTCTCTATCAAGTACGGCACATGGGTTATTCACTGCACAACCCTTTCAAGTTACCGTAATCGGTTATAAGGTCACACAACGAAACATTTGACCCGGATAAGCAGTTTTGGCGTTCACGTTCAAACGACTCAATATTAGACAAGGTAAATACACCATTCCCCTATATTTTGGCGTTTTATTTTTATACATTCTCAGACTTTTATTTTTGAGGCTCTGTTTAATTCGGGATGTTGTCATTTTGTCGGTCAGGCTTGTGTCGAGACTAGTGTAATTGGTCATGGCCTTAAATGTCTAGAAACCAGTCGTCTGAAATAAAGGTCTTCTTTTCAATTCATAATCTTTAACTTTTTACAGAAAAACAGACAGCACATTAATTAATGTACCATTTATTACAAAGATGCCATATGACACATATCATATAATTATCTGTAATTTTCCAGGAAAAGAAAGACATTATAATAATTAATTTACTGTATATGGCCAGCTGTGTGTCAATGACTGCTGTTTAGTTCACGCTTGTCTGATGTTGTTATAGAAGCACGAGATATTTTTTAGTAATCCAAGATCGCACAATATAAACACAAGTTTGAACAAAAATAGTATGTTTTATTATTATTATTTTATCAACGATACATATAATATACGATAGCTGGTTGAAAAGGTCGAAGTCTAAAAGTTATAGATCAGCTGGAGTGATACAAACTATTGCCACCAAATAGTACAATCGTTGAATGAATTATAGACATACGAACTGTAACTGTAGTGTTATCATTGTCTTCATGTCAGACCATCTTGTGAATCTACACATTGAAATCACCAGAAATGGACAAAACTGGCTATAGGACAGTCATCGAGTACCTGTAACTGAAGAAAGGACGTACCCCAATATAGGTACATGCCGGCATCGTCTCATATCAACGCGATATGAAAATAAGGCAAAAACTGCTCTACCCCACCTCTGTTCTCGGGCTATTTGGGTACCCCTATCTTCTATTGTTCACCTCGGTTCTATATTTTTTTCCCAAAAGGAATCATTTCACACCATATCAGACACAAATTTATAACAATTAAAGTAGAATTTTGCGATTAAATAATCATACGGCCTGTGTATGTTTGATCAGTTCGAACGCAGTTTGTGTATGTGTTTAATCGCAAAATTCGACTTGGAAATAGTGCTGAATTGTGTGTCAGATGTGTCAGGAAATGATTCCTTTGACGAACGAAGACGAATCACGTTGAAAAATAGTCGGTCAAGATTCCAAAATAGCCTTAGAACATAGGTGGGGATGGATGGATGGTATTTTCATAGTGCAGCTATAGGGACGGATAGGAACTGTCAGCGGACATCGTCCGATCAGGGACAGTTTCTAAAGGAAGTAATTACCACCCACCCTACTAACCCGATTTACAACCCACCTGTTCCCAATTACGATAACGGAACTAACCGGTCGTCATTTTCCTAGTAATGATGTCTTCATGTCAGCTGTGAACGACATTTTTTACGGTGGCTGAAAAATTGCTTCCTCACCGGCATCTAGGCCTTGCATTATCGTTGGCATAAGTGGGGGATTATGTAAAACGATAAATAAAAACCATCAACTTTGTACAGGTCTTTCACAGATAGGCTTGGAACTTTTCAGCCAGTTCTCATATTAGTACTGTACATCAACTCGATAACTGTGTGAACTGGCCCAATGAGAAGTTATTTCCGGCATTCTGGAGAGAGGAAGAATACATTACATACAGCTGCCTGAACCATAGTTTAACTAAGTTTTCCGAAACGCAGGGCATAAGGCGAGGGTTCATGGGCCGCCTAAGCCCCGGGAGCTACTTAGGTCCAAATCGTCGGAGATGCGTTCTGAGCGATTTTCGCTAAAACAATTACTCAGCAATGAAGAAAAGTTTAATTCTCTTCTAATTCCCTTACCATGAAAACACAGTCGATGGTGGTTTTCTGTGGTGCTAATTGGAGAAATATATACATAATAACACAGCCTAGACATACCGTGTAAATGCGATAGAACCTATTCGTGTGGTCAATGGGTAACCGTGTAAGATCGTTTGTTCAGTTATCGCGACCCTCGCAACGCAGCTCTTAATCAGCATGAAGTGTAGATGGGTTTTTGTTATGAAAGTCTAAAGTTCTCACTCAAATAAATTACACAACCTTAGATAGATAATACTGAAATATGTTCAAATTCTGTTTGAAATTGGAATTTAGCGGCCTTTTTGAAAGATTTTTCTAATGACATTTGTTAAAATCAGGCCTCTTCGAGTAACGTCACTGTATCTAACCGAATAGTCACTTGCATCCAATAGGCTGGAGAAGAGCGTACTTGAGGCCAAATTATTGTGGGTGGATGGGGCTAAAGCCAAAAGACATTTCATATTGATGATAAGTTTTATTGTTATTTATGTCGGTTGAAAGAGTTTACTGACAGCTATTGAATCAATCAATTAATATTATGACAAAACATCAAATAAGGAATATATTTTCAACCTTTGCACCGAGTTTAAGCAAATTTGCCAAACATAGATTAAGCAAATCGTCAGGCCCGGGGCCTAAAATAGAAATACGAGGGTTTGCTTAAAAGTTCTCATGAAAAGGATAGGTCAATTTGGGTTGAAACAAACTTTTACTACCAACAAGTACAATCATTATATTAATCATAGACATAAGAACTGTAACTGTAGTGTTATTATTGTCTTTGTATCAGACCTTCTTGTGAACCTATCCATTCAAGTCACAAGAAATGGACAAAACTGGCCATGGTAGTTAAAATACTTGTAACGTTAAACTGTGTTTGAGTAAGGCGGAATAAGCCAGTAGTGGAACCATTTCTATTTCTATCTATAGAGCAGCCATCAACTGCAATATATATAAATGCCTAAAGGGTCTCCACTTAAGGGGATAACGCCCTTTCTTTTTCGCAGAACATAAGTTGCCGAGGGAGCATTGACGATTATCTACGCACTGGAAGGCCATCAACAGCAACCATTCAAGAAAACATTACCGGGGTGCATGACATGGTAATGGCTGATCAACGATTGACTATCGCCAGTGTTGTGGGCATCTCTCATGGGAGAGCTGAACATATTATCGCCAACGAGGTAGGAATCACAAAAGTGTCTGCAAGATGGGTGCTCAAACTCTTGACTACAGATTCGAAACGTGTCAGATTCCTGGTCCCCGGGACAATCGGTGCCGTTTTGAAGCAGATCCTTATACTTTTTTGAACATATTTACAATCATAGAGGAGACCTAGATTCGTCAGTCTCAGTCAGAATCCAGAATATAAATTTTAGGCTAAAAATTGGAAGCTTCCAGAATCCCCCGCCCCCAGTCAATTCGTTTCCTTCTGCTGGAAAGGTGATGGATTCAGTTTTTTGGGGTTCCAAAGGTATTTTGCCGATTCGAAATCTTGAAAAGGTCCGGACTATCAATAAAAAATATTATGCTGATCAACTGAGATAGTTGCGTGAAGCTATCAGATCGAAGAGACGGAGAATGCTCACTAAAGGTGTATTGTTCCACAAAGACAATGCTTCTTTTCATAAATCGGTGATTGACGTGTCAACGATTAATGGCTGTGACTTCGAACTCAATACCGATTTTCCACCTGTTTCCAAAAATGAAAAAGGAACTAGCCGGTCGTCTATTTCCTATTAATGATGGCGTAATGTTAGCTGTGTACGACTTTTTTTTAGAGTGACTGAAGAAAATATTTTCCTGGCATCCAGGCCTTGCAACACCGTGGCATAGTGTGGACAATGTAGAAAAATAGATGGACACCATCGGCTTTGTTCAGGTCTTTCCCAGATAGGTTTAGAACTTTTCAGCCAGTCCTTGTTTTGGGTAATGACGAAACCAGGCAGTTTGAAAGTATGCTAATTTAAATGTGTACGCTACAAATCCTTCAAAAATTAATTGAATGAATGAAATGGGGTTTAACGTCCTACTATATGCTCCTAACCTGGGCTAATTGAAAAAAAAAAAAAATTAATTGAAAACGGAAAATTCAAATTACACATGAAACATGATTAAGGGGCTTAACTTTTAAATTAACTTCAAACTTAATTACAGCACAATATATAACTGAAATTTTTCGACAAATGGACAAAATAAGTGATTGAGTCCATATCGCATAGCCATATGGGGCTCATCATAGTGATTTCTCATTCTAAAGTAGTTCATCGCATAAATGCAAACAGGTTGCAATTTCAGAAAGCAGGGTTGCTCAGCTTCAACGGTAGTTAATATCAATAAAAGATGAAAACTTACCAACTGTTCCAGGTACAGGTCAGCTAGCGCACAAACGCTCATCACGCACAAAATCAAAGTCTTTAAGGTGAACATAATGGCACAAAACGTACACGCAAGTCTTAAAATGTCCTATAAGAACAACTTTCTGTATACGATATTAACTGATGAATTTTGATATAAAAAAAAATTAAACATAAAGATTTTCGTTTGTTATCAGCTTCGCTCCTAAAACTGTCTGTCTAATTGCCCTATGTTGGCCCTTTTTATCATGGCCACGTTGAGAAGTTATTAAAATCACAGACATTTATATAAGACATTGTTGTGAGAAGTGGTCCGCCCCTTACATGCCGGATCACACGCCTTCTGCCTTACGATCTCCTTGATTATGGTGAAACAAGACCTATCAATCAATAGAAATCACTAACACATAGCGTGGGAGACACTTATCCTACCTATACAGTATAGCATCATCGACGTCATTACGGTCATCAATGGAATCAAAGTATTCGACATGGTCGTAACATTCTAAAATATGTCCCTTTTTATTCTTAATGATCTTCTTTTGTTGTTTTTACACATAAAATATGTGAGACCATAAATCCACAAAGCTTTGATATCAAACAAAAGTGTGATGAGTGCGAACTTTCATTCTGAAGTAATTAACTTTTTCAACATGCTATAGGCTTGTTGTAGCGTGTAATTTTAGCACAGATAAAATGTTCTATGTTGGAAATAGAATTTTCTAGTGTTTTTTGAATTGTTGTTTTTTGTAACCTTTTGAAACTATTATGTAAAAGAAAGCAAGAAAAAACATATTATAAAATACGTGGACTAAATGGCCTAGAACCTTTGTAGTTTGACTTAAAGGAGCCAAGTCCGTAACTGAATATTATCCAAAATCTTCGAAAATGAAAACACAAATTATTTGTCAATTCAAAATAACATTGATGTCGTTATCTTACCGAGAAAATATGGGCTTCTGATTTCCAATATTGTCTGCGATATCACTTCGGTGGAAGCGGACGTAAAATAAAGCTATTTCACACACATGTAAACTGGAATAACAAGACACTTGAGATTTACTTTCGATTGAGACATCAGACGTATTTCGCCGAACATAACTGGTTTGCAATTAGATTAAAGACGGAAATGATTGAATGTAAATCAGTTTAAATACTTTCATATTACAATATTATATGCGTTGTGACCCATTTATGTCAATTTCTAGGTCCCAAAAATTAGCGATTAAGCTCCTTTAAATATATCGGACTGGGGTTTGTTATTGTCCCCAAAATATATCCAAAGAATTTCCTATTTTTTTTTCATTACGCGCTGAGGTAAAAATATAAGATCAAAGTAGAAATAAAAAGACCTTTAGATGCTTTTAATGTAAAGATTCGAATAATCAAACCAATGAATCGCATTTTGCGGTAAGTATATATAGATAAAACTCAATGACCATTGAATACCGCTCGGGTTCTTCAATGTTCAAGAGAGTGTATCACAGCGCAAGTCATCATCATATTCATAAGCATTCAAGTTAATTTAGATCGTTTTTTAATTGTAATGATCAGGGGTCGGTTGCTCAAAGCTCTGTTAACTCTTAACCATCCGTTAACATGGGGTTAACTGATCGTTAACTTTAACGGAGAGAAAGGTTGTTGCTGGAAGGCCCGTTAATTTTAACGTCAAATTACCGTTATAGTTAACAGAGGTGTTGAGCTCCGTTATCTGTTTAACGGTGGCATTAGTGGGCTGTAGCATAAAGTCATACATTTAGATTACCAGTGTAATTTTATACAGAACATTATAGAGGGTTGGGCAATGGGGGGGGGGGGGCTATTCTATTTTCTATATGATGTTATTCTATAGTAGTCTGCAGAAGTTTGGGGGTCTGAAAAAATAATGGCCCCAAATATAAATATGTAGTGCAAATCCCATAATTTTTCATACAGATTTATGCAAATATTTTCTAAAGGAAAAAAATCAAGTATTCTATAGTATTTTCTGTAGTAAATTATCTGTTTGTCTTAATCAGGTTTTGTGAACAGACGGCACAGTTAGTTGTTCCACTGTCTTCAGTTTCTTGTTAATACTCAGATTTAAGGGGTCGTTAACAAACGACATGTTAGCAAGATAACATTCCGTTAGGGTTTAACGGATCGTTAAAATAACTTAATTTTGAGCAACCGACCCAGGACAACCCGGGAATCATTAGTGGAGTATCAAACAATTCGAATTTCTGGTTGTTTTTTCTTTAATTTTCGTATACGTTGAATCAAAACCATACTCATAATTGATATTTACTAAAGCGTTTTGAGCATGTGTCAACATGGAAAAGACGCTATATAAAACATTATTATTATTATTATTATTATTTACAACTTTTTCGATGCATAGATACGATATCGATAGATTGCATTGTGTTTTGTGCAACTATCGAAAAAGGAAATCGCAAAAATGTATGAAGTGTATGCACCGGGCCTTATTCTTCAAGGAAATAGGCATTTCGGACTACCAGTTTTCCAAGAATGGTTTTTTTTTGTAATGGGCAACGTTTTACGATGCGATGCGCGTTAAACCAAAGCAAAACTAGAGCCCGGTGGAATAAAGGAAGAGAGGGGGTTAACGTCCGCTCGACTTATAGTCGATCGCATCGGAATAACGCGTAGGTGTCTTTAGAAATAAGCTGTAAACCGAGGGATGGACAGACGACTCTACTCCTTGTCACGTAACCTACAGGGGATCACGGTTGTTAAGAGGGTAAGACGCTAGCTCGCTGGCCTGCAGGTCCCTGAGAGAGTTCATCCAGATTTTCCGGCGTGGTTTCCTCTTGTCAGTTATCCAAGACGGGGGGGGGGGCTGACAAGTACAGCTGTCTAGTCATTCGGATAGGACGAAAATCCGGGGTCCCTTGTACACATTTGCATGCACGTAAGAGATCCCTTCGCAGTTGGAATTCGATATAAGAGTAGGCCGTAGCGCCGCTGCCAGGACAAAGTTCGCCTCATAGCACAGTGTATGGCATATACCAGTCTTCATTAGCCCTGCAGTTTAGTAGCAGCGCAGTGGGACGTTAACCCCTATTGCATTTCATTTACGTAATCAAGCTGTAGATCAATGTAATTTAATGTAAGAGTACTTTTTACACTGTATGACATATTTGCATTACAGTGGCGCAGAATTCGACCATGTCACAGTTCTTCTGGTCGTCATAACAACACGACATGTGGTATGAGCGAATGCGTTACTTCCAAATAATCAAAGGATTGAGGGAATTAAATTTCGGAACGTTTAAAGGTTCTCAAATATTTACTGAATGAAATGCGTTTCATGCACCCCGTCGAACTCCAAAGGTTAGATCTTGGCGAGATATGCAGGTGGCCTTGATATTTAGATCTGAAAATAAGGTCCAGGTAGCAGAATATGTGCCCAAGCTACTTGTTGTTCAATCCTTTTCAGTTTATTGAATACAATTTTGTTTACTAAACTAACCTACATTTCGAGAGTACGTCCGGGTTATAATATTTGCTGTACAAATTTCGAAGTCTTGGGTCTTGTAATTTTCGTTTTATAGGGATAATCACCGATGTCGTAATGAAAAAAAGAAAACTTAGAGAGACTATGTTGAAAGGAAATTTGTTCTCCCGAGACCAGCATTGTTATGTTGACTGTAATCGCTCTTGGGACAAGTATACGACAGATTAAATTCGGTTTCTCTAGGTTCTGTAAATGTTTACATTTGTTAACAACAAAGAGTTAAAGACAAAATATAATTGACCACCTTGTCATGGTGGTGCTTTGTTTAGAACTTCGATTTCGAATAAACAAAAAAGTAATAAGCTTTAATACTGAAGTATTTATATTATGATTATGTCTTGGTCTTGTCTAGACTTATTGACAATAGAGTGCCCGACTAATATTTAATAATACAAACAAACCCGACATTTAGTCAATTAATCTTTCAATCTAATTCCTCTGTCAATTTGGCGACAATTTTGTAATATAACATGAAAACAAAAACTTCACTTTCAGATTTATTCATCTCAAGTTCTTTACTTCTTGGATCTCATAAACTAATCAAATTGACAATAATCTAATTCCTAATAAATAAATAATTGCAAAGTAATTGACGCATAATTTTTGAGTGGGTGTCCAGGAAACTGAGCAGGGTGTTTTATTATTTGGTGTTAACTGAAGATTAATTTGCTTATAACCTTCTTACAAGTGCAGTTGGTGGAATTTAGAAAGTTGGCCCTGAATTTGAAGGAGAAAATGAGATAATAGTTAGCCAAACCCAAAAGAATATTAAATTCTATGATCAGAAATATTATCAGGAACACTCACTGAAGTCACCAACCTGATCAAGAATCTTGATGTAGATCTGACGTTAACTATAACCTGGGAACTTCTTTGGTATGTGGGGCGTTGGTGGTTTGTAGATTTCATTTAACCAACTCCCGATTTTAACTTACCGTGTTTGTTAACAAGGTGAAATATACATTTACAGTTCTATCAAAATGGTTGCTCAAACTAAATCAACCGTCATAATTGTTTTCACCTGGGTAATATGTATAGGGACTGAAACTAACTTTTTCGTGAAGAGTTCCACATTTGGCGTTCTGAGAACGGTTATTTTAGAGTTATGTAAACGGGTCATTACTTGAAATTTATCGCGATCTGGTACCGTGCCCAGAACGGCGCGCTTATCTCTGCCAAGTGTAAACGGGCCTTATATTACTCACCTAATGGATGATTACCATAGAAAAGTATGATTGTGATAAATGACCCATGTCTCCATGCAAACATCTTTTAGTTGTACAGAACTAACAAGTATATCGGTAAAAAAATGTTCCCACTTTTTATCAAATAGGGGATGATCACTGTAGAGTATCAATGGGGTACGTACATGCCTTATACCACAAATTGATATTAAGTAAAATTTATTTCAATATTAACTTTGAATAGTATTTTTACTTTTTTAAATATGAAATTTAGTTTGCTCTGATGTAGTAATGGTATTCCACTGTTCCCTTTTTTCTTCATTGGCCCCTATCGGTCCTTATTTATTTTATTTTTTTCGTTCTCCATGGATCCCCCAAACCATCTCCGCCCTCCACTTTGGGAAACACCGTTATAGATTTTAATCCTGATTTAATCATTATATTTACACTCTATCCTTACATAATATAGACAGATAAGAAATACATGTAACTGACTAACCCATGATTGAACCTGATCGTTAATTAAATGTTATTTTGATTTCACATTAACATCTATGTTATATATTCTTTGTTGGTGCCGCACATTAATAATTCTTTCTAGGTTTTTAATTAAAATAGACTTTATTATATAAGATTGATCACGATATCCAAAATGGAGGCATCTGAAAAACACTGCTTGTATAAGTATAGTCCATTTGCTGATTACATTATTTTGCTTGAATATACTAATTCGCCTATAACGTTTTTTAGGACTTTAAATTCCGTCTTACGGTTTGGGTTGTTCGTACTTGTTTTTTTTTTAAGACTAGCTTATTATTTGAAAATTATCTTAGTTGTATCAATACCAGATTCCACAAATCACTCATTAGTCTATTTAGGTGCGGTAATCAACACCTTGCATTAGGAACTGGAAAATGGTTGGGTACAGCAAGAGAAAAATAGCATGTCTTTATTGTTTTGAACAACATAACTTGTGTATACTGGAAGATGGAGTTCTCTTCATCTGTCAATGTCCATTTTATGAGACTTAAAGAAACAGAATTATTGCACAAGAATGTATCGATAATGGTTTAAATGGATCATTTTTTCAAGTTATGTCTGAACCTAACCTTGCATTAGCGGTCTTCATATATAAAGCTATGAAAACCCATGTTACAAACGTAAAATGGATATGAATGTATTTATCTACCTTATCATGGCATGGAATATTGTTTATATATTGCGATTGTTATAGAAAATATTTTCCTTTTGCATGATGTTTATTGTCTGTAATTATTTCACATGTACTATGGGCTGTAGGCCTGGTACTGATGGTTCAATAATTTTCATAGTCCTAGGTGAGTGCTTTGGCGAAATTCTGTTTTCGGACCTAAATGAAATGAAATGGGGTTTAACGTCCTACTGTTCTGCTCCGGGTATAAGGGATATTTTACGTACACGCCAATGTGTACACGAAATCTCTGTTTTTGTCCCATCCGTCCGAACGACTAAACAGCTGCCTTGTCAGGCCCTCCGCCCTGTATCACTAGCAAGGGGGAACCACGCAAGAAACTCTGGATGAACTTTCTCGGCCAATGCAGAGATCGAACACCCGACCTTTTTTTCGGACCAGAATTGAATTATTTTTCTTTTTTTTTTAAATCAATAAGCCTTTTGAAACGTGAATGTTTTATTTGTTGAAGTTGACAAGAGAACACATTTTACATGTTTATCATTTTATGTCAAGGAACTTTTCTATTATATTACAAAGTGATTTTTTGTGTACTTTACAGCATAACCATAGTGATTTGATTTATATTGGTAATATTTTGCATCAACACGAACCCTAAGGGCATTAAATAAGGAAATAGCAGTACATCTTTGCTTTAACATACAGTACTTGATTTGACTCGCATCATTAAAACATAAAATCTTAACTTTCAGAAGTATTCCTCATCCTGCCTCTATTATTCTAGAAATGATAAAAATAAAAAGAATGTCGTTAGCTTCAAGAGCGGCCTGTCAATAAATAACCCCCACACATATCCTATTGTATACTTTAACGAGTTTTGGATAACAATTATCATTGTTCTCCTAACAAGTAATTAGTCCTTCAAATAAGTGGGCATTAACTCAAGATACCGTGAAAAGCACTTAAAAACTGACCACTGGGACTTGGTGGTACTTTAAAGCTGCTTCCTTAACTGTATCTCACTCGACAAGTCGCCAATTCCTTAAAATTGTCTTATGTTGTTCCATGTGCGAGTACCATGCGTTTTTGTTAGGGAATCTGATTGTGTGTCTCTACTTTCCACATTACCAAATAATAATATGCCATAATTTTAGAGGAAATATCCTAACTATCCTGTAATTAGTTTCGCTGGAGATAGTATCGCCTTACATCTGGAAATATACTTCTGATTAAACAACAAATATTATAAGTTTGATTTTTTTTAAAATTGTGTTTTTTTCGAAATAAAGAACACTAAATTTTCATAGAAATGTAAATAAAGTTTTAAAAAAACCCGCACAATTATGTCTGTATTGTGACGATAGCGTACATAAATGGGCCAACATTTGATAAAAAATGCATGTATAAATCTAAGATATTTGGGTTTCACAGTCTGTCGTGTTTTGTGGACATTGTCATTCGTTACTTATTCAACTCCAAAAGGCGCCAAATTGCTAACATTTGTTAGACAGAGAGAGAGAAATGGGGATTAACGTCCACTCAACACAACTAGGTCATTCCGGGACTAACATATGGTTTTAATTTTATTTTAATAATTCGCTTGCGCGTAGGGGTCTTTAGCCATGGGAGGAAACCAGAGTGTCCGGAGGAAACCCACGAGGTTGAGAAGGCGCCCTTTTCTCCATGCCACATACGCTCACACCAGGGCTCGAAACCACAGCCACAAACCAGAGGTGGCCGGCCAGCTAGAGGTCGAAGCGCGACACTCTAGACCCCCCCCCCCCGCTAACATTTGGGACTTAGAAATTGACACAATGGGTCGCAACGCATATGCATGTAATACTGTAATCTTACTGTATTTAAACTGATTTACATCCAATGATTACAGATTTTATACTCTTAATTTCAAAATCAGTCATATTCGGCGAAATATGCCAGCAGTCTCAATCGAATGCAAATTTCTAGAGTCTGTATATTCCAGTCTACATACACTATAAGATTATGGCGACGCCGTTTGATTCGGAGCGATGTGTAGCCTCGTTCACCGATTCTCTTGTTACAACTTGGGCTGAAACGCATTTGGTACAAGATTTTTGTACCAAGGGTAACAAAAATTGTTTTGTATTAAATATTTGATATCAGAAGCTGATCTGTTCCGGTAAGAACACAGCATCAATGTTGATTTAAAATGACAAATAATTCGTGTTTTCAATGTTGAAGATTTTGGATGATATTGAGTTAGAGACTTAGCTACTTCAAATTCATATTCGAGGATGTTTATACTTAATTAGACACACAATAGAGTATAAGCCTACTCTCTATTTTAAGAATTCATTTTCTTGCTTTGGACCATAATACTTGCAACAAAAGCATACAGTTGTATAGAAAATACATAATGATTTTTTAAGAAATACATTATGTGTTGATGTGATTGATTTAGTACCCTCGAGGGCAAGAAGTCGATAAGATGGAGGTCGTTGAGGTGTTTGTCAGTAGATGTTATTAAATTGTTGAGTATTATTTATTTAATGGAAAATGAAGGGTTCATTAACAACTACATCGATAGTATCCAATTTTATACTCAAGTCCCCCGACTATTTTTTCCCTTTTTAAAAAAAAACACATTCCTGTAGATATTCGTTCTTTTTTAGGACAGGCTACCCCGATACATGGTTTGAATACACAGCAAATAGTCTTAGGTCAGCAACTATTTTTTTGAGAGAAAGGTTAATATCAGCGCATTAACCCCTGCAAACGCTTCGATTTTGTCAACCCAGTAAATTATATGTCAACTTCAATCCTCTCACTAAGAAATTGCACTTTAACCGGCATTATGCAATATAAAATCTGCCTATTGCAAGTCTTAATTTTAATAATGTGACATTAACTTACCAAGACCATTATAATACATGTAAACTCTCGATGCCATCGGATTGTCTGGATTTTTAATAGATTTAAACGCGATTTAAGGCTGATGATTTAACGTAAATAAAATTGATAATCGAGACTGTTTATTATCGTAAAAACCGTATAGCAATGACAATCAAGCATTATTTTTGAGCACACAGGTTTGTCATTCAATCAATTAAATTGGCTCACGGGTGTAAGAGTGGTTACTGAGGAGGACCAATCTTCCCGAGGAGCGGCGTTTACGTGTACTGTTTTTACTCTTAAAGGACCCAAGTCCGTAACTCAATATCATCCAAAATCTTCGACAATGAAAACACGAATTATTTGTCAATTCAAAATAACATTGATGTTGCTATCTTACAGAGCTTTTGATATCCAATATTTAAGACAACATAAAAAAATTACCATTGGTACACGAATCGTGTACCATAATGCGTTTCGGGCCCTTTTTAACGAGGGACTTGAAGAACGGGGCTAGACGGTGACGCATATATTATTCTTATCTGGAGACATTGGCTGGAATAACCAGACGCTTGAGATTTACTTTCCATTCAGATTTACTTTCCGCGCCTGCTGAGAATAAGAAACACAAAATATACGGCCATTGCAAGCAATGGACAACAAATTTTTATACCAAATCAAGTGCATGGATCCGACGGCAAGTCATAACCTATTACTGTGCTCTTCGGTCACACAGGCTTCACTCAAAATGAAAACAAATCCACAATAAAACTTAGAACAACTTGACAATGAATACAAGAAAGACGCAAGAGAAATAAGGCGATCGGTTTTGACGGTAAGCGTAAGCGGAATGTCATTTCGGACGGCGATAGTCTCATAGAAACAGACAATTTATGTATTTCTATGGATAGTCTGACAAGTTAGAACGTCAAAAAAAGGTTAACACGAATACGGGTGATAATTTGGATATAATTTCGGAACACTATAAATTGGTTTAAATAAATGTTGCACAGTGATTAAACAGTTACATTATAGACTCTACTATGACGTAATCTTTGTATTTTTGTATAAATCGTTTGGTGATACACGCTAAGTGGATAAGGCGCTGGTTCGCTAGCCTGGAGGTTGAGTGTTCGATCCCTGCATTGGCCGAGAAAGTTCATCTCGATTTTCCGGCGTGATTTCCCCTTGTCAGTGATGCAGAAGGAGGGCCTGACAAGGACAGCTGCCTAGTCGTTCGGATGGGACGAAAAACCGAGGTCCCGTGTACAAATGGGAGTGCACGTAAAAGATCCCTTGGCAGTTGGAATTCGATATAAGAGTAGGCCGTAGCGCCGCTGCCCGGGCAAAATTTCCCTCATAGCACACTGTTGGCGTATGCCCGTCTTCAATTGGCCCAGGTTAGGTGCTTAAGCGTAGGACGTTAAACCCCATTTCATTCATTCATTCTTTCTGCATTAGCAACAAAAAAGAAAACAATTACCTTGGGATTTATGCTTAATCTTCTCTGAGTGTTGTTGAAACATGTTGCATGGTCTTAAAAACAATATTTTAATCTAGTAGCGTTGGGGCGTGCTTTATTTTCTTAATAATATATTAACTAAGTTATGCCTGTGTTCGTTAGATCAACAGAGCATTTGATTTTTTTTTTTGAATACATACTGAAATTTTCCGATTATGATCTTTTGTAATAGTGGTCCTTGTTTATGTTGCATATTCCTCCTTTTTTTAAATTTATTATGGACAAAGAGAATTCAACGCGAACACCTCAGACTGTGCGTTTCAATGTGTCAGTGCGTGCCATTGGAATCCACTGAAACGGCAGACATGAACCATGTAGACATAAACACTACTTAACCATTGCGTAAACAATTAGTGCCATTGCGTCCCACTGCTTACCAATTCTTTTCGCACATTGTGTATAATGCGAACTGGGCGTAAACACAACTACTACCGAAATGACAACATCGTGTCATGCAGAAGAGTAAGCCGTTAATTCCCGTTTCATTTCATCTGTATATCAGAGGCGTCACTAGGACCCAATAAGATCCGGGGCACAGGCCCAACTGCACAACTTCACAAGAACTCGTACATATTTTCCAGTATTCGTTTTAATAACTATATTATTATATCGAAAACGGCATACATGTATGACGACATGACGTTGCCGTTGGTATTCTATTGATGATTAACGTTTCAAACTGCGGTTAAACTGTGCAAGTGCAGGCAATTGGGGAAATCTACGGTGGGCCAGAAAGGACAATCCAGAAAAGCTTCGCACTGGAAAGCTTCTCTTCCGTACTCGGGACATTCGAAATAATGATAGGGAAAAGTAGTGAAATTATTGCAAATTATCGATTTTGTCTGCTCAAAATTGATCCGGGGCACACATGAAAAGATCCGGGGCACGTGCCCCCTGTGCCACCCCCTAGTGACGCCACTGCTGTATATCCACAACCGCCTTACCGGATAGGGAAGATCAGAACTACCTATTCCACAGACGATTATCTATTTAATACCCAGCTACAGCATACATTTCCGATGACATCTGTGTTATTACTGGTATTATTGTAGGTATATACTTATAATAAAGCCTAATGACAATTAGCACTATAATCAAATGTTAATTGTAGTACCGTTATACCACGATGGAAAATTTATATAGAATGTTATCACGAGATTTTAGAAAAAAAAAATAAAAGAAGAAAGAATGTTTTCGCAGAGGAAAATCTTCAAATAAGGGTAATGCTAAGAAGTTAAACCCCAGAATAATCTGGAATGTTTTAGTTAAAAATTATATTCCCTCGATGTTAATTAGACCTACTAGTATACAATCTTAAATCTTTGATGATATTTGAAAGTGGATATTACGTATACATATTATGTAGAATGGTATACCCCAAAAATACGCTCTGGTCGGTGATTAGTAAGACTCCAGATAATATATCAGTATATCCGTATGAAATCACAACAGCTCGCTACCGACAATATCGCGCAAACATATTAGTATGAAACGCAAATTAGAATTAACAAACTGTTTTAGTGTAAAATGTAACAACTGTGCATTTATTCCACTTTACCGGTTTATTGATGGTGTTGGGGGGGGGGGGCAAATAAATGGTTAGTTTCGTTGCGCTCAGAAAGAATCTGGTTTGCCCCCGCCTCCCGATACACACTTTAAAAGTCCCGTATCCACGCCTGCGGTCTAGGTACGTTTATGATAAAAAGAAACTGTTATGTTTTTTAACACTACAGTCAAGTAAGTATATATTTTCTAAGGAAATCATTGCGTTGGCATGGAGACATTCTTTTATAGAAATGAAATGTATCGTTTCCTGTGAATCAATATATTCTTGAAATTCAATAGATATTTTATATAAAAATACCGTATTAGTGTTACGGATGTTGGAATAATAGGCTTACTACTCTAATTTGTTATTAATTCGCTCACGGTCACAGACGGCATATTTTTGTTCTCTCCGACAGTTAAATGATGACAAAATAGCCATTTGTATACGCTCACATTCTTATTATTATGTTATCCGATTAAGATGAAACTAAAAATATATATTAATAACCCAAAGAGCTGGTCGGATAGCCGTGGCGATAGAGAGGCGGCTTCTCACCAATGCAACGAGTGTTCAATCCCAGCTCAGGGCAAGAACTTTATCGTTGTAAGTGAGAGGGATGTTCGGTCTCCCGTCCGATCAGGTAGGTTTCCCCCGAGTTCTTCGGTTTCTTCCTGCAGTAATGATCGAAATCATTCGCACGATCTGTGCCAAGGGCCAAATTGGAAAAAGGCCTCTCGCCTAATTTGCTACCCTTGTAAAATGACGCGATTATTATTATTATTATCTCGGTTCCTTTCGGTATAGGCGCATACCGGGTCGTAAACTCGTTACGTCCTGGATTACGTTTTTAGCTTGTGGACTTCAAAACCGTTCGAATATATCAACTTTACAATTTCGTGAAAATCGGACAGGAACTGTCAGAAAAATGGGCACTCCCCTTACGAAAGTAAAAGTACATGTATACCACGGTACAATTTTTATCCGAGTTTAATGGAACTTAAAAATGTATGTTTGTATCCTTTTGATTTTGGCATGTGCCGGACTTATAACCTCATGGATTATAGACACTCTACTAAAGTACGGAATTGTTATCCGATTTTGATGAGACTTAAAGGCCCAATAACACTCTTATTGTTGTATCTGAATAATATGTCCCAATCATTATTCTGGTCAACAAATTGTACTATTTGACAATATTCCAATTAATTGATGATACAAATTTCATCTTAACACACCGAATTTAAAAAAATGGACAAATTCAACTACATGGTTTGAGAAACTTTTAAAATTTGGATTTAAACATATTTTCGAACCCTCTGAACAAGTAAAATAGAATGTATGGATAATTTACACAACAGATTTGACACTTATACATCTAGAATTTGGCCCTTTTTTCTGGACCTGTCAAGCCAGCAAGAGTGTTATTCTCCCTTTAAAATATTTGTTTACATAGGATCGTACCTATTCCGCGTAATTTGCTTGGAAACCACTTGTTTGTCCCTGCTGGCATTATTATTTTATCTAATGTCAATCGTTACGAATACGCTTTGCGGGACGATCACATATTTTTTTCCCTTATAAATGGACGATCACACAGTATGAACGCAAAATAATAATGATAGTTATTCTTTACAATCGTTGGTTCAGCACGGGATAATTCCTTTTCAATAGGTTAGATCAAAGCTTGATCCATGGACCTTATAATACATATAGGGTCCATGCTTGACCGTTGTTTTGATCTCGCTTAAACCCCGCGTACATCTTATCAGCTAAGGCTGGTGCTCTAAAAATCGCGGTCTTGACTCAGGAACGTGGAGATAATAAAGCAACAACGACTAATAATCATTATAAGGAATTTTTATATCGTTTTCACGACATTTTATTCCACTTGAATTCAGCAACAACTACACACATTTTAATTAAATGACAAATCTGGTGTAGTATTTATTACAATGTACCAATATCTGCATGCAAATCAAGTAATAAATTAATTTAATAAATTATTTTATATCAAATAGTTTCATTTTTATGGGCAAAACCATAATAAACTTTAAAATCATAACAACAATGAAAAAGCACATTTAACAACAAATTTGTGGTTTTGTAAATTTTTAAATTTTATAGATTAATAAAATTTTAGGCAATGGACGAATTTAGAATAATTAAAAACTAATGGAGTATAGTTATTATAAGTATTCATCATAAAGATCATTTAAACAAACAAATTTATGGTTTTGTTTAAATTATGAATGCAAAAAAAAGGAAAATAATAATCTATAAAATTTTAAACAATGGACGAATTTAGAATAATATATTCATAACTAATGGATTATGGTTATATTATAAGTATTCATCATAAAGATCATTTAAACCAAGATATAATTATACTGAAAGAAATCACACATGGTTCATATATTCTAAAAATATAAATACAATTTTCTATTCTGAACACTTTACATGGTGCAAGGCAAGGAGGAGTGATAAAGTTAATAGGTTATCTATAATTGAATACAAATAAAGCACAACTTGATAATTACATACTTGGTAGAAAACTTATATTTAATACTTATAAAGATATATATTTTCACAATATCTAACCAGCTATTGGTAAACATATCTAAACTACCAGGAAAAATACATCGGTTACCAAAACCAGATCTTTTATTAAAAGATATTTCAAGGACATTTTTTGACAATCTTTAAGTTTTACCATAAATGCATCTGCAGAATAGCGCCATTATTATAGACTAAACAGTTGACACTCTGTAATAATTAAATTGTTTAATCAACTGCAGGCTTGTTATAATTAAGGTAATATCGAGTCCATAATTTGATTTTTTCTGGTCCAAGTATCCTCAATTGAACACATCTTTAATATAATCATTCTTTCTAAGAAATAGTTTGTATGCTGAGTAAATCAATTTGAACACATTCAGATAAATACTATATATGACAATACTGAACAAAATTTATAATCTTTGGAACCTATGCAATCTGATTAAAATACAGATCTAAGTCGGTTTTATTTAATTATACAACTAGTTGCCTCAAACTCAATTCGGATCTGACCATTTATTTGCAAGAGGTTTCATTTCATGTTAGGGGTCCCATAATGTGAACTTTAATTTTAAACAATCTAAATCATTTATATTTAATTTTTTGTTTTGCTCTTTAACGCCTTACCCGTCTCTAACATAATTCAGAGCAACAATTGCCCAAACAGACCATTTCTGATATCAATGTCTTTTATCAAAGAGGCAACCAATAAAACCAAACTTGATCTAGGATCTGTGTTTCAATTAGATTGGAATGTATGTAATAAGCTAACAATAAAATATATTTATATGGATGGAATGCTGATCTAAAATGCTGTTTATATATAATACTATGACATCTAGAAATACAATGCTCTAAACAAAAACACATGACAAATAATACTTAAAGTTACATTATTCAAGATATAGATAAGAACTAGCCATTCTTGCTATAATAGTTCGAAAGTAGGTGATGTAAAATGAATAATTTAAAAAATTTCATTCAAATTACTCTATTGCAAGCGAAGATATTGGCATTTGAAGATTTTGCCGTTGTGTGCAATAATTTCAACCACGGTCCTGGTTGATCAAAGCTACTTGAAGCGCCTGGAACCGCCATATTTGATTTACCACTGAAACGTTTTAATCTGTTTAATATCGGAGCAATCTGATGCCATCCAAAGTTGATTAAGGCCTGGATCAGTTAATTAATGTCTAATTAATACTTTAGAAAACATTTCATGCCCAAATAAAGACCTGCACTAGGCAGATTTAGCTCTTGAATAATGCATGTTTAATACATTTACATGGTGTTGTTAAGCTTGATATATTGAAATGATTAAACAGGCTGTATGAATCAATTTGATCAATATACTGGACAAAAACATGTATAAATATATCTGACTGGAAACATTGGTTGCTTGCTTGTATATGTTATTAAAATCTAACTTGAAAGGGGCAAAATGGCAAAAATAGAACAAATAATGCTGAAAAATTATGTATGTATATTGAACTGTGGACGGAAAACCGGGGTGGTGTCACAAACAATAGATAAACAAGTGGACGGTAATTTATTACTTTGCGGTGAATAAATATATATAAATAAATGGACATTACAAGTATCATCTTATTGATATGGCATTGGAATGAATTCGAACAAATAAATTATGTTATTAGTCTTTTTCAATTTTCAAATTTTTTTACCATAACAGACATTAAGAGAGGGAGACAGAGAAATGGGACTTAAGCTCCACTCGACACAAATAAGTTTCAATCGGGACTAACATGTTCAATTTTATTTCAATAATTCGCTTGCGCGTAGGAGTCCTTAGCAGTGGGAGGAAACTGGAGGACCTGGAGAAATCCCAGGAGGTTGGAAACAGACATTAAACATTCATCCAACCAATCTGTGCATAGAGAGAGAGAAAATGGTTGAAATAACTTGATTTTAATACTTTTTTTTTATATTTCTGTGTATTTAGTTGTTCAAAGCATCATACTGTAATTATTTTAAGCTCAGAAAACCATTTTTAAATCAAATTTATGACTTGTAAATTATCCAAAGCTTTAGCTTCTATACTAAGGAAAATATGATGGAATATTTCAACAAAGAGAGAGAGATAGAGAAATGGGGTTTAATGTCAACTCAACACAAACTAGATCATTTTGGGACTAACATATGGTTCAATTTTATTTCAGTGGACCCGCAGAAAACCAACGAGGTTGGACAGAGGACCCTACTGTTTGTCATGCACATCCGGGGAATCAAAACAATGCTGTTGACTCAATGACAGATCGTATGATACAACGTGGACGCACTAATCAATTGGCCATTAACACCCCCCCCCCCCATTCCGCGAATATTTTAACAGAATAAACACTTGTGGTTTGTATGTTGAATATATGAAAAGCTTGATACTTGATAGAATATTTATCATTGAATAATATTTGTTAATCTGTAGTTTTATGAGAAAGTTAAACTATAGTCTATCGACTATGATTGAATATTTTGATACTTTTTGAAGATGAACGACATGTTGAATATCTGAATCAGATATAAATGTTACATATAAATGACTACCAGTTGATGACAAGATTGCACAAGTTATCTACCCTTTATATCATCTCCATATTCTACACGTATTGTCTTTACTTCCTGAAACACAATAATACATCTTGTGAAAAACTTGAGCATACAGTGGGTTAAATTATATTTATCAAATATCCTATCAGTCACAAAGTAACTAGAATTAGTTTTTTGAATATTAGGCAACATCTCATAATATATTTCTGTAGAGTGAGTGTGGATTGAAAAGAATGTCTAAAAGGAGCAATAATTGTAGGATTTGGATTATAAAAACAATGGCTATTTTCTTTATACCAATGCATACTTCTGCTGAAAACACATGGTGGTTCAGTATGTAAGGTACTGACTCACTAAACAGATGTGTTCAATCCTAGGGTTGTCCGAGATAGTCCTCCAGGCTCTTTCAGTATGGTTTACCCTTGTTAGTGGTGCAAGACAGACGGATGGGATGCAAAACCAACATGCTGTATATATGTTGGAGTGCGCAATAAAGAACTCTTGATAATTGGAATTTAATTCCCTCATAGCACACTGTATGGGGTGCCCATATTCATTTGCCCAGATGAAGCAGATAAGTAGAATGTTAATCATTTCATTTCTTGTTGAAATTCTATTGATAACTCAAACTTTGTACTTTGAATATATCGTGCTAAAGTTACAAGCCAAAAAGTGTCTACATGACATAAAGGGATAGAGAAAGAGAGAAATGGGGTTTAATGTCCACTCAAAACAAACTAGGTCATTTCGAGACTAACATATGGTTTAATTTTATTTCAATAATTCGCTTGAGCATAGGGGTCTTTATAGCAGTGGGAGGAAACCGGAGGACCCGTAGAAAACCCACAAGGTTGGACAGGCGACCCTACTCCTTGCCACGTACTACTGGGATTCAAAACCACACCAGTTAACTCAATGACAGGCTTTATGATACAGCATGCACCTGCTAACCCTTAGGCCATCCCCCCCCCCCACACACACACGACATAAAAGAAATATTATTATTAATTATTATACCTGTTATTATCGTGTTCCCTTCATAATTAAATGTACAGCTAAATATTTCATCTGAATGACCTTCAAATACTTGTTTACATTCACCGGTTTCAGGATCCCAGATTCTTGCCGTTTTATCAGAACTTGCAGTTAAGACTTTTGTACCTTGTGGATTAAAACAAATCTGAAAGAGACAAAAATTCAACAATCAATTACATACATTTTATTTTATTTATAAACTGATAAGTGATCAAACTTTAAAAGACATGCCAATGGAATTTTTTTTCGAGCAATCATCACAAGATTTCACCTTTATATAGCTAGCTGGAGCATATACAAGACATGATGGGTGTACTCGATTAAACGTTCCGGAATCGAATTCTCTCGATTCCGAATATAGTGTCTATTTAGTGAAAAGAAGTATTACGGGACTGACAGACCTGTGACAGGACTGAATTCTGTGTCCCTTGATTGCAATTCTGTCAATTCAGGACGTTCAGGACTGTGAATCGAGCATCCGCCAAAAGGTATAAAGGGAACTAACCATGAAGTAATTACAGTATCAGAAATTCAATCAATTTTTTAAGGATTCATTCCAGCTACCACATCAACAAGGATTTTTAAAGTGCTTACTTTAACTCCCCTTCAAACTAATAGGCTTATTCATTTTATGGACATACACACCTACAAGTGATATTAAACTGAACAAACACATATCTCGTTAACAAATTGGCTGTAATTGTTAAGAAATCTACAGGACCAGAGGACCCGGAGAAAGCCTGTTAGGTTGGACAGACGACCCTAATCCCATCATGTACAACCGGGGATTAGAAACCACGCCAGTTGACTCAATGACAGGCTTTATCAAACCCTCCTCATGAACATATAAATACTATGAATTAATTACAAGATTCATTACCTTTGATATTTCCCCTTCGTGTCCGACAAATTTTGATATAATATTATGTGTGACTGAGTTATAACATCTAGCTGTACCATCAGCTGATGCCGTTAATAAATGTTGTCCAGTATAATCAAATGCTACATCTAAAACTTCATCTTCATGTCCTCGTAAAGTTCCAATACATCTACCTATAAATATCAAATATATACTAAGCAATGGGTTGGGGTGGGGTGTTGAACAGCAAACAAACTCATTTTTTAACTCAGTGTTGGTGCTTCACCCCAAGCTAAAATTCATCTTCACAAAATATTATGGTTTGTCAGTTTGTTGGTTTATTTCTCCACAGCTTAATGATACGAGGCTTCCACATGTAGTGTGCTATAATAACCATGCTACAACCTGCTCTTATTATATTTCTATTTCTAATTGTCAAGGGATCTTTTATAAGCTGCCAATGGCATACACACGTTTTTCATCCCATCCAAATTATTATTTACTTTTCTATGCCAGGCCCTCCATCGACCATCCTAAACCACTGATGATGGGGGGGTGGGGGAACCAGACAGTAAAATCCAGAACTTTTTTCTGTCAACAATTGATAACGAAGGAATGCACACGACTCGACAACATACTCTAATAACTTACCGGAATCTGTGTCCCATATTTTACAGGTTTTATCCATAGAACCGGTGGCTATAAGGGAACAATCCCAGTTAAACTGTGCACTGCTTATTTCTGCTTTATGGCCAATCAAAGTGTGAACTTTTCTGTAAAAACATCATGAAATATATAACTCACAATTCCTGAAAATCATTGACTAGATAAATTTGTTTGGTATGCAATAATTTCTACTCAATAACTGACGCAGTTATTTTAAACATACATTATGCAAGAGCTAAATCTCCCTATTGTAGGTCTTTCTTGAGGCCTGTAATGTTATATAAACTATTAATTAGACATTAATTAACATATCCAGACCATAATCAACTTTCAATGTCAACGCTAGCCTGCGATATTTGTTGGATTATGAACCGATTGTCTGCATAACTTTCCTTTTCAATTTAACGCTTAAATGGATAATCGAGACTTACTGCCCAGATCTGGTATCCCACACTGCAACAGTATGATCAAATGATCCAGTAATGAGTAAAGCACCAGTTGAATTAAAAGATAACGATATGATTTCTGCAGAATGACCCTAAAATTAAAATAAGACAATGTTCATCAATGCTTAATTCTACCAGTGAATCGGCAGTGATAAGTAACTTAATTCTTCAACTTAAAAAACTGTAGTGGCCTATTTCATTTGATCATACGTCTGTTTGTAGGACTACAACATCTTGAATATGATACAGAGAGAAATGGGGTTAACCAGGGCATTCACTTTAAAATTTTCATTATCGGTCATTTTTGATAACGCACAAAAATTTTGCAAATTAAATTCATATTTCATGTGGGTTTTTTTATGGTAGGGTATTGTGAATTCTGGTGCCTTTACCACTTTGTCAGCCTGGTGTAGGCCTACAATATATTAGCTTATATTAATAATTTATTAATGAAATGTGCTCATTTGGCAATTTAAATAACTTTTATTATATAGCATCCACCTAATTTCAGAACTAACATATTATGGTATAATCTTATTTCAATAGGGGTCTTTTTAGGGGGCTTTTGTTGTGAAGGACAAACCAGAAGACCTGCAGAAAACACACCAAGTTGGGCATGCGACCCCAATCTTTGTCACATACAAGCTTGGGATTGTAACAACAACACCTGACACAGTGACAGACCTAATGATATAAAGTGCACCCGTTAGACCACTCATCCCCCCCTCACCCACTGATAAAGATTTTAAATAGCTAAGACTTACACTTAAAGTGTTTAGTTCTGTTCCTGTTTGTACATCCCATAATTTAGCTGTAGTATCCATACTACCTGTAGCTATAACAGAACTCGCGGGATTAAAAGAAAGGCACACCTGAAAGAAAATAAAACAAAGTTGTATACATATTCATATATGTTTATCTATATTCAAACAGTTTTTATTATCAGCTAATATGGTTCATCATCTTAAGATTCAATTAACCAAGTTCCAAGTATATAAACCTTATCAAAAATCTTTTCATTCAAATTGTCAACCTAACCAAAGTGAGAGACAGAAATGGGGTTTAACGTCCACTCAATGGCAACTAGGTCATTTTGGGACTAACAGTAACACACGGTTCAATTTTATTTCAATATTTTCGTTTTGCGCTTAGGGGTCTGTTCACAATGGAAGGAAATCCGAGGACACAGAGAAAACTTACAAGGTTGGTCAGGCAACTAAACAAAATGAAGTAGTATTACACCATTCTCATATCAAGTTAGCGTTTAGTCAGAATTCTAATTTATGTAGCACTTACTATTTCTGCTGTATGACCACGATATGTGTGGTAACATTTTCCTGTTTCAGCACTCCATAATTTACACGTTTTATCAAATGATCCTGTGGCAATTTTATCACTAAAATAGAAGAAGTTATTAAAACTTACTAAATAGGGTTTTTTATACAAATATTTAAGTACAGTTTTACTTGGATAGTTGGAACATATTTTATTATACATTTACCAAATAATTATAACCCCTCAGAGACAGTTCAGGGATAGCCCAGCTTTGCCCTTGCACCGCTAGATCAATTACCTTGAATTTTTCGATTTTTTTTTCGCGGGGCCTTGGGCATCTCAGACTCATGCCTAAGCTTAGGTTTGCATGCTTATAAGCTTAATAGAGTTGTAAACATATACCTATGTTTTACACATGCTTTGTGAGATATGACCTGACCCAGATGCATGAATTTATATAGTGCGTGTCATTAACAAGATACAATCATATACCGGTACGACAAACTTGGTAAAACGCAGTCAAGGTAACAGAGGTAGGTCATAAAACCATGTGAAAATGTCCTGCCCTAAAATAATATAAAAGCACCATATAAATCTTGTAGGTATACGACTGGCACAAATTTTTGTTTCACGAACAAGAAACATAATGGTTACGAATATGGTTACAAAAGTACTCACCCAAAAGGATTATTAAAAGCGATAGCATAAACAACATTTTTGTGACCTTCAAGGGTATGTAATTCTTCCCCAGATGCTGTATCCCACACCTTACATGTACGGTCATAACTTCCAGTAATAAAGCTACATGAAAAGAACAAATAATTAATGAACATCTGAATCACAATATACTTTGGGTTGATATGTACTTTCAAGTTATATATTTGTTAACTATAAATGTGGTTTTCATTAGAATTTAAAGAGAAGTGCTTATTCAATGACCACACACAACATGGATACAAATTTAATCATGTGAGAAACTTGTTTAAAATGTAAGATATTTTTATCAAATGGTTCATTTTTCTGATTATTGTCATCTACGCATAAACTGTTCTAATTCAATTATTCACCTTGATCCTGATTTGTTGAATGCCACATTTGTTAATGGAAGTATATGGGCTCGCAACACCTATAAAATAAAACAAATAGTCTTTAAAGTAACAATGCATGATTTTAATTTTTAAGAAATATCAAATTTCTCATGGTTTATGTAGGCTACTCAGGGATTAAGAAAACAAAACCAAAATATCAATGCTAGATAATCTCCCGGCATGGATGCAATGGGCGTCCTCCCTGAAGGAATTCCTACCAGATGTAGCCAGTAAAAAAGCTGTTCCACGTGACCTTTTTGATGGTAAGAGGACCGTGTTTCGATGTATAGGGATTAGGGATTTAATTCTACATTAAAGACAAAAATTAACGTTAATCAACACATCAATTCATATTGAATGTACAGGAAAACAATGCTGTGTGGTATATATTGAGGTCACATGGGACCTACTCCTCTATGAAATTATGTCCCTTTATATCTAGCGAGGGCGCCCATTGGAATAAAAACAAGCCTATTGAATTTGTTCACGACATTTAACTTTAGAAGGTGGAATGCTTGTTATGTTGGAAGCAGCATACAATGTAGATCAATGGAATAATGTTCAAATCATTATCATAAATAGTTTAGGAAATTGAACCATTTTAAGACTGACATTCACAATATTGTAGTTTGCAAGGGATCGATATAGTGCTATTTTTAAATGATAAAGCCAAATAAAATGATTAAAATCAGTTGCTTTATAAGTTAGATACCAGCAACTTTCTCATTAAATCAGTTGTTTTGTTTTATAGTAATTTATACTTACTTTGAATAAATAAAAATATCTATCTTCGACATGACATAGTTTTTCTTGTAAACCTATTTATTTAGTTAAGGAAAGTATGGAAACATCAGGATACCAATAAGACAAAGATTTTACACTAAATAAATTCTGGTTCACATATCACTTGACACGCAAAACATAACACAAATGAAATGGGGTTTATCAACATCATCCTACTTTTCTGCACCAACTGGGCTAACACAACTTGATATGAATTCCAACTGTCAAGTGTTCTTTTACGTGCATGTCAACATATAAACAGGAACGCATTTTTTTGCACAATCCAGATGACTAGAAACTGTCCATTGCCAGTCAATCTGTGATGCACCACTGACAAGGGGAAATGAAGCTTGAAACTCAAGAGAGGAGAGAGGAAGAGACAGAAGGAAATGGTGTTATACACACTCTATAAAAACTTGGCCATTTCGAGTCTAACATGGGTACAATTTCATCTCAATAATTAACTTACACGTAAGTGTCTTAAGCCGTGGGAGGGAACCAGAGAAATGTGTATGCAATGCATGCAAATTTTTGTTTTGTTGATTAGTGGCAGCAGTGTCTATTATTAGGCATTTTAATACTATCTTTAATAGAGAATTCCTTTAATCAACAATAGGTTAATTTTAATAGACCACACATTAAATTTTGTTTCTTCTTTGACTGACTAAAGGATACGAACTATAAGTTTTCGAACTTGATCAGTTTTGGAAGTCGTTATCAATGGTTCTTTTCTGGTTATTTCATCTACAACACTATCTACATCAGTCCTTATAAAACATCAAATAAAATTAATTATGTTTTAAATCCATGCATACACATATTTATGCTATTAATCTGATATCTTGTATTTTAATAGTAGTGGTATTTGGTGTTGTACTATGTAGTGAAAAGATTAAGCTTATAAAATTAAATCATTCATTATAAGTATAACATTTACTTCAAAGGTCAAACTCGTACAAAAATATATAATAATTACATTATCATCATGAATGTATTCTTTTGATTTGACATTAAAGTTTATTAATACTAAATGAAATGGGGTTTAACCTCCTACTGTTGTTATGCACCTAACCTGAGCTAATGGAAGACGGGCATACGCCATACAGTGTGCAATGAGGGAACTTTTGCCAGGGCAGCAGTGCTACGGCCTACTCTTATATATCGAATTGCAACTGCCAAGAGATCTTTTACGTGCACGACAATCCAATGTGTACACAGGACCTCGATATTCCCTCCCATCCGAACGACTAGACAGCTGTCCTTTTCAGGCCATCCATTCTGCATCACTGACAAGGGAACCACACCGGAAAATCGAGTTAAACTTTCTCTGCCAGTGCCTTACCCACGCCTACAAAAATGAATTCGCTTATACTAAGTTATACTATACACAATACTTATATGTTTTTAAACTTACTCTGGTTTCAGGTCTAATAGATCTATTGATTTAGTTTTCACTGTTCCTCCTTGTTCATATTCAAGTATAATACCTGGGGAAAACAAATCTAGATTAACAAAGATATTCTCATCTGTAAGCGTGAATTATTATTAAAAAAATCAATGTCGAAATTATCTCTTTATTTCGTGTCAAATGACAGGTATAGATCTGTGATTTCTGCTGATAAGTCTGTCACAGATCATACCAGTTGTCTGTTTTTAATCATGGTGGTCAGTAAAATAGTGGAGTGGGATGCTTGCAAACCGTCATGTCGCATAATATATTCACATTGCATAATGATAATAAATATATGGTCGACAACAGTGAGTAACACACAGACAAGTCAAGAGTACAGACAGTTCACTTCAACTTAAAGGACCTAAGTCCGTAACTCAAAATCCTCCAAAATCTTCGACATCGGAAACACGAATTATTGGTCAATTTAAATCAACATTGATGATGTAAACTTACCAGGAAAAGATGAGCTTTTGATATCCGATATTTAAGATAAAATAATTTTTCTAACATTGGTACACGAATCGTGTACCATATTGCGCTCTGGTCCTAGTTTTATTGAGAGACTCGAGGGACGAGGCTAGACACATTGCACTGTATCACACTGCATATGTGGACTGGAATAACCAGGCGTTAAAAAAAATGCACTGGGTTGAGACTGAATGGCTTGTTTCGCCGAACATAATTGATTTGGAATTGGAGTAAAACGGAAAGCATTTAATGTAAATCAGTTTATATACATTCATATTACAGTATTATATGAGTTTCGACCCACTTTTGTCAATTTCTGGATCCCAAATGTTAGCGATTTAGCTCCTTTAAGTCAACTCAGTCTCAGTTGGTTACTTCGTATTGATAAAAACAAATCTGAAATAAACAAACCTGGTGGATAATACCGCAACAGAAACCGTTTTAATTTCATTGTTCACGTGAGTAGCGTATACGTGTCTGACTTTGCTGAACACAAAAATACAGCTATATTTACACAACACAGAAACTCAAACTACGAGCATCCAACATGGAGTAGCGTCCTTGGTTAACTGGGATAGAAACGTAAAGGGAAGTAACTCTGATGAATGGTCGAGGACAAGCACCTTCATGCCCACGTTCAGAATGGTGCATGCTTAATCGATTTTATCGGATTTTCCGTTTATAACAATCAGTGTCGACGCCTTCGGAATTAATAACGCAATCATTTCATTCGTGGGCTTTCTTAATCGTATTAATCGCAAACACATCATTTATAAGTTTGTTTGATTTGTTAGGGCAGTGGCTAAATACCACGCCCACGGCCCAAAATACCACGCTCGTCCCTATTGCTTCTATAGTAATGTAACGTGGTACGAGATTTTGTACCACGTTCTTTTTTATTATGGTGATTTTACCTGAATAAAAGCTAATTTTAAAATGAAAATAATTATTTAATCAGTTTGGATGTGTTTAGACTATTTATAGACCATATTCACTCTTAATATTTAATATAAAACACAATTCAGACAGTCGATTAGTCGGTTATTATGATCGCCATTTACATACGGTGTAATAGTTATTATAGCCCATTTAAAAAGACCCTACGTGGTATATTTAAACAATGGATAGAAATGGAATGAAATGAAATGGTGTTTAACGTCCTACTGTTATGCTCCTAAACTGGGCTAACGAAGACGGCCATACGCCATACACTATGCTAGGAGGAAATTTTGCCCGGGCAGCGGCGCTACGGCCTACTTTTATATCGAATTCCAACTGCCAAAATACCTTAATAGAATTAGAGACTGAGATAATCGTTCCACGTTCGTCTTACTGGTTCTATACAAACGGAACGTGGTACGCGACTTCGGTTCAAAAGCGTGGTGTAATAGAATCAGAGATTGAGATAATCGTACCACGCTCGGAACGTGGTATAATAGAATCAGAGACTTAGATAATTGTACCACGCTTGTCCTCCTGGTTCTATTATATACAAACGGAACGTGATACGCGACTTCGGTTCAAGATTGTGGCATAATAGAATCCGAGACTAAGATAATCGTGCCACGCTCGAAACGTGGTATAATATAATCCGAGACTGAGATAATCGTGCCACGCTCGCCTCACTGGTTCTAAACAAACGGAAAGGCGTGAGTGGTACGATTATCTCAGTCTCTGGTTCTATTATAACACGTTTTTGAACCGGAGTCGCGTACAACGTTCCGTTTGTATAGAACCAGTAAGAAGAACGTGGCACGATCATCTCAGTCACTGGTTCTATTATACCACGTGTTTGAACCGAAATCAGAGACTTAGATAATTGTACCACGCTTGTCCTCCTGGTTCTATACAAACGGAAGGTGATACGCGACTTCGGTTCAAGATTGTTGCATAATAGAATCCGAGACTAAGATAATCGTGCCACGCTCGAAACGTGGTATAATATAATCCGAGACTGAGATAATCGTGCCACGCTCGCCTCACTGGTTCTATACAAACGGATAGGCGAGCGTGGTACGATTATCTCAGTCTCTGGTTCTATTATAACACGTTTTTGAACCGGAGTCGCGTACAACGTTCCGTTTGTATAGAACCAGTAAGAAGAACGTGGCACGATCATCTCAGTCACTGGTTCTATTATACCACGTTCCGTTTTTATAGAACCAGTAAGGCGAGCGTGGTACGATTATCTCAGTCTCTGAATCTATTATACCACGTTTTTTAACCGCAGTCGAGTACCACGTTCCGTTTGTATAGAACCAGTAAGGCGAATGGGGTACGATTATCCCAGTCTCTGATTCTATTATACCACGTTCCGAAGGTGGTACGATTATCTCAGTCTCTATTCTATTATACACCGTTTTTGAACCGAAGTCGCGTACCACGTTCCGGGTCGTGGTACGCGACTTCGGTTCAAAACATTTTTTTATAACAGGACCTGTGACTGAGATAATTGTACCACACTCGGAACGTAGTACGCGACTCCGGTTCAAATGTTTTATAATAGAATCCGAGACTGAGATAATCGTACCACGCTCGAAACGTGGTACGCGACTTCTGTTCAAAAACGTGGTATAATATAACCAGAGGTAATCATACCACGCTCGGAACGTAGTACGCGACTCCGGTTCAAATGTTTTAAAATAGAATCCGAGACTGAGATAATCGTACCACGCTCGAAACGTGGTACGCGACTTCTGTTCAAAAAACGTGGTATAATATAACCAGAGGTAATCGTACCACGCTCGGAACGTGGTATGCGACTCCGGTTCAAATGTTTTATAATAGAACTCGGGACTGAGATAATCGTACCACACACCTTCAGTTCAAAAACGTGGTATAATAGATTCAGAGACTAAGAAAATCGTACCACGTTCGCCTTACTGGTTCTATAGAAACAGAACGTGTTACGCGACTTCGGTTCCGAGATAATCGTGCCACGCTCGGAACGAGGTATGCGATTCAAAAATGTGCTTTAATCGTACCACGTTCGCCTTACTGGTTCTATACAAACGGGACGTGGTACGCGAATTCGGTTCAAAACGTGGCGCGATTTCGGTTCCGAAACGTGGTATAATATAACCAGAGACTGGGATAATCGTACCACGCTCGGAACGTGGTACGCGACTCCGGTTCAAATGTTTTATAATAGAACTCGAGACTGAGATAATCGTACCACACACCTTCAGCTCAAAACGTGGTATAATAGAATCAGAGATTACATGTAAGAAAATCGTACCACGTTCGCCTTACTGGTTATATACAAATAGAACGTGTTACGCGACTTTGGTTCCGAGATAATCGTGCCACGCTCGGAACGAGGTATGCGACTTCAAAAACGTGGTATAATATAACCAAAGATAAACGTACCCCCCTCGGAACGTGGTACGCGACTCCGTTTCAAAAAACGTGGTATAATAGAATCAGAGACTGAGAAAATCGTACCACATTCGCCTTACTGGTTTTATACAAACGGAACGTGGTACACGACTTCGGTTCGAAAAACGTGGTATAATAGATTCAGAGACTGAGATAATCGTACCACGCTCGCCTTACTGGTTCTACACAAACGACAACTTCGGTTCAAAAACGTGGTATAATAGAATCCGAGACTGAGATAATCGTACCACGCTCGAAACGTGGTACGCGACTTCTGTTCAAAAAACGTGGTATAATATAACCAGAGGTAATCGTACCACGCTCGGAACGTGGTATGCGACTCCGGTTCAAATGTTTTATAATAGAACTCGGGACTGAGATAATCGTACCACACACCTTCAGCTCAAAAACGTGGTATAATAGAATCAGAGACTACATGTAAGAAAATCGTACCACGTTCGCCTTACTGGTTATATACAAATAGAACGTGTTACGCGACTTCGGTTCCGAGATAATCGTGCCACGCTCGGAACGAGGTATGCGACTTCGACTCAAAAACGTGGCATAATCGTACCACGTCCGCCTTACTGGTTCTATACAAACTGGACGTGGTACGCGAATTTGGTTCAAAAACGTGGTATAATAGAACCAGAGACTGAGATAATCGTACCACGCTCGGAACGTGGTACGCGACTCCGGTTAAAAATGTGGTATAATAGAATCAGAGACTGAGATATTCGTACCACGCTCGAACCGTGGTACACGACGTCTGTTGAAAAACGTGGTATAATAGATTCAGAGACTGAGATAATCGTGCCACGCTCGTCTTATTGGTTTTATACAAAGGGGACGTGGAACGCGACTTCGGTTAAAAAAATGTTGTAAAAATAGGACCCGAGAGTGAGATAATCGCACGACGCTCGGAACGTGGTACGCGACTTCGGTTCAAAAACGTGGTATAATATAACCAGAGATAATCGTTTCAGGCTCGGAACGTGGTACGATTATCTCTGGTTATATTATACCACGTGGTTCAAAAACGTGGTATAGAACCGTTTGTATAGAACCAGAGACTGAGATAATCGTATCACGCTCGGAACGTGGTACGCGACTCCGGTTAAAAAAGTGGTATAATAGAATCAGAGACTGAGATAATCGTACCACGCTCGAAACGTGGTACGCGACGTCTGTTCGAAAACGTGGTATAATAGATTCAGAGACTGGGGTAATCGTGCCACACTCGTCTTACTGGTTATATACAAACGGGACGTGGTACGCGACTTCGGTTCAAAAAATGTTGTAAAAATAGGACCCGAGAGTGAGGTAATCGCACCACGCTCGCAACGTGGTACGCGACTTCGGTTCAAAAACGTGGTCTAATATAACCAGAGATAATCGTACCACGCTCGGAACGTGGTACGCGACTCCGGTTCAAAAACGTGGTACCATATAACCAGAGATAATCGTATCACGCTCGGAACGTGGTACGCGACTCCGGTTCAAAAACGTGGTATGATAGAATAAGAGACGGAGAAAATCGTACCACGTTCGCCTTACTGGTTCTATACAAACGGAACGTGATACACGGCCTCGGTTACAAAAATGTGGTATAATAGATTCAGAGGTTGAGATAATCGTACCACACTCGCCTTACTGGTTCTATACAAACGACACCTGGTACGAAACTTCGGTTCAAAAACATGGTATAATAGAACCAGAGACTAAGATAATCGTACCACGATCGGAACGTGGTACGCGACTCCGGTTAAAAATGTGGTATAATAGAATTAGAGACTGAGATAATTGTACCACGCTCGAAACGTGGTACGCAACGTCTGTTCTAAAACGTGGTATAATAGATTCAGAGACTGGGGTAATCGTGCGACGCTCGTCTTAATGGTTCTATACAAACGGGTAGTGGTACGCGACTTCGGTTCAAAAAATGTTGTAAAAATAGGACCCGAGAGTGAGATAATCGCACAACGCTCGCAACGTGGTACGCGACTTCGGTTCAAAAACGTGGTACGCGACTTCGGTTCAAAAACGTGGTATAATATAACCAGAGATAATCGTACCACGCTCGGAACGTGGTACGCGACTCCGGTTCAAAAACGTGGTATAATAGAATCAGAGACTAAGATAATCGTACCACGCTCATCTTACTGGTTCTATACAAACGACACGTGGTGCGCAACTTCGGTTCAAATACGTGGTATAATAGAACCAGAGACTGAGATAATCGTGCCACGCTCAGAACGTGGTATGCGACTTCGGTTCAAAAAGGTGGTATAATAGATTCAGAGGCTGAGTTAATCGTACCACGTTCGCCTTACTTGGTCTATACAAACGGAATGTGGTACGCGACTTCGGTTTAAAAACGTGGTATAATAGATTCAGAGGCTGAGTTAATCGTACCACGTTCGCCTTACGTGGTCTATACAAACGGAATGTGGTACGCGACTTCGGTTAAAAAAAACACGGTATAATAGATTCAGAGACTGAGATAATCGTACCACGTTCGCCTTAATTGTCCTATCAAAACGCAACGTGGTGCGCGATTTCGGTTCAGAAACGTGGTAGAATATAACCAGAGACTGAGAAAATCGTACCCCGCTCGGAACGTGGTACGCGACTCCGGTTCTAATGTTTTATAATAGAACTCGAGATTGAGATAATCGTACCACACACATTCAGCTCAAAAACGTGGTATAATAGAATCAGAGACTAAGAAAATCGTACCACGTTCGCCTTACTGGTTATATACAAATAGAACGTGTTACGCGACTTCGGTTCCGAGATAATCGTGCCATGCTCGGAACGAGGTATGCGACTTCGATTCAAAAACGTGGTATAATCGTACCACGTTCGCCTTACTGGTTCTATACAAACTGGACGTGGTACGCGACGTTGGTTCAAAAACGTGGTATAATAGAACCAGAGACTGAGATAATCGTATCACGATCGGAACGTGGTATGCGACTCCGGTTAAAATGTGGTATAATAGAATTAGAGACTGAGATAATTGTACCACGCTCATACGTGGTACGCGACGTCTGTTCGAAAACGTGGTATAATAGATTCAGAGACTGGGGTAATCGTGCCACGCTTGTATTACTGGTTCTATACATACGGCGAGCGTGGTCCGATTATCTCAGTCTCTGAATCTATTATACCACGTTTTTTTTAAACCGAAGGCGCGTATCACGTTCCGTTTGTATAGAACCAGTAAGGCGGGCGTGGTACGATTAACTCAATTTTTGAATCTATTATAAAACATTTTTTGTATCAAGGTCGCGTACCACGGTCTGTTTGTACAGAACCAGTAAGGCGAACGTGGTACGATTATCTCAGTATTTGATTCTATTATACCACCTTTTTGAATCTTATGTCGCGTACCACGTTCCGAGCGTGGCACGATTATCTCTGTCTCTGTTTCTATTATACCACGCTTTTGAACCGAAGTCGCGTATCACGTTCCGTTTGTATAGAACCCGTAAGGCGAACGTGGTACGATTTTCTAGGTGCCTCATTCTATTATACCACATATTTGAAACGGAGTCGCTTTCCACGTTCTGAACGTGGTACGATAATCTCTGGTTATATGATACCACGTTTTTGAACCGAAATCGCGCACCACGTTCCGTTTGTATAGAACCAGTAAGACGAGTGTGGCACGGTTATCTCAGTCGCGCACCACCGTTTGTATAGAACCAGAAAGGCGAACGTGGTACGATTATCTTAGTCTCTGATTCTATTAGACCACATTTTTGAACGGAAGCCGTGTACCACGTTCCGAGCGCGACACGATTATCTCAGTCTCTGATTCTATTATACCACATTGTATAACTGGAGTCGCGTACCACGTTCTGGGCGTGGTACGATTATATCAGTGTCTGGTTCTATTATACCACGTTTTTGAACCAAAGTCGCGTACCACTTCCCGTTTGTATAGAACCAGTAAAAAGGCGAACGTGGTACGATTATCCCAGTCTCTGGTTCTGTTATTGGTTCTGTTATACCACGTTTTGAAACGGAGTCGCGTATCCCGTTCCGATCGTGGTACAATTATCTCAGTCTCTGGTTCTATTAACCACGTTTTTGAACCGAAGTTGTGTACCACGCTCGCAAAATTTACTACAAATAATGAATGTAAAGTCCCTATAAATAAAAAGGAAGTGGTACCGAAGTCGCGTACCACGTCCCGCGGCCGTCTGTATAGAACAAGCACGGTGAGCGTGGTGCGGTTATCTGATCTCAACCCCAGAATAACACTTTTTTTTACTTTCAACTTATCGTCCTTTTATATCGCCCTTATGTAGGATTATACCACGTTAGTTTTTACTTTCAGTGTTTTGTTTCATATCTACGCAGTACGCATAGTCGCATACATAATATTCCAATATACCACGTAGGGTCTTTTTGAATGGGGTGTAATAATGGTTACACCGTTATATAAACCGTATAGTATAGGTACAGCTCGATGCATTAACCGACCGATCGGCTATCTGTATTGTAATTTATTTTAAGATATAAAGTGTAAATATGACCTATAAAATAATCAAAATTGATAAAAAAGATCGACATAATTTGCAAAATTAGCTTTATATTATGTAAAATCCCTATAATTAAATAGAAAGTGGTACGGAAAAACGTACCACGTTTCGTGTGTATAGAAGCAGTAAGGCGAGCGTGGTATTTTGAAGCGTGGTATTTAGCCGCTGCCATTTGTTAGTAATAGTTAGGTATAGGGGCCTAATAATTAATTAATCACAAGTAAAATTATATGGTTTTTAATTGATATAATGATATAGCCATTTTAATATTAACGACAATGTCCTTATATTTGCGAAGATGTGAGCTGCAATTTTCGTTTTATAACGCATTACGGGTGACTGATTACCTTACCGTCTTTTATTTTTTAAATTTATAAAAGAATAACATGTTTGTTGTTATTTTTATATATTCTAATATTTATTTTATTTTCTTTTTGAGTTTTTTATTTCCGACATCGATTTTTAACATTATGGCAGCCAATTTCAAGCATACTCAAGGGTATACTTTAAACTTTTAACCACATGTTACCTCCGTGGTCAATATATCCACATCGACACACAAACACGTCGTACACTACGTCATGAAACGTACAAACGAAATATACACTGATGTCAAATTAAAAACGTCAGACTAAAGGAGTGGCGTCTGTTTTAAAAGAATTCTGACAAACTTAGTAACTCAAGGAATAACTCTCAATTATAAAACTGGAAACTTCAAAGATAGCAGGCTATGTGTTTGAATCAACTCTGAAAATATCGCTGATCTAATATTGTGTTATTTTGGAATTGTTATCGATAAAGAAAGAAAACAGTATTTATTTATTTATCCATTAAATAAATGGGTTACAGTTCTTGCCGATGTGATTATTAAAATATTTGAATAATTCAACAGCCAGTTATTGCGTCTCGGGGAAAAAGAAATGACATTGAACCATTGTGTTAATAAATAAGCAGATCAAAATTAACGAAATAACTATGAATACTATTAGTTTAAACAAAACAACCAGAAAACTTACAGCCAAGAGATTGCTTCAATATGGGGCACTGGTTGCCGTGGCATATTTTGCATTCCAGATATTTGACACAATAATGAAGGTATGGAATAGTTTTAGTTTTACATCTCTATTCTACAAATGTTTTCGACGTAAAAAAATCTTCCAAAAGGAATTCATACTATAACACTGCCCTTTGGCGCAGCGTTATAGATTAAGAAGAGCTGGAAGTTGCTGATTTTAAATAGCGCTGCTCGGAAAATCTTTTGACATTCTGTTGTTGAATCTGTTGTAACACACGAGTTTTGGAATTAAGAACATACCTGTCACTATGTCACTAACAATTACATTGAAACCGTTAGATCAATTGCAACAATCTAAGAATTTACCTACCATTTTGAAGGATGTATTCATCACTATAGTAGGCTATTAGGGTTTTCGAAATGAGGGTGGCATAACTTTTATAATGTACTTGAATTGTAAATGAAGAGTTAAATACTGGACCGATGAAAAGCATTATTTTGGTTAAAACCCGGCACCAGTATGTAAAACATTTGGGCAGTCCATAGTTATGTGGTAGGATGGGGATAAGTGTCCCCCCATCCCACCCACCCACATACACACACACACTCTAAATACGCCACGGCGGATAGATACGAAACTGAAAATGGTTGAACAAATATTATTTACTTGAATAAAGGACACAGTAAAGGGTCGCGGTCATTAAAAATCCTTGATTCTCCAGATCAAAAATGTTAAGTCATTTACAATGTTCAATTTTAAATTCGGTTTCAAATACGATTTTCTAGATTATAGGCCTTTCTTATTTTGTGTAATAAGATTATTTTTCAGCATGACAAGTACGTAAAGTGTATATTATAGGTAACAGGTTGTGATATTAGAACGCAGTGGTTTTTATTCAAATATCAAATATTGATCTTAAATTGTAAAGTCATTCACCAGTTTACTTTATGAGTTTATAGCTTCTTGACGAGAAGGATTTAATTCCGTATTGCCATGGCCAGCACAGAGTTTTAATAATATCCCAATTGACTAAATTCTTCCAATATTGAAAGAAAAATGTCTCACATATTGTTTCCGACTGGGATTGACGAGCTTCGAGACACAGTCCATCCCCCGACTACATAATTCAGACTGACTCGAACCTGATATTCAAACACAAATAATTTTGTCTTGTATATCCAATTCAACAAACAAATCAGAATCTGATAGTCTATAGATATTTTAAACTCTAATTTTGATACCGTTTTCCTTATAATAGCTAGCGTAAAGAATGGTCAGACTTACAGTTATCGTATTATGTTTTTCAGAACAGAAAGGCGGGGCAATTTTACGACGGTTTTAGTGATGAAATTGGTAATGATGTCGTTAACCAGAATCAGAATCAGAATCAGAACCAGAAACAGAACCAGAACCAGAACCAGAACCAGAAAGAAAATAATAATGACTTTGATTTTGGACAAAATCAATTTGAGGCCAAAGACGCGGGAATTAATAACGATGTTCACAAAATAGCAGCCAAGGAAAGAGAAAGAGCTCAAGAAGAAAAACTGCTTAAAGACAAACAAAAGCAGGATCATGCCGAAATGGCTGATAACGTGGATGAACTCAATAAACTTATTGAGGAAGAAGCCGAAGAGAAACAAAAACTGAAACAGAAACAGAGAGTAAAAACAGTTGATGAAGAATTAGATGATATCAAGGATGACGATGATGTTGTGGAACAAATGAAGAATGGTAAAAACAAGAAGCCTGTGAAGATGAGTAATGGTCCAAAAGATCGTCGACCCGGTTTTGATTCCGGTGATGATAGTCCCGAAGTTTCTAAAGAGAAACAACATCGCAGAAAAGTGTTTTTCGAGAAGATGGAAGAACTAAATGAAGAATTTGATGAGGCTGCCGAATCTGACATGCACGAGCATGTAGACATGTTGTATTTCGTCAGTGCTGCATGGAGTAAAACATTTCAAGACGTGGTCAACTTGGTAGTATCTATTCAATATCATTATGGCGCAGCTGATATTATTATATTTGACCTAGGAATGACAAAAGACCAACAAGAATGGGTAAGAGTTTGCTCACTACTTTCACCACTACTGTCACGGTCATAAATACACGAAAGTTGCTAGAGCATCTGCCCATCCACTCTTTTGTATCAGTAATGGTGAACAGATTATAAAGAGTTCGAATCGATTCAAAGCCCCATTTTAAAGTAGGCCAATACAAAGAAAAATTAAGCCTGCTTCTCAGGTAATCTGATAGTGAATCACAAGTCATGTCTGCTCAAATTAAACACAAGTCGTATTCGTCTAGCTATTCTCATTATAAGTAAGTAAAACTTAAAATTGAATTTAACTAAGTCGGATCTAACAGCACATTTTTCATTTCCATTGTAAATATATTATTTTTTGTTTGCCTTTTGCTGAGGATATGAATTTATTTAAGGAAATGGGGTACTGGATTCACCCCTCAATTTTTCGACACTCAGGGTTGATGTTACTCCCATAAAATCATGACCATAGCGGAGAGAAAGATTGTTGCTCGAAATAAAGGCGCCGAACATTCTGTGGTGCAAATTTTTCCCACAGATGTATGCTTATATAAAAAAAAGTATTCTATAGTGTTTTCTGTAGTAAATGTAATGGAAAGTTAACAAACAATATATGTCCGTTAGAGTTTAAGGGGTCGTTAAAATAACTTAGTTTTGAGCAACCGACCCCTGGTCTTTTGTTTCAGTTATCTTCAGTCTGTCAAGTAGAAGTTAGAACAAGTTTAATAGAAGTATGGCCACCGCACATTAGAGATTTAGAGAGAGGATTATGGCGCCCAGTTGTCTTACAGGTAAACAATACGTTTATTTGGACTAGAATCCAATCCACTAGAAAATCAAAGAAAATTCAAATATGCAGTTTAATCCGCTTTTCCCAAGGAAATCCTGGACAATGATCCACCCCAGTCTTCACATTTTCAGATAAAATGAATGAATGAATAAATGAAATGGGGTTTGACGTCCTACGGAATGTTTGCCGGTACAGCGACGCTACTCTTATATCGAATTCCAACTGCCAGGGTTCTTTTAAGTGTATACATGCCAAGGTGTACACTTGGTCCCGGTTTTTCGTCCCATACCAACGACTATACGTTGACACTTGTCAGGCACCTCGGTCCTACACAGCTGACAAGGAAGAATCATTTTCTCGGCCAATACCGGGATCGAACACGGAACCTCTAGTTTAGTGAGCCAATGTCTTACTGAGCCGCCGAGGCTCCATGCATGAATAAAATGGAGGTTTGCGTTCTACACCAGCCGGGATAATGAAATCCACCGTAGGCCATAATTTATGCAGTGTGCTAGGTGGGACATTTTGTTCTTTTACATGCACACCAAGGTATACATGTACGAGTACGACTAGATACCGTCCTTGTCAACTCCTCCCTCTTTTTCTACTGACCAGACGAAACCGTACCGAAACCACTGCTATCGCGGTCGCTTTGCAGGGGCGTCAATTGTTTCAGTCAGTGGGCTGTGGATTAAACTCATTGTTGGGGTGTATTTGTTTCCTGTGCATTTTTTAAAAAAAACCCTGAATTTATTGTTGAATTTGTATATTTGTAGATGGCTTTAGCAGGATTGAGTCATATGATCTGGATTGAGCCACATTTAGTGATAAACAAAAGAAAAATTAATGCTTATATTGACCATTCTCGAAAGCGCGGCGTCGTTATAGCTGGACAACGTCAAAAATATTCCACATACGTTGTAACTCATCCCGATATGTACTATTACTTAAGTTCGGACGTACGAAAGCTAATGCGAGTTCCTCACATAGCGATTACAATGATAATCATACACAATACTAGGACAATACGTCAACGTTTGATGAAGTGGTTATTAGCTTGTGCTGTGGAAGAATGGTGCATGGCTCCAACGGGTTCTAAGCGGGAATGTGATACTCATCTAAAACCTAACTCAAGATATTATGCTAACTGCCACCGTTACGACGAATCAGCCATAAATATTTTACTCAAATCTTGGATGAAATATGACTTGGATAAATTTTCATTAAGAGACGTGGTGACAGCTAGGAACGACGGGCGAGATACCAGAGAAAAGGCCAGAATTTGTAATAGTGGCAGACAGGCCGGGGATCTTTAGTGACTTTATCCTCAACACGCCGATGGTTTTAAACAAACCTAGGCTCGCAAAAGAGAGAGGCCTTTGATATGAGAAATCTTTTCTACAGATCGATCTTTAATAGTTAATATGGACAATCGTAAAGGGTGTATAGTCTTCAGTATTGATATTACCGAAGATAAACAGTAAGACAATTTCCAATCTTAATTTTAAATTTGTTCTTTAAAAAACGTCAACTATATATACGAAGACGGGAATACTAAGTTTGATTGGGTATAAGCCAAGCTTGTGAGCCTATCTTATTCCTTGGTCGTCGCGAATACCAAAAAAATAGTCAACGATATATAAGAAGATGGGAATACTAAGTTTGATTGGGTATAAGCCCAGCTTGTGAGCCTATCGGATTCCTTGGTCGTCGCGAATACCAAGTCTCACACTTTCATGCTAAAATGTCTACATGTGATAATCGAGTTACAAAGTTTAAGGTTCGTGCAATGTCAAGGTTTCGTGGGTTCGCTATGTTACGAGTCTGATTGATTGCTACTGGTCACGTGTATGCAGATAACGTAGCTATAATGTCGGTAATTGTGAAGTAAACCAGCAACGGCCAGATGTTGTAAAACTCGCAGTCGTTGCTCCAGGAACATGTATACTATAATGTACGGCTACTATACTTAGAGGCATCTACTTAATTTATATCTTCAGAAATATGTTGCACCTATTCTATTTCTTATAATATCTATTGTATATATATTTTATTTATATAAAAGATTATGGGACAACTGGCATTTATTCTTTTTAAATCCACATTTCATGTCCGTCTGTCTACATGTCAAAACATTGGAGAGGTTTAACTAGTTAGGGTTGTTTGACAAGTAATTATAAGGACGAACCCTATAGTAGACAAGTGTGTGAACATTCTACAACAAGAAGTAGTTTTCAAATTTGAAGGGATTGTTCTGCAATTTATATACAGGTAAATTCCGTCAAACAGTTAGATTTATAAAAAAAGTTATAACCGTTTTCTTTCTTTTTCAAATGTGAAGTTATAAGCATTGTCGGTAGAGTAGAATAAAGTTAGTTAACTACTTTCAGATGAGTTGCAATCCTGAACGTATCTGGTGCATACAAGTGTGATTTTCAGCTTTCCCACAGAACCGAAACTGATAAATAAGTAATGTTAATTAAATTTGAATTTATACTAAATTGTCATAAAATATATAAGTCAAGTACATTCCATCCCAAACAGTAACACAACAAAGGGACTTGTCACCTGAGAAAAACCCCAGATTAGATTTGTTTTATTCCTTGTAAACATTGGCGTGCACGTCAAAGATCCCTTGGCAGTTGGAATTCGAGTAGGCCCTGGCACCGCTGCACGAACAAAATTTCCCTCATAGCACACTGTATGGTGTATGCCCGTCTTCATTAGCCAAGTTTAGGAGCAGAACAGTAGGACATTAGACCCCATTTCATTTCATTCATATTTAACCAAGGGCCATAACTATACAAATGGTGGAAAGAAAGGCAATATAAATACATAGACTGCATCAAAATGATACATGTAGTAGCCAGTTCCTTATATTTGATTATTATAATCATAATCTATAAAGTTACATAACAAGCGGTTGCCATGGAAGATACACCCACCTTTTGCAAGAGATGGACAGAGAACAAGCTCAATAAAAGAACCGATTTTTCATACAATCAGGAGCCATAAGCTAAGCCAGGAAGTAAATATCTACAGGAACCTAGATATTTGGGACATAAAATTATTTTAAGTTTCATCAAAATCAGATAAATATTCTGACCTCTAGAGTTTCCACAAGCTAATAGGTGGTGTTTCGTACAATCAAGGGCCATAATACATGAAGATATGGTTCGATACATGGCAATATCAAGAGGAACCAAGTTCTTTGGGAAATAGACCTATATTTTAAGTTTTGTCGTAATCGGATAAAAATTGAATGGATAGACAGGGGCAAGGGCATAATACGTCCACAATAAGTTGTAGGTATATAAAATATACAGAGTGGATATTGTTACGACAAGATTGAGCAAAGTTTAGAACCAGTTCCAAAATGGCTGCAAATTCCCCCAAAACCAGCGTTGAAAAAGAAGCTGTATTTTCAACGTTTTCAGAACTGGAGGCAGCAATTAAGAGATAGAAGGGTTAGGGTTAGGACTATTTTTACGACTTTTCAGTTTTTAACTTCTCCGAGGGAGGGCTTTGAAAACATCGTGGTAACAATAGCCCGAGGACTATTTGTAGGACTTGTTGTAACAAAAGCCAATGCCTAAAATATATCTAACTTTTGAAAAAAATCAACCATATTTATACACAGATCTGAATTTATACAATTTTTACATCTCATATAAAACAACTTCATTAAATAATATAATATTAGGTTTATTACAAAAATGGAGGCAAGATATTGGAATGACCCCAAAACAACAAAAATCGATGTATGTACACAAGTCTAAATGAAATTTTACCTTACTTTCATTTCTGTTTTAATTCTGCTGTGAAACTTAAACTTTATAAATTATACAAACAGAAATGACACTAAGATCTAATTTTAATTATACTTGCTACATACACTAATCATTCACACTTTTAACAATCATTCATCTACATTGAGAATTATATTAGAAAGAATATGGACAGGTATTGAGTTACCATAACCGGACTACCATAATTTTTTCAAAAAAAATATTATCCAAAATACAGTATTTGTACCAAAAATCCAGGCAATAACTGTTCTACAGTCCTTATAAAAGAGGATTAAATAGCTATTGCATATTGACATTTTTCAGGGGATTAATATGACTAAACAATCTTTATGTAAAAGGGAACCATAAAAAATTAACAGTGTAAAACTTTACCAAATTTTGACAGTAAAAATTAGGCAATAGCAATATTACATAAATTTTGTTCAACCACAGTATAACAAACACACATATTGGGCATATTGGGCATATACAGTTATCTTAACAATTTGTACAGTATCATAAACAAAAAAATTATCTTAATAAAACATTTCTGTTATATGCATAGCCATTGTAATATCATGTTGATATCTTTCATTAAGAGATAGAATGGAATGGTGGTTAATTGTTCTTACACAATACATGAACTTAACTTGCCTTTATGTTCAAAATCAAGAGAATGTATAATCAACGAGTGAGGACAGATATATTTGTGGTAATTTGAACAAAGTGGGTTGAGATATGAGCAAGGAGTGTGTTATGAGAAAGGAATGAGTGTGATATGACCAAGAAGGACTGGGATATGGTTTTGATGGTCTGGGTTTTGTACAAGATGGTCTGGGTTATTAACAAGATGGTCTGGGTTTTGAACAAGATGGTCTGGGTTATTAACAAGATGGTCTGGGTTTTGAACAAGATGATCTGGGTTATTAACAAGATGGGAAAGGATATGACTGTGATTATGATTAAACTGCCAGAAATACATGTATGAAACTGATCATCAAAACCAGAAAACCTTGATTATCATGAAAAGCAATTTAAGGCTGTGGTATATTATTCATCTTTTTTCGAATCGTCTTGAGTTTTAAGAGCATCCAAAATATTCACATTTATATCTTTTGCTGGTTTCATTTTCCTCAACTGATCCAATGCTTCTATTAGTCTTTCTTTAATTATCATTCGTCCTTTTGGTTTTGAAGGACGAGCACATTCATTGAGAAGGACCTCCAATTCCCAATCGTTCTTAGCATAATCTGGCATATCATGTAACAATCCTCCTGGCATTCCAGGTTCGCTGCCGTACTGTGACAATAGATTTCGACACGCGGCATAATAATTATGATCTGAGTTGACATGTCTACACAGATTATTGGTACTAAATGTTAAACAGTTGTCTCCATCACATTCATCAAAATCACTTTCATATAAATCATTCCATCCACGAGGTTTTGCTGAAACATAATATTGTAACATGGCAATGAAAAATGCAATGAAATATGGTTTAACATCCAACTCTTCTACTCCGAACTGGGCAAATGAAAACGAGCATACGCCATACAGTGTGCTAAGAGGGAAATTTTGCCCAGAAAGCAGCACTTCGGCCTACTCTTATATCGAATTCCAACTGTCAAGGGACCTTTTATGTGCATGCCAATGTGTACATAGGACCTTGTTTTTTTTGTCCCATGAATGACTAGGCAGCTGTCCTTGTCAGGCCCTCGATCGTGCATCACTGACAAGGGGGAACCACACCGGAATGTAGATGAACTTTCTCAGCCAATGCAGGGATCAAACACCCAACCTCCAGGCTTGCAAGCCAGCGTCTTATCCAATAAGCCACCGTAATATGGCACTGAATACATGAAATGAGCAGGACTAATATATAACAATCAATGTCAACTAAATAATTAATCTTTGGCCAATCAATTGATAACAGTTGGTGATAAACCAAAACTTTGTTGCCAATTTACAAGAAATCAACAGACCCTGATCAATTTCGTCTGGTTTCTTATACTTATAATATATTATGTGCCAGTTTTAACACAAACATGATGATACATCATATACATGTGTCATCTAGGCCAGTTTTCCATTCGCATTTTACATGGAAACAGTTCCATTACATGTGTATTAAGACCAATTTTTTTGCCTAAGTCTTGTATTCAACAAAACTAGTTTTTGTATTTCTATGGTGGGCAATGGGATGGAGAGATTTTTCTAGAAAATGAGAGTAGCCGTTTACGCTGCATATGGAATGGAAATAAGGCTGAAGATATTTCTCTACTCAGGATTCAAACAAAGGACATTCGTTTAAAAAGATAAAGGATGGCGGCACAACTTTTTCTTTTAAAAACTACATCTATGGTCCTGGGTCTTAACATTCTATTCTAATCTGGAAACAGTAGCATATAATGTCACTTACTTGCTTCAACAGCCATTTTATCAACTACAATTATATTTTCAGCATCAATAATTCGAACTTTTCCGCCAGCATCTACAGCAAAGTTTTCATACTGTATATCTGTCCAATATAATATAAAATCGTCTTTATTTTCGGTCATCTTTATAGCCATTTTCATTATTTGATGGGCAATATCTACCTGAAATAAATATTGAAAGAAGTTTTATAAATTTTATGTTTAGGGATGAAAAAAAGAAATCTAGCTATATCAAGTAATTAAATCTTGATAATACTAATAACTCTCTAGCATTTACAGTAACAATAGCTGATATATTAATATTATATTCTGAAATATTCTAAAGTCACATATATTCACATAATTAAAACATATTAAGCCTTACAGTAATGTTTACAGTAATATATTGTATCTTTTAGTTCTTGAATATCACTGATTCACTAGAGATTCCATACATGTATTTTTGTCAGCTAAATCTATTTGTTAATGCCAGGTCAATTTTCGTCAAGGTCACTGAGATGTATATGTAAATAAGGTTAGGGCACGTGATTGTTGGCGAGAATAATGTAGGTTAGGGTAAGCATTGGGGCTAGTCCAGAGTTAGTGTTAGAGTTGGCCTTATTAAATAGATCTAACCTTTGTTGTCCTACTTCTGCAATCTGTATCTACATGTAAGCATGGATGAATGCATTATGAGCTAAAATGCATGTAATAATGTACATGCTACACTCTAACACAATAGTCAAATCAAAAATTTACTGAATGACCAAGGTAAGTTTCATGCTATCCCTATGGCATTTTAGTCATGTTTTATCCAGACTCAAAAATTAAAGCCAACTGCCTCCTGATAATATTATGAGAAAATATTTTGATGTTATCTTATACCCTTTTCTCAAAAGATGCATGATAGAATTCTTGAAGAGGTCTTCCACTGTGTTCAGATACAATGAAGCGACCGCATGCACCATAATATTCAGGAAATGGCCAACCCTCACGAGCAGGAAATGTCTGGAAGAAAGGAAAAATATTTTTACATGCATAACTAACATAAAATAAGAAGTTGTAATACAATGTAAATGTTTCAAATTAAACTTACAGTTAACTCAGTCAAGCCCGAAATGTTTAATTTGTTCAACATAAAAGCCAGTCCCATCGACCATCTTTAGATGCATTGTAGGATGACTATCATTATGATCAATTGATTTGAATTACTGGTATTATCAAATTACAAGTTATATTGAAGCGAGAGAGAGAAATGGGGTTCAACGTCTCCTCGACACAAACTAGGTCATTTCGGGACTAACATATGGTTTAATTTTATTTCCATAATTCGCTTGCGCATAGGGGTCTTTAGCAGTGGGAGGAAACCGGAGTACCCGAAGAAAAACCACGAGGTTGGACATGCGACCCCACTCCTTGCCATGTACAACCGGGGTTTCGAAACCATGCCAGTTGACTCAAAGACAGATTTTATGATACAGCCATCCTACCCCCCCACAAGATATATTGAAGAACATAAAATTGATAGTTATAAATTGGGAGCCTATATACATGTACATGTAAGTATGAATAAACTTAACACGCTCTTTTCAATGAAGGTCTGACTGAAAATAATGTCATAAACCACTAATGTTATGTCTGAGATTGTATCTGACATTTTATCAAACTTTGTGCCCAACATGTATTAAAAATATAAATAAAAACACAGTAAAAAAGAAAATTTGTGCCAGATGAAATGAAAGGTACCAAAGGAATTAATAATTATGCTCAACAAAGCCTACATTGTAAATTGGTGCCTCATTTCAAAGTTATTCATTGTATATTGAAAATAAATTAATACAACTGTTCCACAAAAAATATACAAAGGAAATGATGTCCTGCTTTAGGGTACAGTGTCACGTACCATACTCTAATTGTATATTTACCTGCATTAATAAGGGTTCTGTATTTACTTTAGAAAGATACCATAACTGAACTTTATCTCTGTACATTATATCATCCTGATTCAACCTTTCTTTATAATATGACCACATTCTATCTAATAAACGATATGATGCACAAGTAAACATTGAAACAGTTAATGAACTTAAATGTTTGGGTAGAATTGGTTTGTCTTTAAGACTATATGGAGTAGAGGCTTTATAGATAACTCTTGCGATGTCACATCCAGGCTCTCTATTAGCATCTTTACAAACTTCATTGTCAACTTTCACAAGCTCCTTGTCCAGAGCAAGTTTTTTCAGAGCCACATTATGTTCTTTATACACATGCTTCCCAAAATGAACATTTTTTACATTAACAAAGTCCAAAAAACGCAATTTTGACCACCCTGTCAATTTGACTTGATCGGTCAACAGAAAACCACAAGCGCTCATTCCATAACATGCTGGACATTTATCTGTTTCTAAAAAACTCTCGCTTTGAAGATCATTAGTGAAAACTATTTTGTATATTGACCAATACAAAAATAGTGAGAATAAGAGAGCAAAGACCAAAATAAATTTAGCTCGGGTCGGCAGCTGTTTATATCGTAATTTTGAGTCATTGACGACTCTTTGTATTTCTTTAGCTGATGTTACCATACTTGGTTTTTGTCTCCTTCGAGTTATATCTCTAGCACCTGGTAACATGGTGGCTGGTCATTGGAAGCTGATGGATTGCTGTGGAGAAATAAATACAGGTACTATAATAATAGAACTACTTGTTGCACATGCTGCAAGAGCCGGTATAACTTTGGGCTTTTTTATAAACACTTCACCGACTATTTATCTGAAACAGAATAACAATAGACCTACATACACATACATAAATAATTGCAACAATATGGTACCGGTACCGGTACAGTACTATAGTAAGTCTATACAACTGACAGGATATAAAGTTATTATTGCTACATGTAGTAGCTATGTTGAACATGTAATTTTGTTTTGGACTGTTGTGACTATACTAATACTGGAGAACACTGGAAAACACTGAAAAACACCGGAAAACAACTAGAAAACTACTGGAAAACACCATATACTAAATACATGTTAAAACACTGGAAAAACACTAAATACCGGAAAACACACTAAATACCAGAAAACACACTGAATAGGTAACCCGGAGCCTGGTTCTCTGTGTGCGGTTTTGAACGTAGGGTTAGGGTTTTCCGGTAGGCCTATTAAATTTGGTGTACGTGTTTTCTGGTATTTAGTGTTTTTCCAGTAGGCCCTTTTCAGTATTTTTCTCACAATGATGACAGTGACAGGTATTCACTATTTCTTTGATGGGGGGGGGGGGCAGGGTATGCATAAACAGCGCTATAAATTAAACATTTGAGATTTGCAGTATTTCCACAGAAAGTAATCTGATATCGGTCTGACAATTGTCAGTAAAGGCATAATCAGGACAGTGGTTCACCAGATCTGAATATTTTTTTATTATAGATATATAGCTGGCTATAATAAAAAAATATTCAGATCTGGTGACTAGCATTATATGAGTCATCATATCAAACAATTTTTTAGTGTGACAGGTGAGGAGGTAAAATAATTATTTTAATAATTCAATTGTCATAGATCTTCAGCATTATTTAACAATAAGATAAACTGTAATATTATGTAGTCCTGTGTTTACTTATCACGGTAACGTATTTTGTAAATAACTAACATCAAAAGTCACACCAACTCACTCTTCAGCACTGTTTCTTCCTACCATTTCTCTCTCTTCTTCTTTTCTACCTGGTAGTCTAGATCATCAAGTGGTCCGTAATATGAAAGAGACTGGACAATCGTGTATTGTATTCGTACTCTCAAAACCAATTTTATAATAACTTTTTTGTTCATAATTTACCGTTATCATTGATTTTATCGTGAATATGTCATAGAATAAGATAATATAATAATTTTTACAAGAGATACATGTCAGATCAATCTATTCTTAAACGACTTTTATCCAAACAAAAAAATTAAAAATTTGAATGTATTTGAGACTAGATATGGCGGTAAACTTGAGTGTGTAGAAGTTTTTGTTTACTTTTTAATTTACATTTTATATTTTACTCCATCTGAAAAAAGCGGCTCTAAAAAAGTTGTTGGCCCTTTTATACAATTGGTAGGTCAATAGATAAAATGTGAAATAAACTCTGCGTATAACTGCTCAAATAAATAAATGGTAAATTACATTTAGTTTACACGTAACACAGTCAACCTGAACAAGACAACTGTCACTGACAACAACAAGTTGAAGTGAGCAACAGAACTTCAAAATCAATTTTTGTTTCCAAAGTGTCATACCGGTCATCAAAATGCGATTTCCAAGCAAGCCATTTCGTGTAATTACAAGAGCTATACCCCTTGAAACCCTTGTCAGTTTAACAATGTTCGAACTTGCTTGGAAATCACAGGGGGGGGTATGTCGAGAATGATTACTTTGTTGAACTTTGTGAACGTTCTAACAACAAAAGTTATCATCCGATCTGTAAGAAATTAATATGCATTATTTGAATTAGTAAAACAAAAAAGACTGTCAAATTCCAACAATTTCTGTAGATTACTTCCAGAGTTAAGGCCATTGTTTTAGTTTTTAGAACCTCAAACGCCGAAAATTATAATGTCATGTTTGAAATTGTCTATTAAATGCCCCCAATTATCTGCAAAAGAAAAATATGCGATAACCCTTGTCCACCGCTCAGACAATTTAGCTGCTGTGGGCTCATGTTTCGTTGCCTGGCAGGAGAGGCCTATCTTTTTGTGTGTAGTACACTTACTATTTGAATCCCAATTTCTTACTGCTAGTCAGACATGTACATACTTATATACATGTACAGATCTATATTTCATTTCTTTATTTTTTAAACTTTCCTTCCATGGCCTCTCTACTGCATGAAAATCTGTCTGACCTGCTGTAGTGGAAGGTCACACTTTAGGGGTTATCCAAGGGACTTTTGATCCTATGACATCAGGCATCCATTAACTGAGCAATGTTGCTTGTTACATAGTTGGTTACCAACAGTTCTGTGCACTGCCCGCCAAGAACTCGCCATAACAGACCAATTCATTGGCCAATCTCTTACATCAACTAAAATGTTGGTTATATAACAACTGTTACAGATCCTATATATATAGTGTGTTTTAATCAGATTTTACTGTTTTATAGATGTATTTTGTTTTTTAGCTGATGAAAGATGACTGAAGATGGGGCCACAGCTCCATCCACAGGTGGTGATATATTTAGTTCTGGTATGGCAGAAAATGCTACCATAAAGTCTAATAATGCACGATCCTCAGATGATACCTATGATATACAACTACTTGGATTTACACCAAAATCTTTTTGTAATGGAAGTAAGAAACATATTTCAATGATTTTGCATGCTATAAAAATACATACAGGTAGATTTGTACTCTGTGTGTATTTATAAAAAATATCAAAGAAATTTTCTCTCTTCCCAGAGATTTTAGTGAACAAAACTGGCAAAATTTGAAAAAATCTTTGAAACAAGTAGGTCCCTTGCACATGTTGGTAATAGTTTAAAAATAATCATCCAGACCGAACCTATACATACATTTTTACTGGTCCAGTCGATACCTTTAGGGGCTGATTTGGGTCGGGAACGGGCCAGTGCTCCCATGTCAGAGCGGCCCCTTTTACGGGGGTCCGTAGCTCTCTCCCTGGAAACTTTTAAAAAATGAACTCCAAATATGCCATTTGGTGGCATATCTGATTTTTAGGGACGGGGACTGAGATAACGTTCTTTCGCAGAGTTAATAAAAATGTCAAGGAATGTTTAACACCAGCCTCAGGAAACTCAGGAAAGCGTCTCGCACTTATATTCAGCTTTGATCAAACTGGCTGAGGCCTTAAAATTGAATTTATTTTGGATCCAACAAACAGGGTGCAGGTGACTTAATAATTAGTAAATTTACGGGCGACAGGGACTGGGGAATCGATGAAATTTTTGGACGAAATTCGGAACCCCATTGCAGGATTCCGAATTCCAACCCACACCAAGTAAACCAGGCCCAGAAAGTCTTTTATACCAGCCCATTCCAAATTCCAGTGGTGCCTTGACGGCCTGTTAAACTTCCACCGGCCACATACAACATGATCATCATCGCTCTATGGCCGGTCCAATACCCCCAAATTGTTCAATTTATGTCCGACTGGCCCCTCGGGCGATTGCCCCCAATCTGCCCCTGGATACCTTGTAAAAGAAATATGGCCCAATCAGTCTCGTACAGCTATTTAGTAAATATCTGTAGTGACTTCTTTAAATGTTACGATATGCACACATAATAATTTTATAAAATTTATGATATGCACACAATATAATTCTTTAAAATTTATGATATGTACACTGTGGAAGATGTCCATATTTGTGATGACCTGGTCTCAGACCACTTTAGCATATTTACTAAGCTCAAGATAAAAAAACCCGTACCTAAACAACAGACAATTACATATAGAAAAATACGTAATATTAACATTGAAGATTTTCGATCAGATATTATTAACTCTAAAATATTAAAGGAACTCGACAGAGCAAATATTGATCAACAAATTAATCTTTATAATGACACTCTAAGAAATATTCTGGATGACCATGCTCCCATTAAAAAAGCCAAATTTACTATTCGACCAAATCGTAAATGGTTTACTGATGAAATTCGACAGAGTAAAATCCATAGACGGTCCATGGAAAGACTTTGGCGAAATTCTAATCTTGAGATTAATAGACAGCTATATACTCAAGCGCGGAACAAAACAAATAATTTGATTGGTAGAGTAAAAAAAGACTATATTTTAGAACAAATCAATGTTAATAAGGATAACCCAAAAGTACTTCAAAACATAGTCAATAGTATCCTGAAACCGCATAATCAACAAATACTACCAGATTACACCCATGATGCTGACCTTGCTGAAGAGTTTTCTAAATATTTTAGTGACAAGATTGATAATATTAGGACTGAACTTGAAACAGACAATAACTCCGAGACAACATGTCTATCTGTTATATCACCACCTTCTTAAGTCATGTCAGAATTTTCCCCGACATCAGACAAAGAAATCAAGCAACTCGTTGCCAAATCATCGTCTTCGACATGCGAGTTAGATCCGCTTCCATCACCGCTTCTGAAACTGTGCATCGAAGAACTGTGTCCTGTTCTTACTTATATTGTAAATACATCATTATCAACTGGTACCTTCCCTGATGTTCTGAAAAAAGCTTTAGTTTTTCCCTTAATCAAAAAAAGTACTTTAGACAGTAACATCTTCAAAAATTATCGGCCAGTATCTAACCTATCATTTTTATCTAAACTTGTGGAAAAAGCAGTGTCTGTTAGATTTAAAGATCATTTAAAATTTCAGCATCTGGACGAACCCTTTCAATCCGCATACAAAAAACTCCATAGTACAGAAACGGCTTTACTCCGAGTGCAAAATGATATTTTAATTAATCTAGATAATAAAAATGTGGTTTTTCTTGTTCTTCTTGACCTAAGTGCTGCTTTTGATACCATCGACCAAGCACTTCTACTTACACGTTTAAAAGATTATTTTGGAATTACTGGCTATGCCCTGAAATGGTTTGAATCATATCTCACTTCACGAAAACAGTCTGTTGTCATAAATAAGCAGTCATCAAAACCAGTAGACATAAAATATGGAATTCCGCAAGGATCAGTACTCGGTCCGTTATTATTTACGGCTTATACTTGCCCACTTGGTAAACTTCTTAGAGATCACAATTTAGACTATCATATATACGCAGACGACACACAACTGTATGTGGCTGTAACACCCGACAACGAAAGTAAACAAATCATTCAGTTGGAGAAGTGTATTGATAATGTAAAAAACTGGATGAAAAACAACTTTTTAAAACTAAACGATGATAAAACTGAATTATTAAAAATAGGAACCGATCATAGACTCTCATCAATTATTACAAAATATGTTAAAGTGGGTGGTGCTGTCATACATCCAAGTAACAGTGTACGGAACCTCGGTGTTAAATTTGGGAAAAATTTTGACATGAAAGAACATGTGTCGAATATGTGTAAATCCGCCAATTTTCAACTATATAATATAGGTCGCATAAGAAACTTTATTGATACTGATACTTCTAAAATGCTTGTCAACTCACTTGTAACCTCCCGCCTTGATTATTGTAATTCTTTATTGTTTAACTTGCCTTCTCTTCAGCTAAATAGATTACAAAAAATTCAAAACAAAGCCGCTCGAGTCATTACTAGAACTAAACTATGTGAACATATCACCCCTATTTTACACCAACTGCATTGGCTGCCAGTTACTAGCAGAATTGAATTTAAAATACTCTCTCTAACATATGCTGTCATTAATATTGAAGACTCACCTGACTACCTCAAACAACTAGTGACCCCATATATTCCTACACGCACACTTAGATCACAAAACAAAAACTTGCTAATGCCCTATCATGCAAAATCCTCATTTGGGGAAAGGTCTTATAGTTTTGCTGCTTTTAAACTATGGAATAAGTTACCTTCTGAAATTAAAGATTCCCCTTCCCTGCCTGTTTTTAAGAAAAAGTTAAAGACCCACCTTTTTAAAAGCCATTTTAATTGTTAAATGCTTAAGCTTTTTTTCAGAGTTTACTTTTTATTATTGTATACCATATTTTATTCTAATTGTGCAATGTTCTTATTATTGAGATGTTTTATATTTTATACTTTTACAATAATGTAATAGCGCCATAGAGCAATCTAAGTATTGGATTATAGGCGCTCTATAAATAAATTATTATTATTATTATTATTACATAATAATTCTATTAAGTTTATGATATGCACACATAATAATTCTATTAAATTTATGATATGCATACATAATAATTCTATTAAATTTATGATAATAGTGTAATTATTTTTAGTTTATAATGCTATGAACCAGTATCTAGTGGATGGATTGGAGGCCATGAAAAACTATTTAATTTTACGTGTAAGTTATTTGTTTATGTAGTTTAATACACATCAGCAGCATTGCATACTGATGTGCATACTATTATCGGTACTGCTTTGAGCATAAACTTGGTTTAGGGATATAGCGCATTATAGTTATATACTCATTATTATTAATATTATTGTGATTACTATAATGTAATGATTAATTAATTTATATTTCAGCATGGTGATGTAATGTCAAAAGATGATTTAAATGATGGAGTTCTGAATATTCAGCAAAAAGTTATGAAAGAATTGGATACTACATTCGATAAATTTGAGGTTTATTAATATGACATGTTACACATAAAAGGCGTTAAGAATTTCACAAAGAAATTTGAATAATATCTTGTGCAAATATATTTTTTGAATCATTAAAAAAATATGTGTATGACTCATAAAATGAGACTTTAAACTGCTGCACCCCATCATTGGAATAGCTAATTTGTCTCAAATTTGAGACACAATCTAACTGTGATATCTTTCATGTAGGCCTACATCTGGTAGCCTCTATTACCAAGATTATCACTGAATACTGTCTTGGGAGTACAGGTAAAAAAAACCCCAACTAACTGTCAGTTAATTATTTCTGCGAGATGACAATTATTTGTTGTTTGATTTTATTCCACCATCCAGAGTTCTGTTAGTTAATCAGTCATGTTTTCTGTTAAAAATTAATGTTAATATTATAACATCTATATTTTGCGTTCAGGTGTATGCAATTAACAATGTGATGAATGTACCCTCGCATGCCGTATTACCAGAGGATGAAATTCAGCTAAAACCAGTAGCACCAGAAAATGAAAATATTGAATTACAGATCAAGGAATTAAAAGAAAGTATTCTAGCTGTAAGAATTATTTAATTTTCTTATGCGAGAAAGAGAAATGGGGTTTAACGTCCACTGGACATAATAAGGTCATTTTGGGACTAACATATGATTTAATTTTATTTCAATAATTCGCTTGCGCGTAGGAGTCTTTAGCAGTGGGAGGAAACCGGAGGACCCGGAGAAAACCCTAGAAGTTGGACAATCAACCCTACTCCTTGCCACGTACAACCAGGAATTCAAAACCACGCCAGTTGACTCAATGACAGGCTTTATGATACAGTGCACCCTGCTAACCATTCAACCCTAATGCACATGCAGTGTAACTGTCAATGTTTCGTATATAATGAAGAAAAGTGTCTTTAATTCTATGAAAACGGATTATAATATTATTACTCACTGAAATGCAGAGAGAGTGAAATGGGGTTTAATGTCCAATCGACACAAACTAGGTCATTTTGGGACTAACATGGCTTAATTTTATTTCAATAATTCGCTTGCATGTAGGGGTCTTTAGCCGTTGGAGGACCCAGAGAAAACCCACAAGGTTGGACAGGCGACCCTTCTCCTTGTCATGTACAACCGAGGATTCGAAACCACGCCGTGTGACTCAATTACAGGCCGTATGATACAGCACGTGCACATACCTGTTGAAGACCGGTTAATTCGAACACAAGGTATTAAGAAGTTTCCCGGTCCCCAACAAAACGAGGTTCAGATGTGTTGCTTTGAATGAGATTAAAGGATTTTAAGAGCCTTACATGCAAAAATACCTAGAATTTCTCCTATCATTATGAATATTAAAATTCAGCTCACCAATGTATAGATGTTGTGATGAATAACTTGTAGTCTAGTTATACTTACATAATATTTTACAGATAAAATTAGCTAATGCTAATGCACAGCAAGAACTAGAACTAGCAGTGACGACCCAAGAGGAGCTTGATAAGATAGTTAATAAAATGGAAGAATGTGATCCAATCTTATCTTCTTCATCAGGTACAGTGATATTCAATAATCATGTGATAATTGTATTTATCATATGCATGGGTTATTGGTTATACCACACTTCAGCTTTTAAGTTATATAATTTAGTGCAACTTTACACTGTATTTTATGAAATACATCATACAGTGTTTATGTATAGAATTTCAGATAGATTTTTGGCATAAAAGACAAAAATAAAAAATAAACATGTGACACCAACTAGTGTACACAGACAGCTGCCTAAGGTTTGAAGTCCTGACAGATTAAAACTACTGGTATTGTTGTCTCTATGTGACTGCATGTCTGTCCTTTTGTCTGTTAAGAGACTGATGAGATTCTGTGACGCTGACGGCTTGCTTGATACAAGATCATATAAATACACATTTATCAACTCTGAATTTAATGTATGTCATGCCATCTATATGTACCAGTAGTTTTTTTGTGGGCCCTATGACAGTGCTGACGGATGCATTGTTGTTTTCAGTTTGTAGAGTTTAAAATACATGTATATATTTGTATGTCATTACAGCACTGAATCACAACATCAGGGAATTGTTTATTAATATTCCTTTTTGTTTTAACAGAAATAAAAGATGCTATTGAGGTCTCCATGAAAGAAATGCTGAAATTGGCACCTCATTATAGCTGAAATACAGATATTTAATTTCTGATCACTTCTTGAAGGCAGATGTAAATATTTGAAAAATACCATATTCAGGTTTATTATCAGAAATACAAGTACTGGCCTGCTTAAAGTAATAAGTCTTGTTCAAGCAGTCATTCAATTCCTTGAAAGACCATTAAACCATATGATACCTAAATTATTGACTTACTGACTGGTGAAGATGGCAAAAGTCATAGGGCCTTTTTGAGTGCTGAAATATTGTAATAATTTTAAACAGTTTCCTAAAATGTTCCAGGAGTTCGTATAACTTGTAAAAATTTATATTCATTTCTAAACTTGTAAATATATTATGTAATTAAAATAATGTCTAAGATAATTACTGTGTTAGCATTTGACATATATATATATATATATTGTTAAAATGCAATATGTGAACCTCATCCTTGAAGAATTACTTCACTCACACAAGCCTGAAGCTCCTTAAATAAGGTATTGTAATTGAGGAAAATATGGTCAGTGTTATTATTATGGTCAAAATTGGTCTTTGGTGTGAGTTAATACATTGTGTTATCTTAATCAATCTTTCATTAAAAATATTGTATTGAGTCCAGTGGACAAGATTGTAGTTGCTGGTGACATGAAAGGTTGGAAAGAGACTGGGGTTTCCAACAACGACCCTAATAAAACTAGCTGCTACAATAAAAACAGATGTTCAAGACATTGACTTACAAAAATAAATCATACGCAGAAAAGGTGGGTAAGCTGAAATATTTAAAATACAGGGCAAGGGAGAACTGAGCACTCTAATAAGTATGTAAATTCACAAAAAAAATACAGTGATAATGATTGACATTGATTTACTTTACATTTACAAAATCTTTACATTTGACATAAAACAGTATGTACATAAATAATTGGCCATTCTGTATTACAACCTGGGCCCAGCACAGTTTAATTTTTGATAGTAACATTCACATTATAATAGATTCCCTATTTAAATAAATCAGAGCACTGTGTGTCATAGTGACAGCATGAATAATTAATGTAATCTGCATATGGCAATATACATATGTAACTTAATGGGCTAACTCTAATGAACGTTCCAGAATTGAATTCTCTCAATTCCGAAAATAGTGTCAATTGAATGAAAAGGAGAATTTCGGAGTACTCGATTGAATGTTGCAGAATTGAATTCTCTCAATTCCGAAAATAGTGTCAATTGAATGAAAAGGAGAATTTTGGAGTATGACGCATGTGCAGACTGCATAAGGATATGCCAACCAATCATTACAGCTGAAACATATTTGTTACTGAAAATACGTCCCGATTCCACTCACACCACCTCATTGACTTAAACTCTTATATTTCATGTAAATTCTGGTGTGCTGTTCCTTGACCAATCCAGTAAGATACCCAAATGTTTAATTACATATAAAATACATTTAATGAACTTAAAAATATATGATAATTAAATGAAATATGTAAGTATGTGTGTACCAAAATTTCTTAATTTGTAAAATGAAAATATTTACAATAAACAGACATTTTTCTTTTCATGTAATAATAATAAATAAATCAGATAACATCATAAATTATATTTGGTTTTTTATTATTATATAGAAAAAAACCAACAACAAATTTATACTTGTCTGAATAAAACTAACACAAAGAACACAAAGAAATGACTATCTGTATCTATTGGTTTTGCTGCTTACAAATCATTTATATGATCATGTTTTTTACAGTTATCAACACCCATGATTATTGTAAATTCTACTTCAAACATCCAACATGATGATCAGAAAGCTGCACAAGCCATTTCTATCAGAATATGTTGTAATGTCTTTTTTTATGGGGGCCATCCATAAAGTATGTACGCTTGAAGGGGGGAGGGGGGGTCACACCAAACACGTACAGGTGGGTAAATTCATTGGCTAAACAAACGTACAGGAGGGTATGAGGGGTAAGAATTTTACCCATTTTGAGCGTACGTACTTAATGGAAGGCCCCATGTTTTAATCATAAATGAAGATGAATTCTTTGCGGCAGGTCCCATTGGTATATTTATTCAACACCTTATTTAACTTCATTCATAAAGGTAATGCTCATTTTTTTGATAATGCAGCCAGTCCTAGTCCAACTATTCCACCAAGAGCTAATGCAGCTCCACCAACAATTGCTATTCCCATCAGACCTTCTGTAAAATACAAATAGATATATGTTAGAAGGTTCTCCCCCAACATACTAGCCATTACTTCCTGGAATATAACTGTAATATGAAATCTGGAAACACTTGGGGGACAGGGAAGAGACAGTAGCTGAGCGGTCAATGCACTGAACTAGAGACTAGATTGTCAATGGTTTGAATTCTGGTGTTGTCTGAGAGAAGAATCATAAAATCTGGTTATTACTTGTCAAGGGATGGTTGAAAATGTTGCCCTGTTTTTCAGATGGTACAATAAAATTAAGTTGGATGCCACACTTTTCATGTGAAGGAATCCTTAACAAATGGAAGTAAAGATTGATTCATTTCAAATTGTAACCAGATGTACCAAATGACATGTAAACTGACCTTTCTTCATCTTTTTCTTGATATAATCTTCTAATTGTACAGCTTGTTTATTACCAGGTTCAATTTTTCTAATAGCATTGGCATATTTTAGTGCTGTATCATATTCCTAGAAGAAAACAAATGCAAATAAAAGAACCACAAACTCCTGTATTCCCTGTACTGGCTCATTCCCTAGAAGAATATCCTTGTTCAGAATTCCTGAACTCCAAATTTTGACAGGTGGAAATCATGGCAATTTTGTCACCACTTTTAAAGTGTAAACATACCCTGTCTTGAGCGTGACACTCACTGCAACTTATAGCTATGAAGGCAGGGTAAATGAAGGCAAAATGCCCGGACACAATTAGAATTTATAGCTATTTATGAACTCATAATCATTGCAAAGTAGTGTTAAAAATAAGTTATCTTCCCTGGACACCAGTTCCTAAGTAGCCTAAAGATAATCTTTCTCTTGGAATCATGTCCTTAAAACCAAACCTATTTCCTATGCATTGACTAATAAAAACAATCAACCATAATGTCTAATGAGCAGATGATAACTCTTGTTTTCAGAATATGGGAACTCTTAGCCAATGATTGGTAAAAATGGCCTTAAATGCATGGTTGATAGCTAGTTATGAAGTATTAGTACATGTAATGTATTAAGAGTAAACCAACCTTTATTCTGGTATATGCAATAGACATATAATATAAATAATCTCTCTTAGCAACTTCATCTTTGGTTTTACGAAATAATTCTGAAATTATTAACAACAAAAAAAAGGAAGTGGACTATTGTCATGAAATAACATACTGTTTTGCTCAAAAAAAAAAAAATAACTGTGACATTCAAAATATTTTAAGCATTAATAAATAAAGGTGCTTGAAGTATATAGGAAACAATATTTACTATTTAGTGTAAATACCGGACGTACCTTCAAGCAATGCTACCCCCTTCTGCATATCCTGTAAATATCTGCTTCGAACTAGGCACCAGGCATAATCAAACATAGCCTTATCACTTGGATTTCCTCTCAATTCTTGGTCACGATATGCTTTTTCAAATTTCTAAAATGTGAGCAAAATGTCTAAGTGAAAATATAACATTATTGGCACAACATATCAGATTGTAAACTGTACAATGTCATTTGCAAGTCTGAAATATCTTACATCTGAAAGCTTTTTTTGAGAGATGTCAGAAACATTTTGCTTTGTTTACTGTCGGAAATCCGCTTCCTAAAAATGAATCCAGATGAGTCAATGTCAGATTCCCTTAAGAGGGAATGTACAACCTTATTATGACAATCTTACAGAATACTGGTACTTCAATTATTCCAGTATCATTTTGTGTTAGATCTCCAAAAATGAGCAGAAATGGTACTGGAACTTTAAATTGTCTTATTTGTAGTACATGTACCAGTATCAATGAATACACTAACCAAAAACCACATTACCGTTACCAAAAACTGACAAAATACTTCAATTATTTCAATACCAATAAATTAATTCCCGTAAAACTTTTCAAAACTGTATATGGAAAACTAATTATATATATTCATAATATCAGTAAATAAGGTGGTATATTGAATGGCAACACATTGCAATTAGTAATTTGTTTTCATAAATGAGATTAGCAGTTTTACCGGTCATTAAGTATTGATTCATTATTTTGTTGCAGTTTTAGTTTTGGCAGAAAAGCTTTGGTTACATGACATTGATTTTAAATATTTTTCAAAACAAGCCATGGCCTTGAGGTTGTGTGTTCAATCCCCGCGTTGGCTGAGAAAGATCATCAGGATGTTCCAACGTGGTTTCCTCTTGTCAGTGGTGCAGAACGGAGAGTCTGACAAGGGCAGCTGTCTGGTCATTCAGATGGAATGAAAAACCAAGGTCCTGTGTATATATTGGCAGTTAGAATTCAATATAAGAGCAGGCCATACCCTGGCAAAATTCTGTCATAACACACTGTATAAATGACGTATGCCTGTCTTCATCATCCCAAACTGAGGCTGCCTGTCTACAGCTAGCTCCGACTGAGAACAAGCTCTAACCTAATTAACTGCCATTTTAATTCGTACATCGACGATTTTAGTCAAAAACACTGAGTATGCTTTTAAAAAACTTTAGAAGTATTTATTTCTCTTCTATTGTCATGCTTTTAAAAATCTTTAGAAGTATTTATTTCTCTTCTATTGTCATCTTATTAAATGAAATTAAATGTTTATTTAGCCGTTGTGTGTATTAAAGATGTTAAACAAATTAGAGCCGAATCACAAAATAGTCCTAATTAATTATTTCATATGGCAGCGCCCATGAAAGATAATTTCACAAGAGTTTTTGTTTGCGAAGACAAATTAAGGAGTATCTAACCTTGTTTTGAAAGAAACAGATTGAAACTCCAAAGGCAGTTTACAATGGTTAAGGACTGTATTGCAATTTTACCCACTAGCACATATTAAAAATTATACTTAAGAAGAAGCTTATCGCTTTTACTGGAGTGGCAGAAGTTGACATTTTGCCAATTTGACGTATGTGTTTACATAAAATACGTGCTTCAGATTATTTTTACTCCGTTGTGTATACAAATTGGAGTCCAGTCGATAAGTCCCGCCTCCAAAATGATCATATTCATGTGAGCGATTTAAGTCGTCGGCATGTTGGGCAGTGATCATATTCTTGAAGTATGGCGTTAATTGATCGCTGCCTGCAGTATGCGTCTTCATTACCCAAGTAGGATGATAAAAGTCATTTCATTTCATTTTTCCAAAAGTTGTCGAAAATTTACATTGTGAGTTATATGTACAATTATTCCCAATTAAATTAAACCAATCCTAAAATTCCAACATGTATCTGTCTAAACTAAAAGGTTATTAAAAATAATAGAGCCCCAAGAAGGTTCAGATATTTCAAACAAATATAAATACCAACAAACTTCATTACCGGTATCTACTACTACATAATTTAAAACAAATCAATAATATTCATCATTGTTGTGTTGGTTGTGGTATTATTATTACATGATATATATCTGATAGGTTATAAAAGGTAACTTTATCACAACAGCCAGATGTTTCCTAACACTGATGTAGAAAACAGTTAGAAAATTATATGAAATATATTATTTAAATATTTTAGAATAAATTAATGCGTAATTAAACCTTTAAATCCTCCGGATTGACGTGTTCTTCGACTATTACATCCATCTTGCTTTAACTTTTTCATCCAGTGACAAATGTCATTGGATTTAGAATACAGATAATCCCTGGAAAATCAAGGGTACCGAAAACACACCAATTCTATTTCTTTTCATAAAGATTCGATTGTTAGAGTTATTTCCCTTTGCATCATGGCAGTGTTGTGGTCTGCATTGTTGATCAAGGATACGTTTTTCTAATAAATATCATTATAATTCTGAAATACTCCCAAACTGTTTGTTATTTTTTAAGTATGAAATTGTCGAAAAAATGGCGGCATTGTTAAAGAAAAGAGCTCTTGCTGAATACAGCCAAGTTATTCAGGTAATACTGACAACGGTATCCAGTTGTTACTTCAATACTTTTAAAGTTGTTACAAACTACACATTATATGGGGGATAGACCTACTACCGAACTTTATTCTCAGAAAATTGGCTGTTTCGTCACGGAGCTACACTGAATTGCAAACAAAATTAAAAGCTAAATTACACCACTAAAAGTGCATAACATTTGGTATCAGTCAGACTTTGTCAGTTTGTGGATGATGTAAACAATATAAATCTGGAGATAAGATGTTATTAAGTTATTACATTTTTTTATATGCTAACATATACATGCTATAGTTTATACTACATAAGCATTCATTTGTTTGATTCATATTCTAGGAAGAACCAAAACAAGCAAAGAAACTACGGCTAGTACAAAAACCTGCTACAACTGAAGTGAACCTTAATTTATCAGCTGCTGTCAACTCATATGATGTGTTGAATATATTGTTAAGATTTGGTAGTAGTTTACCAATACCTGGAGATGTCACTACACCTGTTCTGGCTCAACTTTTAGACCATTTTACACATGAGAAGGAAACAATTGTACGATGTAAAATAGCTGATCTAATTGGTGAAATGACAAAATTGCCTGGATGTGAAGTGGCAGAATTTATCAATGGTCTAATGACTTTGATAAATACAGAGAGTAAGTCTACGTAATTGTGTGTAGTTTTATGCCTGATATTATTATTATAGTATGATTAAGAATTTTTATATATAACACTATTTCCACAAAGATTGCTCAAAAGCACTTTACAATAAGCCAAGGGTAAAAACTGGAAATCATGAAGTTTAAAGAATCACAAATGTTCAAAATACATTACAGATTTTCAAAGTAGATAATTAATCATAATGTTTTTTAAAAAATGACATATATACAGAAATAAAAGAATTTATCTTGGGACAGTAATAATAATTTTGCAGGATGATCTTAAAAATTCAGACTTTATGATTAAGGATTTATTACAATGAAGGCATCAAACCTAATCTGCCAAAATAGTATTCCTGTGGGTTTTTTTTATGTTCACTTTTATTTTTAAGTTATATTTGTGTTTAATGTGTGGATATTTATTGCAGAATCACATAAAGTACAGAGTGGTTTAATAGCAGCTTTAACTACAGCTGGCAAGAGTTCAGCTAATAATGCTGCTGTTGTACAAGAGCTTGTTGAGAAAGCAGTACAGGTAGATTATAGTCTTAGTTTTAGATGGTTTTAAAGATCTTTAATGGCTTTACTGATTTCTTTCTTTTTTAGTATCTACTAAGTAAAATGTCTTGATACAAAAGTTCATGACACATTTGAGTCCACTAATGGACAGTTTGCTCATAAATTGTTATGTAGAACCTCAAGAAGTTGCAGTTAATAGATATACAAAGGATAATATTACTGCTTTGGAATATTGTAGGGAGTTCTCTATTTTCTTTAAATGAAACATTCTATTTACTTTCAATTTTCTTTTTTTAGATGTTAAAAAATTCAAGTCACTTTGTACGAAGCAAGTGTCTGATTTTGATAGGTCAGCTTGGATCATCTGACTATAAAACTGATTTAGGAATGGTGTTTAATGTACAGGATATACTGGGTGATTTTACACAAGATCAAGATCCTAGGGTTCGCTCCAGCTCATTACAGGCAATGGTGATCATTTATTTAACTTTCCCATGTTTAATTTAGTTTTACAGAATTTATTCCATGTATACATATTTCCATTATGTTTTCAGTAGTTTTCACAATATCAATCTCTTTAAGGAAGCTGTATTGCTTCAGTCATACCCCAAGACTGCTTGTTAAGTATTGATTAAAAGAGCTAAATCTCTCAACTCAAATATGATCCACAATATTTGAAATGAAAGACATGAATTAGAATTTAGTTTTGATATATTTTAACCGAAAATTGATGTTGTTATCTTACCGTGAAAATATGTGATCCTAATATCAACTATTTTAGACATAATGAACATTTTAAAATCACTACACGAGTCGTATGTTTTACGAGCGCCATTTCTATTGACAAAAAGAAAGAAAGCATATCCCAGAAGACGACGCAGAAGTAATTAAAAATGGTTGATTCACAAATGACATAATAAAAATAATAATACAACAAATACAGTGTAGAATGGACTAAACAAATGCAAACAACTGTCAAAACAAACTCTTTGCTTAATAAATGAGAAACATGAAATTAAAACCTTTTTTTTTTCAGTTATCTATGCATCAGAGAGGTATCCAGTTAGATCAGAAAGTATATCAACAGGCGTGTAATTCATTGGTTGATGATCATGAAGCTGGTCGAATGGCAGCTGTCAAACTTCTTTGGGTACTCAGTCATCTGTATCCTGAAGTGTAAGTGTTGACTTTTATATCAAGTATAGAATGGTATACAGTGTTGGATGCAGACAACGTTTTTATTTTATTTTTCATGGCAATGGTTTCCTATGTTATGTTAATGAGATATGCATTAGTGAGTTATGAAAATTTGCTGCAATCTATTTGCTATAATCTTTTCAATGTACAATACACTCAATTAGTTGTCCTGGATTTAGTGGTGTCTAACAGGATGCATGTATTACATGCATCCTGTTTTCATGTATTACATGCATCCTGTTTTCAGTCTCAACTAAGCAATCCTTCTTATCACCATGAATAATTAACAGTGATTAACAATATTGCTTAGCACTGATTATCAACGATTGCTTAAGACTGATTAACAATGATTGCTTAACAATGATTAATGATTATTGCTTAACAATGATTGCTTAGCACTGATTAACAATGGTGGATTAGCACTGATTGATTAGCACTGATTAACTATGATTGATTAACACTGATTAACAACTATTAATTAACAACTATTAATTAACAATGATTGATTATCTTTGATTAATAATGATTGATTAACGGTGATTGATTAGACAGGATTATCAATGCAGTCCTTATGATTTAGAATTTAGTTTTGATATATTTCAACCGAAAATTGATGTTGTTATCTTACCGTGAAAATATGTGATCCTAATATCAACTATTTTAGACATAATGAACATTTTAAAATCACTACACGAGTCGTATGTTTTACGAGCGCCATTTCTTTTGACAAAAAGAAAGAAAGCATATCCCAGAAGACGACGCAGAAGTAATTAAAAATGGTTGATTCACAAATGACATAATAAAAATAATAATACAACAAATACAGTGTAGAATGGACTAAACAAATGCAAACAACTGTCAAAACGCTATTTTAAAAACATGTAACGAGAACTACTTTAACATTGAAACAAAAATTTCTTTATTTGACACATACGTGAACAGTGTTTTAAGATACGGATCTGAAATCTGGGGCTTCCATAAAGCGTCAGACGTAGAAATAATTCACAGGTCCTTTTGCAAAAAACTCATAAGTGTTCGTCAATCCACAAATAATTGTATGGTGTATTATGAACTTGGTCGTTATCCACTATATATTATTAGAAAAGTTAGAATATTCAAATACTTTATTACTACAAATATATTATTAAAATCATGTCTAAATGAATTAATAAATAATAATTGTACATGGATTGTAAATATAAAAAATGAATTGTTTAATATGGGTCTTGGTTATATCTGGGAAAATAATCTGTTCAATAAGCAGTCATTTATATTAATTAAGAGTAGAGTTTTCGATATTTTCAAGCAAAATTGTTTTGAAAAAATCTGTTCATCTCCCAAAGGCTACTTGTATCAGCACTGTATTTTTAATTTTACTCTTCAGTATTACTTACGTAAACCTATACATTTTAAATATATTAAAAATATTGCAAAAATTAGACTATCAGCACATAGTCTAAATGTAGAAAGTGGTAGGTACAAAAATATAGAAAGACTAAAAAAGATTATGTGATTTATGTAACCTAGAAGAAATTGAAGACGAAACGCATCATATCCTAGCATGCCCCTTTTTTGACGATATTCGCAAACGCTATATAAAATTGTATTATGTTACAAATCCAAGTGTATATAAACTGATCCAGCTGCTAAAAGTCAATAATTTCAAAGAATTGTGTAATCTTGGTCTTTTTTTACATTTATCTTTTACAAAAAGATCTAAACATTTACAAATTTGAATAATCGGCTATATCTAGCCCAATTTGTTCATCTCTCTATTGTATAAATGCATTAGTTTGTATATTGTAAATAATCTTGTAAATATTTGTATAATTTGTATCTGATGAGTCGTATGACTCAAAGAATAAACAACTTTGAACTTTGATTTGCTATATGTGACAAAGGATATCATTTAATTTTGTATATTAGACCAGTAAGTGGACCAGAAGCTGGCGAAGAAATAAGAATGGTGGATGATGGTTTTGCTAAGATATGTAATATGATGAATGATATATCTGTTAAAGTTAGAACAGAAGCAGCATCTTTACTGGTATGTTAACTTCCAATTTGGGGGGGGGGGTGGATGGCTGAATGGTTAGCGTGTGCGCTCAGTATCATAAAGCCTGTCATTGAGTCAACTGGTGTGGTTTCAAATCTCCAGTTGTACAGGGCAAGGAGTTGGGTCGCCTGTCTAATCTCATTGGTACTTTTCTCTGGGTCCTCCGGTTTCCTCCATCTGCTAAAAAAACCTACACGCAAGCAAATAATTGAAATAAAATTAAACCATATCTTAGTACAGAAATGACCTAGTTGTCGAGTGGACCTTAAACCCCATTTCTCTCTCTCTAACTTACCATTTAAATATTGATGGTATACCTTGGCTCCAAAAATAATTGATAATAATTCATAAATCAAATTTTCAATATTTTGTGGTATTAATAAATGGTAATAATTTCTAAAACAATTTTTCAGGGTTCTCTGCATCTTGTCAGTTCACGGTTTTTAGAACAGACACTTGATAAAAAGTTGATGTCCAATATGAGGGTAAGTTTAACTAGATGTAGAAATATAAATGAATTTTGTTAGCAAGGCATCAACTTCCAATATTCCTAGTTGATGCAAACCGTTGTGTGAATATTCCAGAAGTTTTTAGGGTTAATTTTCTGTCTAAAGAAGAAATTATCAGACAACCCAAGTATCATCAGCATCTGTGGAAATTCTTCAAAACCCGCCTCCGCAGTGATTAGTATTAAATACTGCTCCTCCTTATCCATGGATTAAATGCCAGTAGTGATTAATTCGATTTTGTGTAAATCGCATTTAATATATAGGGTACTTAAACCATAAAAAGATTTTCTAAATTAAATTCAGAGAAAGAAAAGTTCAAGTGATAGAGCCCGAGACCATTTTCAATCTGGTGAATGGTCAACTGGTCAAAAATGGGCAGACGACAAACCTAAAGAAGAATTAGATGCTGAAAGTATTAATTTAATGAATATTGGAGCATGTGGTGCTTTTATACATGGTTTAGAAGATGAATTCCTTGGTGAGAATAACTTTGGTTAGACATTTGTGTTTGAAAGAGAGAGAAAGAAAGAAATGGGGTTTAATGTTCACTCGACACAAATCAGGTCATTTTGGGACTAACATATGGTTTAATTTTTATTTCAATAATTCGCTTGCGCGTAGGGGTCTTTAGCAGTGGTAGGAAACCAAAGAACCTCGAGAAAACCCACAAGGTCAGACAAGTGACCCTACTCCTTGTCACGTACAACTGGGGATTCAAAACCATGCCAGTTGACTCAATGACAGGCTTTCTGATACAGCGTGCACATGTTAACCATTTTGCCAGCCACACCCCCCCCCTCCATTTGTGTTTGAAAATTGATAAAATGTAAAGAGATGGGAAATACACAAATGACATTATATAAATCATTGTTTGAGAACTTACTCATATAATTGGCTATGAGTAGTCTTAGGATCCAATGGGACGACTGCTCAATTGAGGAGATCAGCTGACTAATAAAACTGTTCCATTTTTTTAATTTTTTTTTTTTTGGCTTGAAACCACATAATGCAAACCATATTCCTGCATTGTCCTAGGATGATCACGGAAATATATATATGTGTGGTACATTTGTAATCAAAAGGAAGATCTTATTTGGGATATAAATAATTTTTATATAAGCACATAAGATTTTTGAATATTATTTTATACAGATTAGTTTTAAACGTTTTGCTTGAATACACATGTATTACTTTATACTGATCAGTTTGAAAGTTTTAGTTTTTTTATTGTTACAGAAGTGAGAAATGCAGCTTTAGATTCATTATGTGAATTAGCAGCCCAGTCAGCACAATTCTCATCCCTGTCCCAGGATAGTATAATAGATATGTTTAATGATGAAATAGAAAGTATCAGATTGAATGCTATTAATAGTTTACGTAAAATAAGTCATAATATTGTATTACGTGAAGATCAACTAGATATTATACTGGGAGTTTTACAGGTAAAGTATAGATATATCATATTTTATAGGTCTTGAAGAAACGTTTTTAGTTCCACCTCAAACAAAGTAAGAGACATTGGAATTTGCACCTGACATTATATAATTTGATGTGGTCATGCATTAAAATACTTAGTAAAAGCACAGAAAATGGTACAGTCTATTGTAGAGATCAGAGACCTGAAATATGGTTCACGAATAGTGTGTATTATAATTGTGTGTTGCTCTTAATAGACTTTTCTATGCAATATTATAGTTCTTCTTTATACTGTTTAATTGATGCAATGTGGTCTAAGGGGAGACAACAGAGGTAACGAGAAGAGTTATCTCCCTCTATATAAATTTAAATTGCATAATATATTTCTCTATTTAGGATTATTCCCCCATTGTGAGAGAAACGGCCCATGCCATGTTAGGAGATATTAAATTGGCTACAAAAGAATGTCTCAATTCTTGTGTCATGGCTTTACTAGATAATTTACAAAGATACCCACAAGACAAAGCTGATGTATGGAGGTTAGTTGTTGTAAATTTTAAAATCTGTGTGAGGAACTCTTTATTCAGAATAAATTGTTATGCAAATAAAGTGTTGCCTAGTCATTTGGATGATGCGATAAATCTAGGCCTACACATGTACTTATTGTCAGAAACTACGGAGCTAGTGTCTGACATTTTGAACTTTGTTCCAGGAATATATCATAAAATCAATGAAAACACAGGTGCTTGGTTTCCAGGCTTGGATTGCTATCAAACGAATATATTAAGTCCTTATATTAAATTAAAAATTCAATAGGGAAACTGACTATTGGCAAACTGGCCCATTGAGACTTAAAAATGAATTGATTAATGTATAGTGAAATATTTGTTTCTTGATTTTTGAAATGTTTTTTTATGAAATATGTATCATATGCCGATCAGATCTACCATGATGATGTTTATATTTTACAGTTGCGGCCAGAATTTAGGATCTAATCATCCCCATTTAACATTAACATTGGTACCAGATTTATTATGTATACATCCATACTTTAATACACCTGTACCTGACATGGATGATCCAGCTTGTATCCTTTTACTTTATAAATATATTCCTGTCTTCATTAGCCCTGTTCGAAGCAGAACAGTAGGACATTAAACTTCATTTCATTTTTAAATATATTAAATGTACAAGATGCTACACAACAAGGCAAACATATATATGTAGGGTGTACAAGTAATATAACTAAAAACATATTGGTCCAAATGTTATTCAAAATCTTAACTTAAGTTATAGCCATTTGAAGTTTACATTAGTTTATTGATTTCATGACACCACCTTTTTCTGTTGACATCCAGTTCAAGTTATAGCCATTTAAAGTTTACATTAGTTTCTATTGATTTTATGACACCATCTTTTCTGTTGACATCAAGTTATAGCCATTTGAAGTTTACATTAGTTTCTATTGATTTTATGACACCTTCTTTTCTCTTAACATCAAATTCTGTGTATCGAAAACAGAACCTTAGCTAAACTAGAAGAAACTTACTGCCATTAAGTTGATAAAATTAGAGCAGTTGAAACATGTAAAGGCTTATATTTAGGAAAACAGTAAAATAAGAACTAAATTTAATAGCCGCCCAGACAACAATGCTGGGAGTTACTTTATGCTGCTCAACAAAAATGTAATTCAAAATCAATTTCTTTAACCTAAATCAGATATAACAGTTTTGATTTTAGTATTTAATGGTGCTGTAAAATGTCCAACCATGCTACCATTATTTCAAGAACATACTCTCAGACATTATACCTATTTACGTGGCAGTTTACCTGAACATGTGCCTGTATTAAAGGTAACATATTGTATAACAGCCATCTTCATTAGCCAAGTTGGTGCGAGAGAGAGAGAAATGGGGTTTTATGGGCACTCAACATTTCGGGACTTACAAATGGTTTAATTTTATTTCAATAATTCGCTTGTGCATAGGGGTCTTTAGCAGTGAGAGGAAATCAGAGGACCCATGTACAACTAGGGATTTGAAAACACGCTAGTTGACTCAATGACAGGCTCTATGATACAGCGTGCGCACACTTACCATTCAGCCATCCCTTTTAAAGCGTGGTTTCCCCTTGTCAGTGATGCAGACGGAGGGACTGACAAGGACAGACAAGGACAGCTGCCTAGTCGTTCGGATGGGAAGAAAAACCAAGGTCCCATGTACACATTGGCATGCATGTAAAAGATCCCTTGGCAGTTTGAATTCAGTTGCTGAAATTTCCCTCATAGCACACTGTAAGGCGTATGCCCGTCTTTAATTAGTCCAGTTCAGGTGCAGAAGCGTAGGACGTTAAACCCCATTTTATTCATTCATTCATTCAGCCATCCCCCCCCCTCCAAAGTTGATGCAGAAAAGCATTTCAATTTCATTGTATAACAGTGGGAAAACAAAAACGTCCGTCAAAAATTTGCTGTGTGATCAGATGAGTACTTCATATTGATTGACCTAATTAATCTGATGATGAAGATGTGAAGCATATTATGATTTAGAATTTTCAAAATATTCTCTCAATCACTTGATGTATTTTGTCACAAAAAGAATTGAGGCCCCAAGACAGTTCCTGTGCAAGGTTCAATGACAGTTCATGACTGTTCATTTGGGATTTTTTTTTAACAAACTGAAAAGCCTTTTTATGGGCAATGACTATTTAATTAATACAAAATGAATATTTATGTTTTATATTTTAGTTATACCAGCATGAAGAAATAAATGTTGATGGTTGTAAAGATAATTTATCCAGTCTTCTTACACAGTGTGTATCACAGCTGGATAATCTTAATCGTCTTGACCCCCAGTCAACACAACAATTATTAGAAGCTACAGTCAGGTGAGTAGTAATCAAGCCTGTCACTGACAATGTCAGGCACAGATTCAGGCTTTGTCGTGCACAAAACCTCTGGTTCCTGTCATTTTGTCCCGCACTGATTTGTCTTTTTTATTGATATTAATAATACATGTCTGGCACTAAGTTGAAAATGTCCTGTAATCTTTCCTTAGTGCCTGACATTTTGTCAGGTACATCTAAAACCATTATTTCTAGGTCTGGTAGTAAACACCGATTATGCCCTATTATATGTCAATCAAATTTACTGTCAAATTAGAGTGACAAAATAATTATAATTGACAAAAATTGAAATTGACCACAGGTCAAGATATATATATGTCATAAGATTATTTCAATTGACCACAGGGCTCTCGCATAAGAGAGGATGAGGAGGGCATATGCCCGGGGATGACACTTCTTGAGGAGGGGGGGGGGGGAATTATTTAAGTGCATAACAAAATATTTATGGACTAGATTTCTAGATCCATATATTCTATAAGATTTTTTAATCATAAAGTCAACTGAGTGCAGACACTGTACAAAGCAGTATTGCCATGGCGGGAAGGGGGGGGGACAGCATCACTGAAACTTTAGCTCTGGGGTGCTAAAAAGGTTTGTGAGGGCCCTGATTGACCATTTGTCAATATAAAAGTGTCTTTAGGTTATTGTAGTTGACCATATTATTATGTGATTACTGGTATTATGGTGGCATTTGGTTATTACAGTTGACCATATTGCATGAAGTTATTGAGATTGACTATATATGCAGCATGAACTTAAAGGGAGTGTCTGTAATTAAGCTTAATGCATGGAAGTTTTATAAAGTAGATCTTTTTTCTAATAAACAATTTATTTTCTCATTAAGATTATCTGTATATTTTAGTTAATCTTTGTTTATTTTGTAGAGATTTGGATCAAATGAAGAAGTTGGACAAATCTATGTCACATGTAGCTGAATGTACCAGCATGTTTTTACATACACAATTACTTATAACCAAGGTAAACAATAGTAAATATTTATTAAAGATGTATTAGTAAAAAGTAGAAGAATGTCGCCTAATAGTCATTAATTTTTAATTTTTTGATCATATCTTATATCACATCATAATTATAAAAAAAACAATGTTTAATTGCTTGAGTTGTTTTTAATGATAAACTGTATATTGTTGTTATCTCAAGATAAACATTATGCACTGTGAAATAAAGAAAAATTTATGTGTGTATTAAAGGGGCAATAACACTCTTACTGGCTTGACAGCTCCAGAAAATAAATAATAGCCTTATTCTAAGTACTAGATGTTTAAGTGTCCAACCTGTTGTGTAAATTATCCATTATATCCTATTTTACTTGTTCAGAGGTTTCGAAAATATGTGGGGATCACGGTGGCTAAGTGGATAAGGATTTGGTTCGCTAACCTGAAGGTCAGGTGTTCGATCCCTGCATTGGCCGAGAAAGTTCATCTCAATTTTCCGTCGTGATTTCCCCTTGTCAGTGATGCAGAAGGAGGGCCTGACAAGGACAGCTGCCTAGTCGTTCATATGGGACGAAACACCAAGGTCCTGTGTACACATTGGCGTGCACGTAAAAGAACCCTTGGCAGTTGGAATTCAGTTGCTGTCTGGGCAAAATTTCCCTCATAGCACACTGTATGGCGTATGCCTGTCTTCAATTAGCCCAGGTGAGGTGCTTAAGCGTAAGACGTTAAACCCCATTTCATTCATTCATTCATTCAAAAATATGTTCAAATCCAAGTCACATTTATAAAGGTTTAGGTTAGGCTTTTCAAATCATTTAGATAAATTTTTCCAATTTTTTGAATTAGGTGTGTTAATATGATATTTGTATCATCAATTAATTGGAATATTGTAAAATAGTACATTTGTCAACCAGAATAAAACAAGTAGCAAAACAAATTAAAACAAGTAGCCTTTTTAAAGGCTACTTGTTTTAATTGTTAAAACAATGAAGAATTTATGTTATATATTTTGTTTGTAGTTAATGAGTGAGATTAAAAGAACAAGTGGTAAAATGACTTTATCAGCTAATGTTATAGCTCCATTAGATAAGGTAAGCTTTCTTTACAATATTTTAGATAATTGTGGTACAGCGATGGTTACTGCCAAAAATCTATGGGCTGTCATTGTATGAATAGTGCTTTTAGAGGGACCATCTGTATCAATGTTACCAATCTGTAGAATTTTTTTTGGTTCTTCAACCAGACTGAAGAATATTTTTTATTTGTTTAAAAAAGTTAGTTTGAGAAAGTTAAAATTGTCCTTATTATTGGTGAATTTTTCTTTAAATGTTTTCTTTATGCTTATGATTTTATTATAATGTACAGTAAGAGGGTCAATTATCCAACAAAATGTAATGCTCAACACTCATAGGTGACAATGTGTAGAATAGAAAAAAATTCAAAACATAAAACATTACACTTAAAACATTTTTTGTAGGTTTTAAAGTTAACAACAACTTTACAGACATTATTTCTGGGTATTGGTAATAAAGAATTGGTATTAATAAGACAGACAGAGTTACAGGCCTTGACTTTACAATTACAATCTGTAATAACACATGGTTCGTTAGCTGAACAACTTCGTACAGCAGAAACTTACATTAATTATCTTCAACACTTACAAAAGTAAATATTTTATTAACAAGGGCTGCTGGATAATTTGTAATCAGACTCAAATCATGTCCACTTCCGCATGGATGTCTTTACACCATTTATTAAATTTGTTTTTTTTTTATTAATAACCAGTAAATTTAGAAGAAATTGCCTACACAAGGTCACAGAATTTTGGTACTTAAAACTAGAAATGAATGTCATCTATTACATTAATATCAGTATGTTTTGTACGGAACTGAAACCCTTTGGTTCATATTAATATCAGTATGTTTTGTGCCTAAACCCTTCGGTTCATGGGGGGTAGGATGACCTGACCGCGAACGGTTAGCATGTGCGTGCAGTATCATAAGGTCTGTCATTGAGTCAACTGCTGTGGTTTGGATTGCCTAGTTGTATGTGACAAGGAATAGGGTTGCCTGTTCAACCTCTGGTTGCGCCACCGTCCCACTGCTATATACCATAATATGTTAGTCCTAAAATGACCTAGTTTGTGTTGAGTTGGTGTAAACCCCATTTCTCTCTCTCTTTCTCCCTCCCTCTCCCCCCCCCCCCCCCCCCGTTCATATTTATATCAGTATGTTTTGATCCAAAACCCTTTGCTTCATAATAATATTAGTATGATTTGTATCAACACCCTTCCCTTCACATTAGTTTCAAATCACATTGTACCAACACCCTTTGGTTTATATTAATTTCTTGTCTTATAGTGGGGGTTTGGATTGCGGAATAGTTAGCATGTGCGCGCTGTATCAAAAAGCCTTTTATTGAGTCAACTGTCGTGGTTTCGAATCCCCGGTTGTACGTGACAAGGAGTAGGGTCGCCTGTCTAACGGCCTGTTTCCTCCCACTGCTAAAGACCCCTACGCGCAATCAAATTATTGAAATAAAATTAAAACATATTTTAGTTTCAAAATGACCTGGTTTGTGTCGAGTGGATGTTAATCAACATTTCTCTCTCTCTCTCTCTCTCCCTTTGGTCGAATTTAAATGAATAAATGTAACATCTCTAACTGTTTATTATTTTAGGTTTTTAGAATCCTGTAATGTAATGCCTGATGAATTTACGTCACATCTTATAGCACCATTGGGTAATCTTGAACCGTCTAAACTCAACATTATACGACATGTTACTCAAACATCATTAGAGTTAATCAGTCCAACTAGTTTTCCTATCAATAAACAAGTTCGTAAAGCTGCCGTCACCATACATGAACCGGTCACCTGTCTCGACAGTTCTGTTAAGTTTTCAGCTGGATTGACGGCAGGAATACCTTTTGATGCTACAATAGAAAATGTCGAAAATTCCAGAGATGTTTTAATACAGGTAGGTCAAATACAATATATTTTAATTTACCGAAGTTAAAATTACACAAGAATAATTCCTCAAATCTTATGTCTTAGTGACTACTTATCATTTTCTCAGTTTTTAAGCCCATTTCCACTAATATTTGCACATTTAAGCTGTAAATTTAATTGTATTTCTTCTTTTTTTTATATACCCACCTAATATAAATTAACTGATAGCAGAATGTATCCACTGTTCAATTTCATTGGTCCTCTGGTTTCTTTCCACCTCTAAAGACCCCTACACACAAGAAACCCAGTGGGGCAACCTTGATCCTTTAATGGCCGATGCAAGCATTTAATAAGTAATAGATATCTGTCACAGTTTATATGTTGGGGTTTCAATCCTAGGATTGTACAAGACAAGGAATATGGCCACATGTCTAATCTTGTGTACTCTGGATTATTTCCACTGTTAACATGTAAATCATCTGTGGATGGTTAAACCCCATATCTCATCCTCTTTAATGTATTTTATTTATACCAGGTTAAATATCCTGATCAACAACAACAATTAATTATACCTTGTTTATCTCACTGGAGAAAATTATCACCTCTTAGACACAGATTAACAACACAAGTTATATTATCACATGCTCTCTGGTCGGGTAAGTTATTACTAATATCATTTTAATCTAAGGTGAAGATCTTAGTATGAGGGGAGTGGGTTGAATGGCGGTATGGTTAGCACGTGCATGCTGTATCATAAAGCCTGTAATTACATCAACTGTCGTGGTTATGAATCCCAGGTTGTACGTGACAAGGAGTAGGATCGCCTGTCCAACCTTGTGGGTTTTCTCCGGGTTCTCCGGTTTCCTCCCACTGCTAAAGACCCCTACGCGCAAGCAAATAATTGAAATAAAATTAACCATATGTTAGTCTCAAAATGACCTAGTTTGTTTCGAGTGGCTGTTAAACCCCATTTCTCTCTCTCTTAGTATGAGGCTTATTTTACAACATTTATTCATATTTAAGTAAGACGTGAGGTGAACATTCAAATATAAATGTATGAATAAACCAGAAATTGTGTTAGCTGACAGCATGGATGGTAAAAAAACCATTCTCCCCACAAGATAAGAATGATGTAAGAATGTACACTGTAGAATTTTATTAATTTAGATTTATTCCTTCGAAAGTTTATCTTGGTCTGTAAGGGGGGTTGGATTTTTATGATTATAATACTGGTATTTCTTTTTCAATTAGTTGCTGGCTACTGAAAGATCTTTCAAATTTTCATATTAATTAAAATCTTCAGTGCAGTCTTTAAATTCTTCAAACTTTTGTTAAATGCATGGCTTTAAATTATTTGTAGAATCTTGCCCAGTTGAAATTAGTCTGGTGATGAAAGTGGCAGCTATTCCAGGTAGAAAAACACAAAAAAGACCTGAACACATAGAACTTTGTAAACCTGTAGAAATACTAGTGCTAACAAAACCATCTAAAAGAGCTTGATTCCAAAAAAACATTGTGCTTAAAAAAAATTATTAACATTATATCATTTGTATATAAATGTAAATATCATATGCTATTCCTGTATTTAAAGAGAAAATAAAAAGGAAATAGAAGAGATTTTTCATAGATTTATAATAATGTATATAAAATGTATGTGTTAATTAGCAACTTATATATACATTGTGTTTGTAGAGCCATGGTGGCTAAGTGAGTAAGATGCTGGCTCGCTAGTCTGGAGGTCACAGGTTCAATCCTGGCGTTGGATTTTTTTCCGGCGTGGTTTCCCCTTGACTGTGAAGTATGACGCAGGGCCTAACAAGGATAGGCGTCTAGTTGTTTGAATGGAATAGAAAATCAAGGTCCCATGTACTCATTGGTGTGTACATTAAAGATTCCTTCGCAGTTGGAATTCGATATAAGAGTAGACCATAGCGCTGCTGTCCAGACAAAATTTCCCTCATAGCCCACTGTATGGTGTATGCCCATCTTCAGTAGTGCAGTCGTAGCAGCAGTAGGACATTAAACCCCATTTCATTTCATTTTTATTTCCTATATTAAAATGTTAGTGACCAGATAACTTTTTAGAGATGAACATGTCTAATAATGACCAAACCATAGATGTAGGCCATGGGGTTCTGTATGAAGGTCTGCACCATATCAGCCTGAAGACCTCTCAAAGTTGTTGACCATGGTCTTGCCTAATAAAGTCGTCTTTGCAGCATAACCAACAAGTGCTCCATACGATTAGTCTGGATTTAAGGATGGGTGTGAGCACATTCTGAAGGCATGCTCCTGTAAGAGTCCTTGTCTATGTGCGCGGGTTCTAATAGACATCTCTCGACCCGATAACTGAAATAAACTAACTTCATCAAACCATGCACCTCTTTCCAAAACATTTCGGAGAATATAACCTTTGGCATAATGACAATATATTCCCATTCGATTGAAACTGACAGCATAAGCTTTTGCCAGAGAAATTGACAATTTGCCGCTAGTAAAGTCTGTTGTAATGGAAATATACCCACAGCAGATGGTTTTGACAACGGGGACGTTTAAGGATAGACCACATACTGGATGGTGACTGATGAGGATACAAGTTACAACAGGTCATCTACACCTTTCTGTGAGCCCTGATTGGATGGTGGTGACCTGTCTGTGAGCACTGATTGGATGGTGGTGAACTTTCTGTAAGCACTGATTGGATGGTGGTGACCTTACAATCTGTCAGACTATATGGATGGTAGGCGAGAATGTGGCAATCTTGATTGGGTTTTATTTGAGTCAGAGGCCGTATAATAATATCACCATTAAATTAACTGTTTACTTTAGTCTTATGGTCTGTTCTAGTGTCAGCCTTACATCGCTGCTACCCCGCTCTGATTAATAAAATGTCACAAATCAATATTTAAACCACAGATGAAAGTTAAATTCTACTATTTGATTAAATGCATGATTTTTAATGGTAGTTGACATTAGTAAAATGATAAAGATACAGCAATTTAACCCCACTTTTATATTATTTTATAATAATAATAATAATATGCCCATTTATATAGCGCCAAATCCACAAAGCGTGCTTATAGCGCGACGATTTACTATCCCGGTCTCTAGGATACAGGTAAGCTTGATTGCCCCCCTTTACAACTCTTTGAAAGGGCTTCAACATATGCAGCTACAACTTTTAAGGAGCGCAACAGTTTTTATACGCCAACATTTTCATGTGGACGTATTATGTCGTCGCCCCTGTCCGTCCGTCCACAATTGTTTGTGGACTCTCTACAGGTCACAATTCTTACCCGATTTTGACGAAACTTTCAATATAGGTTTATCCCCCAAAGATCTCGGCTGCTTTCGATATTGGCATGTATCGGATCAAAACTTCATGGATTATGGCCCCTGATTGTACGAAAAATCATGTTTTTAGCTTGTGGACCCTATAGAGGTCACAATTTTGAACCGATTTTGATGAAACTTTACATTCATGTTTATAACCCTAAGATCTTGGTTCCTTTCGATATTTGCGCCTATCAGAACGTAATTTCCTGAATTATTGCCCCTGATGTTGTCCGAAAATCACCTATTTTAGCTTGTGGTACCTCTGGAGGTCACAATTATTATCTGATTGAAAAAAAAACGTTCGAATATATAACCGTTACACCCTAAGGAAGGTTGAGTTCAAATTTCGGAAAAATCGGGCCAAAGTTACCATACAAAATGGCTGCCGTTCGAACGCGAATACTGTTAAAAAATGGTATATCAAGGTTGTGGACCCTGTAGAGGTCACAATTTTAATTCAATTTTGATGAAACTTGAAATGCATGGTTATAACCCATAGATCTTGGTTCCTTTCGATATTTGGGCATATCGAATCGTAACTTCCTGAATTATGGCCCCTGATTATACGCAAAATCGCCTTTGTTTAGCTTGTGGTCCCTCTGGAGGTCACAATTATTATCTGATTTAAAAAATCGTTACACCCTAAGGAAGATCGAGTTCGAATTTCGGAAAAATCGGACCAAAATTGCCATACAAAATGGCCGCCGATCGTACGCGAATACTGTTTAAATGGTATATCAATGTTGTGGACCCTGTTTAAATGGTATATCAATGTTGTGGACCCTGTAGAGGTTACAATTTTAATTTGATTTTGATGAAACTTGAAATGCATGGATATAACCCAAAGATCTTGGTTCCTTTCGATATTTGCGCATATCAGATTGTAACGTCCTGAATTATGGCTCCTGATTATACGCAAAATCGCCTTTGTTTAGCTTGTGGTTCCTCTAGAGGTCACAATTATTATCCGATTTTAAAAAAAAGTTTGATTATATCACCGTTACACCCTAAGGAAGGGTGAGTTTGAATTTCGGAAAAATTGGACCAAAATTACCATACAAATGTAGAGGTCACAATTTTAATTTGATTTTGATGAAACTTGAAATGCATGGATATAACCCAAAGATCTTGGTTCCTTTCGATATTTGCGCATATCAGATTGTAACTTCCTGAATTATGGCCCCTGATTATACGCAAAATCGCCTTTGTTTAGCTTGTGGTTCCTCTAGAGGTCACAATTATTATCCGATTTAAAAAATCGTTTGATTATATCACCATTACACCCTAAGAAAGGTTGAAATCGAATTTCGGAAAAATTTGGAACAAAATGGCCGCCGCGTGTACGCCAATACCGTACTGTTATTAAATGGTATATCAAGGTTGTGGACCCAGTATAGGTCACAATTTTGATTCAATTTTGATGAAACTTGAAATGCATGGTTATAACCCAAAGATCTTGGTTCCTTTCGTTATTTGCACATATCAGATAATAACTTCCTGAATTATGGCCCTGATTGTCCGAAAATTCGACTATGGTCCCTCTGGAGGTAACGTTTATTATCCGATTTAAAAAAAACGATTGACTCTATCACCGTTACACCATACGGAAGGTTGAGTTTGAATTTCAGGGAAATCGGAACATAATTGCCAGTCAAAATGGCCGCTGTTTGTACGCTTATAGTGTTAAAATATGGTATATGAAGGTTGTGGACCCCGTATAGGTCACAATTTTAATTCGATTTTGATGAAACTTGAAATGCATGTTTATAACCTAAAGATCTTGATTCTTTTGGATATTTGCACATATCAAATTGTAATTTAATGAATTATAGCCTTCGTTTGATTGTAGGAAAAATCACTTTCGGTTTTGCTTGTTCTCTAACCATCTCTCGAAAATGTGGGCGTATCCTGCCTGGCAGTGCCAGCTTACTATCTTTTGTGTAATACATACACCATCCTACCGGTACCCATTTACAGCAAACTGATCCCGCAGTGAATATTCGCTTGGCCGCTACAATCACTGATAAAGACGACATCTATGTGTCTTAATTCGACAAAATATTAACTTTTTTTCCTCCCGACAAATAAATTCTATAACATTTTTTTGGAGTATAAGAAAAATAAATAAAGGTGTTTGAAGTATATCTGGATAAAAAATATTCCATATTAAGCGTTAATAGGTGCAGAAAATAGTGCGCGGAGGCGGAAAATGGGTAAAAGATATAATTCTGCCCGTACCAGTTCAAATTACTACGTTCAATGTAAACAAAGAACCAACAAAGCACGTGTAGACATCAATTGACGTTTTCTTTTTAGTCTGTTTGCTTTTGAATGAATGAATGAAATGGGGTTTAACGTCCTACGCTTAAGCACCTAACCTGGGCTAATTGAAGACGGGCATACGCCAACAGTGTGCTATGAGGGAAATTTTGCCCGGGCAGCGGCGCTACGGCCTACTCTTATATCGAATTCCAACTGCCAAGGGATCTTTTACGTGCACTCCAATTTGTTTACGGGACCTCGGTTTTTCGTCCCATCCGAACGACTAGGCAGCTGTCCCTGTCAGGCCCTCCTTCTGCATCACTGACAAGGGGAAATCACGCCGGAAAATCGAGATGAACTTTCTCGGCCAATGCAGGGATCGAACACTCAACCTCCAGGCTAGCGAACCAGCGCCTTATCCACTTAGCCACCGTGATCCCTGTTTGCTTTTGAAACTTTTGGATTATTTTCCTGTTGTACTGAACACCGTTTATTATTAATGAATGATTCTTCATATTGGGTTTTAAAATTTAATCGACCGATTTTTCAATAAAAAAAGATGTGAGATACCGCAGAGAATACAATGTTGGTAAACATTAGGATGTCAGTCACATCACCCATAGAACTATAGCTTTCTGACCTTTCAAAGGTCAGTCAGTCAGTCATCTTGGACAAAGATAAAAGTCGGCTAGTCTTTAACTTTGTAAAACAAATTGCATTTACAGCTGGGTAGACTGGAATGCAGAGATAAAGTGTCTTATTCAAGGACACAAGAACTCAGCGAACAATTCAGGTCTCGAACCTGCAACCGTTAGTTCACAAATCCTACTCTCTAACCGCTGCACCAAATCCCTCCCTTATCCGAATTTCAAGGACTAAAGCCGATTTTCTACTAGGCGATTTTTTCGCGCGAACCGAATTTTTTCGTTGCGAAAGATTTCGAGCAAGCGCGCTTGTATTTTGCACTAAACTAGCGATTGTTTCAATCTTTCTTTGTTTCATAGCAGAATTGGCGCGAAAGGTTTCCTTCCTGAACTTCCACAGTGGCTGCTGCTTTTAATCTGCAATATACACCCTTGTTAAAAGTAAGATTGGTATAAATTTTACTCAATCTTACCTTTAACAAGAGAAAAGATAGTAAGCTGGCACTGCCAGGCAGGATACGCCCACATTTTCGAGAGATGGATAGAGAAAAAGCATAACGAAAAGTGATTTTTCCTACAATCAAAGGCTATAATTCATTAAATTACAATTTGATATGCGCAAATATCGAAAAGAATCAAGATCTTTAGGTTATAAACATGCATTTCAAGTTTCATCAAAATCGAATTAAAATTGTGACCTATACTGGGTCCACAACCTTGACATACCATATTTTAACACTATTAGCGTACAAACGGCGGCCATTTTGTCTGGCAATTATGGTCTGATTTCCCTGAAATTCAAACTCCTTCCGTATGCTGTAACACTGATAGAGTCAAGCGTTTTTTTAAATCAGATAATAATCGTGACCTCCAGAGGGACCATAGGCGATTTTTCGGACAATCAGCGGCCATAATTCAGGCAGTTATGATCTGATATGTGCAAATAACGAAAGAAACCAAGATCTTTGGATTATAACCATGCATTTCAAGTTTCATGAAAATTGTGACCTATACTGTGTCCACAACCTTGATATACCATTTTATAACAGTATTCGCGTACACGCGGCAGCCATTTTGTATGGCAAATTTGTTCCGAATTTGTTCCGAAATTCGAAGTCAACCTTTCTTAGGGTGTAACGATGATATAATCAAACGATTCTTTAAATCAGATAATAATTGTGACCTCCAGAAGGACCACAAGCTAAACAAAGACGATTTTGCGTATAATCAGGGGCCATAATTCAGGAAGTTACGATTCGATATGCCCAAATATCGAGAGGAACCAAGATCTTTGGGTTATAACCATGCATTTCAAGTTTCATCAAAATCGAATTAAAGTGTGACCTCTACAGGGTCCACAACCTTGAGATACCATTTTTTAACAGTATTCGCGTACTAATGGCGGCCATTTTGGTCCAATTTTTCCGAAATTCGAACTGAACCTTCCTTAGCGCGTAACGATGATATAATCAAACGATTTTTTAAATCAGATAATAATTGTGACCTCCAGAGGGACCACAAGCTAAACGAAGACAGTTTTGCGTATAATCAGGGGCCATAATTCAGGAAGTTACAACCCGATATGCGCAAATATCGAAAGGAACCAAGATCTTTGGGTTATAACCATGCATTTTAAGTTTCATCAAAATCGAATTAAAATTGTGACCTCTACAGGGTCCACAACCTTGATATACCATTTTTTAACAGTATTCGCGTACGAATGGCGGCAGTTTTGTATGGCAATTTTGGTCCAATTTTTCCGAAATTCGAACTCGATCTTCCTTAGGGTGTAACGCTGATATAATAAAACGATTTTTTAAATCGGATAATTATTGTAACCTCCAGAGGGACCACAAGAAAAACCATGGCGATTTTGCGTATAATCAGGGGCCATAATTCAGGAAGTTACGATCCGATATACGCAAATATCGAAAGGAACCAAGATATTTGGGTTATAACCATGCATTTCAATTTCATCAAAATCAAATTAAAATTGTGATCTCTACAGAGTCCACAACCTTGATATACCATTTTTTAACAGTATTCGCGTACAAACGGCGGCCATTTTGTATGGTAATTTTGGTCCGATTTTTCCGAAATTCGAACCCAACCTTCCTTAGGGTGTAACGGTGATATAATCGAACGGTTTTTAAAATCGGATAATAATTGTGACCTCCAGAGGTACGAGGAGCTAAAATAGGTGATTTTTCGGACAATCAGGGGCCATAATTCAGGAAATTACGTTCCGGTAGGCGCAAATATCGAAAGGAACCTAGATCTTTGGGTTATAAACATGCATGTTAAGTTTCATCAAAATCGGTTCAAAATTGTGACCTCTATAGGGTCCACAAGCTAAAAACGTTATTTTTCGTACAACCAGGGGCCATAATCCATGAAGTTTTGATCCGATACATGCCAATATCGAAAGCAGCCGAGATCTTTTGGAGATAAACCTATATTTTAAGTTTCGTTAAAATCGGACAAGAATTGTGACCTGTAGAGAGTCCACAAACAATTGTGGACGGACGGACGTATAAAAATCTCAGATTAAAAGCAGCAGCCATTGTGGAAGTTCAGGAAGGAAACCTTTGGCGCCATTTTACTGCTACGAGAATGGGCGTACGTAACTAACATGACGAAACTTATGGTAGCTGGCTTTTTTTTCCGCACGTATCCAGTGAATGGCCATTTTGCTCAGTAATCACAGCCAGAATTTGATTATTTTTTAAAATTGCGTTAAAGTTTTCAATTTTTGTTTAGAACTGAAATAAATTAACTATTAGTCAATCCCCACGCTAAAAACATAAGCAGGATTCATTGTGTATATGTGAAATAGAATCGACCGAAGCACACAATAGTGCCAATAGCGCGGCCCCCGCGTGTGTCAAATGTCCGTTTAAACTGGCTAATTCTGTTAAAATCCCATTTTCTTCCTGGGATTATTATTCAATCTTGAGTTGTGTCCGTGTTATTGCACAGACAGCCCTGATACGACGCAGCTTTTCTGTTCGTCGAAGTAATATTGTACTTTTGTTTGTTTGTTTACAAACTGACTTCTGTGCGTTGACCTCGTGACCTGTGACGTTTAGATAACGGCATGTGGATATCATGGCTGTTCACTGTGTCAGAGTCACTTCTCTGCAGGTAGGGTGAGTCTGTCGTTCGGATTGCGAGAATGGGGTGGCCTTGGCCTCGTGAGTTGTATTTTACCACGTGAGAGTTTACGGAATTCTGATTGGATTGCTCCTTTTTCCGCGGCTTGAAAGTAGAAACTGTTCGAACTCACTTTTTCGCCGGGAAAAGAGCCAGCGAAAAGTGTGGCGAAGCCTGAAATTATACTGCGCATGCCTGTACTCGAAAAAATTCGGCTTTAGTCCTGAGATGTTTGTTTCGAGTGGACGTTAAACCCCATTTCTCTCTTTTCAAGGATTTCTTTCAATTTAAATACTTGTTTAAATCTAGAACATATTGTGAGAGTTTTTATAAGGATAAATAAATGAAACAAAATGTAAATATTATCTACGGCTTCTTGTACATTATAAAGACGACAAAGTATACAAAGCCCGGACTTTTAATCGACATTATTTTCTTCTCCGTGGGTGGTGGATGTATTTCTTGGTTACGACATGAACAAATAACAACAAAAATAATAAACTATGGTAAATCGTGTTCGCCTTATCCCAAACCTGAACATAATACTTGTATCGAACAAATATATTTGTTCTATTGATTTTTAACGTATATTCACCACCAAGAATAATACACAGATATGGATGGCAATAATAGTAAGTGCAGGTGTAGCCTACTGCATCACACATTATTTACACAAAGAAAGAATACCTTTGTCCAGTGCTGGGTCTAGGGGAGGCAAAGTGGAACAAATGTCCCGGACCCCCACATTTAGGGTCCCCCCACAATTCTGGCTCATGCTAATATTTTATCCCGGGCGGAGCTAACCAGTACCTGGGCTGAGGGGGCGAGGATTGGGGCCCTAGGCAGTAAGGGATATTGTGGGTCGGAGATCGGTTGGGCCCTGAAATTAACTAAATTACATAGTTTAGAGGTTCTATCAATCAATAGATCCTAACCAGTTCCGGGGACCACATCCCGCGATGTGATTGCTGGGGCCCGACCAGTCCCGGGAAATTAACGTAATCATAGTATAGTAGTTCAGACAACAGAGTTTAATGTTTTATGTCATCTAAAATAATTTCACTAAAATAAAGTAAATGAAAACATCATGAGAGAAAGGTTTAAAATACTCAAATTGTCAACGAGTTCTAAACGTCAATGAAATCGCTGCCTAAATTGTCTCAGATGCACTGAAATTAATCTTTATTTTAAACAAATAAACTCTGGAGGAAAACACCCCAGGCACTCAAGGGGGCGGAGTACATACTGGTACGATCCGCGGTCAGTACGAACAATCTGAAATGGGGCCCCGCACAGTTGGTATGTCCCGGGCCCCACTCAAGGTTAATCCGACCCTGCTTTGTCAATGCAAATTATCCAAAATGTAAAACGTAAAAGATCACTTCAATGCATTTTTGCCCATGCATATCATAATTACTACAAAGCAGCACCTGTTGCTTCAGAAGGAGTAAGCCTACCCGACATCGTACATAACACCAACGACTACTTTAAACTATCGATGATTCGTACAATGTAGTTAGGTTTCATAAGTGTTTTACAGCTATATTAACAAGCTAGAATAAAGTCGCAGGTTTCTTGTTCTCATATAGATAACGGCTTCTTGGAGTCGTCTCCTCAGAGCATCTAGTTAAACTCATTCTAACCCCTCAATTTATAACTGTCCCATTTTGGCAGGTTCATGGTAGTTTTCCATTGGAAATATATACGTGATAATTTGTTTATTTCCCTTGGCTAACAGAGATAAACCTTATTTGGACATTTGGACTTACAACCATAGGTCAATAAATGGTTAATTTGACAATGAATATAATTTTAACCAAAATATTCCTGTTTTTTATGTATAGGCCTATGTCATTAGGTACATGTGATTTGACTTCTATAGACCAAGTGAAGACAATTTTTTAAAGAACCCAAAATTGTCTCGGGCCAAAAGTGTTACATAAGCCGACACCATATTTAAATATAACAGATATTGCAAGATATTTGAACTTCCCAAATAAATGAGATGTTGTATCAGTTGTTTCACAAGGACTAAGAATACCCAGCACTCAACGCTGGATTAACCATGGTGGGGTATGAATGAATGAAATGGGGTTTAACGTCCTACGCTTAAGCACCGTACCTGGGCTAATTGAAGACGGGCATACGCCACAGTGTGCAATGAGGGAAATTTTGCCCGGGCAGCGGCGCTACGGCCTACTCTTATATCGAATTCCAACTGCCAAGGGATCTTTTACGTGCACTCCAATTTGTACACGGGACCTCGGTTTTTCGTCCCATCCGAACGAATAGGCAGCTGTCCTTGTCAGGCCCTCCTTCTGCATCACTGACAAGGGGAAATCACGCCGGAAAATCGAGATGAACTTTCTCGGCCAATGCAGGGATCGAACACTCAACCTCCAGGCTAGCGAACCAGCGCCTTATCCACTTAGCCACCGTGATCCCACCATGGTGGGGGCCTGGAACATGTTGGGACCTCTGATCACCGAGAGCGGACCGAGGGCGCCAACAATTTAAAGGTTCGAACGCCCGCAAGGGGGTTCTGGGGATGGGACCCTGGAAATTTCAAAAAATTCGAATCAGGAAACGTGATTTCCTGGCATATCATGCACTTGTATGGAGCTATTTAGAAGTACCCCCCCCCCCCGAAAAAAATAAAATTCTGTCACAAAATTAGCGCATTCTGGCTTTATTTCGGTGGACCAATCCATGCGAGTGTTATGAAATCATGGCATGTCTAGAGGAGGGGGCCGGGCGCAACTGAGATTTTTGCGGGGGGCCCTCTTAATGTGGTCAATTTGTAACTAGGTAGACAGCTTGTACTTGAGCGACGACCTCTAGTAGAATTAACAATATTTAAAGTACATAATTGTTGTATACATGTTTGCCGCTATTAATGGTAAAGGGCTATTTATTTCCGAATTCAAGCGGGCTCCTTTCAATTAATGATTTAAATCAATACACAACAGATTAGGACGCATTCTCCATGCAAGTCTTGCTATCCAGCATTTGACTCTGCCGTCGGCTCGCGTACTATAAGGTTTGACCCGGAGGTCATTGATCACGTGATTTACTACTTGGTCAAAAATGGCGCCTGTCATCGAAATGTTTGGCGTTATAAACATTTTGTAATTTGTTAGTGAATTCGAAATGTTTATCCCGCAAAATGATTTTTATTATATTATATTTATAACATATATCGAGAATTCTTTGATTTGGATTAACTAGACATTTCTAAATTAATTGTTGGGCCTGTCGGTCGCGTAGTACAAACCCACGTGTATTAAATATTATTATTCTAAAATTAACACAGCGACATGCGCAGTTCGTATTTCCGACCATTTCACCCGTAATCTTACGCAAAAGAGTTCCCTGTAATATCTGTATATACATTGTTATTTTGAAATTGTGACCCCATTTCTATTTCAATATGGAAAGAGTATTAAATATATTATCATTTAATTGTTTTAAATCGTATTGTTTATCATTGTATATCTTCACCAAGAATCTTGGTGGCGTAGTCAATTGAGCCGACAACAGAGATTAGTGTGGAGTGCAACGGAAGACAACTCTGTTTGGGAGATTGATTAGGACGCTGTAAATAATAGACATACATTTTTTGTGACCCCAGAATATGCCGTAGTTGTATCGTTTGGTGTTGCTGACCGATATTCGAACGGCCATTCATTGATTTTCTTAATTCTTAATGACATTTTCCTTATTCTTATTGACGTTTCTTGAAAAATTACGATTTTATTATGTCCTACTTCGATTATTACTATAAATTATAGGTTTTCGTTAATTGTTTTATTTTCGTTAGACAATGTGTTTGAGATTAATATTAACCCATTTCATTGCTGAAGACATGTCTCCACAAGACTTAGTGTCATTACAGCCTATCAAGAAATCACTGAAACGAGGTTAATAAATATTCATAGTTTGGTTTGACTGCTTCTTCGGATTGAAAAAAAAAATGAATGGAAAAGTAGACGTTTGTAATTTGGGCGTCAAATTTACTCGTGTAGCATAACTTGGACGCGAGACCAAAATGTTGAGTTCTTGTCATCTGAGTTAGTCATGTATCAACAGAACCTTAAACAGGGACAATTTAACTGATAGCTCTTCGATGTTTTCCGGGATTTTCCTGCCCGACTTTCCCCTGTCCGTCATGCAGGTTGGATGGCCTGGCAAAACATTTGTCTGTTACCCAAAAGAATACTTGATAGTTGGTGGGAATTTGGTGAATAGACGGTATGATGATGTACGTCTTCATTAGCCCTTTTTGTCCAGAACAGAATAAAGTTAAACCCAATTTATTGTGTTACATATCTGATTTTCTTAATCAATAAAAAGGATTGGTCATCTTTGTTATATATAGAATATATAATCAATAAATCTTTACAGATAAATTATATTTCGAGTGGTTAATGCAGGACAGATCTCACTTCGTGTTCAGATACTTTATTAAATCCCTAATATCAAAATGCTGAAGTTTCTCATCTTCATTGGGTCATCCTTATTTATTGGTCACAATCAACAGGTCTTCCATAATTAAATACAATGTAGATCGTAAAATTTTATTAAAGGATCTGGCTTTACGTGACACTCTGAATCTTCTGCAGTAAACTGATTCAATTTTTTCAATCTGTAGTCGCCCGCCTCGTACCCTCCAAACAGACAACAATACTCTCCATCTTTAATATTATCTTCAATATCTTCAGCTTCTATACATTTTTCTTTTGTCATTATTTTATTATCTTCTAAAATTGATCGTCGGTTATGTGTTTCGTTGAATTTTGCTCGGGCAACGCCAAAACAAGAAGCCTTCATTACATCGACATCGGTCTTTAATTTAGCCGACTCTTCTCTTCTTTCTGTAGCTTGCCCGTCTCTACCTTCCAATTCTCTTTCCAAATCGTCCAGCATTTTTGTTATTATTTTTTCATTTTCTGTTTCTAATACAGTTGTTGTTTTTACAGCTTCTGGTAGTTCGAGAGTAGGACTATCTTCAGAAACTTGTTCAACCTGTATAATCGAATTATAATTCTCCATTTCGTGTAATAGTTCTTGGACATTTCGCTCTTCCTCTAATTCCGCACAAGCAGTATCAATAATTATTTCCGACATTTCATAGGCTAAAAATAAAAAAAAAGATTTACGAAAAAGAAGAATGAAATTGTGAAAAAAAATTATAATATAGATATGATTAGCCTAGATGTCGTATATTTTCCACCTTATAAGGCTTGTAAGTTATATACAACAGTAATTAGAGAAGTAAAAGAGCCAGTATAATTGCTGCTAATTTTATTCCATCAGGCCCGAGGCTAGTGGGGGGGCCCCCCCATGGCCATTCCTGTCGGAACTTTTCTGTCTGCGCCGGGAAAAAATCGCTGGTTAGCTATGCTCGCATTTTCGCCGGGAGAGAGTTTTAGAACGACATATCCTCTCTAATTCGGCCGAGAGATAGTTAATGTCGGCTGGAAACTCTTAATTTTCGACACATTCGCCACCTGCATGTCATAGAAGCCTAAATTCACTCTCACAGCGTCTCAAAATCGACCGAGAGATAGTTAATGTAGGCTGGAAACTCTTAATTTTCCGACACATTCGCCACCTGCATGTCACTCACTCTAACAGCATCTAATTTTCTTGCTCTCCCCTACTCCTGCTTACGGTAGTCGGCAATGACCATCGTTCATTGATTTTTTGTTGTCGGAAATTTATCTTCCTCGCCCCCCTGTCGGCTAAATTTTGGTTTCTGGCTTCGGGCGTGTATTCCATGTATTTAATTTATTTCAATGATATTAATAGGCCTATAATTACCTTTTCGCTGGTACATTATTTCTTCTCTTATAGACGTCCTCATTATTTAAGATCTTGTAAATACTGTAAATATATAAAATAACAGGATAGAATATAAATATAAACATGCACCAGGTTATAATTTTAAACCATGTCCATTTTAATTATTAACTTTGTTCACTTACAGTGGTAGTACTGGTAGTGCATTGATTAGTTTTCCCAAGTCTACGACAAAATGATCAAAAATATAAAGAAAAGTTTGAAATATTTAACTTGTAATATTAACAACTCACCTGATAGTTGAAATAACACGCAGGAGAAATACAAGTTTTTAGCTAGATAAAGTAGAATGATATGATATTAAACGCAGCTTTATTCCAAAGAATGGCTATAGCTATGACGTTATATAATTATGACGTCACCATGGACATAGTCATAGTTACAGTTAATATTTCTGGTTAGTTGGCACACAGCGTCTGGTAAATCGAATGTTAACTGACAGTAAACATTTTTGTGAAGTAAAAAATCAATCTCGTTCCCAAAGTCAGCCGCGGGTCCGGAGGTCCTGGGGCCAAAGACCGGCGTCCATTATCTTCAAATTTTTTTACGGGTAAGCCCCGCCCATTCTGACCTCTGATTGGTCAATCATTTTTGGGTCTTATTCTCGAAAACATGATGTCGGATCGTCGTTTTGTTTGTTGAGAAATGATTCTTGAGTCAAAGTCAACTCGCTGACATAACAAAAGTGGATCCTAAATGTAAAAATTTAAGTTTTCGTAAAGATCTATTTTTCTACGCGTGTGTATATTTTTAAGTGATTCGGTCATCCAGACCAATGACGTATAGCCTATATATTGATCCAGACACTTAAAAAAAAACATGTCACGTGGCAGTCGTGTGATTCGTCCCAACAGGTAATGGTTACCCAGTGTCACCAGAGAAATTTCTTTCTCCAAAATTTTTCTGGTTCGAGATTGGTAAATAATAACTTAAAATCGTTCATGACCCCGAAAGTGCTCGCGTACAACCTGGGAGGCCCTCGCATACCACTAGTGGTACACGTAGGCCTACCACAGGTTGTGAACCACTGGTCACCACTGGTCTACTACAGGGTTTACGAGAGATATGCAACGAGATCGGGAATGTCAAACATGTGGTCCGTGGGTCAGATCGGGCCTGCCATGGGTTTTAGTTCGGGTCGTGCCACTCGTGGAACAAATTTCAACAAACTGACGTGTAGATAATTCTTAGCTACCACTATCTAGGCCTAGGCCTACGCTGTATACGCAACATCAGAGACTACCTCACAGCTGACGCCTGTAAACTCCTTGTGAGATCATTGATCTTATTGAGGATTGATTACTGTAAAAGTGCACTGTATTGAATCCCACAAGCACGTCTAGCCAAGACCCAGAAATGTTTAAAACTGCAACTCGAATTGTAACAAGGACACATAAGTTTGATCACATCCAGAATGTGCTAGCTTCATTCCTACACTGGATACCTGCTGAGGTGCGAGTCAAATACAAAATATTGACATTAGTGAATAAATGTCGTAATAATGCAGCTCCTCAATACTTATCTGAACTCTTATATGACTACAACCCTATTAGATCACTTTGCTCTCAAAATAAACAGTCACTAGTTGTTCCAAGATATAATTTAACTTTACATGGGTATAGGTCTTTAGGTTCAGCTGGTCCTAGATTATGGAACGAACTTCCACAACAGATCAAGAATCAACAAACTTTTAATCAATTTAAATCCACACTAAAGACTTTCCTGTTTCGACAGTTTTACCAGTAGGCCTAGAGCCATTACTAAAAGCGTTTTGAGCATGTGTCAACATGGAGAAGACGCTTTATAAAACCTTATTTTTATTAATAACAGCTACTAATGTTTTTGAGCGACGTTTTGAAGAGTATTCTCTCAACGTTGTGAAGCCAATACAGTAATACAAAAATGTGTGGTCAATTTATACATAAAAACTATAACAACAATTCCTGAAATAAAATAAATCCAATTACGAACAATCCAAATTATTAGACAAAATTCGAAGTCTTAAAAAAACCGGTATAGGCAAAATAGTGTTATCTGGCAAAATAGTGTAATCAGCATATGGACTGTTCACCATGTACAATATACACGACAAACAGTGGTAACAGGTGTCCGGAAGAGTAAGCTTACCCAGCTGGCCATCTTCCTGAAGCAACGGCTGCGAGTTTAACAACATCTAACCCTTGCTCTAACACTAGGCAATTCTTGAACTTTTACGCTTGCTGTATTTATTAGCATTGCCCAATCAGAGGTGGTGACACATAAAACAACCTGACGCCGAGATCAAACCGACACGTAATTACACCACTCACCACACAATAAAGGACAATCAACTCAGCATGCAATAAGGAATTCGCTGATCACGTGCTTTGTTTAAGCTGATCCCAGCCTTCGATAAATAAAATGAATTGAAAGTAGTCTATTTTTAGTAACCCATTTGACGAAGGAATCTGATTTGATCACGTTTGGGGTCTATACCCAATCAAATTTAGTGCCGAAAAATACAGAGTGTTGAGTGAAGGGCTTGATAAGCTGTATGTAGTTAAGGCGAAATCAAGCCTTCTATTAAAGATGCCTGCTGGCTTGCCACACCCACCATAGCTGCATCCAATCTATTAGGCGAAATTTCGGTAAAATAGCGTCGTTGGCCAATGAACAATCGGTATGCAAAATGCACGTGATGAACAGTGTTAACAACGCAGTAGACCTATATTATCGGGGATATAGTATACGCGTCAATTAATTATGTCTAGAATAATAGTCGAGAGAGACATGTTATATTTATCAATCAAGTCAATATGACGGCCATAAAACTTTTTAAAGGTTTTAATAAGTTTAGTTTGCAAGTATCCCTGTAGATGACAAATGCCTCGATCTGCTTTAAAAAATCAGAAAAAATTGAACAAGCTCTCGCGTAAAGAATTAGCTGAGACACAAACACTCCATAAGCTGGTGATATTGGAATGTTACTATTAATAAATGGAAAGTTAACAATCGGAAAGTCAAAGTCATCACGTTTATCGTACAGTTTAACACTTAGTTTATGGCAATTGTCAAAATCGAGACGCAGATCCAAGTAGAAAGCGTAATTGTCACTGTCAGTAGTGTATATGAATTCTATATAATCACTGAATTTTGAATTATTCAGTGATAGAACATCATCGATATATCGATAAGTGAAATTAAAATGAAACCACACAGGACAACAACATGATCAAAGGAGGTAATTTTCTACAAAGACTTAATAAACTCCGGTGAAGTGAAGCCATTTAGTTAGATATAGCAATTAAGTAGCTATAATGATATGTACAAGACTATAAACAGAATTTAAAAACAACTACAAACAACTGCATGAATGGCCTTAGTATGTCTAGATACGCTAATTAACTTAATGACTATGTTATGTGTGGTAATGTTGAATTTAAGACTAAAGTAAACCCTTTATTGTTACAAATATAAAAAATATAAAAATATTGACGTTGGTATGACTATACTAGGACGAAAAAACTTAGAGAGGATAAAAAAAATCTTCATAATAATTTTTTAAAAAGATTCTAGTAAGGCCTTCTATTCCACATGCTAACAAATAGCTAGGGGTTGATAACAAACACAATAAAGTTATTTAATTAGACCATCATAAGCACTTGGTATGAATAGCCCTGCGTCGCGGTTGAGGACTGAACTGTTTCTTTTGATGTGTATCGCCTCGATTAGTTTTCGGGTCTTTTCTACAGGAAGGTTGGCTGCCAGAGTTGCATGAGATTTATTTCTGTGTACTTGATTAGATTGTTGGTGTTGGGCCACGGCCGGGTTGGTGGTAGAAGACTTCGATTTGTGCTGGCTGATTCTTTAGTCAAGGGGTTGTCTCGTTTCTCCAATATACTTACTGTCACAGGTGCAAACAACTTCGTAGACACATTCTTTTGGAGTCGGTTGTATGGTTGGGGGAAGTTTACCATTGGCTTTGAGTATCTCTTCAAGGGTTCTTCATTTTGTAAACGTGACCTGGATGCCTGTTGAAGTGAGGAGTCTTCTAAGGTGGTATGACAGTTTCCCTTGGAATGGTATGGTAATTTTTACTGCTGGTGTATCAGGTTTTGGGTTTTCTACCAGTCTTGGGATTTTTTGATGAATGAAGGTGCTGTTTTTCCTAATGGGGAGTCTGGACAGGTGTTAAGCTGTACTATAGAAAACTGAGTCTCTTGAGCATACTAGAAGCCTGGCTTTAATTGGGTTCTTGTGGGTTTTAATCGTTGCTCTGGCATACGGGGCTCTTGGATGGGACGGCTTGAGTTTATAAAATAAAGGGGTGGTAAGTCGGTTCTCTTCGTTCAGGGCCAAAAGCTGGGCAGTGTGTTTTTAAATATAGTTGTTAGTGGGGTCTTTCCTGATCTTCCTGCAGGTAGTTTTATATATGCAAGTAGACGAGAGACAGTGTTGAGATAGTAAGTCTTATCCATTATAACGGTTGATTTCCCCTTGTCAGCAGCTACTATAGTGATGTTAGGATCTCGCTTAAGTTCCTGTAGGGCAGTGGTTCCGGACTTGCTGAGGTTGTGGGTATCTCGTTGCCTCTTTAGTTGATATCAGATGCCAGTTGTCTCAATCCTCTTTCTATGTTGACAATGAGTAGGTCTTGGTTTGCTTGCCGACTTGTTGGGACAAATTTTAATCCTTGACTTAGTAGTGTGATCTGGGGCGGTATTTATAAAAATTCTAAGAGTTGAAACCAACTCTTAACTGTCAAAAATTCCTCCTAACTTTGTAGATTTTCCTAAGACCTATTTATAAAACATTTTACTGTGACACATGTTTAGGAGTCCTCCTGTAGCACTCTTTTCTTTGTTAACATGGCCGTCCGTGTACGCCGCCTAAGAGAGTTTAAAACAAGAAGATAGTTCTTAGCGGAGTACATCAATGACGAGTTGATAAGGACATATCGAATGGGTATGGGTGGGATCCTTTTTCTGACAGATTTAGTTCGGCATCAACCTAAGTCTTACATTTAGTTAAAAGTAACTCTAAGACCCTTTATAAATATTTCTAAAGAGTAACTTTTAACTAAATGTTGTTGTAGGAAGTCTTAGAGTAAAAGTTATGAAAACTATAAGAATTTTTATAAATACGGCCCCTGGTCATCTGTTAGGTTACGACTGCTGAGATTGGTGACTGTTTTGGTTAGGTATTCATCTTTGGATGCTTTGGCAGTAGAGGTATAAGAGGTGGTGGTTTTTAGGTTTATTAGCTTGATAACGTTGAGAGAATACTCTTCGAACGTCGCTCAAATAAATATATAGCTGTTATTACATAAGTATATATGTGTTAGCTCACTACATTTTTTTTCATTTTTTTTTTTTAGCGTTTTCCGAGTTTCTGTCTCCGGATTATCGCCCTTATTGTTAAAATTATTTGACGTTCTAACACCTGACGTCAATTGGCTGACTATCGCCATTGAAGAGACGACCACTTACAAGATCGGTCGCATAATTATTTTTTTTTTATTTTTTTGTTACGTCTTTTATGTAAATCAGTTTAGTGAAGCCTGTACCAAGACAGGCCCGGGACTGTACAGCGCAGTGGACGCTTACGGCTGGCCCCCGGATCCATTCACTTGATTTGATAGTTGTTTAGTTCTTGCAATGTCTGTTTTCTGTCTTGTCCGCAGGTTTATCTTGTAGAATGTTTTGTTTTGTTTGTTTAGCGTGTAGTGCAGTCTCCCTGCATTTACTATTAGTTGTATTGCTCTATCCAGTTACTAAATGCCTGCCTCTTAAAGCTTATTATTATTATTATAATTATTAACGATTGAAGTCAAATAAATCAATAAAGTTATCTTTATCTTGATATTTTTGTTTATTTACAGCCCACTTGATGTATAATTGTAGTTCATGTGACCCAGAGTTCAATATACAACTAAACCTACACAGCGGAAACTCATACATGGATTAAAAGGAGTGGACTCCTATTATTTATAAAGATCAATGTATTAACACTATTACTCGGAAACCAGTTGACAAGAGTTATAGATAATAGTAAACAATATTATCACCCAATAATACTTTCTACAGTAGATATCGCTAGTGTGGTAAATTTCATAACCTTAGGGGATATCTCCTTGATATCGCTTTACATGGTCAATCAATAAGGAACTACTTGTTTTATTTTCAAAGAACAGATCATTTTTTATTTAAAGTAACTTTTTTTTTTTTATTAAAAAGGAACTATTTTTATTTAATTGACTTTGATGGAAACATTGGGTCAATTTAAAGGACTTTGCAATGGTTGAATTGCTGTCAAAAAATTGATGTATCACTTCGCCATAATGTATTCAGGTTGAGTTGGCAAAGCCTTGTTATACGCCCACATTTTCATGTGGACGTATTATGTCGTCGCCCATGTCCGTCCGTCCGTCCACAAGTGTTTGTGGACTCTCTACAGGTCACAATTCTTACCCGATTTTGACGAAACTTGAAATATAGGTTTATCCCCCAAAGATCTCGGCTGCTTTCGATATTGGCATGTATGGAATCAAAACTTTATGGATTATGGCCCCTGATTGTACGAAAAATCATGTTTTTAGCTTGTGGACCCTATAGAGGTCACAATTTTGAACCGATTTTGATGAAACTTTACATTCATGTTTATAACCCTAAGATCTTGGTTCCTTTCGATATTTGCGCCTATTCATTCTCGAACGTAATTTCCTGAATTATTGCCCCTGATTGTCCGAAAATCACCTATTTTAGCTTGTGGTACCTCTGGAGGTCACAATTATTATCTGATTGAAAAAACCGTTCGAATATATAACCGTTACACCCTAAGGAAGGTCGAGTTCAAATTTCGGAAAAATCGGGCCAAAGTTACCATACAAAATGGCTGCCGTTCGAACGCGAATACTGTTAAAAAATGGTATATCAAGGTTGTGGACCCTGTAGAGGTCACAATTTTAATTCAATTTTGATGAAACTTGAAATGCATGGTTATAACCCATAGATCTTGGTTCCTTTCGATATTTGGGCATATCGAATCGTAACTTCGTGAATTATGGCCCCTGATTATACGCAAAATCGCCTTTGTTTAGCTTGTGGTCCCTCTGGAGGTCACAATTATTATCTGATTTAAAAAATCGTTTGATTATATCACCGTTACACCCTAAAGAAGGTTGAGTTTGAATTTCGGAAAAATCGGACCAAAATTGCCATACAAAATGGCCGCCGATCGTACGCGAATACTGTTTAAAATGGTATATCAATGTTGTGGACCCTGTAGATGTCACAATTTTAATTTGATTTTGATGAAACTTGCAATGCATGGATATAACCCAAAGATCTTGGTTCCTTTCGATATTTGCGCATATTGGATTGTAACTTCCTGAATTATGGCCCCTGATTATACGCAAAATCGCCTTTGTTTAGCTTGTGGTTCCTCTAGAGGTCACAATTATTATCCGATTTAAAAAATCGTTTGATTATATCACCGTTACACCCTAAGGAAGGGTGAGTTCGAATTTCGGAAAAATTGGACCAAAATTACCATACAAAATGGCCGCCGTTCGTATGCGAATACTGTTGAAAAATGGTATATCAAGGTCGTCGACCCTGTAGAGGTCCCAATTCTAATTCGATTTTGACGAAACTTGAAATGCATTGATATTACCAAAAGATCTTGGGTCCTTTTGATATTTGCGCATATCGGATCGTAACTTCCTGAATTAATGCCCCTGATTATACGCAAAATCGCCTTTGTTTAGCTTGTGGTCTCTCTGGAGGTCACAATTATTATCCGATTTAAAAAATCGTTTGATTATATCACCGTTACAAGCTAAGGAAGGTTGGTTTCAAATTTCGGGAAAATAGGACCAAAATTACAATACAAAATGGCTGCTGTTTGTACGCGAATACTGTTAAAAAATGGTATTTCAAGGTTGTGGACCCTGTAGAGGTCACAATTTTAATTTCGATTTTGATGAAACTTAAATTGCGTGTTTATAACTTAAATATCTTGATACTTTTCGATATTTGCGCATATCAAATTGTAACTTAATGAATTATGGCCTTTGATTGTATGAAAAATCACTTTCGGTTTTGCTTGTTCTCTATCCATCTCTCGAAAATGTGGGCGTATCCTGCCTGGCAGCCGCTGTTTTTTTTACATTATCAACTTGTGTTTAAAATTTTTATATAAATAGACTGGTAGGAGATTCTCTATATATAAAGAGAAGTGTGTATGTTGTACGAGTGAACAGTGGTCGGTGATGGAGGTGTAAAATAAAAATAGTAATAAATTAAAAAATTAAAATATAACTATTTTCTACTTTGAACCGATCACTCTTGATCACTGATACATACATACGGGATTTTCCGACGTGGTTTTGCCTTGTCAGTGGTGCAGGGCCATGGCGGGCCTGATAAGTGCAGCTGTCTAGTCGTTCGGATCCTGTTAAAGATCCGTATGCAAGTCTTTATTAGCCCAGTCGGAGCAGAACAGAAGGACGTTAAACCCCCATTTCATTTCTGAAGACAAACTTCCACAAGTGTGATTAACATAAAGATTTTTATTACAGCCTATCACGAAATCATTGAAGGTGTATCATTTAAAAAAACATAGTTTGGTTGTTATTTCGGTTTGAAAAACATGATGAGAAAAGTAGACGTTGGCGGTGTAGCATAACTTGGACGCGAGACCGCTATGTTCTTATCATCTGAGTTGGTCATGTATCAACAGTTTTTTGGGATTTTCCTGTCTGGCTTTCCCATGTCCGTGATGTAGTTTGGATGGCCTGGCAAAACATTTGTCTAGTCACCTTAAATAACTCTTGATGGATGGCCCCGCAGAAAGTTCGCATAGTCCTTCGGATTGGTTATAAAAACGGACGTCCTCTGCACGCATTGGCAGTCACAAATAAAACTCTTGATGGTTGTAATTGGATGAAGAGTAGATTGTACACTATACGTCATGATGCCCGTCTTCATTAGCCCAGAAGAAAGTTTATTTTGTCATATATCTGATTTTTTTGGAATCAATAAAAAAAAAAGGTCGGTCCTCTTGTTATATAGAATATATAATCAATACATGTTTACAGATAAATTATATTTCTAGTGGTTGATGCAGATCTCACTACGTGTTCAGATACTTTATTACATCCCTACTATCAAAATGCTGAAGTTTCTCATCTTCATTGGGTCGTCTATATTTATAGGTATTAAAGGACTAAATATGTGCACATCTACAGATAATCTTATCAATACTACTTATCAAGGATTAAGATTAGTTAATCATATTATTTTCCAGTATCTGTCGGTAACTTTTATGACTTGTGGACAGAATTGTTTGAGGAGATCTGCCTGTAAGTCTTTTAATTATAATATTCAAAATGGAACTTGTGAATTAAACTATGTTGATGTTCAGATAGGAATCTTGGAAGCAACTGCTGACTATATGGTGACTGATATTCAAAACTGGACACAGGTAAGATTCGGAATGAAATATGAACAGTAAACGCTTCTTTATAATGACAGTTTAAAGGCATATTGTCAAATATGTGATAAATTTAAAAAAAAGGAATCCCAGATTTCACAGGGCGCTCATTGATAAAGAAATAGTTCGCAGTTCCAGCTCAAAATATTGAGCCGTTCGGACAAGGTGGCCTAAATTTAAAAAAAAAAAAAGATTCGTTAATCTGATTGAATTAGTTATCTGGCGCAGTTCCAGCTCAAAATATTGAGCCGTTCGGACAAAATGGCCTAAATTAGAAAAGAAACGTTATCCGCCAATCTGAAGGAAAACTTATCATTTGTATATTTACTCGAAACATTGTCTACTGGGCAAACAACAAAGACGGTGGTGGTGCCAAGTATGTCCACAAAGAAGATCTAACGACCATTTCCAGGCAAAATGAACATTTTTTCTGTCAGTAAGATATTTTCAGTAAAATAAAGTCGCTAAATTTGGGCAAAATTTGTTCGGCCCTCTTAATCACATCTTGTTCCGTACATCTACTATGAAATTTAAAATCCATAAAATATATTTCGTACGTTCCATCGATAGGTAAAGTTGATTTAAGTAGCATATAATATAACTGTCAACCTAATAAGAAATTTCAACTGTTAACTGTTTTATATTACATATGACTCAGGTTGATATGAGCATTATAAAATGTCTTAAAGTTATTAGTATAGTGAGACAATGCTAATAACGATATAGCTTGGAAAACATCTTCCCGTTAGTGGTTGCTATTTCAGGAACGTCGTTAAAAGCATGCATGATAATCAATCACAATTTTATTATCGACAGTTCTATTGATATTAGAAAATCTGAATTCACCCGGCTTGTATAAAAAATAATGTAAGGAACACGAACAATAAAAGATAGTGACGTAAAAATGGTAGAAACTAATGTACCATAGCGGAGTCTTGGTCGGTTCAAAAAATTGATTTTATCAACGGGGCTAATCAAATAAAATAAAAAAAAATAACAAGTACAAAACAATCCAAACCATTAGACAAAATTCGAAGTAGAAACTTATGTACCATAGCGGAGTCTTTGTCGGTCCAAAAAATTGATTTTATCAAATAAAATAAAAAAAATAACAATTAAAAAAGCAATCCAAACCATTAGACAGAATTCGAAGTCCTAAAAAAAGGGTTCAGGCAAAATAGTGTAATCATCATCTGGACTGTTCACGGTGTACAAAATACACGACAAACAGTGGTAACAGATGTCCGGAAGAGTAAGCTGAACCTGCCTGGCGCGCCAGACCCGCCATAGCTGCATCCAAACTATTAGGCGAAATCTCGGTAAAATAGACACAAGCAATGCATTGTATAACGAGGGAGTCTTTTACGTGTACGCCTCGGTTTCATACCACCCATATTACTATTGACACTGCATGCTCCTTACCAAAACATCCGCCCTGCAACACTAACAAAGGGAAACCACGGTGAAAAAATCCCGGAGAACTCTTTCAGCACCATCGGGACCGACTCCACCCCCTTCCTGGTAAGTAGGGTCGCTTTGGAACGGCCTTTCACGAATGAAGTTCTCTGACCGTTCCTGTTAATGCCTATAGAGTTCAATGATGAACATACCGCCCTGAACAACACCCGCTCTATATAGGTCTTTTTGGAGACCAGATACATGTACATGTTCCTTCTATTTTTCAACGTTTTAATTGGTCCGCCATTCCTGATATAAATGTGTTGACGCAAACACCCCGTGTCGCCACGAACTTGCTCCCACAAGGAAACAGTTCATGCCATAAATTGTTATTATTACATATCCGATCTTAATGTCTTCAAGATTCGCGTCGGTGGGTTAATACATAAAACTCTAAATTGCTTTTTTTTTTAGATGTGAAAACATTATTTGCCCACACGTTACCGGCAAAAGTAGTCAATGTATCAAACGTCAATACTTTGTTCAAACCATGGACCGTATATATTGAATCAAAAGTATGTCATCATGAAAATGCAAAAGGGGACGCAACTCGCCCAATCTGATACAGCTAAATTATATCTTGTTAAATTTTTTCCTATGACAAACTTCACCACGACCGTTAAAAAATTAAATGTATCTTGTATATATGTCGGACATGTTTATATCTATTATTCCTTAGTATTGTTGGGATTGTACAAAATTTGTAGTAATGGTAGACTTCCCTAAAATTATATACGCTTTTTGTGCAATCTTTACTAAATGTTCCAAAGATGCCCTTCCGAGCGTTTGAAGATATCACGAAGACAATTTTGATATTCCAACTAAAGGTCACATATTCGGACTATCTATATTAATGGCTTTTGTTTAAAGTTACAATTTCATAATTTTAAGTTACAGTTTTCAAATGTATTAAAATAAAGCCCTAAAATAGATGGCATCAATAAACAGGCCTACCTTGTTAGAGAATAATCCTATTAATCCTATAATTCACTATTGCCAGTTGTGAAATTGGAGAAAAAAAAGTTTCAACTTCAAATTCAAACGTTTGAAGATAGCTATTCCATGGTGGAGAATAGAAAACAAGGAAGGTAATTGGGAGGAATTTGTCTTATTATTTCCGGTGTGAAGATTTTTAAGTTAGAGAAAGATAACCTCTGATCGTATAATAGTCATAGACATACTAATATAAATAGTGAGTTGACAACCTATTGAGCAAAAGACCTAGAAATAATTATGGTTTTACTTTCTTAGAAAAAATGAAATTGTAACTTTGTTTAAAGCCTAAGCAGAGTAAATTTTCGATCAACATACAAATACCCAGATCGTAGCGTATCAATAATTGTTCAATAAATGTAATTAGTTGTGAAAGTCCGAATCTGTTGTGTTTTATATGTTCGATTCCGATCACCCACATTCTTGTATTGCATCAGAACACAACCCTCGCAAAGTTCATCCAGATTTTCCGGCGTGGTTTTCCCTTGTCAGTGATGCATAAGACGGAGGGCATGAGAAGGGCAGCTGTCTAGTCGTTCGAATGAGACGAAAAACCGAGGCCCCGTGTACACATTGGCGTGCACGTAAAAGATCCCTTGACAGTTGGAATTTCTCTCATACATGTAGTATGGCGTATGTCCGTCTTCATTAGCCCAGTTTAGGAAGAGAACAGTAGGACGTTAAACCCCATTTCATTTCATTTCATTTACAACCCTCGCCATTTCTTACAAACAATATCGCTTTAAGAGTGAAAGATACCATTTAAAAATGTTATAATTTTTATTTCATGATATTTGATAATTAGCTAGTCAGATATATTTTTATATAAAATAATTATAAAATATAATAAATGTATACATTGATACTAAAAATGGAGCATCCATATACAGGTTAATATTTAGTTTTTAAAGATGAATTCAAATAGTTTTCTTTTCTGTTAATTTTATAATATGGCACAATCTACGTCTGACATGTACATATACGTATACATCATAACTTATCAAAGATGGATTCATATATAATCCTTATAAGGCATATTGAAATAGATTTCACATAATAAAACACTTTTATAAATATACTTCTTCTGAATTAATTAACATGCAACATTCCAATACACATAATATACTAAGATACATGTATGCGTATTGAAATGTAGCATGTTTTTACAATCAAGAAGTAGGGAATCCATATAAGTACTTTATTTTATGAATTCAAATAGTTTTCTTTTTCATTAATTGTTAAATATTATAAAATACGCCTCACATGTATTTTTACATAGATATGTATGAATATGTCTGAATATACAATAGTTTAAGTAGTATACGTTATCTGGTCACATCATAGTATATAATAATAGAGACTTGTGTATTATACGCCATGAACACATTTTGTGGATATTTATAGCACTTTATAAATGGACATAGTATTTTTATTATAATAGCATTATCATTTATCAAAAATACACATTTACGGATTGAGAAACATACCCCATTTGAGTTTATATAAAAAATATAAATTTCAGGCACAAAAATCACATCGATGAAAAGTTTAAATCTAAAATTGCACTTTTTGACAATCACTATATAACAATCTTTCAGTCCTCTTTTCTTCCACAGCAGAACAATGATACCAGTCTAGCGCGAAATGATCTTTTGGATTTTATTACTTTGTCTGAAAATTAAAATATATAAATATTATACAAAGGCATTACAGATATATTAAAATATGACCGACCAAAGAGATATTTATCCTATAGACCTAAAGATGTAGATATATATCATCAGTTAAATATCTGTTTGATAAATATTACCTGGGATGTTATAAATATAGACCTATAGATGTAGATATCTATCACCAGTTAAATATCTGTTTGATAAATATCACCTGGGATGTTATAAATATAGACCTATAGATGTAGATCTTATATATCATCAATTCAATGTCCACTTGATATGTATTGTTACTACTCTACTTACTATTTAATTTGTCGTCTAATTTCGTGTCGTTATTTGTATGCTGAGTATTTTTGTGGTCATTATCCACAGGTCTTCCATATTTAAATATATCGTAAAATCTCTTTACAGGATCTGGCTTTACGTGACACTCTGAATCTGTAAACTGATTCAATTTTTTCAAGTTAAATTCGACCTCCTCGTACCCTCCAAAACCCCCAAACAGACAACAATATCCTTCATCATAAATATTATCCTCAGCTTTTACACATTTTTCTTTTTTTGATATTTTTTCATCATCTAAAATTGATCGTAGTTTATGTGTTTCGTTGAATTTTGCTCGAGCAACGCCAAAACAAGAATCTTTCATTATATCAGCATCATTCATTACTTTATCTGATTGTTCTTTTCCTTCTCTAGCTTGCCCGTCTCTTTCTTCCAATTCTCTTTCCAAATCGTTCACCATTTTTGATATTATTTTTTCATTTTCTGTCTCTAACACAGTAGTTGTTTTTTCAGCTTCTTGTACTTCGAGAGTAGGTCTATCTTCAGAAACTTGTTCAGCCTGTATAATCGAATTATAATTCTCCATTTCGTGTAATAGTTCTTGGACATTTAGCTCTTCCTCTAATTCCGCACAAACAGTATTAATTATCATTTCCGCCATTTCATAGGCTAAAAGATTTAAGAAAAAGAAGAATAAAATTGTGAAATAAATTTATATTTTCCACCTTATAAGGCTTGTAAGTTATATACAACAGTAATTAGAGAAGTAAAAGAGTCAGTATAATCGGTGCTAAAACTCAGTTAATTTTATTCCATGTATTTAACTTATTTCAATGATATTAATATAATTACCTTTTCGCTGGTACATTATTTCTTCTCTTATAGACAATCTCATTATATTAGATCTTGTAAATACTGTAAATATACAAAACAACAGTATAAAATAAAATATAGAAATGTTTTACTGAATTAAAAAAAAAATATAAAATAAAATATAGACATGTTTTACCCAACAAAATAACAGTCTGAAATATGGTATAGAAATATCCCCCCCCCCAAAAAAAAAAACCCAAAACAAACCAGTATGAAATATAATATATACATATTAATTACTTTATTCAATAAAATAACAGTATGGAATATGAAAGACATATTTTACTCAATAAAATAACAGTATAAATCAAAATATTAGACATATTATTTTACTCAATATAATAATAGATCAATACAATTAATTAACTTTGTGCGCTGATCTTTCAGTGATTTATAATGATTATTTTCCCCAAGTCTACGACAAAATGGATCAAGAATATAAAGAAAAGTTTGAAATATTTAACTTGTAATATTAATAACTCACCTGATAGTTAAAATAACACTTTTTCTGGTAAAACGCAGGAAAAATACAAGTTTTTAGCTAGATATTATATTAAACGCAGCTTTAATTCCAATAAATGGCTATAACTATGACGTCATATCATTATGACGTCACAATAGTCATAGTCATAGTTATCCAGTTAAAATTTCTGGATAGTTGGCATACAAAGTCTGGTAAATCGAATTCTAACTGACGTCAAAATACAGATCAATGCTATACATACATGTAGATGCTATAAGTCTCGGACCCCCCACCCCCACCCACCAATTTCGGTATGTTAAAATAGTTAAAATATTACGAGAGATATGCATCTGATTTATTTATTAAGACACAGCATGTACATGTATATGACAATAGAAATAAAACCCAATTTAGAAGCCTATGGCGGATATTTAACATTCTCGCCTTGACTTGCGGCCTACCAGCGAAACAAACAAATATTTAGCGTGGCTCTGTCCTCGCGGGTCGGCCATGCATCAAAAAGGATGGGGGTACTCGCTACGGTATCAGGAATATGCTAAATTCCAAGATTATTCATTCAAAATAGCCGCGTGTGTGTCTGACACGCACCAAAGCAACATGAATCATCCTTTAAATAGGGGGTAAGCAATAGCCTAAGCAGGCAAAGTTTTAAGACGATCTGTTAGGGCTCATTTAGTCCCAACCCTCAACAGTTAATGACGCTATATCCCGTTATTCAGCTAGTTTAAAAAAAAAACCAGACGTATAAAAATGTTTTCATAAACTCTTTTAGTTTTAAAACAAAGTTGTTTTCACATTTTGCGTGCTGAGTGTTCTAGCGAATAGTTATAGAAAGAGTCAGTGGGCACGCGCATAAATTGCACTTACGGGGCGAGAAGACAAGAAGCCGAGATTGTGACATGTCGGGGAAAGTCCCCCCCACCCCCCTCTGTTTCCATGCGTTACCACAGTATTCCCGCTCTAGACTTTTCGCGGAAATGGGCGCAATAGGCTTTCATATTGGTAGCGTGGCACGCAACGCCGGATTAACCATGGTGGGGGCCCTGGGGCCTGGCACATGTGGGGGGCCCCTGATCACCGACCGCGAAGCTCCGTGAGGGGGATCTGGGGCCGGGCCGTTTGTAGGATTGTAAAAGTAGGGGTGCAGCAGAGTGTTGGGGACGCCAATATATAATGCCCGAGTTACTGAGTGCAGAACGGTGCGTGTGTGTACGTGGGGGTCTTGAAGCCCCTTCCCCCTAAAATTTTGAAAATCAGACTGTCACAAACGCGTTTTCCATCCTCTTGGGGCTGCAGCCAACATCACTCCCGTGTGTCAATTTCGGCAGCGCTATTTCTCATTTTGATGTTAAGCACATATACCAAAATGACAAACTCTTTAACCTCTAAACTAGAACTAGTCCGAAACACCATAAGGGCACGTGGATAGCAGACCAGAACGAGAATCTCTAATCCTGTAATTTGGTGGCGGCGCCCCCAAAAAACAACAAGGTCCTGTCAAATGTGAAGAAGGGCGAACAAAACAAACCCTTTAATGTCATGTAGTGGGTCAGGCGCTGAGCCACTACATGAGATATAAGAAAGTTTGGATCAGGTGTGGAACCATTAGGAGCATCGCTATGTGATCATAATCAAATGTGAAGAAGGGCGAACAAAACAAACCCTTTAATGTCATGTAGTGGGTCAGGCGCTGAGCCACTACATGAGATATAAGAAAGTTTGGATCAGGTGTGGAACCATTAGGAGCATCGCTATGTGATCATAATCAAGTGTATTATTTCATAATTGAAAGGTTTTCAATTTCTAAGGAGGGAGCGCCTTATTTTTCTGGAAATTTCAGAAATTGGAGACAGGGGCAGACTGGTCCCCCGATGGGGGCCCTGTGCAGGGCAACTGAAGGGGCCCTTTAGAGTCAAACACCAAGAACAACCGCGGAGGGAGAAGCCCGACGCCCTGAGCGCCGAACTCGCGAGTTTTTTTTAGGGGGGTTCTCCCCCTAGAATTTTTTTTGAAATTCGCCAGCTGGAAACCCGTTTTCCAATCATCTGGGGATCTATTTTGGAAAAAGTAAAAATCCATTTTGGCGAGGAATTTCTTTGGGATAGTATTGTTTTCCAAGCATCTGGGGATCAATTTTGGAAAAGAGTAAATCTGCCGAATTTCAAAAACAAATACTTAAAAATAAAATTACTTAAAAAAATTATAAAATTACTTAAAAAAATTATAAAATTACTTAAAAAAATTATAAAATTACTTAATAAATTAATACAATTAATAAAATTACTTAATAAATTAATAAAATTACTTAATAAATTAATAAAATTACTTAATAAATTAATAAAATTACTTAATAAATTAATAAAATTACTTAATAAATTAATAAAATTACTTAATAAATTAATAAAATTACTTAATAAATTAATAAAATTACTTAATAAATTAATAAAATTACTTAATAAATTAATAAAATTACTTAATAAATTAATAAAATTACTTAATAAATTAATAAAATTACTTAATAAATTAATAAAATTACTTAATAAATTAATAAAATTACTTAATAAATTAATAAAATTACTTAATAAATTAATAAAATTACTTAATAAATTAATAAAATTACTTAAAAGTAATACTGTCGGCCAGTGATAAAAAACAAGACTTTGACATATATATCAACTGATGATGAATTATGGATAAAAGACTATTTACATTAAACTGGTAAACGTACAAATTACTAAATTAGTAGTTAAAACTTACAAGTATACTATTAAAAAAAAGTAGGGGATATTTGATTTTTAAGTGTTATTAAAGTCACTTAATGAAACTGACGAAGAAACAAATGACAAAATGAAATGAAGTTCACATTCATCGATTTATTCCAAATGATCGTTAGATTAAGTAAGGCACAGACCATCCTCGGTTACCCAGTGTACTCATTCCGTTCTACTCCACTATACCCTGGGTTAATCTATAGGGCTTCCACGATTTCAAATTGCTAGAATGTAGCTATACTGTACGAGCCAATCAGAAAACAGTTTACAAACCAATCGTTTCGCCTACGTTTTTATAAGGGTAGATAACCATATCCACGTCCATTTACTGATTGGTTTATATAAGTATTGTATATATTAATAATTTATTTATATTCAATTGTATTATTATCAAAATCTGAAGTATGTGTTGTTGATTTCAAATATGTATAACATATATATGTTTCACTTTTGTTATCATTATTACTATTCGTTCTTTGTTTGAAATAATAATAATAATAATATGCCGTTTTGTTATGTTTATTATTAATGGAAGTATACTCGTTAATTTAAATCCCAAGTACTTATCTACGATATCACGTGTACCTAAAATCGTGGAACGAACACACAATTCTCGAAAAAAAACTAATGACTCTACATGAATAAATGAACGTTTTATCTTAAATAATAAAACATATAATTACGCTTTTAGAAAAGGCCAACTCCTAACACTGTCGGAAGAGAGTAACGTCCCTTTGGTCAACTTCCTTTTCGAATAACAGTTTGTGGGATTGGTCGATAAAATAGCACAAGCATCAATAGTGGATAACTTGAAAACGTGTCTCCCCCATAGATTAACCCAGGGTATAGTGGAGTAGAACGGAATGATTGCACTGGGCAACCGAGGATGGGCACAGACTGACCATTATAAGGGTAAAATGATACCCGGGGTCAAACAGCAAAGTTACCACAGCATCACAACAAAGTCAGTAACGGGTAAATCCTCCTCTGTTTGCCAAACAAGCATTGATCCGACGTGGCATACTCCTAATGAGACGTCTAAGGTCATTTTGGTTCAGATTGTCCCATTCCTGTTGCAACGCAGCAGCAAGTTCTTGGACATTGACAGGACGTTGTTGACGTAACCTCTGTCCAAGCATGTCAAGACATGCTCGATGGGGGAGAGGTCGGGACTAAGTGCTGGCCAAGGTAATGTGGTGATGTTCTGTTGTTGGAGGTAACCTGTAACGATCATGGCCCTGTGGCATCTTGCGTTTTCATCCTGGAAGATGAAACGGCGGCCATGACGTCGTGCGAACGGCACAATATGGACTGCCAAGATGTTGTCCTGGTAGTACTGGCCTGTAACACGCCCTGCAACAACATGTAAAGCCGTTCTTCCAGCAACAGTGATGCCTCCCCACACCATAACAGAACCACCCCCAAATCGATCATGTCTGATTACGTTAACGTTCTGGAAGCGCTCGTTTCGACGACGCCACACCCTCCTACGTCTGTGCAAAAAATCAACAGTGAACCTTGACTCATCTGAAAACATCACATTGCTCCAGCGTCGATTATCCCAGTGTTGACGATCCCTACACCAACGACGTCTTGTCTGAATGTGATTATCTCTCAAACAAGGGATCACGCGAGGACGTCGGACGCGAAGGTGACCCCTATGCAGTCGATTCAGAATGGTCTGAAATGAGCCATTTACAAGTACCTCCCCCAGAAAATAAAATTCTGCCACAAAATTAGCGCATTCTGGCGTTATTTCAGTGGACCAATCCATGCGAGTGCTATGAAATGATGTCAGTTCTAGAGGAGTGGGCTGGACGCAATGACATTTTTTATGTGGGCCCCCTAATGTGGGGGCCCTGGGGCCTATGCCCCATGGTGCCCCATGGTTAATCCGGCCCTGGTGCCACGCTAATTTAATATAGGCCTATATTAATATGTATATATATATATATAAATATCGCGGAAAAAACGTTAGCATAAAAATGTAGTTTTGTTTTGCCATCTTTAACTTCAATTATATATGAAATATTACCAAAAGAGCATAATTGTTCTATGGACATTTATTTCAAAACCACTAGGCCACCCCCCCCCCCGCATATTCGGACTGTCCATCTTAAAGTTACAATTTCATATTTTTAAGTTACATTTTTAAAATGTATTAAAATAAAGTCCTGAAATAGAGGGCATCTATAAACAGGCCCACCTCGTTAAAGAATAATCATAGTAATCCTATAATTCACTATTGCAAGTTGAGAAATTGGAAAAAATTTAATTTTAACTTTAAATTCAAACGTTTAAAGATAGCTATTCCATGGTGGAGAATAGAAAACAAGGAAGGTAATTAGGAGGAATTTGTCTTATTATTTCCGTTGTGAAGATTTTTAAGTTAGAGAAGGATAACCTTTGATCGTATAATAGTCATAGACATACTAATATAAATAGTGAGTTGACAACCTATAGCAAAAGACCTAGAAATAATTATGGTTTTACTTTCTTAGAAAAAATGAAATTGTAACTTTGTTTAAAGCCTAAGCAGAGTAAATTTTTTGATAAACGTACAAATACCCAGATCAATAAATGTAATTAGTTGTGAAAGTCCGAATCTGTTGTGTTTTAAATGTTCGATCCCGATCACCCACATTCTTGTGTTGCTTCAGAACACAACCCTCGGACTGTCCATCTTAAAGTTACAATTTCATATTTTTAAGTTACATTTTTAAAATGTATTAAAATAAAGTCCTGAAATAGAGGGCATCTATAAACAGGCCCACCTCGTTAAAGAATAATCATAGTAATCCTATAATTCACTATTGCAAGTTGAGAAATTGGAAAAAATTTAATTTTAACTTTAAATTCAAACGTTTAAAGATAGCTATTCCATGGTGGAGAATAGAAAACAAGGGAGGTAATTAGGAGGAATTTGTCTTATTATTTCCGTTGTGAAGATTATTAAGTTAGAGAAAGATAACCTTTGATCGTATAATAGTCATAGACATACTAATATAAATAGTGAGTTGACAACCTATAGCAAAAGACCTAGAAATAATTATGGTTTTACTTTCTTAGAAAAAATGAAATTGTAACTTTGTTTAAAGCCTAAGCAGAGTAAATTTTTTGATAAACGTACAAATACCCAGATCAATAAATGTAATTAGTTGTGAAAGTCCGAATCTGTTGTGTTTTAAATGTTCGATCCTGATCACCCACATTCTTGTATTGCTTCAGAACACAACCCTCGCACAGTTCATCCAGATTTTCCGGCGTGGTTTCCCCTTGTCAGTGATGCATAAGCCTGAAAAGGACAGCTGTCTTGTCGCTCGGATGAGACGAAAAACCGATGTCCTGTGTACACATTGGCGTGCACGTAAAAGATCCCTTGACAGTTAGAATTTCTCTCATACATGTAGTATGGCGCATGCCCGTCTTCATTAGACCAGTTTAGGAACAGAACAGTAGGACGTTAAACCCCATTTCATTTACAACCCTCGCCTATTCTTACAAACAATATCGCTTTAAGAGTGAAAGATGCCATTTAAAAAATGGTATAATTTTTATTTCATGATATTTGATAATTAGCTAGTCAGATATATATATATATATACAAAATGATTATAAAATAATAATAAATGCATACACTGATACTAAAAATGGGGCATCCATATACAGGTTAATATTTAGTTTTTAAAGATGAATTCAAATAGTTTTATTTTCTGTTAATTTTAAATATATTACAATCCACGTCTGACATGTACATATACGCATCATAACTTATCAAAGATAGATTATAATCCTTTTAAGGCAATGGAAATAGATTTCACATAATAAAACACTTTTATGAATATACTTCTTCTGAATTTATTAACATGCAACATTTTAATACACATATACTAAGATACATGTATGTGTATTGAAATATAGCATGTTATTACAATTCAGAAGTAGTAAATCCATAATATAAGTGCTTTAGTTTCATTTTTCATTAATTGTAAAATATATTATAAAATACGCCTCACATGTATATTTACATAGACATGTATGAATATGTCTGAATATACAATATTAAAAGTATAGTCTACATTATCTGGTCACATCATAGTATATTATTAGAGACTTGTGTATTATACGCCATGAACACATTTTGTGGATATTTATAGCAATTTATAAATGGACATAGTATTTTTATTATAATAGCATTATAATTTAACAAAAATACACATTTACGGATGGAGAAACGGACCACATTTGAGTTTATATAAAAAATATAAATTTCAGGCACAAGAATCACATCGATGAAAAGTTTAAATCTAAAATTGCACTTTTTGACAATGAATATAACAATCTGTCAGTCTTCTTTTCTTCCGCAACAGAACAATGATACCAGTCTTGCGCGAAATGATCTTTTGGATTTTGTTACTTTGTCTGAAAATTAAAATATATAAATATTATACAAAGGCATTACAGATATATTAAAATATGACCGACCAAAGAGATATTTATCCTATAGACCTATAGATGTAGATATCTATCATCAGTTAAATATCTGTTTGATAAATATTACCTGGGATGTTATAAATATAGACCTATAGATGTAGATCTTATATATCATCAATTCAATGTCCACTTGATATGTATTGTTACTACTCTACTTACTATTTAATTTGTCGTCTAATTTCGTGTCGTTATTTGTATGCTGAGTATTTTTGTGGTCATGATCCACAGGTCTTCCATATTTAAATAAATCGTAAAATCTCTTTAAAGGATCTGGCTTTACGTGACACTCTGAATCTGTAAACTGATTCAATTTTTTCAAGTTAAATTCGACCTCCTCGTACCCTCCAAAACCCCCAAACAGACAACAATATCCTTCATCATAAATATTATCCTCAGCTTTTACACATTTTTCTTTTTTTGATATTTTTTCATCTTCTAAAATTGATCGTAGTTTATGAGTTTCGTTGAATTTTGCTCGAGCAACGCCAAAACAAGAATCTTTCATTATATCAGCATCATTCATTACTTTAGCTGATTGTTCTTTTCCTTCTCTAGCTTGCCCGTCTCTTTCTTCCAATTCTCTTTCCAAATCGTCCACCATTTTTGTTATTATTTTTTCATTTTCTGTTTCTAACACAGTTGTTGTTTTTACAGCTTCTGGAAGTTCGTAAGTAGGTCTATCTTCAGAAACTTGTTCCGCCTGTATAATCGAATTATAATTCTCCATTTCGTGTAATAGTTCTTGGACATTTCGCTCTTCCTCTAATTCTGCACAAACAGTATTAATTATCATTTCCGCCATTTCATAGGCTAAAAAATTTGAAAAAAAAAAAATGAGATTGTGAAATAAATTTATAATATAGATGTTGTATATTTTCCACCTTATATACAACAGTAATTAGAGAAGTAAAAAAGCCAGTATAATCGGTGGTAAAACTCAGTTAATTTTATTCCATGTATTTAACTTATTTTAATGATATTAATATATTTACCTTTTCGCTGGTACATTATTTCTTCTCTTATAGACAATCTCATTATTTTAGATCTTATAATATCTACTGAAAATATTAAAATAACAGTATAAAATATAATATAGACTTATTTTTACACAATAAAATAACAGTATAAAATAAAATATAGTCATGATTCACTGAATAAAATAACAGTATAAAAAAGAATATAGACATGTTTTACTGAATAAAATAACAGTATAAAATAAAATATAGACATGTTTTACTGAATAAAATAACAGTATAAAATAAAATATAGACATGTTTTACTGAATAAAATAACAGTATAAAATAAAATATAGACATGTTTTACCAAATTAAATAACAGTCTGAAATGTGGTATAGAATATTTTTTACCCCAAAAAATAACAGTATGAGATGAAATAGCCATATTAATTATTTTATTCAATAAAATAACAGTATGAAATAATAAAACATATTAATTTTTTTATTCAATAAAATAACAGTATAAATTAAAATATTAGACATATTTTACTTAATATAATAATAGATCAGGGGACGGTTGCTCAAAACTAAGTTATTTTAACGATCCGTTAAACTCTAACGGACCTATGTCTTGTTAACGTGTTTGTTAAATTTACTACAGAAAACACTATTTTCTGCCTTGTCCTCAGGTTTATCTTGTATATTCTGTTTTGCGTGTAGTGCGGTCCTCCTGCACTTACCAATAGAACAGAATAGAATACTTTATTTTTTCTTTTAGAAATATTAACATAAATCTGTAGGAAACATTTGCGCCACCGAATGTTTGGGGCCTTTATTTCCAGCAACAATCTTTCTCTGCGTTAAAGTTAACGGATCGTTAAAAGATAACGGAGCTTTGAACAACCGGCCCCGGTTATAATTTCAATACAATTAATTAACATTGTGCGCTGATCTTTCAGTGGTTTAATGATTATTTCCCCCAAGTCTACGACAAAATGCCTCAAAAATTGAAAGAAAAGTTTGAAATATTTAACTTGTAATATTAACGACTCACCTGATAGTTAAAATAACACCTTTTCTGTTAAAACGCAGGGAAAATACAAGTTTTTAGCTTGATATTATATTAAACGCAGCTTAATTCCAAAAAATGGCTATAACTATGACGTCATATCATTATGACGTCACAATAGTCATATGCCATAGAAATAAATTATAATAATATAGTCTATATTTCTATGTCGTAAATATGCATAGTTATCCAGTTAATATATCTGGTTAGTTGGCATACGACGTCTGGTAAATCGAAATCTAACTGACGTCCAAATGCAGTTGATGCTATTCATACATGTGGATGGTATAAGTCTCGGAAATTTCGGTATGTTTTAAAATAGTTAAAATATTGATGGACATCAACAATGCCTTCAGTGTTGTTTACGAGAGATATGCATCTGAATTATTTATTAAGACACAGCATGTATGACATTAGAAATGAATCCCAATTTAGAAGCATATTGCGGCCATTTAACATTCTAGCCTTCACTTGCGGCCAACCAGTGAAACAAACAAAAATTTGGCGTGGCTCTGTCCTCGCGGGTCGGCCATGCACCAGAAAGGGTGTTGGTACTCGCTAGGGTATATGCTGAATTCCAAGATGATTCATTCAAAATAGCGGTGTGGGGGTCTGACACGCACCAAAGCAACAGGAATCATGTTTTAAATAGGGGGTAAGCAATAGCCTAAGCAGGCAAAGTTTTAACCCTCAAGCTGTGTACGTAACTAACGTGACGAAATTTACGGTAGCTGACTTTTTATTCGCACGTATCCAGTGAATGGCCATTTTGCTCAGTAATCCCAGCCAGAATTTGGCTATTTTTTAAAATTGCGTTAAAGTTTTAAATTTTTTGTTTAGAACTGAAATAAATTAACTATTAGTCAATCCCCACGCTAAAAACATCAGCAGAATTCATTGTGTATATGTGAAATAGACCCGACCGAAGCACAAAATACCGGTAGTGCCAATAGTGCGGCCCCCGCGTGTGTCAAATGTCCGTTTAAACTTGCTTATTCTGTTAAAATCCCATTTTCTTCCGGGGATTATTAATCAATCTCGAGTTGTGTCCGTGTTATTGCACAGACAACCCTGATACGACCACAGGCGTAGGAGCTCGATGACAGTTAGGGGGGGGGGGGCTTTAATAGAAAAAAAGGTCGTCGAATTTTTCATTGCCCGAAATTAAATTCTACGCCTATGGATACGACGCAGGTTTTCGATTGTACTTTTGTTTGTTCGTTTACAGACAGACTTATGTTCGTTGACCTTCGCGACCTGTGACGTTTCATGGCTGTTCACTTTGTCAGAGTCACTTTTCTGCAAGTAGGGTGAGTCTGTCGTTCAGATTGCCTTAAGCTGCTGAATTGTATGACGTCGTCAACTGAATTGTTTTGGGGAATACATGCATGACGTTGAGCGCCTCTACTAAAACTGATATAGTTGCCAGAATCTGCTAATCAGATTTTTAGCACTGATACACTGTAAAAATTTGAGTCAACAACTGTGATCAAATTATCACAGAGTACACTCTTCACCGTTATAAATAATACGTCCAACACTCTTTGGCAGTTAGCCGTGACATAACGTCACGTTTGTGGGGAGGGGGGGGAATGTATCATCACATACGTCCCCAAAATATTCGGATAATTAGCGAAGAAAATGTAAACAAATCAACAAGAATGACAGAAGACAACGCTTCTTTCGTTTAATGTAACGCAACCTATCGATCATGGGAGTTAACTCCATTAAACGCCCGGAAATAAATACAATCGGTAATCCCGGAATATTCCAGGAGCCGTATACAGAGGGTTCGGGACGATCCCGCAATATTCCGGGTCCCGCAAGACACAGGTTAAGACGTCCCAACCCTCAAAAGTTAATGACGCTATATCCCGTTATTAAGCTAGTTTAAAAGAAAAAAAAAACAGACGTATAAAAATATGTTTTCTAAAGCTCTTTTAATTTTGAAATACTAGTAATGTTGTTTTCACATAATAATATTGCGTGCTGAGTGTTATAGCGAATAGTTGTAGAAAGAGTCAGTGGACATGAGCATGAATTGCACTTACGGGGCGAGAAGCCAAGAAGCCGAGATTGTGACATACATAATTAATAATATCATCTGAAGACGCCTACAGAAGGCAGACAGCTAGCTTATATGATCAAAAGAACTGAAGTGGTGAATTTTTTGACCTGGACGGTATTTTTTTTTTACTCATTTATGTATATATAAATCCATAGAACACACCTTACCTTACTTTCCTTAATCAAAACGTGACCCGATGATGTTGCATTTTATATGAAATGACCCTTAAGAGACATTAAAAATAGACTTTCATCATAAACACTATACATGCATTTTAAACTGATAAAAATGTTACTTGTTTACTGACCGTTCTTCAACTTATTGACTGTATTATCGAGACCATTTAATACCATTACAGAACCTTGGGAAAACAATCCGAATTATGTTTTTGCTAAAAACATCGTTATAGCAAATGAAATATACCACCAACATTCTACATGTATATGGAGAAATAAAATGTTGTATACTAAACCAATGGCATTGTTAATAAAATACCAAATTTTATTTATGTTAAAAAGAAAACATATTTTTTTTTACCTTGTTGTCATAACCAACAATTCAAATTACTATAAGTAGATTTTTGTAAGAGCTTTATTATTTGATAGATGTATAGTTAATGTCACGTGCGATGGCTATATTTATAGGATAATACAAACTTCTGTTGATATTGCCATGTCGTGTCTTTGTCGTGTAATAGCAAGAGAAATCGTCATAGTATAACATTAATAAGCAAAGGCCCTTTTTATACGCCCACATAGAAATTTGGTCGTATATTGCCGTCGCCCCCGTCCGTCCGTCGGTCCGTCGGTCCGTCCGTCCGTCCATCGTCCACAATTTCTTGTGAACGCACTAGAGGCTAAAGTTAATATCCGATTGACTTTAAATTTATACACAGTGTTTTAGGTCATCAGAGGAAGTCCCCTATTTCACTATGAAAAATCTTGTGAACGCTCTAGAGGCTAAAGTTAATATCTGATTGAATTAAGATTTATACACAGTGTTTAAGGCCACGAGACAAAGAAGCCTAGGGATTTTTAGCGATATCCGATAATTGCATCCAGAGTTATGGCCCTTGATCACTTTGAAAAATCTTGTGAACGCTCTAGAGGCTTAAGTTAATATCTGATTGAATTAAGATTTATACACAGTGTTTAAGGCCATGAGACAAAGAAGCCTAGGGATTTTCAGCGATATCCGATAATTGCATCTAGAGTTATGGCCCTTGATCACTTTGAAAAATCTTGTGAACGCTCTAGAGGCCAAAGTTAATATCTGATTGAATTAAGATTTATACACAGTGTTTAAGGCCATGAGACAAAGAAGCCTAGGGATTTTCAGCGATATCCGATAATTACTGCCTGAGTTATGGCCCTTGGTCACTTTGAAAAATCTTGTGAAAGCTCTAGAGGCTAAAGGTAATATCCGATTGAATTTAAATTTATACACAGTGATAACGGTCAGGAGACGAAGCGATATCCGATAATTACTGCCAGAGTTATGGCCCTTGATCACTTTGAAAAATCTTGTGAACGCTCTAGAGGCTAAAGGTAATATTCGATTGACTTTAAATTTATACACAGTGTTAAGGGTCATGTGACGAAGAAGCCTATTGATTTTCAGCGATTTCCGATAATTGCTGTCAGAGTTATGGCCCTTGATCTCTTCAAAAAAGCTTGTGGACGCTCCAGGGGCTAAAGTTAATAACCGATTGACTTTAAATTTATACACAGGGTTGAGGTTCATGAAACAAAGAAGCCTGGGGATTTTCAGCGATTCCCGATAATTACTGTTAGAGTTATGGCCCTTGATCACTTCAAAAAATCTTCTGGATGCTCTAGAGGCTAAAGTTAATATCCGATTGACTTGAAATTTATACACAGTATTGAAGGTCATGAGACGAAGAAGCCTATTGATTTTCAGAATATTAAGTGTTTCATATACTAAACGTTAGCATGGAGGAGAACTTTATCAAAGCCAAACAAATTCGAATGATTTTCTGATAATTACATAATGAGTTGTTACTTGTTATATGATTTTTGTGTATTATAAATGTTTCATTACTGAAAAAAGTAAAATATGCGACAACTCTTGTTGACTGCCCGGACGATTTAGCTTCGGTGGGCGTATGTTTCGTTGCCTGGCAACCTATCTTTTACTTCTGAAAGTGCCTTTTTTATTTCTGAAAGTGCCTTTTCTCAGACCCAAATATGTCCGAAAATATCAGTCAAATAGCTCTTGGAATTGCTACAGATACAAGGAACAGGGATGTAGCCACGTCAGGCGGTACTATTTTTTGCCGCCAAGCACAAAGAAAAAACTGAAAAAAGCCGCCAAGTCGTATTTAAACCCTCTCGACTTCGTCCTTCTCTGTACGCAAACTCAGCGCTCGAAATTTACCACGGCAAACGGCAAAGCCATGATCAAAGCCCAGACAAAGCATGTCTGTCACGGTTTTATTTATTTTTGTGTGTCGTAGTAGACCCTATCATCCAAATTTACGGCACTCCAACATTAAAGGTTAAGATACCGTTAATGGTGTCGTGCGTTCGGTTTCACGATCAATTTTTAAGGTACTTAATCTACGTTTAATCCCAGCCTATCCACAATGTCAATGTTTCTTATTTTAATTTTTGCTTGTGTTGATCGTGGATTTGCTACGGCCCGGGAGTAGGGCTAGGAGGACGATGAGAGCTTTCTCACCTTCTGTCTGACCTGATTCTCATTCCACCGTAATAATAATATAATTTGTGAGACACAAGTCAAATAAAACAACGTGTTTTAATTATCAATATCTACCTGTTGTCATAATCCGTTGTATTCAAATAAAACACAAACGCCGTTTTAAGAATAGGCCTCTATAAATTTGAATATATAAATATAAATTGATTTGCACTGAAGCAAATAAGAGACCACGCCCCCCTCCCAAACATTTTTGTAACTCACCTCAGCAGCGTGCCCTCATTTTGCTGCGCCCCCCTATTCGAAATTCCTAGATCCGCCCCTGATAAGTTATTTTTAGAATGTGTCGAGGCATCCTTTTATTGGTTATACGAAGGCTTTCTGAAAAGTTCTAAGCCCAAAAAGGATATATCTAATGGGTGAATCATAGACATAAGAACTGCAGCTTTAGTGTTATTATTGTCTTCGTACCAGACCCATTCGGCAAACCTCGACATATTCCGGTACCCTCCGTAACCCTACGTCTAGACTCGGATGTATGACAGTAAGTGATATGTACCTACGACCATATAATATGACCTCATAAAATGCGTAGGAATGTCTCCGATCTAGCATTTTCCTACGCGATACGGGCCAGGAATTTAGCTTGCCAAAAGTCTGTAATACTGGAAATTGTGGTCTTTCACCGGGATATTTCACGTATTGCATAGTTTAGAGTAATGTTTAACGTATAGCTTGTATGTTGTCTAGGAGGGGGGTGGGTTGGGGTGAATGGCCGAATGGTAAGCACGCGCGTGCTGTATCATAGAGCATGTCATTGAGTCAGCTGGCGTGGTTTCGAATCGCCGGCTGTACGTGACAATGAGTATGGTCGTCTGTCCAGCCTCGTGGGTTTTTTCCGGGTCCTCCAGTTTCCCCCCACTGCAAAAGACCCCTATGCGCAAGCGAATTATTGAAATAAAATTAAACCAGACTCTCCACGCAACTAACAAGTGAAACCACGTTAGAAAATTCCGAAGTACGCCTACTTCCGTGCCAACACCAGGCTCGAACCCGTACCACCCATTCGGCGAGCTAGCGCCCTACCCAATGAGCCACCATGGCTCCCGTTAAATGGGTGTCTTGTACTGCAACAATTTCGATTATGAAATATAAAGATTATTGAACTTAATGTTTCTTGTGCTGTTACAAGTCTGATAATCAATAGATCGTTTTACCTAAGATAAGATCCATTTGACATCATGTGATATAGATTCATATTGATTCAACTTCCTGTTTTTGCCAATTCCATAATAAAACCAATCATTGTAAAAAAAATATTTTATGAATTAAATTTTAAAAATTCAAATAAAAATACATTTACGCATTAAATAAAACAAATGGTTATATTATGACATTAATGAGAGGGTCTTAAAGGTCCAATTGTAAGATTTAGATCTTCACAAGTTCAAAACAGTGACGGATCATGGCTCAGACCCATTTCGCATTTCGATGAGTTTTGGAATTATCAGGTTGGTAATGATATCAACCGTTAGAAAAACAGAATTGAATCGATTCTCCAAGTATATTCCCGAAGAAACAAATTCTGAACTATTCTGATTAATAATCTAGATCGACACTAACTGCTTCGAACTATGATTTCCTGCTCGAGATAATTATACTCTACAGATGACCATTTCCGATCGAAATTCCAAAAAATGTATCCTGCAAGAAAGGAAAGACCCCCCCCCCCCCCGAACACCTGTCCACCTCCCCTCTGGGGTGTCATCTTGTCACTGGAGCTCGGCAGCTAAATTGCCTCAGGGCCCGGCTATCTCATAACCCCGTACTGGTTCAAAGTCCAGTCACTCAAAATCCTCCAAAGACTTTAACATCGAAAACACGAATTATTGGCCAATTTAAATCAACATTGATGATGTAAACTTACCGGGAAAAGATGAGCTTCTGATATCCGATATTTTAAATAAAATACTTTTTTTAACATTGGTACGCGAATCGTTTACCATAATGCGCTTCAGTCCAGTTTTAATAAGAGACTTAAGGAGCGAGGCTAGACATATTGCACCATACCATACGGGGCATGTTGACTGGAATAACCAGACGCTATAGAAATCTGCACTAGATTAAGACTGCATGGCTTATTTCGCAGAACATAACTGATTTGAAATTGGGGAAAAACGGAAACCACTGAATGTAAATCAGTTTATATACATTCATTACAGTATTATATGCGTTGCGACCCACTTTTGACAATTTCTAGGGCCCAAATGTTAACGATTTAGCTCCTTTAAGGCCGTCTAATTTAAACGTGACTCTACTAATTTCACACCGCCATCTTTGTTTCTATCGTATACTCGTTTATTTTGCTCTAACATCGAGGTCGAGATATTATCTAATCTACCGTCCTGTTGTAGTAGACTACATTACCACCTAAAAAACACTTTCAGTCCTTGCTCGTGAAATTGTAACTAAGATAAATCCTAATTTTAGTAATTTGATTGGATAATATCAGATTGATTTGAGTGCTTAACAAATCAAAATCGAAGTATCTACTAAAATCTGGATTGTATCTTTAGATATCGAGAAACAGGGCCCAGTGTCAGGCATACCTCTCCGAACTGTTACTTTCATATATAATTCAATGTAAAGATATATCAACTGCGTGTGTTTCTGTAAACCTAAAAAATCACAAAACAAATCGAATAAAAAAACACAAAATTAATTGAAACAACACAGCAGACAAACTCTATTTATTATTGATTATATTGTAACATAACCGAATCAAAGAGGTTTCACTCCTTTAAATGAGGGAATCATGTATTATTGCTAAACAACAGTTTGTCCTTTATTTGGTCTCAATTGGATTAACTTATATTGATTCTTAACATATCTGACATATATTCAATTTGAAAAATCATGTTTATAATCAATGCTTACAGAGGCGTACATGTTATTGTTCGAAGGGATTGTCAATATTCATAAAGGCGTACGGGCTGGATGACAGTTAGGTGGGCAGAACCCGATATGCCCGAAAAAGATTCGGGTTTACAGCGGCGCCGGTTTTCCTCGAGAGGCGAAGAAACGGAGCTCTTATCTTGTATGCACCCCCCCCCCCTTAAGCTGCAAACACGTTTTCCTGCTATTTCAGCTGTTGAACAAAGCAACTTCAAAGTGGTCTTATATAGCCTAATTAAGGTGGCTGACTCGAATTCCAATCAATCGTTCACAGTTCTCGAGGACGGGACCGTTAGATGAAAATTTACCTGCCACAAACGCCTCTTCCTGCTATCTCAGCCGCTGAACGAAGCAACTTCAAAGGGGTTTAATATAGCCTAATTTGGTCCAATATAGCCTAGTGACAATCTCGTTCCCAGAGTCAGCCGCGGGGCCGGAGGCCTCTGGAGTCACCATCCATCCTCTGCAAATTTTTCCAGACCTAAGCCCTGCCCATTCTGACCTCTCATTGCTCAATCTTTTTTGGGTCGATTTCTCGAAATCAAGAGGTCGGATCGTCGTTTCGTTTGTTGTAAAATTATCCCTGATTCCATGTCAACTCGCTGACATAAAAAAAATGGATCCTAAACGTACACATTCAAGTTTTTGTAAAGATCTATTTTTCTACGCGTGGGTATATTTTTAAGTGATTCGGTCGTCCAGGCACGTAAAATAAACACATGTCACGGGATTCGTCACTTTCGGGAAAATGGCTACCCCGAGTCACCAGAGCAATTTCTCCAACAATTTGTCTGGTTTTCGACATTGCCTACCTGACTGACTCGAATTGCAAACAACCAATCAATCGTCGCGTCGTCTCACCCTCCCGGAGAAAATTTTGTAAATTTAGTCACTTCAAATGCGTTTCTTCTATTCTAGCCCGTGTAAGCAACTCTAAAAGTATCCTATGGTTTTGTAACCGAAAAACAACTATGTATTCCAACCATCAAATCGGACTGTTGCTTCTGCATTCACAAATAATAATCGATGCCCGAAAAATGTCGCACAAAGTAGAGTGGCTCCAGAAAAAAAAGTTTTAATCCATGGTTAACTTAGTACAAACTCGTGATATTCAATTAAAAGTAAACTTAGTGCTTTAATAGAAACATTTCGCACCTGAACGTAAACGAGTACGGTTACACATAGCTATCCCTTAACGGTTAGACGGCTTTTATAGGTTTCGCATTTTTAACGTATAGCTGATATATTTCGCTCATGTATGTCTAGTCAAAATAGCAGGGGCTTTTAATGAAAATATCGAGAATGGCGACAAGTACATGATTCTTCATCAATTGGAAAATGTTGATGCACAACGCAATGGCCATGTAACATACAATGCAGATGTTGATTTTAATCTTAGCGATGATCAGTCCGTGGATTTATTTAGATTTGATAAAGATTCAATAAAGAGGCTTGCTATTGCATTGAAGCTCCCCGAGAGACTCGTCTGCGAAAACCGGACAGTTGTTGGTGGCTTGGATGCGTTACACTAAAAATCGGATATACAAAATATGTAAATAAATAAGAATTCAGTAAAGTAGTTACTTCTATGGTGGGACTGCTCGCTCTTGCTTAGAGAACGGTTTTACACAAAATGGTGAGTGATACGCAAGCCGCTTTCTTAGCAGCAGAATAAGCACGTGCAACTACAGCTAAAGGAGAAAGTTTGGAATCAGACCACTGATGATTTTTAACAGTAAACAGAACAACTTGCACGTTCAAACCCTCTGCTGTAGGCCTAACTTTTTCTCCACAGCTTCCCATTGAATTTGAGAAGGGGACCACTGCACTTACACTTCTTTTAACAGATTGATATTCATTGCAGGATAAAAGCGTGTCGGCTTTTTTGCTGCTGTTACCATCGCCATTTCTATATAAAAAAATAATAATCGAAGAAACAAAACAGAATTTTTGTCCTAGTATAGGGGTCTTTTAAAAGTGCCTTTTAGACAGGTTTTTGATGTTTAAAACAAAAATAATCATTAATTCTTTGGACTACATTGTATTAACAAAGATGTGTAAATCATGAAATAGTTTGTTTATATCCAAAATTATGAAAAAATTGAAGATTTCTTACTCGTTTTTCGACTACGTGTAGTAAGCTGACTAGTCGTCCTTCTGTACGAATAGCAGATAGGAAAACTTGCTGTGACGCCACAAGAGCACACAAACTGATGACATATCCGTTCCACTAAGATCACAAATTAGTTTCTACCACGTGCAGTGACCTGACTAACCGTCCTTCAGTCCGCATTGCGGATAAGGAAAGTTGCTGTGACGTCACAAGAACACACAGATTGATGACGTATCCGTCCCACTAACTGTATACGTACTGGTGCGAAACCTCTCTATTATGGCTCGATGACAGTTATGGGAGCAAAACTAGAATTGCCCGAAAAATTTCGGGTTTATAGTCAGCGGCGCCGGTTTTCTTTTTTGATTATTTGACGGCCGCAAACGCGATTTACTGCTATACCAGCCCGTAAAATTAGTGTTTTATTAGATTTCGGGCACTTTATTTTGCCAAGTAGATGAAATAAATATTTTATTCACTTTACCCGTTTGCCGGAAAGTTAGGGGGCTCGTTTGCCTATGTCTATATTGATAAATTCTTCACGTGTTTTTATAAGTATCATGCCACCACCTCTTGGCCGTCCGTCCACAAATTGTCTGTAGAGACTCTATAAAAGTCGCAATTTTTATCCGATTTTGACGAAACTTGATATATAGGGTAATCTCAAAAAGATCTCGGTTCCGTTTATCCCATTTCGACGAAACTTGAAACTCATATTTATCCCCAAACGACCCCGGTTTCTTGCCATGCTGGCACATATCGGACTGTAGCTTCGTAGATTATGGCCCCTGATTGTATAGGCTACGAAACTTCTAGTTTTTGGCCCCCTGACACTCTCGATGTAAGAATTTTTATCCCATTTATGGAGCTTGGTTCCTTTCGATATTTACGCACATATGGGACTGCAACGTCCGGAATTGTGGACTCTGATTGTACGCAAAATCGCGTGATTACCTTGTGTTCCCCTTAGAGGTCACAATTTTCATCTAAGTTAACAAACTTCCGGACAAAATGACCGCTCTATGTACACAAATAGTGTGAAAGTATGAAATATCAAGGTTGTGGACACTCTATAAAAGTCACAATTTTAAGTCAATTTTGATGAAACTTAAAACGTATTTAATGTATCAACTCTCGATGCCATCGGATACCTTTGATATTTAATGGATTCAAATACGCTTTGGGCTGGATGTGGTTAACCTAAAAATGAATAATCGAGGCTAGTCTATAATTATATCGTCGATTCCTTGGCTCAGAGTGAAGTAATTTAATTGAAATATTCAAATTAATCTCTTGTCATCATTTTTTAAAAACTATTATAGCGAGACACCAGTGCCACTCTAAAGAAAACCCTGCATTAGGCAGATTTAACTCTTGCATAATGTAAGGAAAAGAGTTTCCGATCTAAACATTACTTCGACCATTAAAATTCATTTATTTTTTGGCAACCATAAGAATCTTGGTCGTGGAGATTGTTTTATCACAAAAGCTTTTCTGTCTACTTGGGGGTTGGGGTGGCCTAGTGGTCTAGAGCGCCGCGCTTCGACCTCTAGCTGGCCGGTCACCTCTGGCTTGCGGCTGTGGTTTCTAGCCCTAGTGTGAGCGTATGTGACAATACTTACATGAAGATATGGGCGCCTTCTCAACCCCGTGGGTTTCCTCCGGGCACTCCGGTTTTCTCCCACTGCTAAAGACCCCTACGCGCCAGCGAATTATTGAAATAAAAATGGAAAACCATACGTTAGTCCCAAAATGACCTAGTTTGTGTCGAGTGGACGTTAAACCCTAGTTCTCCCTCTCTCTCGCTCGCTCTCTTTCCCCTCCCCCCCTCTCTCTCTCTTTCTCTCTCTCTCTCTCTCTTTCTCTCTCTGTTTTATCACAAAAGCTTTCCCGTCTACTCTTCATCTAAATTAGATTATAATTCTGTCATGGAATATTTTCCGTACACACCACAGTGGAAGTTGGTCCCAGTTTTTGTTCCATATGAATGCCAGCAGCGGATCCAGGGGGAGGGCCCTAGGTGCCCCCCCCCCCCCAAATCCCTAAATAACAGTATAAAATAATAGATATGCGCTACAAATCACCACTGACAGCCCGATTTTTTCAAAAAATTTCTCAGCCCCCCCCCCCTTAACTGGATTTCCTGGATCCGCCTCTGATGAATGCCAAGGCAATAAATTACTTATCATTTTCAATACATGTTGACTAGACATGGGATCCTTGTGAATAAACTCATAATATATTACAATTATATAAAATAGATAAAACAAAGTCACATAATTACTATTTTTCATTATTTCTTTGACAAGGAAATTGCTGGGTTGTGTTCAAGCCATTCCTGTCCACTGGATTCAGTTTGTTTAACAAATTCAACAGAATCATACTATTGTCAAGTAGAAGGTTAGTTCAAAGGGTTTTGGAGCTCGGTAATATTAAAGAGGGTTGGATGACCGAATTGTTATCAACAGGCGTTGTTTCGACGGTTGACAAGGATTAGGGTCGCCTGTCAAGCCTCGTGAGTTTTCTCCGGGTCTTCTGATTTCCTCTACGCGCAAGCAAATTATTGAAATAATTATTCCCGTAATGGCCTAGTGTGTTGATTGGACGTCAGATGCCCTCCGGTCTCTCTCTCTCTCCCTCTTTCTCCCTCCCCTCTCTCTCTCTCTCTCTGCATCATCGAGTAACAACACCAATAGGACAAGCCATACGTGACAGAATAACCATCTCTCCTTCTCTCTCTCTCCCTCTCTTAGATTAAAGGAGTGTGTTTACCGTTTCCATGACATTGTTAGGGTATTATAAAGCATTGGTTCATACAACCTTGGGGCAACCTGCCCCCCCTTTCAATTCCCCATCGCTAATGTGACCTGGTGAATGTCGAGTGGATTTTAGACCCCACCTCTCTCGTCCTCAATCTGACATGATACGATCATTTATACAGACTCCCCGCATTATTTATTCCTATCAAGTATTTTGTTTGTAAATGATTTCAGGTTGTGGTCCCCCTCCAGTGGTTCCTCATGCTACACTGATATCAACACCGGACAATCTAAGTGTTGGTGCACAACTACAATATGAATGTGATACTGGTTATAAACCTGTTGGCGAAAGATTCTGTGACGTCAGTGGAAATTGGGAAAGTTTCCAATGTGAACCTTGTAAGTGCCAATTACAATACGAGTATAACGACTAGGTATACATTGCGTGACCTTCCTAAAAGTTTTCACTCCCACGTGTTCATAGCATAACAATACCAAACAGTTACAATACAATTATGTTCGAACCGCTAAATAAGTGTAACATCTGGGTACGCTCGACGTGAAAAAAATCCTGCTTTCTGCTCCGAACTGGGATAATAAAAACCGGCACACGCCATACAGTGTGCTGTGAGGGAAATGAGGCCCGTACACGACAGCCTACTCTTATATCGAATTCCAACCGTCAAGGAATCTTTTACGTGCACGTCAATGTGCACACGGAAACTCGGGTTTTCGTATCATCCGAACGACTACATACATGTACTGTCCTTCTCAGGCCCAACGTCCTGCTTCAGTGACATGGTCCCAAATATATGCGATTTAGCTCCTTTAACGTTAAACTTTTTAGATAAATGAAAATGCAATGCTTGTAAAAAAAACACAACACAATTTTTATGGAAATAACAATCACTGTTTATATACATATAGCACAACGTTTCGACAAGTATCTTCTTGTCGTTATCAAGCACAAATGATAATTAGTAAACTAAAAGGCAATATATATATATATGTGATACAAAAGAACCCATGGTGTTAAGTACAGGGTGATTGGATCTATTGTTAACATAAAATCACTAACGCATAAATAGATAAGATTAATTGATAATTGGATGTACATATAATGCTTTAAAAATTATACTAATGTCGGTTTATGTGATAACTATTTATCAACTGATGATAGAGAGGGTTTAAGATATGATTATAGTGTAAGGTGTAATCTCAAAGCTAATTATCTTGCTGATACATCCAGTAAAAACATTATTTAATAAATTAAAGGTACAATTATAAACTACCAGGTTAGGAGAAGTAAAAAAAACCTTAACAGTGTGAATAATTTAATTGTGAATTAAATTTTAAAAAGTCATTTCTCCATCTTAATTAACTCATCATAGGCCTTTGGAATATATAACCCTCTATCTCTGTTTAGTTCTGGGCTGTAGCGTTTAATTTGGATAGCTTCTATCCAAAATTATAGAAGCTATCCAAATTAAACCCATAAGGTTATCCTATTAGCTATTTATGCGTTATTGATTTTATGTTAACAATAGATCCAATCACCCTGTACTTAACACCATGGGTTCTTTTTTATGGCTTCACATTTTTTGTAACATATATATATATTGCCTTTTAGTTTACTAATTATCATGTGTGCTTGATAACGACAAGAATATACTTGTCGAAACGTGCTATATGTATATAAACAGTGATTGTTATTTCCATAAAAATTGTGTTGTGTTTTATTGTGCTCAATCGCTAAATGCCGATTAAGGATTGCATTGCACGTTCTTTGAAATTTGTTTTTCTACTTCTACAATATCGACTGAGGTCACCTACCTTTATTATTTGAAACTATGGAAACAATATCCATTGAGTGCTTGAATTCTAGCTGTGATTACTTATTGTGTGCATTAATATAACTAGACAAAACATAATTATTATATTGTTACAAAACTTCTCAACATGGCGAAACAAGGTCATTTATGCAAAAGCATAGTAAATAATGAAAAATCTTTTAACAAACAGCAACAATCGACAACTGATTTAAAAGCCATAAAGACGTACATTGTCCCTGAAACAGGGATGGTAAAACAGTACTATTGAAAACGTATGGATGGCAGACAAATTTTAACAGCCATAAAAGTGGGAGTCTGGGTCCTCACTTTTTTTGGAGAGTATAGGCGTGTTTTGTTAAACTCCACACAAATATTTTTATACGCCAGCATTTCCCCGTGGACGTATGTCGTCGCCTCTGTCGGTCGGGACGTCCGTCCGTGGTGTACGCTCAATAGGTCATAATTTTAATCCGTTTTTGACAAAACTTAAAATATTAGGCTATATGTTTATCTAAAAAAAATCCCGGTTTATTTCGATATTGGCATGTATCGGACAGTAACTTCATGGATTATGACCCCTGAATTTAGCTTGTTGACTCTTTGACAGGGCGTTTGGTCTCTTTATTAAGATTAAAGGAGCTAAATCGCTAACATTTGGGACATAGAAATTCACAAAAGTGGGTCGGAACACAAATAATACTCTAATATAAATGTATATAAACTGATTTACATTCAATGGATTCCGTTTTCACCCCAATTTATGTTCTGCGAAATAAGCCAACAATTTCAATCAAGTGCAAATTTCGAGCGTCTAGTTATTCCAGTCTCCGTTTGGTTTGATACAATGTGTCTAGCCTCGAGTCTCTCAATACAACTGGGGCTGAAGCACGTTAGGGTACACGATTCGTGTACCATTGTTGAAAAAATATTTTATCTTAAATATCGGATATCAGAAGCCCATCTTGTCCCGGTAAGTTTACATCATCAATGTTGATTTAAATTGACCAATAATTCGTGATTTCGATGTCGAAAATTTTGAAGGATTTTGAGTTAAGGACTTAGGTCCTTTAAGATCATTGGAAAGATCTAAAACTAAAAAATTCAATAGACCAAGAAATGACATGGATTTAACATTGAAGTAAATGGTCAGAGAATTACTATCCCGGTCACCTAGAATTAGTTTTTAAGCCAAAGTTCTGGTCCAAATGCGGAAATGGAAATTTTTAACCGTGATATGCAGTTGATCGAATATATGGTATTTTCTCAAGTTCAATGGACAATTATTTTCAACAATTAGATGTTATAGTGATTGAAGATAGGTTGCAGTGGAATGTATTATAACTTTGCTATTTTAAGAAAAGATTGCCGTAAACTGTAATATAAATGGCAGTGGCTATTGTTACGACGAGTTTTCAAAGCCCTCCATCGGAGAAATTAAAAACTGAAAAGTCGTAAAAATAGTCCCAACCCTAACCCTGTCCATCTCTTAATTGCTGCCTTTAGTTCTAAAAACGTTGAAAATACGGCTTCTTTTTCAAAGCTGGTTTTGGGGAGATTGACAGCCATTTTAGAATTCGTTCTAAACTCTGCTAAATCTCGTCGTAACAATAGCCACTCTGAATATAAATTATATATTTTCAGATATCAGAAATTGTACTATGTTGAAGAATTGTAACTCATCGTATGGCGATGGTGAATATTGGCTCTACCCACAAATATTTGTTGATCAACCTGTGAAGATTTATTGCGCTTTCATGGCTACGACTTCGCCGAAGGAATATGTTACATTGCCGTTTGAGAATACATTTTATAACATGCATGATACCTGTAACACATGTGGTTTAATTACAAACAACACGTGTGGACTGGTAAAATATTCTAAAGTTAGAGTGGAACCAACGGTAAGATAATTATTATTTTAACAGTAAAAATGGTAAAATGTATACCACGTATTTTATTACATAGAGCGTAATCGAAAATTTTGTGTCGAGAAGATTTATGCCAGTATTTCATGTTTTTGGAAATTTTTGAATGACTGGTATATGTATAATATTAAAAGATCGCATTATTTGCCAGTCGTGCATCCCACGGTTTTCTCAGCCTCTGTTAAAGCGGATGTTATTATTTAATCTCGAGTTTATTTGTTTACAAGCTTAGTTCTGTGCGCTTACCTCGCGATCTGTGACGTTTAGATAACGTCATGTGGATATCATGGCTATTCAATGTGTCAGAGTCACTTCCCTGCAGGTAGGGTGAGTCTGTCGTTCAGATTGAACATATATGTGATAGTTGATTCAAGTTGCCCAAAACAACATGTCTTTTGAATAAAACAACACATTTTCATTGGGTTTTTTCTGTGCTACGCTAACGTATGTTCAGAATTTACCCTTAGATCACAGTTCTGTATTAAAACAATCGTCTTGATGGCACTATACACCTTGTTCGTCTGGGATAGAGGCTAGACGGGAAGGAGATGCTTAAACAGTCGTGTTGGCCACATTTCCTGTAGATGCCTCCATTGCCTTGTATTTTACCTAAAGTGCCTTCTTAGAAATCGGAAGAGTCGTACGACCCCCTCGACAGCGACAGTTTGTAAACGCCTATCAGATTTTTCAAATCGTCAAGTGGAATAGTCCCGAATAGTGTCGAAATTTAGAGTCGCCAATCAATGTTATGAGTAGTTATTACAAAATACTGTAAGTTGTAACATACTCGTTATGATTTTTGTTTTCCAGACCATGGTCATTAACTCGTATGATTTTAAATTTTCCTCGGCAATCCATGTTGCTACATGGTTTGGATGGGTTGGTGATTGTTCTATTGGAGGAATCAATAACTGTTTTACCACACATTCTGGTGAATTGGATCTAAATAGTCAGCAAACAGGTCTTCTGTTTAATACAACCGTAAGAATTTTAGTTTCCTTACTGGGGTTCCGTAGATTTAGAAATAAACAGAAATGTTTGTGGTTTTGTCCAGCTTCTTAAAGCACAATGTTGGTGTTAGTCAATAAAATAAAACCAAGTGCGAACAACCTAACCCAAAATTTCGAAGTCCTTAAAAACTGTATAGGCAAATTAGTGGAATTAGGGTATATATTACAGAGCTGATAAAACACATCCCAAGTATAATTTTACCACAAAGATCTTTGCTACGGTTGATCCGTAATAAAGGATTGAGGAATCAGATAGTGACGCAACAAAAAGAAGAAAAAACACCAGTTATCCTTATTGTGTATCATGGAAGGTAATGAAGTACGGAAGACCATTAGAGTCAATAAAATGAAAAAAAATATTCTGACTATCTTGTAATTGCAAGATAGTTTTCTTGTAACTATTTTGTAATAACAAGATAGCTATCTTGTAATTACAAGATAGGCAGATTTTTTTTTCATTTGATTGACCCTAATAGGCTTCCGTAATGAAGAGATATTATGAATAACCTTACTTTTTCAGAAATCCTGGGTTAAATTTCCTGGAATAGGCAGTGGTTCATCTTACATACTTGCTTTCACTAGATCGCAGAACAACCAAACACTAAATATACAATGCAGTGGTGCCTGTGCTGGATGTCACCCTGAAGACGGAAAGTTAGAATTTGAGTTGGATTACAATAATGGTATATTTACAAATATTATCAAACCAAACACAACTAAATAATAGATTCGCACAAAGGGTTGCGTGAAGTGGTCTAAATCGTCTACCTTGTACGCAAATGTGAAATATGTACATTTCTCTTTTTCGGTGATGTTAGGGAGCAAACGATATGGAATGAGTGTGCATTGGACTTTCCGATGCCTCCTTTTTCGAAAAAAACTTGTAAACGCGATAAATGTTTTGTTTTATAGATCTTTATTTTCGAATCAGTGTTCCGCGACATTTTATTCGAGAGTTATGCCCCCTTGCACGAAAACTTTGTAAGTGGCCCCAGTTTTGAAGGGATTTATTTCACATAAGGTGTGTACCATCGGGGTCTTGCGAACAAGATCGATAGTCGTCAATGCGTAACTCTCCTTTCCAAAGTTACGATAACCTTGTGAACGCGTTAAAGGCTACATTGCAGTTTTAAGAGATATATTCCTCATTCGATGTTAAATATTCTAACAAAGAGAGAATAAGTTCTATTTCTCAGTTGCAAAATGTTGGCGTGTCTTTAGGGTTAGGATTTTCTCAACAGATGATAACCTTATAACATAAGTATCCATTTGTAAAAATATTTAATTTTTCAGTGCCGCTATATTCATCCGCTGTAGACCCCAACTGCCTTTAAAACAAGAAACACGCCTACTACTTCAAGGGATAATGGCTGTATGACCATGGATTTGTTGGCGACACTGCATCAAAAACAGTCAGCTATACTGATTTCTCGTAAAATAGTATTTGACTCTTAAAATTTGGTGAACATGCTATATAGATTTGAAACAAGCTGGGATTTTCGTTTTGTCGTGCCGTTGTAAACTTTTACTAATAATTAGTCTTGACTGAGTGATTTGTTTTATGATTTGTCTATCGTTATGGTTTGTGGGGCAAGGAGTGGCCTAATGGGCGTCCGTGGAGTTGTTTGCAAGGGAGCAGAATTTTATTTAAAATGTTGCCAGAGGTATCACCGTCACTTTAATCTATAGCTGGCTGGAATATGTAGAATAAATCAATATATAGGTTTATATAAGCATGTTCGAGCTAACACTCCTCTAACTAGGTGAATCTAATTGATTTCCACGAGTTCGACCAGGATGGCCAGAGTATATATAATCTGCTAAAATCTAAATACAGAGAAATACGCAGGGTCAAAACGCTTTTTTTTATTAGTAGTAGGATATTCAAAAAAACGCAAACTGACCTCGTTAATTAAACTCTTGCCGACTTGACTGCTCCAGAAAAAAATAGCCTTATTCTAACTACTAGATGTTGTCCTATACCTGTTGTGTAAATTATCCATTACATCCTATTTTACTTGTCTAGATGGTTCGAAAATATTTTTAAATCTAAGTTACACTTAAAAAGGTTTATGTAAAGCTTTTCAAACCATATAGTTAAATTTTTCCAATTGTTTAAATTCGGTGTGTTAAGATTTAATTGTATTATCAATCAATTGGAATATTGTAAAATAGTACAAATTTTGTTGACCAGAATAATGATTGGGAATTATTATTCAGTTACAACAAGAGTGTTATTGTGCCTTTCAGCGACTTCATTCGTTGTAGGATATAAAAACTTTCATAGTACATAGAATGCAGAACTCGAAATACAAATTTATAAGGGAGAAACTGCTAGTCACTGTAAATAATCAATATGACGTTCTTAGCTATTGTAAAATGTTGAGTGGCTTTCTTTTGTTCACTAACAGGGAGCGACAAAAACATCACACGTAACTTTAATAAGTATGTGGCAAAGACTATCCACCGCGAATTAAGAGGCTCATCGATATCGATAAGTGCATCGAATAGTTGTACGATTCTCGAGTAAATGTTATCCATTTTGATGCATTGATAACTATATTAAAGGCGCATTAGATAATAGATAAAGGGCTGACACTTCTCCCTATAATAGTTGAAACATAAATTTTATAAGGGTAGATAACTATATTAAGTCCATTTACTGAATGATTTATGTAAATAAAGTATATGATTATAATTCATTTATAATTAATTGTATTATCACAATTTGTAGTATGTTTCGCTGATTTAAATTATGTAAACATCTATGTTAAACTTTTGTTATTATTATTATTATTATTCGTTGTTTGTCTGAAATTTTATCTGAAATGTTTTATTCTGTTATGTTTATTATTATTTCCAATTTGAGTCACAATAACTTGTCTACTACATAACGCCCCGTCTTCCATTAGCCCAGGTTAGGTGCATAATAGTAGGACGTTAAACCCCATTTCATTTCATTTCATTTCATTTCATTTCACTATATCACGTGGTCGAAAAACTCCGGGAACAAACGAACGATTCTCAATAAAACTCCTGACCTTAAACGTTCGGTCTTTATTTATATAATATTATATAATTTGCTGTTAATAAATACGCAATTGGAATAATTTGGACTTCTCGCATTAAAGCTAACTCCTAACCTTGTATGATGAGGGTTATCCCCCTTTGCCAACTTCCTTTTCGATTAACAATGTATGGGGTTGGTCGATAAAAATAGCAAAATTAATAATAGTAATAATAATCTCGTCATTTTACAAGGGTAGCAAATTCAGCCCGAGGCTTGTTTCCAATTTGGCCCTTGGCACAGATCGTGCGAATGATTTCGATCATTACTGCAGAAAGAAACCGAAGAACTCGGGGGAAGCCTGCCTGATCGGACGGGAGATATCCCTCTCACTTACAACGATAACGTTATTGCCTTGAGCTGGGATTGAACCCTCGATGCATTGGTGAGAAGCCGCCTCTCTATCGCCACGGCTATCCGACCAGCAAAATCATCAAGGACCAATAATTTGAAAACGTGTCTCCCCCATAGAACAACCAAGGGGTAAGTAGAGTAGAACGGAATGAACCCACTGGGGATACCGAGGACGAATGAACCCCCTTCTTATATACAAATGAAGTACAATTGGTGATAAAGACGTGAAACGAATTCCAAATTTAATTTTAACATAGAAATATTTTGATCTGTTACAAAGAGTAATGAATCTGTAAATGACGCAGAACAGTCACAGCTACAAGCAGAAGCAATATGTGACAAATGCTAAACGGACGATTTTTATTTCACTAATGATTTCTGTGAAGATTAGGAGAGACATTATGAATTTTATTTTTAGGGTTTCCAGAATAATGATCGCTTTACACGGACTTTTTCCACTTTTCTCTGATTTCTTAGACATTTTTTCAGGAATAGTTTGCTTAAACAGATATCCTTTCACAGTCTCATAACTTACTTTTCGTCCACAAAGGAATTATTAGTGAACTGAATTTCGTCTGTGTAAACTGTTATCGCCTACTTCAGCCAGTAACGATAACTGCATTCCTTTATTTACGTCACTTTTTCGATTCTTGTAAGTCACGGCGGAAAATTTTAAACCTCATCGTAGACCCGATTGTCTACCTAGCGAAATGTAGTAACTGTTATCACTGGATGATGGAATCTAGAGTAGTGAACATTGATCCCCATTATTTAATTTCAATCCGTTTCTCACCTTGGTGTTTTTATATATACTGAAAGAGAGTCGGTTTCCGACGAGTTATTTGCCCTTGAGTTAGAAATTGGAATCAGACCAGTTATTTGATAATCTCCCTTACGAACAGACTTTAGACATATATACTTATTCATAGTTTGATGTCATTATTGAAATAATTTCCACGTTACAAATGCAGCAAAGATCTCAATGTAAAATTTATATTTGGCATGTGTTTTTGTTTAAACATATTTTAATGCTTACACAAAAATAATTCTTGATACATTTGGACTGTACAAAAGTTATTAAAAGTTACAAACGTTCTTTCCATATTATTCAGAAAAAGTATAAATATAGTAATGTCGTTTACTTGGAGAATTGTGAATGTGCTTAACCAGTTCTATCACATATGTATTACTAGTGGACACCAACATGGGCCCTTAAAATGCACAGACCAACTACTTCTGCCTCATCGAGGGGGCTGGGTGGCCGAATAGTTAGAACGTACGCGATGTATCATAAACCCTTTCATTGAGTCAACTGGCGTGGCTTCGAATCACCGGTTAGGCCAGTCCGTCCAACCTCGTGGATTTTCTCTGGGTCCTCCGGTTTCTCCCACTGCTAAAGACACCTACGCGCAAGCGAATTATTGAAATAAAATTAAAAATCATTATGTTTATCCCGAAATGACCTAGTTTGTGTTGAGTGGACGTTAAACCCTATCTCTCTCTCTCTCTCTGTCTCTCTCTCTCTCTCTCTCTGCCTCATCGAGTAACATCACCAATAGGACAAGCCATACGTGACAGAAGAACCATGTTTTGATCTATCTCAACAACTGAAGATCGTGGAATATCAATAACTAGCTAGAATTCTATCATTAAATCAATTCGTTTACATGATAGTATTCGATTAGACATGTTTCATAATACGGAAGTCCGATATCGACCAACGTGACTATAGTTTTAAAAATATAATTGTTTATCCGTGTACTACTTGTTTTTATCACCAGTGAAGTTTTAGTCCACTTGTCCCCACAATCTGTAGCACGACATAATCTTTAAGTGATATTGAGGAATACATTAAACCGAACACAATTTTAATGGGACATCAATCACTGGTTTTATTCTAAAAGCATGATGTTTCTACAAGTAGCCTTTTATCGTTATTCTATACAATGACATTCAAGGTGTATATATATGAGGGGGCGGGGTTGGATTTATCGTTCAGACAATTGTTTCCCAGGAAACTTGCGAGATGAGCCTCGTCTTGCATAGGTTGGAGGTGGGTAAGCGTCAGTATAATATGATATTCATGGTGAATCCACTTACAGAGATTAAATAACAACAACAATAAAAAGTGAAAGGGTAAAAGCTTCCATAAAAATATACAAAGATAATTAATTTACTAAACAATCCAACGACACGTGCGCTATTGGTGGTAACATTCACACCAATGACAAGCGGAAGTCGGAATTTTGAATAATCAATAAATGATTCCGGTACAAACATTACTTGAAATTAGCACCATGATCACGAGTCTACCATTAACAACCTTTAGTTAGAACAGCCCGGAGATAATCTGGCCACTCGACAACCCTGTGCGCATACTGCACACAGCGTTCCACCTACGTCATACGAGAATTAAACGCTGTCCTAAATAGACTCCATTTAAAACGCTCGCGTCATCATTTTGGGGTGGGACCATGGATGTGTGGGCGGGACTTATCGAACGCACTTCAACTGTGTTTACACAACACTTGTCAACAGAGAAATAGACCGTAGCACATGTTTTATATGTCAACACAAAGTCAAATTTCAAGTTCTGCCACTCGGCTAAAAACGATATATAATATGTGCTATGTGTAATATTGCAATACATTTTTTACTATTGTAAACCGTCTTTAAAGTTTCAATGTGTTTATCTCTCAAAACAAGGCCTAGATACTCCTAAATTTGTTTTCGCAAACAAAACCGCCTCTGTCAAATTTACTGTCATAGGCGGCGCCATATTGATTAATTAGGGAACTATTTTGTGATTCGGCTCTTGATGAGTTTGACATCTTTTATACACACAACGGCTAAATAAACATATTTAATTTCATTCAATATGACAATAGAAGAGAAATAAATACTTCTAACAATTTCTTAAAGCATCGACTAAAATCGTCGATGTAGGAATTAAAATGTCGGTTAATAAGGTTAGGGCCTATTCTCAGCCGGAGCTAGCTGTAAATAGGCAGCCTAAGTTGGGGATGACCTGTGCGTAATCATTAGATGTAAAGCCCAGCTTATGTCACCCTACAACGCGATAAACTGACGGCGACTAGAAATCGGCGACTGGTCTACAATCTAGTGGAACTGATCAGTCGTGACTACTTGGGCGACCTAAAGCCCAGCTAATGGCGCCCTACGACGCGATAAAACTATCGGCGACTGGTCTACGATCAAGTGGAACTAATCAGTCGTTATAACTACTTAAACGACATAAGCGCTCTTACGACACCGATACACCGACTTGTGGCGTCCTCACGAATAGATCACGTGACTCGTTCAAAATGGCGCCACACAAAATATGCCTAATTATTCCAAAATCTCTCCATGTAATTAGCGAAACTATTTTGAGAAAGTAATTTAAATTAACTCGAGGGATTCAAATTTTTGTTTATGATTCTATTTGATATGATTTATATTCCTAAATTGTAGATTTATCAACAAAGGCTTTATGGCAACATATTACAAAAACGTCGTAGACAGGCAGCTACAGCAGTCGCGTTAGTCGTTTATCTAGGCTTAGAACAGAAGCAAAAAAAAAAAAAAAACGAATTTGGAAGAAGGATTGGCAATCAGGCTTTCTTCTTCTTTCGTCGTCCACAGGGTCGCCATTTTGATTTTTCATTCGCCGCTTTGATTGGCTAAAATTTATAGCGCAGTCGGCAACCGATCCAAGAAACGCACGCATCGACGATGACGAGTCGCCGACTGGTTCCGTCGCGTCGTAGAAGTAGAACATGTTCAACTCCTGCGACTCAGTCGCCGATCGTGAAAAACTGTCGCACGGCGGTCGTAGCTAGACTCAGATCGACTAGAATCGGCGACTGAAATCGTGCGACGATCGGCGGCAGTCGCCGGAAAACCAGTCGGCGACCAGTTGAGTCGCGTCGTAAGGTCGATCTGTAGCCGCCTTTTAGTTGCCGCTAGTCGCCATCAGTTTTATCGCGTCGTAGAGCGACATAAAGCTAGGATTTACTGGTGTACTGTCCCTGTTGCCGTTAACATTGTAAAAAATAATAAACCGAATTTATATATTTTATTAATTTCGCTCTTGTATGCCCACTTGGTGTATGCCCATTTGAAAAGGATGCTCGTCACCGACCCCCTCTCCCCCCCTCTCTCTCTCTCTTAGATATTAGAGCATGGTTAGTCTATCGGACTACCTTTGGCGCTATGCATCATAAGTTATAAAAACTGTTATCGATACAAGACATGGGCTCCAACACCCAGAAGTATGTGGCAAGAACTATGCTCAATTGGGGAACTGCATTAATGAAATGAATAATAATATACTTTCGAAAATTACTTAATATTAACTGGACTCAACTGATATACTTCATTTTATTTTAAAGTAATAATTGGATTTAGGTTATTTTGGGATTAATAGTTATTTTATTTTTATTCAACCCTAAAACCGGAGGAGGGGGGGAAGGAATATTTATTATCGCATAGATACGGTTAGATCGATTTGTATTTTGTTGTATTTGATAGTATACAAGCCTTCACCGAAAGATTATTTCTCACTTAGTACGATCAATAATATTCGCTGCTCAATTTATACAGACACTTGGTGATCAGAAAGTATGAAACCTTGCACTCACAATATGAAGATGGTATTTTTGACGATATTCATCGGATCATCGTTTTTTATTTATATTAAAGGACTAAATATGTGCACATCTACAGATAATCTTATCAATAATACTTATCAAGGATTAAAATTAGTTAATCATATTATTTTCCAGTATCTGTCGATAACTTTTATGACTTGTGGACAGAATTGTTTGAGAAGATCAGCCTGTAAGTCTTTTAATTATAATATTCAAAATGGAACTTGTGAATTAAACTATGTTGATGTTCAGATGGGAATTTTGGAAGCAACTGCTGGCTATATGGTGACTGATATTCAAAACTGGACACAGGTAAGCTTCTGGATTTATTGCAGTGAGATATGTAAATATTACTAACCGGAATAGCCGCATTGAACTGCACCAGTATTCACGAAACTACTACTCTTATGTACTACCTCTATATTAAAATTAGTCCCGAAATGACCTAGTTTGTGTCGAGTGAACGTTAAACCCCATTTCTCTCTCTCTCTATATATATATATATATATATTAAAATACAACTCTACACAAGATAAGATAAGATAAGATAAGATTTTATTGCATAGATACACCCATTAAGGGCAGCATACAACATACATACAATGATATGTAATACCCTACACAAACTACAACTCTACACTACTATGTACTACTCTACAATCTAATTTATCCTATACTACTATGTATTACTCTACAATCTAATTTACTCTATACAATCTAATTTACCCTTTACTTAATGGTAAGTGCAGGAGGACTGCACTACACGCAAAACAAAAACATACACGGTAAACCTGCGGACAAGACACAAAATAAACATAGCAAAAAATAAACAATTATCAAATCAAGTGAATGGATCCGGGGGGCCAGCTGTAAGCGTCCACTGCGCCGTACAGTCCCGGGCCTGTTGTGGTACAGGCTTCACTAAAATGATTTTAAAAAACAGTGGTCCTGTTTACTACTAGTTAATCTACTGTGTGATCTCTGATAAATAATAAACGGATTTCTTCGATTATAAACAAACTATTTAACTTTGGTTATCATAAACTTACCTGTGTGTTTGAAATCAACTCCGGTTAAATAAAATCCATTGCACAGTTACATACCACAACTAATTAACTAGGTTCTCTCTTGAAAAATTGAACTCGAGCTAACTTGACATCTCAAAATGGTGGGGAAACCCAAGATGAAGGCTGTTACGTCACCGAACACAATTTGGCGACCTATTCGGCTAGCGAGCTATTCGACCAATCCAGCTGGCGACCTATTCGTTGGTAACCTATTCAGAATAAATTCAAAAATCGCACAAACTCATCTATTTTTATCAACCAATAAAATCCATCATAACGTCTATAAAACGAAAGTAGAATATATTGTTATTTTAAAGTGAAAATACGGTAATATTTCGAGTCAAAATTCGGGTCATCGTACAAAATTCAGAGCACCCGGCTATATATATTAAAAAAGGTGATTAAATAAGCTTTCCAAAAATTATTAGTAAAAGTTGGCACAATCATATTAAAGGGGTGCGCTCTCATTCTAAACGTTGCCATTTTTTTTTAATATTCTAAATTTGAAAAATTGGCGTGCACGTAAAAGATCCCTTGACAGTTGGAACTCAATATAAGGGTAGGCCGTAGCGCCGCTGCCGGGGCAAAATTACCATCATAGCACACTGTGTGGCGTATGCCCGTCTTCATTCGCTCAGTTTAGGAGCAGACCAGTTGGACGTTAAACCCCAATTCTGCTGTATCACTCTGTTTTGAAGCGATCGTTAAGCCTCTCCATGTGAGACCAGCGTTTAGTCTGTGATAAAGCGGACACTTAAACTTTGCAGCTTCTCATAAATACAACATAAATTTGTCTTTGTGGTGTTTCAATGCATTAAATAGGGCGTATCATAGATTTCTCTTAAACATTGATTGTGAATTTGTTACCATTGTGATGGTTTTAATGAGTGATTTTCAAGAAGAAATCACATATTATTTCACAAATCAATGAAGATAAAAAAAAATAGCGTGGCCGAATGGCCTATTAATCTTGAATGAAAGGGGGTGGCCGAATGATGAACACGTGCGCGCTGTACCAAAAGGCCTATCATTGAGCCAACTGGCATGGTTTCGAATCCCCGGTTGTACGTGACAAGGAGTAGGGTCGCCTGTCCAACCTTATAGGTTTTCTCTGGGTTTTCCGCTTTCCTCCAACTGTTAAGGACCCCTACGCGCGAGCGAATTATCGAAATAAAATTAAAACCATGTTAGTCCTGAAATGACCTAGTTTGCGTCGAGTGGATGTTAAACCCAATTTTTCTTTCCCCCCCCCTCCCTCTCTCCTGAATGGAAGGGTCAAATTACAATATGATGCTAATCGTTACATTAGATCAACAGTGATGGGTGTGTCATTTGAGGGATGATATTGTTGCATTATACCAGGCGACACAAAAAAGCGCTCATCACCTGAACTTGAATAGTTTTTGAAAAAATTAACAATTTCTGTATGGCAACAACCCCCAGACTATCCCTGATCTGAAGACAGCAATCACAGCAGAGCAGCATCAAAGCGATCCAAACGAGAGGGTCATCGAGTACTTTGCTCGCCGGATCCAAATGTGCTTGCAGCACCGGGGAGCTCATTTAGAGCACATTTTATTGAGCGCCAGTTAAACAAAGATTTTTTTGTGGTACAGACTTGAAACTTTGGAGATGTCTGCTACATAGACTTAACCTAATGTAACTGAACATTTGTGTTAATCTAAATACAATTTTGGAAGTAATTCGATTTTTATTGATGAACGTTTTCTTTGTGTCACCCTGTATCTAACCAAGCTCATTTAGAGCACATTTTTTTAGTGTTAGTTAAACAAAGTGTCAGTGAATTTTTGGAGATGTCCGCTACATAGACTTAGCCTAATGTAGCTTGATTTTTTTGTTAATCTAAATACAAGTTTTGAAGTGAAGGTTTTTTTGTGTGTACTAGATGGTTGCTCATCTGTGGCAATCATACATACAATTTGGACAACCCCACATAGAATCTCAAAGTTTGCATTTCTTAGAGAAAGTACCACAGAGTTCCAGATATATGTATAGCAAATCGGATTTGGGATTGATTATGTGTTCTGAAGTTTATTGGGTATCATGGAATCGGTTTGTTATCCTGCGATTGATTGGGTGGCATGGGATTGATTGAGCGTCAGCATATTGACTGGGTGTCCGAGGTTTTATTTTATTTGATGCCCTGGGTCAGAATTGAAAGGTTTTCTAAAAGTTAAGTAAAATATTAGTTTGTCCACTTAACTGACTGTATTATCGTAACTCGGTATTCAACAGTTGTATTTTAACATATACTTGGCTATGTGAAAAACTTAACTCCACACTTAAATTATGGAATTCTCTCACGTAGGCCAAAAACATACAACTCGCCAACGTATTCTGTGCCAAATTTTACTATAGAAAAGTTGGGTCTGGTTTTGTGTCAACTTGATGCCCACCTCCCCCTCCCCGCACTGAGCCTCCAGACTACATCTCAGTCCATTTCGATATTCACGCATTTCAGACCATAACTTCCTTGAATGTACGGTAAATCTCTCTTTGTTTATCTTGTTCTCTGTCCATCTCTTGCAAAATGTGGGCGTATTTTGCCTGGCAACCGTTGGTTAAATAAAAATAACAAACTATAAAGTACATGTTACAAAATGGTCAATGTACGATAGGTTCGTAAGTACTGAAATAAATGAAGCGTTTAGAACAAATATTACTTCTCGAGATTCAATATCATTATTACCATGGGGACATTTGTGTGATTTTCAATATTTCGCTTTTATCGAGACGGCTATATTTATCTTATTTACTATATTCGTTCCACCATAACTTCCTGTGAAATCTCAATGATAAATAGATCAGTGATGCGTTTTTAATTGTTTAATCAGGAAAACTGGCCCGCATGAAGCTAACAAACTCTGTTCAATGACTGAAAACAGCAACAATGAATGGATCAGTGATGCGTTTACAATTGTTTAATCAGGATAATTCTGTTCAAAGACTGAAAAAAGCAACGTGTCGAAAATATTATGGCCCTAAAAGTAAATAAGATAGTACATGTATAAGACAGAGGAGGAGTTGAAGAATGGTGACATAATGGAATTGAGCGCTGATATGTAACTGAGCTTTAATTTTTGAGGACTGTGCCCGAGAGAGAGCTTTATCTCAATGGGGCGCTTACTTGGTCTCTAAAATGCCCGGGGAGAGATTTTGCAGAATTCTGATGGTCAGAGAACATTAATTCATTTAGTCTGAGACCGACTATTTTTTTTCCACGGCGTGATTTTTTTTTGTCAAACACGATAAGTTGACAAGGTTATTTCATACTAGGGGTTTGCGTGAGTAGCGTGAAGTGTGCAGTGAGCACTTATTTTGATACCGACTGCTCTTATTTTACGACCGACTGCACTGATTTTGCGACCGACTAGTATTTGGGATCTATTCTGGCATTATTTGTTTACCTCATTAATTCATTATAAAGTTGCCGATGCGTTATTTTGAGACCGACTGCGGTGACTGCACTTATTTTGAGACCGATTTTTTTTGTTCCTGTGGGAAATTTTGTTCTTAGTTCTTAGACCAACATACTCACTACAAAATAAGAGTGAAACACAACATTTTTTCAAACATGATAACTTGACAAGGTTTTTTATACTAAAGTTTTGCGTGAGAAGCGAGGCGTATGCAGTGAGCACTTATTTTGATACCGACTGTTCTTATTTTACGACCGACTGCCCCCCCCCCCTTTTGTACATTTAAGTCCCTGCCATCATGGAATGGAATTGTGGTCGTTTTGGGATAAACATTTGTTTCTAGTTTCGTCGAAATCGGATAAAAGGAACCGAGATCCTTTGGAGATAAACCTAAATATCAAGCTTCGTCGAATCGGATAAAAATTGTGACCTGTAGAGTCTCCAAAAACAATTTGTGGACGGACGGACAACCTGAGGCGTGAAGAGTTTATCAATATTTCGAACAATAACATGTACACATATGTAAGCATTGATTTAAAAATGATTATTCAAATTGAATATATCATGTCAGATATGTTAAGAATCAATATAAGTTCATCCAATTGAGACCAAATTAACAATAATACATGGTTTCCTCATTTAAAGGGGTGGAACATCTTTGATCGAGCTTTGTAACAATACAATCAATAATAAATAGAGTTTGTCTGCTGTGTTTTTTCGATTGGTGTTGTGTTTTTTTTATTCGATTTGTTTATTATTTTTAGGTTTATAGAGACACGCGCAAGTTCAACCATCTTGATATTTCATAACAAAATTGTTCCAGTTACAAGACGCCCATTTAGCGGGAGCAACGGTTGCTCATTGGGCGCTAGCTCCAGGGGCGCCGGAACCCGGGTACCAGGGTATACAAATGGTATCCTGCCCTTTTCTGGGGTTTACATGTATACCCATGCCCTAATGATAAAAGGGATCAACCTGTTTTCAGTCTATTCAATTTTAAATGATAGATATGTAAGAAGAAAAGGTTTATGCCGCAGGTGGGCTGGAACATATCACGTGGTGTAATATAGGAAACGAAATGACGACCACATTGAATTTCAAATTAAAACTTTTTATTGTTTTATTAACTTTGAGTATTTGGTTGGTTTCGTAGTTAAATTTGTTAGTGTAGTGCTTCTTATTTAATAAACAAGCAAAAACCCGCCTTATTTTGCTATCTGAATGCTATTAGCTCAAGTAGTACAAAGTTGCATCGAATCATGCGTAGAAGAAAAAGAATAACATGACAGAAGCCTGGGCGAACAGACGAATGGTGGCGAATTATGATATCTGGCAAATTTTCTGAAGATGATTGGAAGAAAAGTTTTCGAATGTCAAAAGTTCATTTTCAACAATTTCTAAATGAACTGCGGCTCTTTATTGAGCCCCAAAGGAAACTCGTCAACTTATACAGCATTGAGTGCAGAGAAAAAAAACTAGCCATTACTCTTTACACTTTAAAAGACACTGGTTCATTTGCGATGCCTTCAAATACTTTCGGAATTTCGTTAAGCACGGTTTCGGTTGTTGTTGTACAGCCATTGTTTCGAATCTTGGTAAAGTGTACGTAAAATTGAGAAAAAATGTTCCAGAGATGCAAACGAAAATAGATGGTTTCGAAGTTAAAGTTGGTATGGTACAGGCTTTTGGATGTGTTAATGCAACTTGATGGTACCCACATTCCCATAAAACGGCCAGTTGAGAATTCTCAAGACTATTTCTGTTATAAGAATTTCTTTTTAGACATGGCAAGGTTTAGGGGCGTTTGGAAAAGTGGACCATGAAAAATTTATGAAATATTTTCTTTTTATTTTATCATATCATCTTGAAAAACGTGGGTAAAATATATTCTACAAAAATTTATTCTGAGGTGTTTTTCACCAGAAGAGTTCCACATATTAAACAACATTTTTGTCTTTCAAATATTCCTGCTCAGAAGCCCTGTATGCCTCTGTGGTACCACATTCCACAAGAAACTGAATGATAACACACCTACCGTGACCTTTAGGAATATCTTACCGGGTCGAAACAAAATTCTAAATTATTTGATAGGGGATCCTGTTTAAGCACTTACACCATATTTTATGAAGGAATATTTAACCTGTACATAAAATGAAGAGGTTGTTCAAAAACATGTTTGGCAGACTGAAGGCCAGGTGGTCAATTCTAAGCTAGAAACAGTGTCCATTTTTGTGTTTACCAGTTTTGTTTTGCATAATTTTTGTGAGATTAATCGGGTGGATTTAGATGAGGAATTGGTCAGAAATCAGATGATCGTATTGGAATGTGGCCAGGATAATCGTAGCACTACAGTGTATTCATGCAACTATACAGGTCAGTTACTAAATGCCTCTAAAAGATCATTATCGTCATCATTATAAGAGATGTGGCAGTTTCCTCTATTAATACAAGTGACAGATAGAAGGGTAAATATGTTAAAACGAAGTGTAATCTTACTTTTCTGATGCGATGTAGAGACAACAACATTACCCCCAAGGACTTATAGATTAAGTCCCCCATCCAATCAGCAGCCGCGAAAAGCATAGTGGAATAAGCGAGCCGATATCTAATAAGAGAGCGCAACCAAAAACATAACAATATCAAACACTGTCTCAGAAACCTACGTGATGGAAAACTCTCTGTCTCCAGCTGACTTCTATCAGTTCAAAACCACCCCTTCGGCCCCCACAACAACCAAGACAACCAAAGCAGATTTTCTTACTCGAACAGTCATCAATCTGAGCAGTCGCAATCTAACCGATGACCAGATCACACTACTGTCCAGAGGTCTGAAGTTCACTCCAACCGACCGTCCAGTCAACCATGATCAATTCATCATCAATATAGAGAGAGGCTTAAGACAGTTAGCACCTGGCGGGAAGATCGCTTTCCTTCGACACCAAGTCACCAACCTTTAACCAAGTCTGAGGTTCAACGACCATCCTACAACTTAACCCAGGCCCAAAGTACAGCCCTCGGAGAGTTGAAGAAAGACCAGACTATCATTATAGTAGCTGCAGATAAAGGGAAATCCAGACTGTTATTGTTGACAAAAGTGACCACCAAGAAACGGTCTCCCTTCTACTGTCCGACCGCACCACCCACAGAAAGTTACGAAAAGACCCAACCAAGGCCCACAATGACAACACAGCTCAACTTAATAACCCGAAGACCCAGAACCGACTAACACCTTCGCTTTTCTACAAACTCAAACCCTCCCGACCAAGACCAACTTATGCGAGGGCAACCATCAAGACACATAAAAACGCCACCAAACCAGATTGTTAGTTTGTTCTCGTGACTCAGCTTATTATAACACCTCACAACACTTATCAAGACTGCTGTCCCACCAGACAAAGAAGCAGATTCCTTCATTTGATTGAAAATACCTTTTGCAACAAATTACAAAACCAACCTCATGATGTACAGATTTTATCTTATGGTGTTATTGATTTATTTACCAATATTCCCCGTGAAGATGCCATAATAGTACTCCGTCAGAGACTAAACACTTAGAAACTTCGCATGGGGAGATGATTTCTATGAACAGAAACATAGTTTACCAATGGGAAGTTCCCTATCCCCAGTGCTTACCGAGATTTTTTTGACAAACTTTGAAGAGATGGCCCTGTCAAGATGATCTTTCGAGTTGATAGCTTGGTTTCGAAAACTTGATGATACTTTCGTAATTCCTGACAAAAGTGATGATCCAGACACCAAACAGATTCAGGACTCACCACTAGTGTGTACAGAAAACCTACCCATACCGACCAGTACATCAATTATCATTCGAACCACCTACATAGTGTCAAAAAGTCAACAATATATACTCTAGCCCGTAGAGCCATCAATGTATGTGACGACAACTCCCTCTCCAGTGAACTCACCCATATAGAGAACATACTTTCTAATTTCAACAATTATCCGCACGAGTTAGTTAAGCATACCATAAAATAAACTATAAAGAAAACCGTTGCTGAATAGCCGAAGCCAGATAAACCACCTATACGGATAACCATCCGGTGGTTCAATGAACATTATCGTCGTACCACATCCGAAGGCTACTCGCAACGACAGGCATCCAAGTCATTTTTTCCAAAGGACGCACACTTAAAGACAATCTGAAAGCGAATGGTAAACTGTAACCCACCATTCCACTGCCACCTAAAGGATGTATCTATGAAGTTGTGTGCTCGTTTGATAGCACTTACATTGGTAAAACTCGACAAGCCCTACCTAAAAGACTAGCCCAACATCACTTAAGGTCCCCCAGAGACAGCAAAATCAGCAGTTGCTCTTCAACTCCTGTCCAATCCAGGCCACGAATTCCAGTCGTCTAAGACCCTAGCTCTCAATCAAAACAACGAAAAGACACGTAAAATCATGAAAGCAATACATATCGGGAGATCAAAACCAGACCTCAATCGCGACACCGGAATATTCCTCCCAACAGCCTATGATGAACTTATTCTTAACTGATGTGTACATAAGTATTTGTGTCCAATGGGAAGGAGTGTGTGAATGGGACTGTGGTGTGGCTTTCCAATATTTATAATTTATCAATTCTGTCCCACTTACTTATGGTCATTTATCCTTTGTTAACAGTTAAGTGTTCTTGTACTTATCCTAGGCATAAATGTGTGTGTAGGTCTGTCAGATGTGCTGTTTTACGTGCATTTTAATACTAATATTATATAATTTACTTAACTATGGCTTAACTGTTTAATCTCTATGTAGTTTTTTTGGAGTTACTACTTCTCTGATGTAACATGTATGGTTTCCCTTTTGTTTGTTTTTTACTGTAATTTTACCTCTATTACCAGTCCTTTACCATTCCCTTCATGTACCCTCCCCCAGCGCTCACGCTGTCGATCGCCATTTCCGCCAAAGGCGATAAAAATATAATCTTGGCTATAAAATATTCAACCTGGCGGATTTTTTGGCGATAACTTTTCCTACATGGCGATTCTTTTTTACCTTTGGAAAAAAAATGGAACCCAGAGTGAGCATTGCCCTCCCCTAGCCCATCACACCGTGTATGGTTTCTCATTTGTCATGATTGGTTGTCTAAATAAAATTATTTACCCCTATAATTACTTATTTTAATATTAAAATATCACCAATCATCAGTGGTCTCACTAATCCCTCATATGTACATTGCCTTTTATCATGTTGTTTTTAATCCTTTGATCTTGTTTTGTCATGCATGGTTTCTTATTTGTTGTTATTGCTTGTCTTTATATAATTGCCCTACACATTCGTTACTGTTCTTGCTTCGAAACGTCGCCTTAATAAATCAGTAATTGGTCTTCCGTGAGTATGTGTTATAGTTTATTGCCCTATCCAGTTACTAAATGCCTATAAAATATCATTAACGTTGATTGATCATAGGAATACCTTCCACCGCTATCAAGGTCATAATAAATATTTTCTTTAAACCTATTTTGGACTGTGAGTTTCTGCTGCTAGAGTCATGTCGGAGTGGGTTGTTTCGATTACCGGGTGTACAATAATTGTGAGCCCCATGATTCCAAGCGTTATTATTGGGTGGCTGTTTGATGTCTAATACCATTGACTGGGCTAATATTCCTACAGCCTCTGTAAAGCCTCTGCCTATAATAAAGAAACCTTCAGCTAATTTTTTCAAAGGCATTAACTGAGGCAGTCGATGATTCCCTTATTACATTTATCAAATCCCGTCTTCCTGACATCTTCTTTGCTTTGCTGCAGTAATAGACTGTCTCGTTGTGCAGCAGACGATCTGCGCACCATATGTCGCCTCTTGTCATCAATAAGCGTTGGAACAATATTTTCGGATATTTTTGATTTAATAAAGGAGGTACCACTACTTGTGCTACTCAAAGATACATCTTCTGAACGTATTGTACTAGCATCTTAATCTGATCTATTTTGGCAAGTATTTCCAAACAACTGGAATATGGGCTCTGTAAATAAATTGCTGTCTTTGTCTTCCTCGGTAGCATCGGTATCAATTCCACAGGTTAAAGACTCTGCAGATTTGTAAATTTTGGCTAAAGCATCGTAATACTCAATTACTATTCTGCCACCTCCAAATCTAGTAGCCTTCTCAAAAGCTGAAGTGTTAATTGTAATAGTGCCGTTCGCATGCGCCAGTGATGAAAAGTTTGGTTAAGATTGGAACGGAGATGAAAATTTTTTCCATGCACATACACCCACCCTGCTTGTAACACACAATTTTGTTTATATGAAAGAAGGACTGGCTCGTTTGGACAGCGAGTAACAACAAATACAAGCTACCGTTGCTCTGGGTAGTTCCTTGCGATCCAAGTGTTTTGAGGGGGATTTGATGCAGACTTTTGATAGATCAATTAATTTAAATATGTTTAGGCGAAAATCATCAAATATTAAAGTGTTTACCTGTGCTAGCCTTTGTCTAATTCAAGCCAATTAAATTTCTACCAGGTTTATGTATTAAAAACAATCAATATATATATTTTTTCTTAAGTGTCAACCTGTCAACATTCCTTACAAAGATGGAGAGCTTATTCAATAGGGTGTCCAATACAAAAGATCTAAAACAAATGTGAATTGTTTTCTTCCTATGTATTATTTAAGAAGGTTTCAATCGATAATTTGATCAATGGTATTTTCTGTCTTATATTGATTTAAAGGTTATTGATATAAATCGTAAGGGTTAGTTGTAATTAATTGTCTATTGCCGATAAAGTTTAAGCTTCCATTTGCATGATGACACCATTCCCTTAAGAGCAAAATCGAGTTCATTAGATTCCTTTGAGCCTTATAACTTCCGTTCCGATTGAAGAATAATCACACGCGTGTCTAATACATAATACTAGGCCTCATTAGTCTCGAGTAGGTCTTCCTTTTCAAATTATGTTGACATTTTATTCCTCATTTTTTAAATTTTAACATTTCTCATGAAAACATGTTGTTTTAAAGGAACTAGATAAAAAAGAGTTATTGATTATTCTGTTATTATATTGGTTCTAAAAAATTAAATATTAATAAGTGTGTATTTACTACCCCCTGATAATTATAACCTGCACGAGCAAAATCAAACAGTTGTTGATTTTCAAATGTAAATTGCATACCGACCTACCCTTCCCATCACCTGTAATGGTGTGGTAAAGTAAGTAGATTAAACCTGCTTAGTGCGGGGGAAAAATATTTTGTTATATTGTTAAGGCTGTTTGATCATCCAAACCAGTCATTTGGCTGCAGAAAATTAAAAGGTTTAGCTTGTTCAACTTTCGCCATTATTGGAGCATTCAATTACTTAAATAACTCGCTGGTAGATTTTTGACTCACTTCTGACACCATGTTATATTGTTAAGGCTGTTTGGGTTCATGTTATTCTTTTTTAAAATACAGATGTGACGTCATCCTTTGATGTTGGCGTACCATTATCTCAAATAATGTACGGGCAACTTGCCAATAGTACATTATTTCAATATTACTACTGGCATGATGTTTTTCACTGCAAACGCACGTGCGGAGTGTGACCGAGTGTCTGAATTTTAAGAAGTTTAATGCTCTCGCGCTTAAGACATTGCGTAATATATTGAAACAACACTCGGCTATCGCCTCGTGCAGTATCAATATATTACTTAATGTCTCGCGCTCGACCATTAAACTACACATAACAAACAGTTCTTCCTTGTCAATACATTTTATTAAAACCCCGTGTAACTGCCAACAACAAGTCGTGATACCATCAATAGCTTCGGTTATCACACATAAATTACTGGCAGTACATTTACGACATACTAATAATAATAAGTACATTTATAATGCGCTATATCCGCAAACCAAGTTTATGCTCAAAACGCGAGACAATTACTATCCCGGTCTCTAGGATTCAGGTAAGCCTGATTACATCCCTTTACAACCCTTAGAAAGAGCTCCAACATATGCAGCTTCAACTTGAAGTTTCAAGGAACGCAATAATTTTTTGTTTAATGCATACACCATCCTACCGGTACCCATTTACAGCTGGGTAGACTGGAATGCAGGGATGACGTGTCTTATTCAGGACACAAGAACTCGGCGCACAATTCGGGTCTCGAACCCTGATATATTTCTTGATTGATAACACAAGACATGATTTTAAATAAGTTTATGTAATCCACAAGTAACACCTGATACAGTTAAAACAATGAAATAAAACATGTAGGAGTGTAGTCGATGCTGGTTCATCAACATGACGTAGTTAATAACCATGTCCATGGGCACCATTACTGTTGGTGATGTCCCTGAAAATATAATTGCTGCCATTATACATATATCCGTTGGGTGGCCGAATGGTTAGCACTTCCGTGCTGTAGGCCTATCATAAAGCCTGTCATTGAGTCAACTGGTGTGGTTTCGAATCTCCGGTTGTACGCGACAAGGAGTAGCGTTTCCTCCACTTGCTTAAGACCCCTTCGCGCAAGCGAATTATTTAAATAAATTTTTAAAAAACATATATCAGTCCCGAAATGACCTAGTTTGTGTCGAGTATTAAAATTAAACCATATGTTAGTCCCCATTTATCTCTCTCTCTCTCTCTCTCTCTCTCTCTCTCTCTCACGCAAACAGTAATGTCGACACAGGCCTATATTTTCATAAACTGTTTTCTTTTCCTTTTCTTGTTTTTATTTTTTTAAACAAAAACGCGTTTCTTTATCTCAACACAATAAATATATGTTTCGTTATTTCAACACAATATGTGTAGCTTTAATTTTCTTAATCCATTAAGAATGAAAAAAGCTAAAAGCCAAATATCTTGAATGTTGATTTCAGTGAATTGTTAAAACTAGAACCTAGTAAATATTTTCTTTGTTTTATATTTGTATTAGGAACTGGTGGGATTATGTTCAAGCCATTCATGTCCACAGAATTCGGTTTGTGTACTAAATTCTACAGATTATTTTTACTGTGAGGTAGAGGGTGAGTTATCTATTTTACATACAATCAGGAATTACTATTCTGATTACAAGTATAGATCTATTCTCATTTTAACTGCATACATATATTCAAATTTCCGGATTTCCATGAAGACTGCGAGGAGAGTTTTATCTCAAGAAACTGTATACATCATACAGCTTTCAATGTCCTAAAGCTGTTTTTGCAATGAAATAACAACCGTCTTATGGTTTGGATTTGTTTTTATTTTATTTTTATCTCTCTAATTATGTCGTCCTACGACGCGATAAAACTGACGGCAACTGGAAATCGGCGACTGGTCTCAATCAAGTGACTACTTGGGCGACCTAAGCGCTCTTGCGACTGTTGTGAATCGGACGCAAACCAGTCGCCGCCCAGTTGTTTCCAGTTTCTCCGAGTCGCACATGTTCTGCTCCTACGACTGGAGACAAGTACTACTGGGCACCGACTCAAGCCAACATGATTCGGTTGTTTAGTCACGTGGTGCCCGGGGGAGGGGGGCGATAACAATCATGGAATTAAGCCATTTTTAAGGTCACTACGTGTCAGTAATGTGGGCAGTTGTAGCCCCTATTCTTCAACTGATGCAGGGCGACATAAGTGCGTTTACGACTGTAATCAACTGGTTGCTCATGATTGATTGCGTCCAGTCCTGGATAAATTCAGTCATACTCATAGCGACATAAGCTGTCCGTTGCCGTTAGTCGCCGATAGTTTTATTGTGTCGTAGGGCGACATAAGCTGGGCCACAGACTTTTCAACGAAAATGGATGGAGAAGTATGATTATTATATTGGAATATCAGGAAGACATAAATTCAACACCTCTGAAATACATGATGCAAATCGTGATAAACTAATCACTGTACAATAAGTCTCATTTTATACAAATTGTTCTTATCAAAATTTACGTTTACCGTCTACAAACACCGTAACACGTGCTTTACCATCATATGCTCTGTAAGAGAATGTTTGCCCATTAGATTATGAACCCAACCTATTTCACTTTGCAACATTAGAATCGACGGCAAGATCTGAGTCTGAACACAGAACAAGCTTTTTACTACCTCTTCCCTATTCTGTTTCATGCCCACAAGTCGGAGTTCGATTGTTCTTCATTCTTTTTGAAAGTGTCCTCTTTTCCAATTCTAAGGATGTTGCAACACGCCCAGTGATAGCGTGCACAAACGGGGTGTCAATCTCTAAATAAGCAGAGCTGCATAGATATTTAGAGTGGACAACTTGTAGACGATAATGTGAAAACATTGAAGGCGACTGTTGATGCCGATATGCCCATAGCCTACATGGGAATCGAACATGACCTGTCAGGTAGTACATGTATCTGTGTTGGGAAAGAGGCTCTCTGGGTTCGGTTCTATGTTGCATCTTGCAAAGCCAAGGATGATTGACCTAATATTTTAGGTCTGGCAAGGATACACAACCTTTTTTTTACTAAGCTTTCGTTTAATTCATTTTCTATTTGTTGTTCACCTTTCAAGTAACTTCGATAATTAATAATTGTCGGTCTAATACTTTCTATTTTCGATTTGTAGAGGTAGTATTTTTTTTTAAATATTAAATGATTAACAAATAAGAATTCATGATATGATTTAAAAACTGTTTCTTTCCAAAAACCGAAATGAATGTTTCCGAGTTGTAATTGTAATGCAATGTCATTAGTTAAAAATATTTCATGTAAATCATTCCAAATTACCTGTGCGCAATTGCAGTAAATAATGGGTGTTCAGGGGTTTCTATTTTTTTGAATAACAAAAATCGCACAATGAAGATTTCTTTAATTGGATTTTAAATAAAGGGTCATTTGTATATATGATTTTTTGGAGGTATTTAAATTGAAAGTTCTGTAATCTAGTATCAGTGCTTGTTTTATAGACCAAATTGAAGATACTATTTAAAAAATATTTTATTGAATATTAGGATTGGGAATCCGACAAAGCCGATACAGCCCCTTTTAATTTCTTCAAATACAAAACCATTCTCTTCTTCCCATTTACTTAATTATAGTGGTTTACTATATTTAGAATCTACTCGTATTGAATAAATGTCCTTTGCTTTAATCTTATCCCATTTACTTAATTATAGTGGTTTACTATATTTAGAATCTACTCGTATTGAATAAATGTCCTTTGCTTTAATCTTATCTGATGATTTTTATATATATATTTATACAGTTGTTATTTTAATATTTTTTTTTATATATTTATACATTTATTTTCATAACAACTGTATAAATATATATATACATAATTATATAAAATATCGAACACGCTTTGTTTTCTTACTATAGGCGTGGGTTTATTTTCATTCATAATATTTTATTACTATGCATTACCCCATTGATTAAAACGTTATCTCTACAGTCAATCAAAAATATTGTCATTCATCAATTCTTAATCTATTAAAGGTATTTTGTTAATCTTTATATGCTTATTGTTCCAGATGAATTGATTTTGAGGGCTTATTAACATATCGATTTTTGATGTATAGATGAATTAATTATCTCGTTTGAACCAGTTTTACCTCGTTTGAACGCGTTACTATCTCGTTTAAACGTATTAATTATCTCGTTTGAACGCATTAGTATCTCGTTTGAACGAATTAATTATCTCATTTGAACGAGTTATTATCTTGTTTGAACGCGAACTAAGGATTAATGTTATTGTTGCCAGATGCACTTATTTCCAATGTTAGTTGCCTCGGAAGCATCCTCGGTTACCCAGTGTACACATTCCGTTCTACTCCACTAACTATACCCTGGGTTAATCCATAGGGATTCCACGATTTCAAAATATCAGAATGTAGTTAAACTGTACGAGCCAATCAAAGAACAGTTTACAAATAAGTCTTCCGAAGACCCTTTAGCGACGTTTTTTACGTCATACAACTTGTTTACATATTTGCAAAGTGTGCAAGAACGAACTTCGGCAGCCATGTTGGGGTATTCTTTGTTGAAAGATAGTAAGCTGGCACTGCCAGGCAGGATACGCCCACATTTTCGAGAGATGGTTAGAGAACAAGCAAAATCGAAAGTGATTTTTCCTACAATCAAATGCTATAATTCATTAAATTACAATTTGATATGCGCAAATATCGAAAAGAATCAAGATCTTTAGGTTATAAACATGCATTTCAAGTTTCATCAAAATCGAATTAAAATTGTGACCTATACTGAGTCCACAACCTTGATATACCATTTTTTAACGTATTCGCGTACGAACGGCAGCCATTTTGTATGGCAATTTTGTTCCGAATTTTCCCGAAATTCGAATTCAACCTTCCTTAGGGTGTAACGGTGATATAATCAAACGATTTTTTAAATCAGATAATAATTGTGACCTCCAGAGGGACCACAAGCTAAACAAAGACGATTTTGCGTATAATCAGGGGCCGTAATTCAGGAAGTTACGATCAGATATGCGCAAATATCAAAGGAAACAAGATCTTTGGGTTATAACCGTGCATTTCAAGTTTCATCAAAATTGAATTAAAATTGTGATCTCTACAGGGTCCACAACCTTGATATACCATTTTTTAACAGTATTCGCGTACGAACGGCGGCCATTTTGTATGGTAATTTTGGTCCGATTTTTCCGAAATTTGAACTCACCCTTCCTTAGGGTGTAACGGTGATATTATCAAACGATTTTTTAAATCGGTTAATTATTGTAACCTCTAGAGGGACCACAAGCTAAACCAAGAGGATTTTGCGTATAATCAGGGGCCATAATTCAGGAAGTTACGATCCGATATGCGCAAATATTGAAAGGAACCAAGATCTTTGGGTTATAACCATGCATTTTAAGTTTCATCAAAATCGAATTAAAATTTTGACCTCTACAGGATCCACAACCTTGATATACCATTTTATAACAGTATTTGCGTACGAATGGCGGCCATTTAGTATGGCAATTTTGGTCCCATTTTTCTGAAATTCAAACTCAACCTTCCTTAGGGTGTAACGGTGATATAATCAAATGATTTTTTAAATCGGATAATTAATGTAACCTCCAGAGGGACCACAGGCTAAACCAAGACGATTTTGCGTATAATCAGGGGCCATAATTCAGGAAGTTACGATCCGATATGCGCAAATATCGAAAAGAACCAAGATCTTTGGGTTATAACCATGCATTTCAAGTTTCATCAAAATCGAATTAAAATTGTGATCTCTACAGGGTCCACAACCTTGATATACCATTTTTTAACAGTATTTGCGTACGAACGGCGGCCATTTTGTATGGTAATTTTGGTCCGATTTTTCCGAAATTTGAACTCAACCTTCCTTAGGGTGTAACGGTGATATAATCTAACGGTTTTTCAAATCGGATAATAATTGTAACCTCCAGAGGTACCACGAGCTAAAATAGGTGAATTTTCGGACAATCAGGGGCCATAATTCAGGAATTTACGTTCCGATAGGTGCAAATATCGAAAGGAACCAAGATCTTTGGGTTATAAACATGCATGTAAAGTTTCATCAAAATCGGTTCAAAATTGTGACCTCTATAGGGTCCACAAGCTAAAAACGTGATTTTTCGTACAATCAGGGGCCATAATCCATGAAGTTTTGATCCGATACATGCCAATATCGAAAGCAGCCGAGATATTTTGGGGATAAACCTATATTTTAAGTTTCGTCAAAATCGGACAAGAATTGTGACCTGTAGAGAGTCCACAAACAATTGTGGACGGACGGACGGACGGACGGACGTCCGGACGGACATCCGGACGGACGGACAGGGGCGACGACATAATACGTCCACATGAAAATGTGGGCGTATAAAAAAGATGAGAGTTACTTCCATTCGTTTATTTCCCTTCCAAGTAACGCTTTCTGGGATTGGACGATAAAAATATCACAATCAGCCAGGGCAGATAATTTGAAATCGTGGAATCCCTATGGATTAACCCAGGGTATAGTGGAGTAGAACGGAATGTGTACACTGGGTAACCGAGGATGCCTCGGAAGAGATTTTGGGCGATATTCTAAGAAAGAGGGGTGGGGTGGCAGTGTTAAAAAACGAATTTGCGCACATGCAGCATGTGTAGTAGTGCCGCAAAATTTATCGCATTGCACGTCGCATCTCTCCCACCGGGGAACCGTGCGGGGAAGCGACGCTGCCGCTGGCCGACTTCCTCGATAGGACAGGGTTACAGAGGGAAACGCTGGCTCAAGCGAGAAAAGGTTGCTCTGGCCACCCAACGCATACCAGAGAAAGCCGACACGGAAGCCTTCCTCTCTTGGTTCACCCTTAGCGATCGTTCATGCAACATTTGTTTTACTATTACTAGCATTACCGTCAGTAGAAGAAACTACATTTATGAGAAGGTGAATTAGTATAAAAAATGTTGGAAGTTATCCACGTTTTACAAGCCGAATATGTTTAATGTTAGTCTCAATTAGCCGCAACATTGTAGCTGAATCTAGCTGTTGCACGTCTTTATTTTGGTCTTAAATGTTGTATTATCAGCTATTTATTTATTAGACATTTATCAACATATTTAAGCAAACTATAACGGTTTGGCCATTTAATAATTTTATTAAACCAGCGGCTGCGAGGCAGGATAGTCCCTTTATAAGAGATTAATAGAGAACAAAAAGATAGTAAGCTGGCACTGCCAGGCAGGATACGCCCACATTTTTGAGAGATGGATAGAGGACAAGCAATACCGAAAGTGATATTTCCTACAATCGAAGGCCATAATTAATTAAGTTACAATTTGATATGCGCAAATATCGAAAAGAATCCAAATCTTTAGGTTATAAACACGCATTTCAAGTTTCATTAAAATCGAATTACAATTGTGACCTCTACAGGGCCCACAAAATATGCCATATTTTTACACTGTTCGCGTACAAACAGCGGCCATTTTGTCTGGCAATTATGGTCGATATTCTAGAAATTCGAACCAAACCTTCCGTAGGGTGTAATGATGATAAAGTCAAACGTTTTTTTTAAATTGGATATTAATCGTGACTTGAAGAGGGACCATAGGGGATTTTTCGGACAATCAGGGGCCATAATTCAGGAGTTAAGATCCGATATGCGCAAATATCAAAAGGAACCAAGAGCTTTGGGTTATAACCATGCATCATCAAAATCGAATTAAAATTGTGACCTCTACAGGGTCCACAACCTTGATATAGCATTTTTTAACAGTATTCGAGAACAAACGGCGGCCATTTTGTATGGCAATTTTGGTCCGATTTGCCCGAAATTCATACTCAACCTTCCTTAGTGTGTAATGGGGATATAATCAAACGGTTTTTCAAATCGTATAATAATTGTGACCTCCAAAGGGACCGCAAGCTAAACAAAGGCGATTTTGCGTATAATCAGGGGTCATAATTCAGGAAGTGACGATCCGATATGCGCAAATATGGAAAGGAACCAAGATCTTTGAGTTAAACCATGCATTTTAAGTTTCATCAAAATCGAATTAAAATTGTGACCTCTACAGGGTCCACAACCTTGATATACCATTTTTTAACAGTATTCGCGTACAAACGGCGGCCATTTTGTATGGCAATTTTGATCAAATATTCCCGAAATTCGAACTCAACCATCCTTAGGGTGTAACGGTGATATATTCGAACGGTTTGTCAAATCGGATAATAATTATCACCTTCAGAGGGACCACAAGCTAAAATAGGTGATTTTCCGGACAATCAGGGGCCATAATTCAGGAAATTACGTCCCGATAGGCGCAAATATCGAAAGGAACCAAGATCTTTGGGTTATAAACATGCACGACAAGTTTCATCAAAATCGGCTCAAAATTGTGATCTTTTGGTAGTAAAGCTATATTTCAAGTTTCGTCAAAATCGGACAAGAATTGTGACCTGTAGAGGGTCCACAAACAATTGTGGACGGACGGACGGACGTCCGGACGGACAGGGGCGACGACATAATACGTCCACATGAAAATGTGGGCGTATAAAAACAAACAAAAAACACGATTGTTACCCCTGTTCGTCCGCCCGTCCGACGTCAACAATTACTTGTGGTTGCTCTAGAGACTCAAGTCAATTTACTTTAAATTTATGCACAGTGTTTAAGGTCATGAAACGAAGAACCCTGTTGATTTTCAGAGATTTCCAATAATTACCCCCATAGTTATGGCCCTTGGCCCTTGTGGGCGCTCTAGAGGCCAACGTTAATATCGATTGACGTTAAATTTATACACAGTGTTTAAGGTCAGGAGACGAAGAAGCTATTTATTAATTTCGGATAATTACTGCCAGAGTTATGGCCCTTCATAATATCTTGTGGACGCTCTAGAGACCAAAGTTAATATCCGATTAAGTTTATACACAGTGTTTAAGGTCATAAGACGAAGAAGCCTATGGATTTTCAGCAATTTTACTGTCAGATTTATGGCACTTGATCACTTCAAAATATCTTGTGGATGCTCTATGGTAGGGGTCAAAGTTATCGCTCGATTGACTTCAGTTGAAGTACTTGAGACGAACAAGTAGATTCATTTTCAATGAATTTTGATAACTTGAACAGCTAAATCCATAATATTTAATGTTTCGTACACTAAACGTTAGCAACGGGCAGAACTTTATGAAAACTAAATAACTTCTACTGATTTTCTGATAATTACTTAATGAGTCGTTACTCTTAATCAGATTTTAGTGTATTATAAATGTTTCATTACCGAAAAAAGTAAAAAATATGCGACAACTCTTGTTGACTGTTCGGACGATTTAGCTGCTGTCGGCGTATGTTTTTTTGCCTGGCAACCTAACTTTGTACAATCAGGGACCATAATCTAGAAAGTTGTGGTCTGAAATGCGTAAATATTCCGTGTGGCAATGCGACACTGCTCTTGGTCGACTTGCTCCAGAGAGCAGGGGACGTGAAACCGAGAGCCGCAGAGGTGAACGATCGCTCAAGGTGAACCAAGAGGGGAAAGCCTCCGTGTCGGCTTTCTCCGGTATGCGTAGGGAAACCAGAACAGCCTTGCCTCGAGTGAACCAGCGTTAATCACTGCAACCCTTAGCTTCAAGTCCTATGTCCTATTGAGGGAGTCGGTCAACAGCAGCGTCGCTTCCCCGCATGGTTTCCCAGTGGTAGGGATAACTTTTGCGGCATGCGTATATTCGTTATTTCTTTTAACTCTCCCATCCCACCCCTTTATCTAAGAAACTCATCCAAATCCTCTTCCAAGGCAATCAACACTGGAAATAAGTGCATCTGGCACAATAACATTAATATTAAATCATGTTATCTTTACTTGAAACACAATTTCTGCATGTCCCTTCCATGCTTCTGTACAATCGAAATATTAATTCGTTCAAAGGAGATAAATAATTCGTTCAAAGGAGATAATTAATTCGTTCAAACGTGATAGTAACACGAGATAACAATTCGTTCAAACAAGATAATAACTCGTTCAAACGAGATACTAATTCGTTCAAACGAGATAATAACTCGTTCAAACGAGATAATAACTCGTTCAAACGAGATAATTAATTCGTTCAAACAAGATACTTACTCGTTCAAACGAGATAATGACTCGTACACGGATTCCTGTCAGAAATTTGATCAAGCTTGTGTTTAACGAAGTAATATCTTTTGTATGTTTCGACATCATGGGTGTTTAAGGATGAAATTTTATTTTCGAGACCCTGCATTTCTTGTATTAGTTCTGCTTTTAATTTACTTGTAATTCTTTTTTTCTTTTTGCAGTATTTAATGGTTTCATTTTTAATTTGAAATTTAACATAATCCCAAAGTCCCCCTCTATCTTCATTATCATGATATTCCTCCTTCCATATACTGATAGCGTTTTTTAATAATTTGTAATAATGTTATCGGATAGCAGATTGTTATCAAACATTCATAGCCCATGCTCTTTTTTTGAATCAATAGTACATGATTATGTTAATAGCAATTGGATGTGTTTGGTACAATGGTCGCTCTTTTACAAAATCTTGAGTAGTGAACGAGATTAACCAAAAATCTACCCTGCTTTGTATTTCCACGTATATCTACGTAACTTTGGGTTTCTAACTCCAAATATATCGATAAGATTAAAATATTAAATTATGTTTAAAATAGCAACCTTTTTAAAAAAAATGGGATTATATAATATGAATATTAAGCATACCAGTATTCCAATTCTTTCATACCTCTATCTATTTTTTTATATATTTTTTTAGCTTTATTCCTTTATGTTTATATTTGTGTTTATATTGAAATGTAGTATAACCTATCTGTATGATGTTACACACTGAGATTGTAATATGTTAACTATGTACTATGTCGTTATTGATTATTTTGAAATAAAGATTTGTTTTTAAAAAATAAGAAAAAAAGATACACAACTTAATAATAAGGCCACTGAGATTGTAATATGTTAACTATGTACTATGTCGTTATTGATTATTTTGAAATAAAGATTTGTTTTTAAAAAAAAAAGAAAAAAAGATACACAACTTAATAATAAGGCCAGAAATGATGTCGGAACACTTGGGTGAGAACGGCATTGACGATACCTGCATTATGGTGGTAGCCCTGCGCATGCCATGGCACTATAGTCCCGAAATGACCTAGTTGTGTTGAGTGGACGTTAAACCCCAGTTCTCTCTCTCCCTCTCTCGCCATGGCACTAGCAGTGTGATACACAACGAGTTTGTTTCGAATTGCCAAAGGCGTCGCCTTCAAAAAGATTGAAGAGGACTGAGGTTTCTGTAGCCACGCTGATATTTTTGGTCCAAAAACCATCCACAAATGATGGAATTAACGCTTTCGGATGATAGGTCCTGTAAGTGTGTGTATGGTGAATGTACTATTGGAAGCTTGAGCTTTAGAGAGTGGGGGCTTTCCTTGTGTCCAGATTCGGAACTTGTCGGCGACTGCAGATGTTGCACAGTATCATGGTTTTCGTGCGTACTACCAGGTGTAGTTGTGAATGGGGAGGATGTTGAATCAAGCAGCCCAGATTAGTGGGATAGAGACCTGCGAAATACAAATTGCAGGCAATTGACTCCGTACCAGCCCACGAAAGACATTCTTGAAAAGCACCAAATGCATCTGTAAAGTAGAATGTGACACAGTAAAGTGCACCCGTGTACGATATAGTCTAGAGTGTGTTTATTTGGGCAGTAAATGTAAAGGTTTCCATTGTGGTGCAGGAGCCAAAAGAAAAGGTTAACCTTATTTGAGATATGTGATAGACTACTTAGACGTTACAAGAAATAGTACAATTCAGGACAGAGTTGAAATCAAAAGCTCATGTTAATATTTATATTTCAATTTCTATCGGTTAACATCTTCCAAGGAGCCAAGTCACGTCTTTCAAAAGATTATGCTGTCAACATCATGTAACGTCAAAATAAGACGAGATGACGTCACCGGGTTCATTTATGACAATTTCTAACCGATTCGCAGAGGTCATAATTTCTATCTGTAATAAATATATAAGCTGAAAACTCAATGTTAAAGGAGTACGAGACTCCAAAGGTACATTTGGTGGCCATATGGAATTTATTCAAATTAAGCCCGTTACCCGGACCGAAAAAAAAGAACTTTGGATATGTTGTAGCGGATGACCCCCCTAACATAACGATATCAACCTTCGCGAGCGATTTGCCCGTGTGTGCCCTATCTTGCACGTAGATTGACTAGACTTATGTACAAAAATGTATTTTATATTTTGTATTCTAGTCTAAGGAAGGCTAGATTGTCTCCTTTAAATTACGACCAATATATTTCTGTGATGCAATTTAACAATTTTAATGCATTATAAAACTTTTTACTTCATGTTATCTTATCTGTTTTATAGTAAGTAATATTATTATATTCTTACAGGTTGTGAACCACCCCCTGAGGTTGTTAATGGCACGCTAATACCCCCAAACAATCTCAGTATAGGCACAGTATTACAATATGAATGTGCTCCAGGTTATAGTGCTGTTGGAAGTAGAAGTTGTGGTGTTGATGGACAATGGACAAGTTTCCAATGTCAACCCTACTGTAAGTATATTTATTTTTACAAATACGTTTCGCTTGAGAATTGGTTTTCCAAAGGGGCATCAAAACCATGAACATAATATGTGTCTTTTATCCAAAAGTAAAGTATTTCGAGAAATATCACCGGAACATAAACCCAGAAGTCAAAACCGAATTAAATTTAAATCCAATAATCAATTGTTCTTCTGGAATTCCCATAGTGAACAGTTCTTTTAAAAAAACGACCAGATAGCAAATTACCGCCCTTGTAAACCAGGGGCCTGTTTCACGAAATTTTAACAAAAAGATAAAATCCAAATTGTAGTAGATGCTTCAATTTGATTGGCTAAGCACTATAAAAAAACTAATATTTTCCAATTAAATTACTAAAATTTGGATTTTATCTTAATCAAAATTTCGTGAAACAGGCCCCAGTTCATAAATAGGCAAATAGAGGGGCTAGAATTATTTTTTTCCAAGATATATTATAGAATTTTTCGATCAAAAGGAGATTTGAAAGCAAATAAACATAACATTTTTATATATAAATTGATTTAATAAACAGTTATTTAGATAAAGTGTCCACAGTATAAAAAAATGTATTTTAAATTTCTTTAATCATAAAAAAAAAATCAACTGAACACTGAACAAGGCAGTTATAATAATAATAGTATGCGAAGGAAGGGGGCGTCACCAAAACTTTTGCCCTAGGGCGCCACATAGGCTTGTGAGGGCCCTTGCCTTATTATGTTCCATGAAAGTAATCATACAGAGGCGGACCCAGGAACTCTTGTTAAAGTTTTGAAAAAAATCGGGGAGTCAGTGGTGATTTGTGGCGCATATCTATTTTTATACTTTTTTTAGGGGGTTTCCGGGCCCCTAGCCCCCCCCCCCCCCTGGATCCGCCTCTGTAATCATAATATCGTTTGTAGTATAATAGACGGGAGACTTGGTGCGGTCTAGACTGGTCTAGACATACAGTACATGTATAATATGACTATGAAATACAAGTTTTAAAAGTACTGGATAAACTTTGATCTTATCGAACTTTCAATCATGTTCCTTGTTTATGTATTACATTAGTCAATTATTATCTGTTATCTGTCATAGAATCTTACGCATACATCAGAAAAACAGCAACAAATAAATCGTTAAAATCAATTTGTTACTTGATAGGGTAAAAGTAGCAAGTAAAAACAATTAAATAACGGGAAGCACTTGTTATCCGCGTGATAACATTTTTTGTTCAATTCTATTGGACCATGCCGTTGTTGAGGAAACGGTCTGTAATCTTTGCTGCTTTGTCGTATGTTATTATTGATTATCGAAAAAAGTTTATTACATTTTATTAATGACGTGATTATTTAAATTTGAAAAATACCTTCCAAGTCATCGCTGAGATCATGGACCATAATTTACATAGATGGACAGACGACGAGTTTTGCCTCTCGCGTGCGACAAGACGAGATCTCAATATCAACGATAAACCATGCACAGGCGACATGATTTTTGACATTGCGGAATTTTATAAAGTTTTCATACTCCTCCTTTACGGTATTCTTACCGTTACCAGTAATTTTTAAACCCGATAAGTATTACTATCCGGTAGTGACGAATTTCTCTATTTTAGAACTTTGAAATTTCCAAATTTAGCATTGAAAATTTTGAAATAATAGATTTCAATATTTTCGTAGTTTTTGTAAGCATTTCGGTTTCGCTTCATAATCCCAATTCCCGTATGTATAATAGGGCCCATACACGATCCAACATGTTTGATAAAACATGTTGGATCAAACATGTTTGACAGCTTGATGTTGCCCATACACGTTCAAACTTGTTTGTCAAACATTAGTCTTTGCCAAGAGTTTGTAATGGATGGACCAACAGCGTTAGCCCTTGCTTTAGCCTTGCGAAAAATTATTGGATGAATTGCGATGTACTGATCCCAGTAATTTTAGATTTTTTTGCGGATGGACGTAGATTCATTTGATGAACTTTTGGAGCTTGTGAGACCTTTTATAAAAAAAACTAGATACACATAATGCGTGATGCCATATCTCCTGCTGACAGACTTTCAATAACTCTTCGATTTTTGGCAACTGGGAACAGGTTTGAAGACCTAAAGTTGGACAAACAAGTTTGATGAAGCCCATACACGATCCAACATGTTTGACGAAAAATATCAACAGAAATCAGATCCATCAAACATTTGACATCAAACATTTCTGGCCATCAAATTTACACATACACGATCAAATATCCATCAAACATGTTGGATCAAACAAGTTGGATCAAACATGTTGGATCGTGTATGGGGCACTTAAAGGAAAATAAAGATCGGGTGTAATGATGATGATTAATTGTGCAGAAGTGAATTAAAAGAGTGTTTTAGTAGGTTTGTTTTTACCGAAAACTCACCTTTTTTTGGGCGGGGAGGGGGGGGGGGTCCACATAGGCGTGTCCGAAGTCAGAAGCATAGGCGTACGGGAAATTTTTTGACTGGGGGGGGGGGGCGGTGGTGGTTGGTGCCCCCCCCCCCCCCCCAAAAGTTCAATCTTTATTTAAAGGCCTGTGACAGGTTCTACAATATCTCTTCTGCGATGAATAAGTTCTTAATTTCTAGTTGTTTATGTAACTGTAACCCATGGCTTACTGTACTCCAAACAATAGAGGGTTCGAGTCCATTATAGGCGTATAGACTCGATGACTGTTAGGGGGAAGAATCCGAAATGCCCCCCCCCCCAAAAAAAAAAATACGGCTTTACAGGCACCAGCACCGGTCTTCATAGAAAATTTTGGAATATTTGGCTGGAATATTTGGCTGCTGCAAACACGTTTTCCTGCTATTTAAGCCAGTGAACAAAGCAACTTCTAAGTGGTCTAATATAGTCTAATTAAGGCGGATGACTCGAATTCCAATAAATTGTTTACAGTTCACAAGTATGGACATATTCAAGAACACAATATTTTTTTATACATTTTTTACAAAGTACAATTGTGTGCCCAAATTTTCCCAGCCTTTGGTGCCCAAAATGGGGGGGCGGCCGCCCCCCCACCCCCCCCCCCCATCTCGTACGCCTATGGTCAGAAGTAAACGAAGACGTTGTTTTGATACGTTTATACCCTAATCATCAGTTAGTCTATCTATTAATAAAAAGATTATTAATTGATTTATGTTTCATTTCCTTCAAACTTAATACTGGTAATTGAACAAGGGGAGGTAATGGTATTTTAGTCACGATTGGCAGGTCTACCTTTTCCCGCGGCACAGAATTCTGAAGGCTTCGTAGGCGTTGCCTGTCAATCTATATACTGTACCTTCAATGCTGAGATAAAGGGGCTTTGATTTTCAGTATACAAACCACACAAATTATTTAGGAGTTTAACTACGCTCTAATATGTTGTTTTGAATATGATATTATTCAAAATTAAGTCATTTTTTTTGTGCGAGTACTTATATGCTTCTTTAAGTATTTGTTTCGTTGATAAGAAATTCAGAACTGTGTCCCTAAAATCCCCGTTTAAAAGATAAAATCGCAATATGAGGCGTCTCATAATAAATCACATAACACCACAACTTGATTAATGTGTAACCCATAACGATGTGATCTGTGGGATGCCTTATCCTGAATGGAGCTCACAATGACATGATTCGTGGGAGCCTTATAATGACAATATTATGGTTGGGCGCCCTCGACTTGATCAATGGGATGTCCAAAACGGCATGATTGGTCGGTGTCTCAACCGACGGAAGGAGGACCACGACAAGATCATGCACGACCATGACATAATTGGGCGCCCAAAACGGCCTGATCATCTTCAGAATTCTGACCCAATTTATGTTTCAATTTATGTTTCTAAAGATAAGCGGAAGTTTTAAGTTTTCATTATGACTTCATATATTAAACATTATGCAAGAGCTAAATCTGCCTATTGTAGGTCTTTTTTTAGGTCTGAAATGTTATCTAAATTATTAATTAGTCATTAATTATCTTTTCCAGTCAATATTCAACTCTCAATGTCATCGCTAGTCTGTTATAATTAACTGGATTAAGATCCGATTTGCTGCTCAACTTTCATTCATGATTTAATTATAAAATGGATAACCGAGACTATGTTTCATGGTACCGGCTTTAATAATGATGATCGACGCTAGGCCGAAAATTCAACCTCAATATCTAGTTTTTCACTATTATAGCGAGAACTGCAGCTCCTTATCTAATCTCCCATAATGTATCTTTAACGCAACATTTTCAACTAAGACAGATTGGCTTCCTACAAATTCAAGGAGTCCACGCGTTCAATCCAGGCGTTGGTCGAGAAAGTAATGCATGATTTTCCATCACGAATGGTTTGGCAGGGCAAAATTTCCCTCAATGCATACTGCGTGGCTTATGTCCGTCTTCGTGAGCCCCACGATAAGAAGGGTGATAACCGCCATTTCATTTTAATTATTTTCATGTATTTGAAATAGTACCATTAGTAGCCGTGAAATATATACTGGGGGGGGGGGGGGATTATATAAAATAAAATGTGACGTTGGAGGCACGAGGCTGCGCATCAGCCGATGTAGCGCGATAGAAGGGTGTGGAATTGTCACCCTCTCACTGGGTGAGGGTAGGGGAGGTCCACGGGGGGGGGGGGGGGGCCCCCCCATGACATTTTAAATTTCAGTCTTCTGTAAACACTGTTTTGGTATATTTTACGGGGTTAAACTAATAGTAAGTGCAGGGGGACTGCGTCACATATGATTCATACAAACAAACAATTCAAAAAGAGTGAATGGATCCAGGGGCTAGCCGTAAGCGTCCATTGTGCTGTACAGCCCCGGGTCTGAAGTAAATTAAATAGGTGTATAGTGAATGTATTGAGGGAACATATTCCACCCGTCACAAGAAAACGCACAAACAAAACCGAATACAAAGAAGCAAAGGAAATGTAGACTGCCTCAGAGGGCAGCCGTCTGCTAACATTCTGAACATCTGAGACACGCTACCTGCGGAGAAGTGATCTCAGAGGCAGTCCATCGACATGTTTTCATATCACGTGGTCTATACGTCGCACGTCATGGGTTCAACGCACTAACAATAACAATCATGGCTTCACTCTTCCTTGTATTTCTTTTGTAATATCCATGGGAGAATTTGAAAAATCAGGCTCTTTCCATAACATGTCGGTAACACAGCTTCACAGTCGTGACCTTCATAACAAGCATGTGGTCCCTCCACTTGTTTTTCCCTCAAATTTAAGTTTGTTACTCCTAACTTCGACTTTGAAAACGTATAGCGTCCCGAAACTTTTCGCTCATGGTCGCTGACATCTTGGAATTATTTTGTGGTACGGTCGGGTCTATTTCAGATATACGCAATCAATTATTTTAATGTTTTTAGCATGGGGATTGACTAATAGTTAATTTATTTCAGTTCTAAACCAAAATTTAAATCTTTATAGCAATTTTAACAAAATAGCCAAATTCTGGCTGGGATTACTGCGCAAAATGGCCAGTCACTGTGTACGTGCGAAAAAAAAGCCAGCTACGTCATAAATTTCGTCACGTTAGTTACGTTTGGTCTGCTAACTGAATGGTGTGACGCAAATACGTCGTTCTGTTATCAATGGCGTCAAAGTTAGAGGCTTCTAGAATTTCGTAACAAAAAGGGCGATAATCAAAATGAAATAATGCTAAAAACTATAAGTTTAATAAACCAATCGGAATTTTTAAGTTATATAATTGCACAAAACATAATACTAAATACCCCATACAAGCAATGCAAAACAGGAATGCAGAAGAAATCGTACAATGTAAGTGTATTATGTGTATATATAAAATCATAAAATAATAACAATAAGGGCGATAATCCAGACAGGATTACGTAACTATATAAATTTTAAACTTAAATTAAATTGAATCATTGTCCAATATGTACTCGGTTATATACTTAGAAATGTTAAACTTGGTATGTTAAAGTAACGGAATTTTCGAAATTTCTTTAAATATGCGTAATTGTATACCGCCTTTGGCAGTGCATTTAAAAAACAGAGATTTTGTTCGGGAAAGAAATAGTTCTTTATCGTTACATATGGTCAAAAATCGTAATGCTTGTGAATAGGAAACATTAAATAGCGTGGTATCTGGTATGTTACTATAAATTGACGGATATTTTACTACTTCAGAACCGAATTTGTCCGTTTTGTCTAAAAAACAACATTATATTTATTATTAATTATATTGATGTCCACGTCAAGAACGAATCCTTTTTTGGTGCCGGAATTTTCTTTATTTAATATTAGTTCAGGGGGATATATTTCACTTTCATATTTATTGAAATTTCCATTATCATTGATGGGTGTTTTGTCATCAATGTAACGGAAGGTGTAGTTCAGAATTTAAGCTACTTTGTAATGTTTTTCTTTTATGGTCCTGAAAGTAGAATTCATATTTATGTAAATGTGCATTTGCCTTAAATGGGGTGGGGTCAGTTCCCATTGGTAAGCCAATAATTTGCTGTATTATCTGATCCCCAACCTCAAATATGGCATTGCCAATGAGAAAATGTATTATTTTTTGAAATTTTTCTTTATCAAAAATTGCGACGTTTTATGATCCATCTAGCATCTTGGGAGTAAATGGCCATTAAGTTTCTGCCTTTTCCGAAAGCCCCATTAAAGGCTTTATCTACAAACCCATCCAAATTATTTTTAAGATCTGCATGTTTCAGCATAGTATACAAAGTAGAAAAATCGAACGTTTCTATTGTTTTTGCATTATCTTTATTATTGATTTGATCCATATTATCTACTATAGGGTTTTTTTTGTCAATAATGAAACAACTATTAATACCAGTATAATTTCGAAGTGTTTTGAACCATATTGCATGTTGTGTTTGGCATAATTTAAGGCCTTTGGTGATCGTCTGCGCAAGTGATTTTGTCTGGTAAATCTAGAGGATGTTATATATCTAAATTTTACTGTTTTTTTTTTTATGAAATTTGGGTATCGAATAGATGTAAGGTAGTGCATCCATTTTCACACACACCAACATATTGTGAATTTGTGATACGTACAGGTTTACACAGATAGATAGTCCTAATGATTGTTGCAAATAAAAAGGAGCTAGGGCCTTCTATGTAAACACCCCCCCCCCCAAAAAAAAAAAAAAAAAATTGGGGGGGGGGGGGGGGATGCTCAGACCCCCCCCCCGGACCCAGACCTCACCATGTGTGACGTCCATACCATGAGTGCTGTAAACTATAAAATAATTTAAAAGAATATTATTTAGTTTCAGATATCAGAAATTGTACTATGCTGAAGAATTGTAACCCATCGTATGGCGATGGTGAATATTGGCTCTACCCACAAATATTTGTTGATCAACCTGTGAAGATTTACTGCTATTCAATGGACACGACTTCTCCAACAGAATATGTTACACTGCCTAGCCAGAACAGGTTTTTTAATGTACATAAGTCAGATTTTTGTTCATTTACTACAGCCAAGTCGTATGGAGAAGCGATTTATAGCAAAGTTCGTGTTGACATAGAGGTAAATATCAATTATTTTTTTTTAATATAATCGGTTTTTCGTCCCATCCGAACGAATATAGGCGATGGTCCTATATAGTTACACGTAGCAAATCCGAACGTCAATCACATATCCGGCCTAAGTAAGCGAAATTGACAATATCTTTCATCAAAACAACGATTGATTATTGTTATTTATAAGATTTATGTCACATCCAACATCCAACTAAAATTAAGCAGAAAATCCTACCTGCGATAGTAGATTGCTTTTCCGACATTTTAAATTTATGTCTCTATCACATAAAGGCGGGGCCTCGCGTCTATAGCCAATCGGAGTACTAACCTGATAAGAGTTGCACAGGAGTAATACGCCGTAATTACGAATGTCCGTATTAATTTTGATATAAAAAAAACAACGCTTGATTTACCTTATTGTCAATATTTGCTGATAAATGTATGTTGTGTCGGAAGATTGGCTGCGTATGTGAATTAAGTACTAATAGTTTAAGATTAACTATTTTTAAGATGGTACATTCATTAATAAAGAAATTGAGTTTGCCACTTGGAACTAAAAGCACCCAATCGTGGTAAAGCGTGGTGGAAACGCCAGCTATCGTGCTCAGATCACCTTGGTCGCCAATGATCGCCGAGTCACGGCGATTATTTTGAGCATGTTCAAATTAAACGCCAAGATTCTGCGATCTAATACCCCCGTCAGACATGCTTAAAGCAAACGCCGTGACTCGATAATCATTTACGACCATCGAGACCACAGCGCGATATCTGGCGTTTCCACCACGCTTTACCACGCTTATGGCGATCTTGGCGGGCTCTGGGGCAATATTCCGTCGCTGTAGCAGCGCAGTAAAGGCGTTACCCGGTCTGACGGGGTAAAGAACACGACTTCTGTCAAGTTTGTAGATTTTTTGGACATTTTTTCGCGGTTTGTTTATGTTTACCCGGCGACCTTGTAGATTTTCTAGTCGCAGCAGTGCAGTAAGAACGCCACTCGGTCTGACAGGGGCATTATGAACATGCCCAAAACAAACGCCGTGACTTGGGGATCATTTGCGACCATGGATACTACACCACGATATTTGGCGTTTCCACCACGCCTATGGCGATCTTGACGCTCTCTGGGAGCATGGGCGCCACCCCGGTCTGCTTCATACCGATTACCTCGCTAGGCGCTGCTTATAAGCGCAACAATTCGACAGAGCCCAGAAGTTAAAATCCAAATGTTATAAGTAATTAGATTGATTTTAGTGCTTAGACATTCAATATTGAATTATCTCCTAAAATTTGGATTTTATCTGTAGTTAAGATTTTAAGAAACAGGACCCATGTCCCTAATATGCACGCTATATAAATATGGAGTTCCCTGTCTCATAATTACAACCAATATATCTTACTAAACGAAATGTGCGGCCGAGTTAGTTAGGGAAAGTTATCTATCCAAAGACTATTTTGGAAATAGAAGCAATTTCCAACTTCCAGGGTTGCATAGATACCTCGTACTTAAATAACCGTCAGAAGGAGCGTGGAAATTGAGAAATAAGAACCATATAAATATCGGGTCTTTCCATTCCACCGATATCACGGACGTTAAGGGGACACTCCCGAATTAAACAGGGGCTCAAAAATAAAAGTCTGAGAATGTATGAAAATAAAACGCCAAATATAGGGGAATGGTGTATTTACCTTGTCTCAAAATTTCAACTCAAAATATTGAGTCGTTTGGACGTGAACGCAAAAACTGCTTATCCGGACACGTAACCCTTTTAAGATTTCGGGTCAATTGTTTCGTTGGGTGACCTTATAACCAAATACGGTTACTTGAGAGGGTAATGCAGTGAATAACCCATGTGCCGTACTTGATAGAGAAAGGCAAATTTCAACTACACTTTATTTTTTATAAAAAAATGTTTGGTTTAATCCAGATACCACCAAATACACCTTAGGGCACCGGTCTCAAATTCCAGATGAAGACTGACGGATTTAAGTCGTTTGAAAACGTATCATAAAAACTGTAGTAGTTGCTCGGCCCTTGACTCGAATATTTTAAGGTGTTTTAACACAAAATAAAGCAGTTTTATTCCCAAACAAATATCGGGATTAGCCCTTCAAAACTGCTTCGCACACTCCATTTCTGTAATCATTTTGTCATCAGACTCAAACGGTATGAACCTCATAGAAAAGGGCCGGGCCGGGCTGGCTGGCTGGCAGCTTCGTTAGAATTAGGATTAGATAAATTAGATTTATAATTTTACTAAGTATATATTCAGTGGCGGAGCCACGGGGAGGTATGAAAATCATGGCCATCCCAATTTTGCTAAACATGACAAAAAATTTATGGGGGGGGGGTATATCCTTTTTTTGTGCATTATATTATATTAAAGTGCAACATCACATGTTAGAAAGGGCTTTTCTCGACCTAAAACGGGTGTGTCCAATAGCTGGAGAAGGGCGTTTCCCTAAGCAAAAAGGACGTGGCTAAAAAATAAAATTGGGGGGTGGGGGCAAAGCCCCCAGACCCCCATAGCTTTTTACCCCCCCCCCTCTCAGCACCGGCTGGCGCCGCCGCTGTATATGTTATGCAAAAGCTAGATCTGCCTATTGTAGGTCTTTCTTTAGGCCTGCAATGTTATCTAAATTATTAATTAACTTACCTAGAGCATAATCAACTCTCGGTGTCATCGTTAGCCTGCGATATTTACTGGATTAGGATCCGATTTGCTACCCAACTTTCCTTCATGATTTAATCATGTAATGGATAATCGAGACTATGCTTTTTATCGTACCGACTTTAGTAATGATGATCGAGGCTAGACAAAAATTCCATCGCTTCATTCTCCGTTCCAAATCGATCAATTTGACTGAAATTTTCAGCAAGTTCCCTTTACATTATCTAGTTTTTAATCATTATAGTTAGAACTGCATGATCTCTATCTATAAATCCCCAATAATATAGAAAAAATATATCTTTCTTGGTTCTTTTTTCAGACTATGGTTATAGTTGGAGATGATCTCAATTTCGCATCTGGGAATAAACCAACATGGTTTGGCTATGTTGGTGATTGTTGGGCAATAGGTGGCATATGTCATGTCCTATCAAGTACTAAAACTGGTGTTTTATATTTGGATAGTGGTGAAACCGGTCTGTTGTTTAACACTACAGTAAGAAATTTCTCTATTCACAATTACTTACTTTTGGATGTAAATACGTTACAAAGATTTATTAATCCAAGGTGTGACATTTTGGGGTTCGCGAAACTGTGTAGCAGTCATATCCCCACCCCCCCCGAAGCAATAGTTACGCATATTACTAATTCAATAACCATGCCTATTGTATTATCTATTAGTAAGCGTAGGAGGACTGTACGACACACAAACAACACGAACAGGGGACAAAACTACCGGCCTATCGAAATAATATGTTAATGTCCTTTAATACTCGTAGTTTCGTCGGTAAACTCACCCTTAGCTCATCTGTCAAGGTTGGAGTGCTCTTACAGGAACAACTGATATCACTTCACTTGTTTGATAATTTGATACAGCTAACCATAGATGGGATTGATGGAACGTCGACTCGACACAAATTAGGTCTATCTCATCTAGTGACATTCAATTACCCATTTGAATTGTCAGATATCCTCTCACAGTCTCACATAACAACTTTTGGTCTTCGAAGGAATCGTTAGTGAGCAGAAATTCAAACATGTATCTGTTATCACTCGTCACTTCGTGATCAGTCAGTTATATAGAAGGATAACGGGTGCTTTCCTTTCGTTACTTTCATTTGTTGAAACCTTCATTACGCACCTATCGTAGCAATGATCTCTGTGTTAAAATTGTGTTTGGGACGTGTTTAACTAGTTCTATCACATAGTGATAATGACTGACACCAATATTGTCCTTTAATAATAAAGCCTAATAAATATATTTAGGGCCGATCATTGTGTCGTTTTATTGCAGAAAAATTGGGTAACTTTCCCAGGAAAAACAGCAGACCCTTCTACTATAGAAACATTCAGTAGATCACAGGACAACCTTACCATTGATATAGCTTGTAGCGGTGCCTGTGCTGGATGTCATCCAGATGATGATAAGTTAGAATTTGAACTAAATCATAATTATGGTACGTATGCGTATATTTTTAATTTCGTATATTTGTGCACTGATGGCGTTCTAAAGGGGGTTGGATGACCGAATGGTTAGCACGTGCGTGCTGTATCATAAAGGCTATTATTGAGTCAACAGGCGTGGTTTCGAATCCCCGGTTGAACGTGGCAAGGAGTAGGGTCGTCTGTCCAACCTCGTGGGTTTTCTTCGGGTCCTCCGGTTTCCCCCCACTACTAAGGACCCCTGATCGCAGGCGAGTGGTTGTAGTGGAATTGAACAATATGTTGGTCCTGAAATGACCTAATATGTGTCGAGTGGACGTTAAACCCAATTTCTCTATCTCTCTCTCTCTAATAAAAAAAGCAATATATTCGTCAAATTAGAACCTAGGTCACACCTTCTCAACAGTTAGCTCTGATGGCGCTTCGGTGTGTAAACCGGAGCCAACAGTTTTAGAACCGAGGAAGAAGGGGAATTCCTGGGTAAACCGCGGTCAATACCGGGAATGTGACGTGCAGCCTAGGTTTATAGAGAAGATATGTAGAAATCAACATCCCATGCATCAGTTCGTCAAATTTCAAAATGTTACGAATGGTCAATTGAAATTTTATCTATTGAAATAGTTCGCAAGGCCTGGCCTGTGCCCGACCCTGATCCTACATAAATTACATTGATTAAAGAACATGTTCATTTATAATAAGCCTACTGATAAAACCTGCCCCCTAAACGTCCCGTGTAAAACAATTATTGTAAATACATGTATAATAGTACAAGGACGGATCCAGGAATTTTTGCAGGAGGGGGTTTGCTAGGCCCCTTTTCAGGAATGTATGATGCCGTGATCGTCTTCAGTCTAAATTACTTATATAGGCATATATAAACACTAAGCTTTTAAAAGAGAGAAATTAAACACCCCGTTTGATGTCAATTATTATAAATTTAGTTTCATGGATGTATAACATTAATTTTGATATCACACATATCTATATCATTAATTTGAGCTTTGAATGCTCATCCCATGTTAGTCTATGTTAAAAAGAACCAAACATAGCAAAAAAATAGTATTTCATAAAAAAAAAAATTCAAAACACCCAAATCAAACACCTGTTATTGACCCCCCCCCCCCCCCAATCGTATACTCGGAAATGAGATATACAACATATACGATGATCAATTTCTTTCTCGTTTCAGTACCACCATTATCTTCTGCTATAGACCCCGTCTGTCAATAAGGGTACTGGAGTCGAATCAAAGTTTGTGAGAATTAAACCTGAAATTATACTTTTGGGGACTGTAACCTTGTCGCCTTTAAGTGGTATTTCTACTGTTGTTATTAAAGTGATATCACCATATTGTGCCGTCATTGTTACGACGTGTAGCCCGATGTAGCCTAAGAACTTTCTTTCAATAACGGTGATTTTGCCGACTTTTGCGCATATCGGATTGTAACTTCCTGAATTATGACCCTTCATTGTTGGAAAAATCACGTTCTTTTTAGCTTGTGGTCCCTCTGGAGGTCACAATTATTATCCGATTTAAAAAGTTGATTATGTCACCGTTACACCGTAATGAAGGTTGAGTTCGAACTTCGTGAAAATCGGACAAAATGGCCGCCACTTGTACGCAAATGGTGTAAAAATATGGTATATCAAGGTTGTTGACCGACTCTGTAGAGGTCACAATTTTAATAATAATAATAATAATATGTCCATTTATATAGCGCCAAATCCACAAAGCGTGCTCATAGCCCCTGGTTTTAGCTTGTGGTCCCTCTGGAGGCAACGCCGGATTAACCATGGTGGGGGCCCTGGGGCCTGGAACATGAGAGGGCCCCTTGTCACCGACCGGGAGTGCCGAAGGCGCGAAGCCCCATACGGGGGTCTGGGGCAGGACCCTATGTAGGATTGTAAAAGTGGGGGTGCAGCAGAATGTTGGGGACGGCAATATAATGCCCGAGTTACTGAGTGCGGAACGGTGCGTGTGTGTATATACGTGGGTGTGGGGGTCGAAAATTTTGAAAATTAGACTGTCACAAACGCGTTTCCACCCACTGGTAGCTGCAATCAACGTCGATCCCGTGTGTCAATTTCGGCAGCGCTATTTCTCATTTTGATGTTAAGCACACCAACTAAGAAACTCCTTATCCTCTAAACTAGAACTAGTCCGTAACACCATAAGGCGACGTGGATAGGGCGACCAGAACGAAAATCTCTAATTATGTAATTTGGTGGCGGCGCCTCCAAAGACCAACAAGGTCCTGTCAAGTGAATAAGGGCGACCACAACGAACCCTTTCATGTCATACAGTGGGTCAAACGCCGACCCAGGAAGATGGGCGGCACCCTTTTCTGGGACCCTCCCTCAAATTTTGAAAAATAACGATGCAGGAAACACGTTTTTCTGCCATTGGGGTAACATCTGAGTGGCAATTTTGTATTTTATATGGCGGCAGAGTTTTTGGAGACGTTTGCTTCTGGTGCCCGCACTTTGGGTCCGCGCCTGTGGTGGCGCCCGATTGCCTGCACATAAGACATATAAGAAAGTTTGGATCAGGTGTAGGCGCCATTAAAACCGACCGACTCATCATTGCCTTAGGATTATCACTATGTGATCATAATCAAGTGTATTTTTTTATAATTGAAAGGGGTTGTCAATTTTTGGGGGGAGGGAACGCCTTGTTTTTCTTGAAATTTTCAGAAATTGGAGGCCGGAACATGATTTCAGGCACTTGTGTGGAGCCATTTAGAAGTACCTCTGCCACAAAATTAGAGCATTCTGGCGTTATTTCAGTGGACCAATCCATGTGAGTACTATGAAATGATGGCATTTCTAGAGGAGGGGGCTGAACACAACTGAGATTTTTGTGGGGGCCCCTAATGTGGGGGCCCTGAGGCCTGTGCCCCATGGTTAATCCGGCCCTGGTGATAAAAGCGAGTGCTATGAAATGATGGCATTTCTAGAGGAGGTGGCTGGACGCAACTGCGATTTTTTTGTTGGGGGCCCCCACAATTATTATCCGATTTTTAAAAAAAAACTTTGATTATATCACCGTTACACCGTAATGAAGGTTGAGTTCAAATTTCGTGAAAATCGTACCGGAACTGTCGGACAAAATGGCCGCCACTTGTTCGCGAATGGTGTAAAAAAAAAAATGGTTTATGGAATATCAAGGTTGTGGACCCTGTAGAGGTCATAATTTTAATCCTATTGTGATGTAACTTAAAATACATCTTGGTTCCATTCTATATTTGCGCATGTCGATTTGTAACTTCATGAATTATGGCCCTTAATTGTTGGGAAAACACTGTCTTTTTTAGCTTGTTCTCTATCCAACTCCTGTATGTGGGCGTATGCTGACTGGCAGCTGCTGGTTGGTTTTAATAGTAGATTGTGATAGTGAATTATCATATTCCGGAAGCAATGGCCCTAGAAATCCCCAGCCTAGTGGGATTAGCTCTAATCAAACGAAACACTGCGGGGAGTTTGGTGAAGCATGTGCCAAATAGATCTCTGGCTGTGGTTTTCACGGATATTGCATTCGTAGACGTTTGGATTAGCGGGATTTGGGTATAGTTTCTTGTTTTAATGGCACGTTACATTCTTTGCGAAGTGGTACCATTCCTTTTCAGACGCACTTGTATATTCACAGAGGAAGATCCAGCACTCGGCAAACCTCAGAGACTCCAGTATCCTACATTACCCTACATCAAGACGAACTACTTTCAAGTTTCCGGATTACCAACGGCGTGGCCCACGACCAACGCCGGATTAACCATAGTGGGGGCCCTGGGGCCTGGAACATGTGGGGGGCCCCTGATTTCCGACCGCGAGCGCCGATGGCGCGAAGCCCGCAAGGGGGTCTGGGACAGGGCCGTATGTAGGATTGTAAAAGTGGGGGTGCAGCAGAGTGTTTGTGACGCCAATATAATCCTCAAGCTACTGAGTGCGCAACGGTGCGTGTGTGTACATGGGGGTGGGGGTCTGGAAGCCCCTCTCCCCCCCAAAATTTGAAAATTAGAGTGTCACAAACGCGTTTTCCACCCACTTGGAGCTGCAATCAACGCCGCTCCCGTGTGTCAATTTCGGCAGCGCTTTTTCTCATTTTGATGTTAAGCACACCAAAATGAGAAAGTCCTTATCCTCTACACTGGAATTAGTCCGAAACACCATAAGGCGACGCTGATAGGGCGACCAGAACGAAAATCTCTAATCATGTAGGACCAACAAGGTCCTACATCACAGCCTGTGAAGTGAATAAGGGCGACCAAAACGAACGACCCAGAAAGAGGTGATAGGTGAGGCCCTTCGCCTATGGGGGCGGCACCCTGTCAGGGGTCCACCCTAAGAAAATTATGAAAAAAACGATGCAGGAAACACGTTTTTCTGCCATTGAGGTGATATCTGAGTGTAAATTTCGGCAGCGCTTTTTCTCATTTTGATGTTAAGCACACTAAAATGAGAAACTGCTTATCCTTTAACTAGAACTAGTCCGAAACACCATTAGGCGACGTGGATAAGGCGACCAGAACGAAAATCTCTAATCTTGTAATTTGGTGGCGGCGCCCCCAAAGACCAACAAGGTCCTGTCAAGTGAATAAGGGCTACTAAAACGAACCCTTTAATGTCATGCTGTGGGTCAGACGCCGACCCAGAAAGAGGTGATAGGAGAGGCCCTTCGCCTATGGGGGCGGCACGCTTGTCAGGGATCCACCCTCAGAAAATTTTGAAAAATAACGATGCAGAAAACATGTTCTTCTACCATTGGGGTGATATCTTAGTGGCAATTTTGTATTTTATATGGCGGCAGATTTTTTAGCAGAGGCGTTTGCTTCTGGTGTCAGAAATTGGAGGTCGGAAACATGAACTCCCCAAGAAAAAAATTCTGCTACAAAATTAGCGCATTCTGGCGTTATTTCAGTGGACCTATCCATGCGAGTGCTATGAAATGATGGCATTTCTAGAGGAGGGGCTAGACGCAACTGAGATTTTTTTTAGGGGACCCCTAATGCGGGGGGCCCTGGGGCCTATACCCAATGGTTAATCCGGCCCTGGTGATAAATGCGAGTGCTATGAAATGATGGCATTTCTAGAGGAGGTGGCTGGACGCAACTGAAATTTTATGTGGGGGGCCCCCTACTGTGGGGGGCCCTGGGGCCTGTGCCCCATGGTGCCCCATGGTTAATCCGGCCCTGCCCACGACGACGCCTTTGAACAATGTTTTATCATAAAAAGCTTTGAAAATCTGAAGCTGTTTTTCTTTCAAGTTTATCCGATGTTCTTTAAACAAGATCAACTTTGCACTTTTACGCACTCTCCTATAAGCGGCAAGTTTTCGTAATGTAAACCGGTGCCGCATCGAAATTGTATAGGTGTAGGTAAATATCACTTGCCGCCATACTGCCGAGGTTTGCCGAGTGGGGGATACAGTAGTATGTGTTAGTATTTGGTAATATTGAGTTAACATTACCACTATCTATTGGGTGATTTTGGATAAATCGTCTTGCCGTTCAGTGTATATCAGTTACATCTACACCACTTGTCTCATATAATGTAACGGTCGTAATATATACACAGATTTATAATCAATTGTTGAAAAGGCATAGCATGAAACCTTGAAAATAAAATGAACTAATCCAATTATTGGCAATGTACAAAATACTACCTCTTAATGTAAAGGGTAGAGTTAAAGATAAAGATTGACATGCAAGGCTCTCTCTGGTGTGTCTTAACATTTCAATCACTACAGAAAAGGCGAAGGCGACAAAGTAAAAACGTGGATTTCGTTATTGTGGGGGCATATACCGTCCATTTTATCCAAATTTGTTCAGACCTTAGCCCCGCCCATTCTGACCTCTGATTGGTCAATCTTTTTATTCTGGTCGATTTCTCGAAAACTAGAGGTCGGATCGTCGTTTCGTTTGTTGTAAAATGATTCTTGAGTCAAAGTCAACTTGCTGACATAACAAAATTGGATCCTAAATGTACAATTTCAAGTTTTTCTACGCGCGTGTATATTTTTGAGTGATTCGGTCATCCAGACACGTAAAATAAATACATGTCACGTGACAGTCGTGTGATTCGTCCCTCCCGTGAAAATGGCCAACCAGTGTCACCAGAGAAATTTCATTCTCCAAAGTTTTTTTTATGGTTTCGAGATTGCTTAGTGATTCTACACAGTAGCGGGTCTAGAAGCTGTGAATAGGGTGGGGGTGGGGGTATCTAGAGCGCTATTCACAATCCAGCCCCAAAATACTTGCTATAACACTGTCTATTTATCTAATGCACGTTTTCACATAATATAATATATCTCGAGAAACTACATATTAAAGTTACAATTTTATATTTTAAAGTTATATTTTTAAAATTTATTAAAATAAAGCCCTTAAATAGATGGTATATATAAACAGTCCAACTTTGTAAAAGAATAATCCTATAATTCAATATTGTCAGTGGAGAAATTGGCAAAAATATCATCTTTAACTTCATATTCAAACGTTAGAAGATAGCTATTCCATGGTGGTCAATAGGAATACAGGGGAAGTAATCGTGTTATTATTTCCGGTGTAAATGAGGTTTTTTTAAGTGTGACACCTATGATTGTATAATAGTGATTCGACAACCTATTGAGCAAAAGACATAGAAATAGTTGTTTTGACTTTCTTAGAAAATATGTAATTCTCGCTTTAACCAATAAGAAAAACATATATTATATTGATATATTGTGAATCGAAAATTATCACAATTGACAGTTAAAATTCGAAATAAGAATAGACCGTAACGCCGTTGTCCGGGCAAATTTCACTCGTTGCACTGCATGTCGTAGGTCAGTTTTCATTAGCCCGGCTGGTGCAGAACAGTAGGAGGTTAAACCCCAATAAATTTTATCTTTATACAAGTTTCACATTACATTACCTTGGTCTTAAGTTTTTTGCGATAAAATAATAGGACCTCAAACCCTATTGTTCAGGGTTTAACATCCTATTGTCAAAAAATTAGATAATCTGCCTTAAAACAACACTGGTAAACGACAGATATTAAAACATGTTTTATCGTAGAAAATGCCTATTTATATGCCTATTTGTTTTTAGTTCCTTGATGTCTTCTTATTTAGTCTAAACGATTTATATCGTGATTGCTAAAATACTAAATACATGTAATAGTAATTTATGTTATTGTTAGTAAGTTCAAATATCTATTTTTATTTCTGTTACTTACATGACAATGTATTTATTTATTATCTTCGAATGTATATGTTTTAACATGCTTGTTGTGTCTCGTAGGTCTTAAAGGCCATCCATTGTACACTAATTTGTTCTCTTAAATTATGTTTTATTGTACAATGTGTGACACATTAATAAAACAATTCTTCTTCTTCTTCTTCTTCCCTCTTCTATAAACACTAACTGGTCATTTAGTTTATCAAACACACGAGTTATAGCTTCAATTTGATTAATAATACTAATTTTCTACCTTGTTTTAACTAATTATTTATTTATTATTATTACATATTATAACTAACATTTTTATACATGTACATACATAATGCGTTTATGTGTCTATGCTTATGGGTGTGTATTTTGATGAATAAACTGGTCTCTATAATTGTTTGTAATATTCTTTACATGGCTACATCATTCTGTTGAACAGTCACATCGAGGCCAGGGCAGTTGGACACGACCCCACATCATTGAGTTACGTGGTGTGGTTTCGATTCCGCGCTTGCACGTGACAAGGAGTAGAGTCGCCTGTCCATCCTCGTTGGTTTTCTCAGGGTTCTCCGGTTACCTCCCACTGCTAAAAAAAACTGTATGCGCAAGCGAATTATTGCAATCAAATTGGGTGTTGGTCCCGAAAGTGACCGACCTTATGTCTAGTGTACAGTTTATCCCCCCCCCCCCCTCTCTCTCTCTCCCTAGTTGTCCGACGCCCTGATACGAATGCTCATAGAAGAACTATACAAAGCTTATTATCTAAGATAGCAGAACGACTGAGAATCTACTTATATTTATTTTGGTAACAGGGTATATAATATAAATAAACACCTTGAAAAAATGATTTATGTATAGTCTGTACGCGCCCACATGAAGAACTACTTATCGAACTTTGAACTGTAACAGTACTGTAACAGTGTCTTGTTACATATAAAACACAATCCAGTATGTTAACACTGGTACAGCAATATGTCTTCAGTGGCAACGAAATCATGGTAAGTGTGATAGATATGATTCAAATTTGGTGGTGGCGGGAGGGGGGGCGGGGGATTTAATAGACGTGAGTCGCGTGTGTTTAGTGATCAAGACGCTGACTCGCGGCTAACCATTGAGGTGTCGTCTCTGGTTTACTGCCGAAAGTTACTCGGAATTTTTCGGTGTGGTTTTCTATTGTCACCCATTGGTATAGGACTGACGATTTGGCAAGGTACGGTGTATAGTTTGTGGGATAGGACAGAAACTGGGTTCCGGTTGTGCATGCGGTGTTAAAGAAACCATGACAATAACCCGGTTGCAACAGAAGGGTAGGATATTTTGAATCAAACCAACGGGCCATTGTCTTGTTATTTACATTGTATACAAAAAAGGGGACCACGGTGGCTAAGTGGATCAGGCGCTGGTTCACTAGCCTGGAGGTCGGGTGTTCGATCCCTGCATTGGCCGAGAAAGTTCATCTCAATTTTCCGACATGATTTCTCCTTGTCAGTGATGCAGAAGGAGGGCCGGACAAGGACAGCTGTCAAGTCGTTTGGATGGGACGAAAAACCGAGGTCCCGTGTAGGCTACACATTGGAGTGCACGTAAAAGATCCCTTGGTGGTTGGAATTCGATATAAGAGTAGGCCGTAGCGTCGCTACCCGGGCAAAATTTCCCTCATAGCACACTGTATGGCGTATGCCCGTCTTCTATTAGCTCAGGTTTAGTGCATAACAGTAGGACGTTAAACCCCATTTCATTCATTCATTCATTCATTCATTCATTCAGTATACAAGAAAACGCAAGAGTCGTCCATGAATAGCCTACCTTCGATAGATATGTCTGGGGAGTGGATTAATCGCTAAAATTGACTGATCCAAGGACCACCTTAGTTGCGTAGATAGGATATCTTAAATTTCGGACAAAATTGTGTAATTAATAAGTAACAAGTAGTTCTGGGAGTATATATATGCAGATTCAAATATTTTTGTATGGTAAAGGTGGTGTGGTTTCCGTAAAGGTTTTGTTATTGCAAATGTCAGCTGTGTAGTCTGTGTAGACATATTCAGTAAATCGATGGTGTTGTTCTTAAGTGTTTAACGTCCGCTTCCACCAAAGGTGATATCACTGACAAGTCTTATTGTTCTTAGTGGTCTTTCCTGTGGGAGGAAGGGGATCACGGTGGCTAAGTGGATAAGGCGCTGGTTCGCTAGCCTGGAGGTCGGGTGTTCGAACCTGCATTGGCCGAGAAAGTTCATCTCGATTTTTCCGGCGTGATTTCCCCTTGTCAGTAATGCAGAAAGAGGGCCTGACAAGGACAACTGCCTAGTCGTTCGGATGGGACGAAAAACCGAGGTCCCGTGTACACATTGGAGTGCACGTAAAAGATCCCTTTGCAGTTGGAATTCGATATAAGAGTAGGCCGTAGCGCCGCTGCCCGGGCAAAATTTCCCTCATAGCACACTATAGTATATGGCGTATGCCCGTCTTCAATTAGCTCAGGTTAAGTGCATAACAGTAGGACGTTAAACCCCATTTCATTCATTCATTATAAAGCATTATTGCTTAGGACGCGGTTAAAATTTCGAATAAATGATATTAGTTGTTTTATATATAGCCGCTCAATTAAAAATCAAATAAATCAAAGCACTGTACTGTCTATAGTACTTAATTATTAGCTCCAGGGGTCAAAGGGTTAAAACTGAAATCTCGCAGGTGCGCGCGAGAACTAAGCGAGAATTGGCTTCCATATTTGACACGAGAGGTGCAAATTATTAGGAATAATTTCCATTGTTTATTTTGGGGATTATTTTACTATAAATGGTACCGGATGAAATAGAAATAGGTAGGTCTGAACTACTTTTGATTTAGAGTTAGATATTTAAAAAATTGTGTTAAAAATGGAGAAGTTATTACATTATGAAAAAGATGACAGCTCCGTCGGCTAAGATCAAACGATATTTATTCTGACTGGCTGGTTTTCTTTTGACTTTTATTACAAGATATGCTTTCGCCCGAGGGGTAATTTTTTTTGTTTGAGTTATAAAAACATATAACATAACTATGAATTCGTTATTTGGATAATGGTTATGCATGGTTGGTTGGTAGGCATAAAGAAAATTGTATACTACTAACTATCTATAATATATGAACTAGAAAAACTGAAATTTGATAAACAAAATCTAAAAGATAAATGATGTAGGATGTTAATTGATGAAGCCAACGAATAGCCTTCATTCACATCACTGCAGGCAAATGAATATAGTTGCTAGAATAAGCCCTTGCTGACAATTTGATCGTAAAAGCAGTGTCCAGATAATTATTACAAAACAATGTGGATATTTTGGGCTGCCATCAATAGTGTGTAGGAAAGGCAGGATGAGTCATCATTGAAAAGGGAGCAGTTATTATTTGCGTCAGGTGTATTACATTGTATCCCGGCATATATTTCCTGTTGAAGCAGAACGTCAGTTGGATGTAAACCCCTTTTAATTTGATATCATATTTCATGTGTTGTTGTGTAGGCTTGGCAGAGGTCATTGAATAAAAACTTAAAACATTTTTTGGAGCATTCTGTACATTAACAATTAAACAGATACATGTATCTTGATCAGGAATAGGCCTACATTCTGGACGACATTGGCATTGATAGATTTTAAAGTTTACTATACATCAGGTTAAAATTTTAGATGGTAGTTTTTTATATTCCCAAAGTAATTGGGACATAGGAAATTTGTAATATAAATGTTTTAATGGGCTTCAGTAGTTCTGTTGTTGTACTAATCGAAGTTTAAACAAGTAAAAAAGTAATTTTATTGCATAACATCTATTTAGAGCAGCATACGTTGTATTTCAGCTTAAGAAGTAATTAAAGAGAGAGACCAGCAACTTTAAAGATGGATGGTCGTATAGGAGACGGCAATGACAAACCTCCAGCTCCACCTGTTCGATTAGAGAGCACAAGGTAAATGAACAATTCTTTATCGTGAAAGTGTGCATAATGGTTTGAAATAAAACATATCAACACTTTATTTTGACCCAAATGACAAAAAGGTATGTTAGTCGAGAGAGAGAGTCTAGAAATGGGGTTTACTGTCCACTCAACACAGACTAGGTCATTTTGGGACTAACATTTGTTTTTTGATTTTATTTCAATAATTCACTTACCCGTAGGGGTCTTTAGCAGTGGGAGGAAACCCAGTTCACTTTTACAATCCTACATATGGCCCTTCCCCAGACCCCCCATCCAGGGTTTCGCGCCTTTGCCGCTCGCAGTCGGTCATCAGGGCCCCCCACATCTTCCAGGCCCCATGGCACCCACCATGGTTAATCCAGCATTAACGATATGATTTGTATCATGATTCATAACCAGGTTAATGTTTATCAAGAAAACAACAAGATAAGCTCAGGAGTTTCCACATTCCATGCCTTTTATTGGAAATTACTACTCTTTAAATTATGAAAGTAAAGACATACCATTTGTTAGTTCCAAAATCACATAGATTGTGATGCTTGGACTCTCTGATCAGATAAAAAATTTATAATTTTTCTTTACATTTTAGAGAGTCTTCCCTTTCTCAGGAATATAAACCTTTACCAAAAGAACCAGATACAAAAGATGATAAAAAGAAATTCAGAAATCAGAAAGGTCAGTCTAGTGTATACATGTATATCTATTTTATTTCAATGTAAATGTTCAAAAGCCAGTTTGAGGAGGTCATTTTCATATGTCAGCAATCAAATGATAATCTGGTAAAACATTTTAGATGGTCAGATACATGTACATTGTATGTTAGAATAAATGTCAAAATAATGCAACCTGGAAAGCTATTTAGTACTACTGACTACTGTGACTGACGTAAAAGATAAAACTTAAACTGTTTCTTCACCATCTGGGCTAATTCAATCTGATTTAAAATACAGATCTATATTTAATCTTTCGATGACCTATACTACATAAAGATCTAAACAGTTGTAGTGGGAGGTCACGTCAGGGGTCATAGAAGCAAATTTTGAACCTATGATGTCAGACATTTGATTATCAAATCAGCGTTGATGTTTCTAGTAGGATACCCACAGTTTTCGTGCATCGCACGCCAAGCACTCATTGCAACAGACAGTTTTATTGGCTAATCCCTGTATGATCTAAAATTGTATTCTCTGTCTCTCTCAAAGATGATATTTCATTGTGCGAAATTAGCACTGGTCCGAACGCCCGTGGCCAGTACATTTTTGGTCTGGCCAGTAAAAATTATAAAAGCACAAGTCCGACTGGCTTGTGGAAAATTATAAAACCCTTCAACGGTTTTCATTCCAAATCACTCGAGAAAAAAAGATAAATATACGCCCTTTTCTCGAAATATTATGTGGAAAACAAATTTTCCTTTACAAGGTCACACTATCTGGCGTGAAACCGTGATGGGTTTTTTTCGATTGAAAAATCCGTCATGGCTCGAAATGTTCACCTATTTCGCCGAGAGGTGAATTTTTACGTCTGACAGGTAGCAAGAAAACTTTTTTATGTTTAGTAAACTGACTTAAGACCACAATACTCACACCTACGCCACATACATTTAATTATTCATTTCTAAATGCAAGAATTAAGCTCGGAAATACCGCGAAAAGCCGCAATTTGCATTGCGCAATGTCGTAGTTTCTCATACACTGACAGTTGGGAAGTAGCCAATTTTATAACAAAAAATTTCACACCAGCTACGCTTGTTTTCGTTTAATTAGCACTAGTTTATAGCATTATGTCTATTTAGTCATTAAAAACATTGTCCAGAAATAAAGGCTATGGATAATTTATTAGAAAATTTGACAAAAATTCCATATATAGGATAATTTGTAGCGTACCGTAAATATAGACATGATAAGAGAAAGGAATTCCAGGGGGAGTTACCTGTACTCCGTACGCGAGGCATGTAAATATGCAGCCATGCACAGCCACAGGTGTCGAGTCGTGTTTTGATATTAGATTAATTACGGATTTTTAAGAATCTGAATTCTACACCTCAACGGTGTAGTATTCAATTTAGAACAGAAGTTTGGCACCATGATACTTGGAGAAATTTACGTCGATACGGATTATAGAATTGCTTGAATATTACGCGCCGAGGCTAAGCCAATTCACGGACTTTCAAGAATTTTTGGGCATTACCATAGGTTTCGTATTACGATATTTATATGGAACAATGTACGTAAAGAGTGTTTGTGTACCTAAATGTTTGGATATGTGTGATGTGACTGGTCTTTGATAATTTAGAGTGACAGGTTAGTTACTGAAGCGACATGTATGAAGAAAAGCTACCAGTGCAACTAATGTTTTACTTTACCGGTACTTTACTTTACTTTTGTGGAGCCTTTAAATCACCATGTGTTTCGTGCTAATAATTTCCTTTTTTTTTAATTGGCCTGTTTCAAATAAACTTTCCTTTCAATTTATTCCCGAATCCAAGATGTCACGTTCCGAGTCCAAAATCGTCAAGGCATTCAAGTAGTTGTATTACTACTTTTGAATTTTTGGGCCAGTGAAATTGGGTCTGGGCTTGTAAAAAATTGTAATCTACTGGCCCGAATGGCTTGTGATTTCAAAACTTAAAGTTATTGACTGATATTTGTAGATCACCTAAAGTTTTGATAGCTAACACTGTAACCCAGGTATCATTTGATCTTATCTATCACTAATTTCTTTCACATTTGTTCCAATATACACACTGTATAATCTTTGTTTAAAATTCGTAAAAAACTTTTAAAATCACCATAAATCGTTCAATTTGTACTTGTGACCAGTTTAAAGCTGACCATTCAATTTTGATCATGAGTGTCCAATTTACAAGTGTTTAATTTCTCAATCACTGTTAAAAAATGAACAACCCAATTGATTAATGATGTGTATTGATTAATTTTTGAACAGTGGTCAGGAAATTAAATACTTGTAAATTGGACACTCATTATCAAAATTAATCAGTCAGCTTTCAACTTGATTTTAAACAGTTTTAACACATTTTTATACGCCTACATTTTCATGTGGACGTATTATGTTGTCGCCCCTGTCCGTCTGTCCGTCCATACGGGCGTCCGTCCGTCCGTCCACAATTGTTTGTGGACTCTCTACAGGTCACAATTCTTGTTCGATTTTGACGAAACTTGAAATATAGGTTTATCCCCAAAAGATCTCGACTGTGTATCGGATCAAAACTTCATGGATTATGGCCCATGATTGTACGAAAAATCATGTTTTTAGCTTGTGGACCCTATAGAGGTCACAATTTTGAACCGATTTTGATGAAACTTGACATGCATGTTTATAACCCAAAGATCTCGGTTTCTTTCGATATTTGCGCCTATCGGAACGTAATTTCCTGAATTATTGCCCCTGATTGTCCGAAAAATCACCTATTTTAGCTCGTGGTACCTCTGGAGGTCACAATTATTATCCGATTTAAAAAACCATTCGATTATATCACCGTTACACCCTAAGAAAGGTTGAGTTCGAATTTCTGAAAAATCAGACCAATATTACCATACAAAATGGCCGCCGTTCGTACACGAATACTGTTAAAAAATGGTATATCAAGGTTGTGGACCCCGTAGAGATCACAATTTTAATTCGATTTTGACGAAACTTAAAATGCATGGATATTACCCAAAGATCTTAGTTCCTTTCAATATTTGCGCATATCTGATCGTAACTTCCTGAATTATGGCCCCTTATTATACGCAAAATCGCCTTTGTTTAGCTTGTGGTCCCTCTGGAGGTCACAATTATTATCTGATTTAAAAAATCATTTGATTATATCACCGTTACACCCTAAAGAAGGTTGAGTTCAAATTTCGGGAAAATGGGACCAAAATTACAATACAAAATGGCTGCTGTTTGTACGTGAATACTGTTAAAAAATGGTATTTCAAGGTTGTGGACCCTGTAGAGGTCACAATTTTAATTTCGATTTTGATGAAACTTAAATTGCGTGTTTATAACCTAAATATCTTGATACTTTTCGATATTTGCGCATATCAAATTGTAACTTTATGAATTATGGCCTTTGATTGTAGGAAAAATCACTTTTGGTTTTGCTTGTTCTCTATCCATCTCTCGAAAATGTGGGCGTATCCTGCCTGGCAGCCGCTGGTTAAAAAAAGATTTGATATTTAACAAATGTAAAAGAAATTAGTGCTAGATAAGATTAAATGATACCTGGGTTAGTGTAAAATACCCGTTCAGTTAATCTGAAAAATAGTTTGAGATGTGTAAATAAAGGGAGGCAACCTATATCTGCTCAAACCATGGTTCATACCACAGGTTATATAAAAATGGACAATCTATTGGTATGGGGTCACTTCGCAAGGCACACCTACATGCACATAATATCTTCATGTGTAGCCATCACTTCTAATCTGTATAACAATATTACATAGTATCATTGAAATACATGTACCATACTGTAGCAACCTAGTAGCAGACACAATTGTCAATCATAACAAACGAGTTACCACAGGATACTTGACATGTACCCATATATTAAGTGAAAGTACTGTTTCACAGTAATTGATTATCAAAATGTTTTAAACAAATAATCAGGAGAAATTTTATCGATTCATGTTACATGTATTTAGTTGTTCAGTAGCCATGTTGGCTAAGTCGGTAAGACGCTGGTTTGCTAACCAAGATATTGTGTGTTCGAACCCTGCAATGATTGGCTGAGAAAGTTCATGAACAGGGTTTTCCAACGTAGAGGGCCTGATAAGGACAGCTGTCTAGTCATTTGGATGACATGAAAAAGCTAGGTCATGTGTACTCATTGAATGATGTGCACTTAAAAGATCCCTTGGCAGTTCGAATTCGATACAAGAGTAGGCCATAATGCCAAATTTCACTCATAGCACAGTCTATGGCGCATGCACAGCTTCCATAGCCAACTCGGAGCAGAGCAGTAGGAAGTTAAACCCCATTTCATTTTCATTTATTTAATTGTTAGTGTGAACAAAACACATGGCTATAATATTTTTAGACATTCGATGAACTTACAATGTAGATCTTTTTTTTAAAAAATTGTTGGAAGAGATTATAATGGAATTTTTACATTTCCTTATGGTTAAGATACACATGCTTTCATCAACTTTTATTGCCCTCTAATCTTGTTACTTGGTTCACAACTGCTTTATTATGAAAATCCAATGGCCAAATTCAGTTGCATACAATGTAGCTTTTTTCTGTCTCAGATACTTCTATACTGTCAAATCTAGGTCATTGTTTTAGTGCAGTGTAGATGTACCTGCCAATTTTCCATCCAGTCAAAATACAATGTTTTTTTTTTTTCTTTAATTTATCAGATAAAAATCAAACGGTGGGCGTGGTATTTGTATATGCCCTCCGTAAATAATCAACAAGTGTGACTTAAGCCTAGTTTATGTCGCCCTACGACGCGATAAAACTGACGGCAACTAATAGCAACTGACAGCTTACATGTATGTCGCTACGTCTGAATTTATCCAGGACTGGACGCAATCATGAGCAATCAGTTGATCACAGTCGTAAGTGCGCTCATGTCGCCCGGCTTCAGTTAAAGAATCAGAGCCACAACTGACCACATATGACTGACACGTGTATGGTTGTTTATTTACCGCCCCCTGGGTACAACGTGACTAAATAACCAAATCCTGTTGGCTAAGTCGTTGAGGCGCCGACTCAGGCTAGTTGTGGGTGCGCTTATGTCCCTTGCGACTATAGAAAACTAGTTGTCTCCAGTCGTAGGAGTAGGACATGTGTGACTCTGAGAAACCAGAGACAACTGGACAGCAACAGGTTGGCGTCCGACTCACACCAGTCTTAAGAGAGCTCAGGTTGCCGAAGAAGTCACGACTGATCAGTTCCACTTGATTGTAAACCAGTCAATTTTGAGTCACTGTCAGTTTTATTGCGCCATATGGCAACATACACATGCCAGCTAGGCTTTAGAAATACATGTAAGATGATATAATTAATAAGTATTCCAAACCTGGTAGAAAATTACTGTTTGTCTTTTCATAAGTATAGATCTGTTAAATCTGTAAATAAGTTGACAGTGAATTGATTAAAGAATTACATACTTACTAGGTAATAATATACAGTGTATATAATTCTACAAGTGAGAGGGAAAAATAATTGTGATATAAATAAGCCAAGTCTATTAATGTTACTTATTATAGTTACTACACAGTATCAAGTGTCAATTAAAGTAATTAATTAATGGCCTCTTCAATTTCAATTCAATATGCAGATGTAAAACTGCTAATTTTAGCATCTCTGTTTGAGGCGTACCCAAAAAATGATATTTAATTATTTCTTAAAAGGATATGATTTACAAAACTTAATTTGATAAAAGTAATCTTCAAAAAATCTGATGGAAAATAAACTATTTTTTACATCAACTGCAACTTGGCATAACAGGAGGTCTATCTAACATTCAGCTGTCAAATAGGTTAAGCTTGAAATATACATTCATAATATACATACATGTACATGTGTAAATTTACTTATTAGTACATTATATTATAGATTTTTAGATCATATTCATATTAGATTTAAAAATACAAAAATTAGACTTCTTTATTGTTAATTAAATAATTGAAATAGAGACAATTTGAGAAGATATAGTGCACACATGCCTGTACTGTATTACGACTATATTTGTTAATTGTTTAGAGAGTTTAACTTTAATTAAGTACTATTTTAAAGTACATGTAGCGTTTAAAAAGAGGTGTTAACTTACTGATTCAGTTTTATCAACTTATCAAACAAGGACACAACTAATTTTAATTTGTGAGGTTTCTTTACTTGGACTGATATTTTTCATATTTAAGACGTAAGAGGAATTATTTGTTACAATGCTAGGATCATTACAAAATTTAACCTCTTCCTTTAAAAGAAGGAGTTTGGGTGAGTTAAATTGCTTTTTTTATACACCCAAATTCAGATGTGGTACTATTTGTTGTTTGTTATTCGTAATTCCTTCTAAAGGTAATCAGATCTTTTTGAAATTTATGTTAAGATTCATGAGATGCAGAAATTGAGTTTCAGCAAACTTTAAATATTGCTTACATAGTTACTAATTTTTACCGCCTGAGAAATCATTTGACTTTTTTTTATCATGCAGAAAATGTTAAGTCATTATCTGCAATTTCAGATATTGCTCTTCATAATGTCATCCAGGTTATGATACCTTGTATTATATGATATAAATTTTTGAATAGACTACTATAATTGACTGGTCGTATTTGTCATTCTTCCAAGCAGAGATGTCTTCCCTTGCAGTTCACACTGCAGAATAGCATAACTTGCATGAGAGAATGCGAATTTGCTAATCAGTTAGAAACATGTTAAGACAAATATTTGTAGGTACATGTATTGAATTAGCTTTGAGCCATGTTTTGATATTTTAGCATATTTGGCATCAAATATTCAACTGAGAAATGACTATAGCAGTAGGCCTACAATAAAAGAGGAGAATAATTAAGGCACTTGTCATAATACTTCCAGGAATGTATTGTATAAATTTAGCAATGGCATTTACTACAAATAGATTGTTAAAATGCATTGGAAAAACAGTGACGATATGACATGACTGAATCCATGTCTTTTTGATGTCCCAGAGGGCCTGACAAGGACAGCTGCCTAGTCGTTCGGACGGGACTGAAAAGCGAGGTCCCATCTACACATTCGCATGCACGTAAAAGATCCCTTGTCAGTTGGAATTCATTTTCTGCCCGGGCAAAATTCCCCTCATAGCACACTGTATTGCGTATGCCCGTCTTCAATTAGCCCAGGTTAGGTGCAGAAGAGTAGGACGTTAAACCCCATTTCATTCATTCATTATTTTTGATGTCATTGTGAAACTCAGTTACTGGTACTTATGTTCCCTGCTATAATTCCATTGTCATTTGAAACATATCTGATTGTTGTTATAATTTTGCAGGTTATAAAACAGCTAAACAAAAAGAAAATGAGAAACCAGTCATATCAGAACCTAAAAACTTTGAACACATGGTTCATGTTGGATTTGACTGTCATACTGGAGAATTTACTGTAAGTACATATAAATTAACCCTGTACTTGTCAGTTTGGGCCTGTGTCCCATCAATGGTTTTGTAGTTTTAAGTTCCTCTCGTTATGAACACTTGATGAGTTTTATTCAATTTTAGGGGGAAATGTCATTAAATATTACCCCTCGGAAAGAAAACAGTCTAATTTTGCATGTCTCATGTGTAAATGTATTAGGCCTTACGATCACGTTATAAGGGTAAACAGATCCACATGTATTTTATTCAAAAATTAGCAAGGCGACATGCACAGTTCGTATTTACGACCATTGAACCCCATAATGTTACACCAAAGAGTTGCCTGTATATTTGTAAATACTTTATATATTTGCAATAAATATGACCCCATTTCTATTTTAATATAGTAATGGTAACAAATGTATTATTAGTTATTCAGTATTGATTGTATCATTCATCATGGTCTATCATCACCAAGAATCTTGGTGGCTAGTCAAATGAGACGTTAGCAGATGTTAGCAAGGAAAGACAACTCTAGAATTTGTGAGATTGATACAAACCCACTAAATCTAAAGGATAATACGAACATTGTATCAAGTTGTAACAATGATTTTATGTGACTTCGGCTTTATTCAAGGAGATTAAACAATGACTTTTACATACATGTAAAGATAAAGACAGGTTGATTGGAGAAAAACCTAAACATTTTTATGCAAGTTTAATTGCACATTTATTTCCTTGTTTATACATATTTTTGCATTGACATCACACTTTTGTTTTATAGTTTACACACGTGATGTTTTCTATGCATCCTTGTACATGTAATGGCTGCCATTTTAAAGTTGTATTCTTTTAAATTTTGTTGTTAAGTTCATATTTGTTGGTAACATGTAGGTTGTAGGATGTTAATTGTTGGGTTTAGACAATAAAATGAGGATTTCTATAGTGAGCTACATTGTATTTTTACATAAGATTGCATTCTCTAAGGTGTAAGAAGATGTGAAATGATGCACTAGATAGAAATAGGCCTTTGTATAATGCATTTAGTGAAGGTATAATACTAAATACTTGGGTAGGAAACAGGCTGGCAAAACAAATTCATGTTTGTGTAAAGTGAAGGAATTGAGTAAATGATGTTGGTATTGTCAGAAACCACGAATATTGTTTTAAGCAAGTGAAAGCTGTTAACAATGGAGATCTAAATTCAAAGGAACTCTTTCAATAACTGATTAATTAGCCACTACTGAAACCACAAATTGTTTTAACAATGAACAATTAAATTTTCAATGTTCTTGTTTTTAAAACTTGTGTACATAGGAATTACTTGATTAACTTAATAATATATAATGAACTTCTGAGGCACAGTCATCAATAGAAGCCATTGGATAATTTGATTGATAAATGTCTGAAGCTGTTAATTGACAAGAGTAGTGTTTAATTGGTAATTAACAGTTTGTATAACACTTACATGTACATGTAACTCACAGTGAACAATGTCACAGTGTATTTAGAGTTGTGGATAACAGTATATATTTTAAGGATTGGAATAATTTTTATTTGTATACGATATCAGGCCTGGTGAAGGTGGAGGTTAAACTCCAGAAAGAGATGATTTGTTATTCTGAAACTTGATTTATAAAGTGTGATTCATTGGATATAAAGATTACTTCATTTGTTAATTGAAAAGAATTGTAGATATAGATTAAGATTCTGGACACCACAAATTTTGATGAATAAATGCCATCCCTAACAGAAGATTATTGCTAGTATTATAATGATGAATGATACTGCAACAGAACTTTTCTTACAAACTGATCATGCCAGTCAATTAGTTTTACCAATTCTACAATCAGAATCTCTAGTTGATAACATGGATCTTTTAGCTGTGGTTAAACAGTTGGTTAAACAAGTGTCATCTAATACTGCTAAACTGGAAAAAGTAGACAGAGTTACTGTTCTTGAACAACGAATGAATGAATTAGAATGCAGTATGCAGACAGTAAATGCAGACATCCATGTGTTACGGAATCAAATGGATGATATTCACGAACATGCTTTTAATTTAGCAAACAATGTTTCCAAAAACGCCACAAAGACGGAAAGGGTTATTTCGGTTTTGAAAAAACAGGACAAGCTATTGAATTTAATTGGGGATAAAATGACAACCCTTAGTGCCGATTACAAAGATGTTAACCACAAACTATTGAAACAGAAATATCAGGAATTAAAAAGGCAATTAATCTTCGTTAATATTTTTGACAAAAACTTTATTAATAATAATTCAACAGATTACGAAAATGCTTTGAGAAATTTTCTACAAACTGATTTGAAGATTAATTCGAACATAGTTTCGAGGATGTTAATTGATAGAATAAACAGAATTGATGATAATGAGGGCAGTGAGTCGATTCTTATCGTGGAGTTTGTTACGAGTAAAGATAGAGAAATGATACGCCGTAAAGCCAAAAAGAAAATGATGATGTCTGACGTAAATTATTATGTTCATGTAGGTTGTTATTTACTATTCTCATGAATGTTCTTAAATCTATTTGTTGATGTCATAGAATAAGTATTATAAAAAGTTATATATCTATGATTCATCTAAAAGAATTTTGAATTAAAATGGCACTGAATCTTTGATCTGGATCAAAAACAAAATTGTCATGAAAAATGACAGGATAAATCAGTCAAGATTGATTTGAATAAATTTTTGACTAATTGCTTTTGGTAAATAAACAAGCTAAATCGCTAACATCTGGGACCTAGAAATTCAAAAAAGTGGGTCGCAACGCACATGATACTGTAATGTGAATCATATAAACTAATTTACATTCAATGGTTTCCGTTTTTACTCAAATTACATATCAGTTATGTTTGACAAAATAAGCCAGCAGTCGCAATCAAGTACACATTTATAGCATCTAGTTATTCCAGACTTCATAACTCTGTTTGGTTTAGTGCAGTGTGTCTAACCTCATTCCTCGAAATGTTAAACCAATGTTAAAAAAAATTATTTATCTTAAATATCGGATTTTAGAAGCTCATCTTTTCCTGGTAAGTTTACATCATCAATGTTGATTTAAACTGACTAATAATTCGTGTTTCGATGTCGAAGATTTTGGAGGATTTTGAGTTACGGACTTAGGTCCTTAAAATGTAGATAATTTTGTCTCCTATAGATGTACAGTATGATCTGAAAGAGTATGTTGATCTATTAGAAATCTCGAAACACTGTGCTTTTAATCATCCATTCTGATGTGTAATTTATGCGGGCATGTTTCATCCCGTAAGCATTTAATCCTTTTATAAAATAACATATTTAAAATTTTAATTAAAATTTTTCTTTTCAAAACACATTTATGTGTATTATATATATATAAAATACATGTAAGTACAAATGTACTGTTACCCTAAGGCCTCAGACTGTATAAACTAGCTAATAGTGCTTATGTTCAAAATAATTGGATTATATTTGTTACTTTATATACATGTATGGCTTCTTTAATTAGGATGTATGTAAAAACAACTCAACTCTCACTGAGTTAATTAAATGTTATAATTAAACGAGCTTCTTCTTTATGATAACAATTAAGAAGATTATAGTGTTTATCAGTGTATTTAACAATAAGTTATTTGTTTATATTAAAACAACATAAATTAATTAAGTTTGGGATGAAACAAGTCAGAGATAAAAGTGAAAAAATGAATCCACCCTCTCTTCTCACGCCATTGATTTTAAAACTTTTTTAAAGCGATTTTTAGTTAGATATACAATATTTTTTTATTTTTTAGTGTTTTTACCTATATTACTCTGTACTCATTCATATGTAAAAACTTAATTAAATCAACTTGTCCATAATTTCATGCCTTACATATTGGACATTATTACATGTAATAAACAACAACACTCTTGAGGTAAAAAAAAGAAAAAGTCCTGTATGTACACGTATCTTGTTTCGAAGTAAAAATCGGCAATGGTGACAAGGAAAGATTATCCAACTATTACTGCAGAACCGTTGTTGTGTGTTAAGAACGAATGAAATTAATGCTTGTCCTGAATTCCATATATTATGTAGCGATATGTAGATACATTTTTCTTGTCTACTCTGTTGACATGACTTTTAAGACCCTTTAATTCCATTTTATACCAGTACCACATCTTGTGTATTTATTTTTTCAGGGAATGCCAGAATCCTGGGCCAAATTATTACAGAGCTCCACCATTACAAAGTCAGAACAGAAGAAAAATCCACAAGCTGTCTTAGATGTTCTCAATTACTATGATTCTTCGTCAAAAGAAAAACGGGAATCAAAATATATGCTCAATATCAAAGCCTCTAGTAAGTATATGCTTGAACATTTAATTTAAGGATACATGTATATTCCAAATGCCTCATGTTTCTTACCATGGTCATTGGTGATAGTTGAAACCAAAGAATCTGCACATCAAGGATAAAAAACAAAACCACCTGACATGGTTGAGTAAGCATGTGCTTTTATCACTTTAATTTACATGGTAATAAGTTTCAAGTTTGGCTGATGTCCGTCAGATACCTTTGATCATGTGCAGAACTTGAGGCATCTGCAATGTAGGAAGACTACAAATATACAAACATATTCTTTTAAATAATTGACAAAATATTCTGAAATAATTCAAATCCTCATTCTCACAATGCAGAAATAAAAAATAATGGTAATTATGGTGTACATGTATAGGTACGCATTGAAATAAAAAGACGGCATAAAAATAAAGTCCTATTTTAATTTGTATTCACACAAATCAAAAGTTATTCTTTATATTAAGAACTTTATATTTATATTAAGTAACTTTCAAACTCAATTGTAATTTAGCTGCTAATGCTTATTAATACTGCTAATCTATGAAAATATTATTTATTATTTGTATTATATATATTCATGATTTAATATTACTAATCTTAAGTATTAATACTGGTGTTGGGAACATAATAATAATGACAAATTGTTGTTTATATAGTATCTTCTGCAGGTGGCAATTCTCTTAAATCCAATACATCTGATAACAATATACCAGCTGGAATTCTAACATCTACGGTAAGCTATATGAGATTTTTTTACCTGGACGTATATTTTATTTACTTATGCTATATATAATATACCTACATGTAATGACTACAGTACATACAATTTTATATACAATACACAATATACCTATACACAACTACATTACACGAATGGTTTTACTGGAAATTTGCAGGGATCAAATTTAACGGATGAATGTCACATAAACATGCGTTAGGTATTCAGATTTCTTTGTCAGACAGTAGGAATTCTTGACAAATCATACACACCACTTTCTATGTATATTTTTGATTAACCTTTTTGAAATCCAAAATTTATTATTTCTCTTTACAGTCAAAATCAGAAAATTTATCAAATGCAGCAGAAAATAATGGAGAGCTAGACGACGAAGCTCCACCCCCACCTATAGCAGCACGCCCTGATCGGACCAAATCTATAGTATGTATACATTTTATGACATTTTATCTCATATATATTATTAGTAACTTTTATTTTTTCTGTTAGAGTAAAAAAAGTAATAATAGGCCCATCCTTCTTTCACTACTCAACAAACAAAGGAGATTATATATCTGAATTTAAGATCTAAAAATGGTTGATATTTCTTGGTGATATAGTTAACATTTGCATACAAGACAAAGAGTAGGGTCGGTTGTCCAACCTCTTGGGGTTTCTTCCGGTCCTACGGTTCCCTTCCACTGTTAAAGGCTCCTATGCACAAGCAAATTATTGAAATAAAATTAAGATGCAGTAAGCATTTTGAAATCAGTAACCAAATCGTGTACTCTATGGTTCTTTGTCTCCATTTGTAATAACTACGACAAGACAATCCAGAAGTAATTAGTTATGGCTGATTCACAAAGGACAAAATAATAATAAAAAAACATGTACATGTAGAATGACCCAAGCAGGTGGAAACAACCTGCGTTCAATTTGGATTGTTCATGTATATCTTTTTTAAATAGATAAATCAAATTACATTAATTTGTGGCTTTAGACCCATTTTCATCCATTTCAAGGTTCCAAAGAACATAACTATTTAGGTATCTGTTTGAAATTAACTAGATTTATATTATTATATTTAGTATACAAAACCAATAGAAGAAGATAAACCTAATGAAACAAGTCATGATAATAAAACAGAAAAACCTAAGAAAAAGAAGATGACAGATGATGAAATCATGGAGAAATTACGTAGTATTGTTACCATCGGGGACCCAAATAGAAAGTACACCAAGATGGAGAAAATTGGTCAAGGGTAAGTACAATTTTACTGTTTCATATCTTCAACTGTTTGCTTTAGTATAAACAGGGGGATAGGGTGGCAAAATGGTGGAGCTTTAGATCATAGGGTCTGTCATTGAATCAAGTGGCATAGTTTGATCCTATAATTTTATACATAACAAGGTGTATGGTCACTTGCGGTGCCCACCCCCAAGGGCTTACTGGTTTCCCCTTGTCAGTAATGCAGACGGAGGGCCTGACAAGGACAGCTGCCTAGTTGTTCGGATGGGACAAAAAAACAAGGTCCCTTGTACACATTGGCGTGCACGTAAAAGATCCTTATGGCAGTTGGAATTCAGTTGTTGTCAGGGCAAAAATTTCCCTCATAGCACACACTGTATGGCGTAGGCCCGTCTTCAATTAGCCCAGGTTGGGTGCAGAAGCGTATGTAGGACCCCATTTCATTCATTATTACAGTGAGGCCTCCAGTTAACTCCCTATATTGAATTAAAATTGAACCATACATGTATGTTAGTACCGAAATTGCCCTTCATATAGCTTCTGTTGAGTGGATATTAATATTCAAACCAAATAGTTTTCTTGTCTTTTGTCTTGTCAGGGGGAAACGTTCAAATATCAAGTTAAGTTAGGGTTTTGTCAGTTCTAGAAAGATTTCTCCCTCCACAACGCACATAAAATAAAAAGAGTTCCTGTACATTCATACATGTATAGTTCAAAATATTAAAGTTTAGTTGGGTTTGAATACATATGGCTTTTGTTTGTATATTTCAGAGCTTCAGGAACTGTATATATTGCTATTGAAGTAGCTACTGGAAGGGAAGTGGCTATAAAAACTATGAATCTGTCTCAACAACCTAAGAAGGAACTTATTATCAATGAAATCCTAGTCATGAGAGAAAATCAAAACCCTAACATAGTAAATTACTTGGATAGTTATCTTGTGGGAGAAGAATTATGGGTAAGATTTGTTTAGAATTTTGAATAAGTATTAATGTTTAACCATGGTTATTTAACCACATATTTATAAGATCCGGGCACACATTTTGTTAAAACTAAAAAAGATATAATCCCTTAAGAGTGATAGGTTTTAATACACAGTCAATAATATGAATGTATGTTGTCATCCATGGTGCGTCAGGGACTTTTCACTTCGTGATGAGGAAGAGCCCCCCCCCCCCCCAGCTAAATTTACAGTTTTCAATCATAAAATTTCAGTACTATCCCCCCCCACCAATTTACAATTCCTCCTTATAACAGCTTGTGAACACAATACAGGACAAATGTTGTACGGCAAAAATCTATCTATGATTAAAAATATCTAGTTCAGAACATTCATTGTTTAAAGATATATGGGGGGAACCACCAAAATTATCACCTTGGAAAAATACAACTAGAACCGATACATCAATTTTAGAATTACAATATATTAACGTAATGCTATTATATTATTTTGTCTCTTGTAGGTCGTGATGGAATTTTTAGCTGGTGGTTCATTAACAGATGTTGTAACAGAAACATGTATGGATGAAGGTCAAATATCAGCCGTTTGTAGAGAGGTAAATATTGTAATGGAAAGTCTAATCTTAGAAAAATGTCAAGAGTTTATTTCTCAAAGATTCTTACAAGGACAACTGTCAAATTGTTCGGAGCAGAACAGTAGGACGTTAAACCTCATTTCATTTTGTAGATTGTCTGTATAGGTAGATATTTCATTGTAAGCAGAACCTATACTTTCTATGTTATATATTTGTCAAACACTTCTGGTGTTTTTAACCCCATATAAATTACTTCCCTTGTATTGGTCTTTCCATTTATGTATTACCTCATTGGTATAAGCTGAATAAATCTAAGTCACAGATTGTCTATTTGTTATGTGTTGTGTCGGTCTTGTCAGTAACTTACTCCATGCTTTTTTGAAAGATAAATGTGAAAGTAATGATTTAGTGTCATCTGTTGATTTGCAATAAAGATCTAGAAGAATTTGACGTAACTAACTGTTTAATTGGTTAATTCCTCACATCAACTAGAACGCCTCCTATATAACAATTTTTCCAGATCATAGTGTTGTGAAGACATGCATGCTTGGCCATTTTTTTTGTATTACATGTCTTATAAATTATTTTGTACATTACAGTGTTTACAAGCATTAGAATTTTTACATGAAAATCAAGTTATACATAGAGATATAAAAAGTGACAATATTTTACTGGGTATGGATGGTAGTGTTAAATTAAGTAAGTATAAATATGTCTATATAAATCATAATAATAATATTGTATATTCATGATATTGAGACTTTAATATTATGGCTGACAATAGTCTACTATAGCCCTCTTGATAAATACACTATTTTAGTCTCAAACATTCAAATTGAAAGGGTTGAGGATTTCTTAAAGGTCGTATGTCTCTAATTTTTTTTAACCTTGGAATGGACAAAAATGGTTCTGACCGCACATATTAATGTAATATAAATGTATGTAAATGGATTTATATTCTATTTTTGAAAAGAATTTGTAATTTCTTATCAATTTTGTTCGGTGTAATACAAGAACAGTTCAAATTGAACGAAAGTTGTTTATGTCTGCTAAGTGCATTTTATACGTTTTTAAAAGTTATTATTTTATCGTTTGTAAATCAGCCTTTACTAATTAGGTCTATATTGTGTTGTTTGTTTTCTATGTTTTTATTTGTTTATTACAAAATGACACCCAAACTTATTTAAGATCAGCATGTATAAGAACAAAGCTATTCTTCAGCTTAAGTATTGCTTCCAGGATGTTTATATTTGTTTACATATACGGTATATTTGTTTTTATTTACAGCTGATTTTGGTTTCTGTGCTCAGTTATCACCAGAACAAAGTAAAAGATCTACGATGGTAGGAACACCATATTGGATGGCACCAGAAGTTGTCACAAGGTATGTTATATACAGCTATAATTTTGTTGAAAGGATAACACTTATTTAGTCCTATTGTGATAGTTACTGATGAAAAACATTTGAGGACCATTATTGATATACATTTGCCTACATTTATTGAGGGGTGGTGGGGGTCGGTTTGCTGAATGGTTAGCGTGCACGCCCTGTATCATAAAGCCTGTCATTGAGTTAACTGGCACAGTTTCAAATCCACGGTTGTACATGGCATGGAGTAGGGTCGCCTTTCCAGCTTTGTGGGTTTTATCCAGGTCCTTCGGTTTGCTCCCACTGCTAAACCCCCTATGCACAAGCAAATTATTGAAATAAAATTAAACCATATGTTAGTCCCAAAATGACCTAGTTTGTGTAGAGTGGACGTTAAACACAATTTCTCTCTCTCTCACCTTTATTGAGATACATCTGAGGGCCGTTATTATTGAGATATATTTGGATCTTTACTATGAATAGAGCAACTAAACACATCAACTGAGTCATTAACAGCTTTTGGTGATCTTTATCATCAACAGAAAGTATCTAATGTCAGTAAAACCAATATGGCTCATTAGCTGAATATGATTCAACTATTCTTTTTCTGGTCAGCTTTAAATGTAAATAATAACTTCATAAATAACCTGTTAGTTCATGCTTTTATTATGTAATTAATCTAAATGTATTTATGTATTACAGAAAACAATATGGTCCAAAAGTAGATATTTGGAGTTTAGGTATTATGGCAATAGAAATGATAGAAGGGGAACCTCCGTATTTGAATGAAAACCCACTCAGGGTAAGTAGACAGTTAAGATGGGGATATTGATTTCTTATTAAGTATTCCATTGAGGTATTAAATTTAAACCTGGTGTGTAGGTATATTATAGGTAATTACAGAACAAGCTTTAGTTATATTCCAATTTCTATTTGAGTTAGTTTTCTAGGAAATTTTAGTTTTCTAGTGTTTTGTGATATTTATTTGAAACTTTACATGGAACAGAAGTTAAGGATAAAATATATTAATGGTTACACCACAGTTTACATCTTGTCAACTAAGCATCTTGATTTAGATGCACGTGTGTGTAGTGTCAAATATTAAATTGTATTGAATTGGAATAAACAGACTGATCACTTGTGTTTATCATATGTTGTTTAGGGGTTACTCGATCGAAGGTTCCATAATTTAATTCTCTCAATTCCAAAAATAGTGTCAACCGAACTCAAGGCGTGTGTCAACTGCATAAAACATATCTCAACCAGTCATGACAGCTGGAAAATATTTGTTACTTAAAATATGTCACGATTCTACTCACACCACCTATGCTGTCAGGACTAGCAGAACTGTTACACGACTCAATACCGTATCACTTGATTGCAGTTCTGTCAATTTGGAACACTCTCGACTGACAATCAAGCACCTCCTTAATTCCCAGTTAGATAATCAGCATATTTAACCTGAGTGAACATTTTAATTTTACAGGCTTTATATCTGATCGCTACTAATGGTAAACCAGACATTAAAGAAAAGCAGAAACTGTCTCCTGTCTTCCAAGATTTTCTTGATAAATGTCTGGATGTAGATGTAGAGAAGAGAGCATCAGCCTCCGAACTATTGAAGGTAACTTTACAAATATATTTATGGTCAAGTTGGACTCCAGTTTGTTACTGGGTCTTGAAACCAGCTTGTGTAGCGATACTAAGATAAACAAACAAAAGCTTCCTTTGTATCTTATTAACGTTAAACCGATATGGCATCTGTTTGGGTGAGGTGAGGGTGCTAAATAGTTAGCATGTGTCATTGAGTCAACTGGCGTAGGATCATCTGTCCAACCTCATGGGTTTTCTCTGTATCCTCCCGTTTCCTTCCACTGCTAAAGACCCCTACACGCAAGCAAATTATTGAACCCCATTTCTCTCTCTCTCTCTCTCTCTCTCTCTCTCTCTTTCATCTGTTTGGTCTTGATGTAAGACTATCGAACCACACCTACCTACTGTCAGTCATAACTTATTCACCAAATCACACCACAGTTTAAATTTACTTCTTCCAAATTTTAGCTCAAACAATTCCAAGTTGCCAAATCAAATAATGAATGAAGGAAATAAAAATTATTTTGTCACACATTAATGTTGCTTTATTCTCTTTTTTTCAGCATCCATTTTTACGACTTGCCAAGCCGTTAGCTAGTTTGGTTCCCTTGATCTTAGCTGCTAAAGAAGCGCAAAAAGGTCATTGAAGGTCACAAAATAACATGATAATTGGTAAGTTTATTAACAACATAGAAAAGACCTTCTCATATTATATTACTTTTATTTCCGTAGTATTGTTGGTACTCATTTCAACACTTTGTTTAACCCTTTGAACCCTGGCATAAATGATCCTCCAGCTGGGATACAGACGTTTTGATCTTGGCTGGAAAACCGTCTTACCTGGTTCAAAAAGTTAATGATTGACATACTGGTATTGTGATATATTGCAGTTATAACTTACACTCTATAGCTAGTCAGGGTCAAAATGGTTTAGTGGGTAAGACACTGACTGATAAAGTTTATCCAGATTTTCCAGCAGGGTCCCCTTGTGAGTGATGCAGGACAAGAACAGCTGTCTAGTTGTTCAGATGGGGAAAAAACGGAGGTTCCATGTCACATTGGCGCGCTCATAAAAGATATCTTGACAGTTGGAATTCGATATAAGATTAGAACGTAGTGCAGCTGTTTCGGCAAAATTTCCCTCATAGCACAATGTATGGCATATGCCCATCTTCATTACCCAAGTTCAGAGCGGAACAGTAGGGCGTTTAACCCATTTCATTTCATTTCAGAGGTAGTCAATCCCGATATCATTGTTAAAGTCATTAATCATTTTTGCATGTTCTTTTAGTTACAAAGAATAATCATGTACAAGAATGAAAGAGTCTGAAAACGTGAAAGATCATGATCCATAGTAACATGATTCACAGCATAGATTAACATTAGATCATGGCTTGAAATCATGGCAGAACCAAGGATGGAACCAAGCTGCTTACATAATCAAACTTATATTATTTAATTTATAGAATGACTGATGGTTTACTGTGTTATTGTGCGTGTACATAAGCTGACTGGACAATATAATATTGCTGTTTTAGGCCTGAAAATCAGTCGAGTTGAGAGAGATTATCCCTTAAGACATATGTGTGAATTTTCGAACAAGATCATTTATCTTTGAGGGATTGGTTCCAAACCAATATTTTCAGGCCTGTATTTTGATCTTCAGGCATCTAATTAAATATATGCCAAAATTGTTTGTACCAGGTGTTTTAGCCTCTGCTTGTACTGTATCTATAAGCTTCCAGAGTGATAATAATAGTTTCATTTACTGTAGTACGATTATCGTCATTTAAATGTAGAGCTTTCCTAATTTAAATAACATAGACATTGGAAGACATAACATCTTTATATAGGCACTGACCATTTCCACAATTCCAGGAATCCACTTATTCAACTTTTTAAGTCCCTAGAAATTCTTATCTGGTAGTTCTTGAATTTCTATATTAGGTTTAATAATAGTTATTGTATGAAAGTAATAAGAGGATAATATGTATATTATATTCTCAACAGATTTTGACAGACTTTAAAGAATGTTGATAGTTACAGCCTCAGGTCCTTACAAGATTGAAAATAATTTGGCAAATAAACAGTCTGTCTTGTGTCTATAATATTGTAAATATTTAATTTGTACATTAATGTTTACTTACATTAATACAAATTACATAATAGATCCCTTAATACTACACAGATATCGTATTGTAGTCCCTATGTTTGTTTTTCTAAGAATAATACTAATAATAGACATTGTTTGTTTGTATTGTATTAAGCCATAGGGGTATTATTTGATCACTTCATAATTTAAAGATACAGTTCGTTTATACTTTATTCACTATCTAACCCGACGGATAAATTGTTTCTTCTTTAATTAACAAATAAATTTTTCGGCCCAAAACATTACTATATGAACTGTAATAATAAAGAAAAAAAGCTGGGTACATTAGTGTATTCACCCAGTGCCACATATTCACAGAGTTATTTTTGGACAAGCACATAGCTTACATTATAAACAGTTTCCTTGATGATCTCATCTTAAATGTGTTGTATTTATACTTCTCTTAAACATACATTATGTAAGAATAAGATAGAGAGCTGACCATTCTTGCTGTTATAAATCAAAAATAGATAATGTAAAATGAAAATATTGAAAATTGCATTTAAGTTATCACTGTTTGTAGTTTTTGACAAGATGTGTGCATAGTGGTAACCAGGGCACTAGTATTTTCAAGATTTAGCCTTGCTTGCCCATTAAAAAAAAAATTTTTTAAATTGCAAACCATTCTAATCTAGTTATAATCTTGAGTAATCCATTCTCATCGAGAAATGATCTACAATAGGCAGATTTATCTTTTGCATAACGTATGTCCGAGATAATGAATAAAATAGATAGTATCTGCAATAGCATGAATTATCCTTTAAACAATTAGATGGTAACAAATTCTGCTTCTATGAACAAAGAACCAATTTGGATTTCTTTCTTTTTTCGGAATCACCTCCTATGTGCATTTAACAATGAAAATTCCTACTTAAAATATCTTTTTTAAAAATAAGTTATTCAATCAAAATAATGTGTAAACGTCGAAAAAAAATAAAATTGTATATTTAAATTGTAATGTGTGTTTGATTAAATCTGACATTTTTATGTTTGTGCTGTTACGTTAATAACATCAGCTTAATATACAAGTGCTTAACTGTGTGTACAATGTTATAAATATCATCAAGTGTAAATCCATTGTTGTGTACATCTTCATCTATTCATATTTAATAAATCATAGTGCTATGTCTTGTTCTATTGTTTATACTGTCTTTTATATATTTATTAACAGAATGATTGACAGGTGTATTATGTTACAAATTATGTTTCAAAACATGTCTTTATGTAATTTAGTATGGTCACATTCTACATTCTTTAGGCTAAATAACAATGATGATACAATTGTTGGTCAGTTACAGCTATCTGATGACTTGTCCTTAAATTTCCTCTTCTACACAATATAGAGTTCTAAATGAAAGATAAGCTGATCATATCATATAGAGCATTAGCCATGTAGATTGGGGCCGTACTGTATATTATGTATTCAAGGGTTTGTGCATTAAAATTAGGATTTGATTGATGATTATCCTTAATGAAATATGAATTTGATTTAAACCCCCTATTTATATTTGTGGTATATAGCCGATTCTAAATGTATATAAACATGTTTTAGCTGTTTATTACATAATTGAATCTATATGGTGTTGAAATATATCTGTAATAAGTAGTTCAATCTCATTCAAATCAGATGTCAATTACATGTACATTTCATTATATCTTACATATTTTCTTTGAAGATGTGTTCAGATCAGATGATCTTACGAACTAAACAAATTTTCTTTGATCAGTTTGATCAATTATGATTAGAAAGATTTTGATTTGCTTGAAGTTGAACTATTTAATGTCGTAAGGGATTGAAGTGTTTGTGTATAGGATACCTATTAAATTATTAGAAACGGATACATCTGCCTATATCAGTCCATCAGAATGCAAGATTTATCCAAAATTTGTTTTACATAATATTTATTATCTAGAGAATTGTAGAATTAAATTTAACCACAACTGTAATATGGTGTTAAAAACTTTATTTGCTTTACAGTATTCAACCTAATAAGCTCACATACTCTCTTTAATTCAAAACAATTTCAACAGCATGTGAAAAACTCTCGCTAAATGCCCCCCTCCCCCCAATTAAGTTGGTATTCACCATCACATTAACCTTAAAGTGCTTTTTGAAGACAAATATACTTGAAGCTTTGAATTGAAAATAAAACCTATTTAGTAACAGGTTTATCTATTCTAGAAGGGTTTCTCCTGCTTCTTCCCACGCGCAATCACCCCAATGTGCAAACGATTTGTTGAAATCCGCTTGTACCATCAATTAGCTAGTTTGTGTCATTTGGATGTTAAACGTTTTGTAAGTATCAGTATCTGAAATAAGTTACCTACAACATGTCTTATTAAGCTGGAACTGGTCACAAGTGTAACTTTGCATTTGTCATTAGGTCTCTGCTGGGCTCCAATTACTGACCAACTGTGATTGTCCTCAACAATCAGGAGCACTCATATGGTTGAATACAGTATATCATTTGTCATATCATTTTCACATTTGGGGCCTTTTTTAAGCTTTTTAATTTTTTTCTAAATGAAATTTGGTCACCTGATTTGATTTTTTTCTCTTACTCATTGTCATTGTGCTCAATAAGTAATTTTAAAATTAGATTTCATTGAATGTCCTACCATGTAGATCATAGAATGATATCTATTTAAATAACTAATTAATTGATAATTAGTAATTAATGTTATTATATAGCATACCATTTTTTTATTTGTATAGATAAATTGTATTATATAGAGCAAGTTCAATTTTCATTTTGTACATAATTGTATGTAGAGTGATATATATTATTGGAACATTTTTTTTATTAGTATTGTGTCGACTACTATATATGTTATTATTACTGCTTATCAAGAATTTAAATATGCAACTAAAAACTCCAAAGAAATTAGTTTTGTTTTTGAATGAATGAATAATTACAATGGGGTTTAACATCCCAGTGTCCTGATCCAACCAGGCTAATGAAGATGGATATGTCGTACAGGATGCTCCGAGGGATATTTTGCCAAAACAGCAATTGAATTGCTATGGTTAACAGTGCTTTTATGTGCATGCAGGTATGTCCCAAAACTTTGTGGTTCCATACTGTCACCCCCCCCCCCCCCCCTGTCAGCACAATTTTTTTTTTTTTACAAATTTGGGATCATTGAGGATGAACCCTATCGATATTAAGTGTTCTGCGACTATCCGTTTCGGCGTCCTCAAATTTGCTCAACGCCAAAGTTTTCTTTTTGTCCCCCGCAGGGGACTATTAAAATGGGTTCGTCCGTCCGTCTGTCTGTCTGTCTGTCTGTCTGTCACACTTTTTGGGACACAATAACTCTCGTTCTAATTGAGCTAGAATGTTCAAACTTAGTGTAGGTGTTTATTATGGCCACACCTTGATGGAGTTCGAAGATGAGCATTTTCCGCTTAGGGTAAGCAGAGATAAGCAATTTGATTGGTTGATGCTTTGGGACACGATAACTTTAGTTCTAATTAAGTGAGAGTGATGAAACTTGGTGTATAGTTTCATTACATCAATACCTTGACTAAGTTCGATAATGAGCATTTTCTGCTCAGGCTAAGCAGAGCGATAAGCAATTTGATTGGTCGAGACTTTGGAACTGAATAACTCTCATTCTAATTGAGTTAGAATGTTCAAACTTCGTGTGAGTGTTTATTGGGTCAATGTATTGATGGAATTTGAAGATGAGCATTTTTTGCTTAGTTTAAGCAGAGGCAAGCAATTTGATTAGTTGATGCTTTGGGGCACGATAACTTTAATTTTAGTTAGGTGAAATAAAGAAACTTGGTGTGTAGTTTCATTACATCAATACCTTGACTGAGTTTGATAATGAGCATGTTCTGCTCTTGGTAAGATGGCTGATAAGCAATTTGATTGGTCGAGATTTTGGAACACAATAACTCTCGTTCTAATTGAGTTAGAATGTTCACACTTGGCATAGGTGTCTATTAGATGAATACCTTGATGGGGTTCGAAGGTGAGCATTTTCTGCTTAGGGTAGGCAGAGATAAGCAATTTGATTGGTCGATGCTTATTAGGTTCTGATTAAGTGAGAGTGAGGACACTAGGTGTATAGCTTTAGCTTTATAACACCGATATATTGACCAAGTTCGTTAATCAACTTTTTCTGCTGAGGGTAAGCAGAACGATAAGAAATCTGATTGGTTGATGCTTTTGGGCACGATAACTTTAGTTGTAATGAAGTGATAGCAATGTAACTCAGAGTATAGATTCATTTTAATCATTATCTTGACTAAGTTTAATGTTTGCAAATTTTCTGCTTTGGCTAAGGACTGGAGCGATAAGCACTTTTATTGGTCAAGACTTGGAACATAACTCATTAGGCGAATGTCTTAACTAAGTCAATAATTAATATTTTGAGCTAAAGCTAATATTTTGAATATTAGCTTATGTTCGATTAATTAATATGTGTCATCTTATTATATTGGGATTTCGGCGGGGGACATCAGCCTCACTGTTGGCTTGTTAGATAAGCTGCAGTTGACAAACATGCTTTACGGGTGTATTCCACACTTTGCCTGGCTATTTTGATAGCTGGAACTGCAGAGTTTTAAGATTTGAAAGGGATTAGCCAATAAAATGATAAAGAAATATGGTTAAGCGTCCTGCTTTTCAGTAAAAGCTGGGCTATTGAAGATGCACATACATATATGCCATACAGCGTGCTTTGAGGAAAATTTTGAATTCCAACTTGTCAAGGGTTCTTTTATATTTATACGTGCATGCCAATGTGTTCCTGGGTTTACCAGGCCCATAGCAAGCTCGTAAAATTTGGTGGCGCTATGGTATTTTTTGCATAGGCTGAGGATGTGTCCGAGCCAGGAGAGGGGGTCCCCCTGGAAAATTTCCTCCCAATACTGAGTCTTGCCCCCCCCCCCCCCCCAATATCACAAGAAAATTGGCCTTTACCGCAAAATTCATGCAGATGCCCATGCTAGTTGGCCCTCCCGAAAACATCTTTGCCCCCCCCCCAAAAAAAAAAACAACTACCTGGCTACGGGCCTGCTATGGTACCATCAAAAGCTCAAACTATTTCTCCTTCCTTAAAGCCCCAATGCCACTCTTGTTGTAACTGAATAATATGTCCCAATCTTTATTCTGGTCAACAAATTGTACTATTTTACAATATTCCAATTAATAAATGATGCAAATTTCAACTTAACACACCAAATTTTAAAAAATGGAAAATTCAATCACATTCCGTATCTACCTCCACTCTGATCGAATCCTTGGCCTCCCAGCTAAGATCTTGTTGGCTGATACGATAGAGGTTAGGGGCTAAAAGCTAAGGCTCATTACTGATTTCGTCATAGGTATCAATCACCATTGTATGTAAATAGTGTAAATTAACGGACGTCCCGGACTGTCAATCGATGTACAATGTGTTAGATACGCGTGTATCAACCAATATTTGTGTTGAATTAATCTAACTACTTTCTCCTGATATAACACTCCTGTAACACGTGCGTAATTAAGAATCGAATAGTAATAATTAATTATCCGAGGTTAGACGACTTAGTATAGGTAATAATTATTAATCACAAATGAAATACAATAAAAGCGAATGGGGTTAAGCGTCCACCTTTTCTGCACCGACTGGGCTAATGAAATCGGGTCTAAACGTACAGATGGTACATATCTATATATTTATGTTTCTTAGTTCCTTAAACTCTGAGGAAGAGAAATGGTGTTTAACGTTCATTCGATACAAACTAGGTCAATTCGGGACTACCATATGGTTTAATTTTATTTCAATAAATCGCTTGCGCGTAGGGGTGTTTAGCAGTGGGTGGAACCCGGGAGAGCCGGAGTAAAAACACGAAGCTGGTAAGGCGACCTCACTCCTTGTCACGTACAACTGGAGAATCGAAACCACGCAAATTAATTCAATGAGAGTATGATACAACGCCAGGCACTAACCATCCCCCCCCCCCCAACCTTAGTTCCTTTAGGAGCGGCGCCGCGTATCACCTGGTTCCGAACTAAACTCGATCAAATGTCACTTAATATGCATACTTTTTACTTTTACAAGTAGAACACGCATATAATCTGAAAAATAAAAAAAATATAAATATTTCTACAAAATAATGATAAGAATAGTAACATACACACTGAGAAAATAATGGGTAATATCTTGTGTTAGGCAGTTGACGTTTTGGGGAAGTAAAAAATAGCTAAAAGCCTGAAAGTGTCCTTGAGTACCCCTAGTCCTACACGTACCACAGGATGGGAACCACTGCTACAGGAACTATATGTTTCAGAATATTTATTTATGTAGTGGAATGCGCGACACAATCTTAACTTTCAATATACATGAAGTAATGTTTATGGATGTAACCTTTTACTTATATTTATATGATGCTGAAAAAAATCCGATATCTTTTTCACTCAATCGATATTTCGTCAAGTACGGAGAGAAGTAAGTCATGTGACACAAACATGACCTCTTGTGATCAAATTTTATAGCAGGGTATTCCTTGGCAATTACCATGCTTTAAGAAGGAATTGAAGCAAAATTATGATAAATTAATAAGTTTGAATATGTTTTTAGTCCAACTATTATATCATCAAATCACCCAGTTTATACGCGGGAATCTATCTTTAAAATTTTAACAATCTATCCAATCGCCTGAATACGTTGTTTGTTTTAATAATATAAATTAACACGGTAGAATGCTAACAAATGAACAGTTTAACATCTAATATTCCGAGATATAACTAAGCAGACCCATTTACGTAATGCTCCAGGGTGTGGCATAATTAGTTCTTGGGTGTCGGTCATTTTTTCAATTAGTTGCATTCTAAACACACCTGCACGCGACACGACTCTATACGGTGTCAAAGCAAAGTATTGACTATCTATAAAAGCTTCACATCGAGATATTCTTCAGTTAAATGATAATGAAAACATACTCAACGAGGTTATTTCGTAGTCTTCAGAAAAATATGGTATCTAATGTGTTTGCACAGTAATTCTATTTGTGACAGAAAGTTATACATAGAAATCAGAAACCAAAAAATATTGTGAGATGTATATTTGGAAATTAATATGGTTCAGTCTTGTAGCAATGACAACAGATATTGGATCACGTGGTGTTGCAACACAAAGCGGGGAAATATCGAGTTCGGTGTACCCAACATTAGAAACTTCATTTATGGATTACAATTCTGGATACTTTAACACCGAGACTACATTCTGGTCGACAATCCGAGAGGAACGTCTTATCGACAGAACTCTTCTTGTTGGCGTCACCACTATCCCTGAGTATACACCAGACAATGTCGAATCCATCACACCGCAGCCAGTATCGGATACTCTCTACTCTTCGATAAATAATGACGATGCGGAGAAAGCCATTCTTCCGATTATTCCAATGAATGATCAAGCAAACGAGGACACTCCCTTAACAACCGATGCAACAGTTTTTGGTCAAAGTACTACACCAAGGGAAAATGTATTCACAGTGGAAGCTTTAAGTCATCTAAATAGAACCGTGGGTCCTAGTGCATGGAGAGAAAATTCAAAGTTACGAAAATATAGTCCAACCACTGAAATCATGGTATCTACTATCAGTGATAGAAGTGATTGTGGTTCTAAAATATTGTCGGGACAAGAAAACACCGAATGCGGTAAACTAGAACACAGTGGTGACTTCTTGTGCAAAGACGACCATTTATCCTGTAAAAACCAATGCGGAGAAGTGTCGCCAGTCCAGTGTTCTTGTAATTTATACTGTCACCTTTATGGAACATGCTGTGTCGATTTTAAAAGTGTCTGTCCTGAATTATATTTAAAGGCAAAAGAAAAGATTTCTCGTCTAAAAGATGCAAAGACTGAATGTAATTTGGCCTCACCGGGTTATCTTTTAATTTCTACATGTACGGGGAACTCTAGCACATATAATGAATCCATGTGCCTGAACAATACAATGCCCGTCTCAATCGGCGATTACCACTTTAAGAATATTCACTGTCTTCGGTGTAATGGTTTTAATGAAGCAGAATCTCAACGATGGACAATCAGAACTTATGTCAATTTGAAAGATGTTGATGAATCGCTTTTTTCAGCTACGGAAGCTATTAACTTATTGCCAAGAAATGGGATTTCCTATTGGACTCCTCCCGACGTTTTAAATCCAAATCTTCACCTTTGCTCTAAACATCTTGTTAGTGATTGCCCAGTTGAAACGGATGTAACCCTGAGGGAGAAATGTCTGGTAAACCGATCACCAGTTACTGTAATTGAGAATGGGAAGATAACTCTATATCGCAACAGGTATTGTGCTAAATGCCACGTCAAGTCAAGGTATGATTGCCGACGAGCCACTTTGGCCCATTTCTTAAATGTCTTCCAGGGACCTGGAAGGTTTTCCACCACTATTCATTGGACCATGAACAAGAACAGAACAAAGGCAATTCTTACAGCAAACAGACCATTTGTCTGGAAAACAGCGACTTGTAATATTCTCAGTGACGATTTAACAACGTTAGACTGTAAAATAGAAAGCTGCAGATCACAGGGTGCAGATGCTCATAACAATTGCTTCAACAATGGCAAACAGAAATGTGTTAGAACACTTATAAGCTGGAGCAGCCAGCACCGGGAAGCAACCTGTTCTGATCAACTCTGCATCAACTCTACTTTTAACTTGATACTGGAAATAATACCAAAGATATCCAAGGACGATTATCCTGGCATGTACATACTAAACCAACTCACATATTTGGACAATGGTACCTTTACCCTGAGACTTAGTTTGGTTTTTGAGACTGAAGTATTGCCATCGACGAAAACCGCTCAGAATTTTATTTCATTGTATCATCCAGCGATTAATTCTATTCTCTTTCATAAAGGTTTTTTTGGTGGAACGCTTATGTTCAAAGTTGGAGTCGGAATTCATCCAAATTGTTTATATAATGCAATTTACTCCAATCAGAATTTTATGATTGTCGATCCGAAAATGACAGGGTCTTGGGGATCAACCGTATGGGTAAGATATCCTTCTTTGGTTATTGCAATATTTAGTTGCATATTCTTAATCATATGATGTGATGCCTTGTGGCACCTTGAACTTGATACACTGACCATCCCTATGTATTGAGATGTATGAACGACCTTGGGTCAGGGGTGGATCCAAGGGGAGGGGGGGGTCGATATAATGGTATAGACATAATATGTGATATCACAATTAATGGTTTACACCAATGAAATTGAATCACAATGTGATCCTATTATTATTAATTTATTATAAAAATTGAAGTCAAACAGGGTGTGTATGTGTGTCTAGGTGATTTGGGGACGATGATGGCAGCATGCATTGTAAAAAGGTCAACTGCCAAGTCCTCCTTCTGCAAAGATTCCTGGATCAACTCAATCCTTGAGTGGCATTTAGCGATTGAGCACATTAAAACACAACACGACAAGACGATACTTGTTGGAACGTCGTGCTTTATGTATATAAACAGTGATTGTTATTTCATTAAAAATTGTGTTGTGTTTGAATGTACTGGTTCAGTTTCAACGAGGGGTTAGTTATAATATACAGTTTACGAACATTTTGATAAGAGATTTTAATTTTAACATTTAAAACTTTATTTACACAATGCGATAGTTTTCCGGGATCTTGTTTCAAAATTTGATATGAAATCAGAAAATGTAATATTTACCTTATCAGTGTACTCGAAGAAATATGTATATATTTATTGTAAACATAATATTTAAATATTTTATATAGGCTTTTGCATGTTGTTCAGTCTAGTCCCGGTTATTGAATAAAATATTGTTTAAATTAAAGTATGGGGTTCCCGGGTTTCCTCGTCTCTTGCTATTAGGAAGTCACAGTGGCAAAGTAGGCAAGCCTGTCATTCGCTAGCGTCGAGGTCGCGTGTCAGCTCCATACATTGGCCAAGGAAGTTCATCGGAATTATCCGGCGTGGTTTCCCCTTGTCAGTGGTGTAGGATAGAGGTCCTTCGAGGACAGCTGTCTAGTCGTTCGGATTGGATAAAAAATCTAGGTCAAGTGTATACATCGGCGTGCACGTAAAGCATCCCATGGCAGATGGAATTCGACATAAGTGTAGGACATAGTGCCCCTGTCCTCACAAAGTGTCGCTTATAACACACTATGATATATGCTAGTCTTCATTATCCCAGTCGGAGCAGATCTGTAGGACGTTAAACCCCCGTTTCATTTCTCTTGCGACAAATAGAGGGTTTGGGAACATCATGGGTTTTGAGTCGCAAGATGATCGATAGTACAAGACCGAGAATTTGGTATATCACATGTTTTACAAATGCCTTAATGAGTGCACTGTTCAATGAAATAAAACAAGCACGAGTGTGCTGAGGGATCTTGACCGAGCAGCAGTTCATCGCCACCATCTAATATGGCGTTATAGCATCAATCGAAGTTCGGCGATGAATGTGCAAGAAAATGGCCAAGAATAAGAAACACTCAAATCTACTGTTTAAAAACGATTGTTTGTAATAAATAGATACAGTTGAAACTTGCCAATGAAAATGTACATTAGACGGCATATCTACATTGAGTTTGGAACCTTCAGCATCAATAGTGTGCCCTTCACCAGTTTTGTTGATATTTGGATAAGCAAACATTTTTTTTTCCATCAGCACCTATAATTCCTCTACACCGTGTGGAGTGTTATTTTTTTAATTTCCTTCAAAGATGATTCTTTTTTATTAACATTTATCAAATGTAACTGTAGTCTACTTATGAACATGTGATGGGGAATAGTCATTTGATTGACAAAGTTCACTGAACATTTGTTCTACAATCTGTGTGTTGATTTTCCTCTTAGTTGCCTTATTAGCGACAGCTCCCTTAATTGGTCAAACCCTGGGCCAAGATTTTTAAATGAAAAGAATCTGATAGCATGTCCACTTGTGTGAGTCACAGGATGAAATTCCGTTCCAAAGTTATAGTCTGTAAGTGGTTTAAAATGATATGTTTTATTAAAGTAATCAAAATATGGCGTATCTCTAACCAATTGCTTCCTTTCTAGGAGATTTAAATTTTCTATTTTTGATTCAAGAACATATTTATTTTCTTCTGTTCTTTCCATGCACAATTGTTGATTGGTGTTTTAATGACAACATCATGTCAATGTAGTCACAAACACTTTCTGCTCTAAGCATATTCCATGGGGACATGTCATTACCAAAATTCCACCTAATAAAAAAAATAATGTAAATGACCAAAAACAATAATATTTAAGATTGATTGTGTTTAATACCTGGCTATAGTTCGGACCATTTCTCAGGCTAATTTCAGATGCCAATTAGTATGCAATGTTTGTAATTTGTGAAATAACTCCCACAATAAGTCAACACCTGAGAAAAAGTCTGTATTACACTCTTAAAGCCCTACGACCAGGAAACATAACCCAGTCAGCAATGATGCTAACCCATTCAAAATCAAAAGTGATCCTCAATAAAACATACATTATGTAAGAGCGAAATCTGTTATTTGCACATTACAAAAACTTTATTTAGACATATATAATCCAAAGTGCATGATCAATTTACTAGAAAATTAGATGCTGAGATTTTAACTGGATTCGACCCCAGAAAATTTTGAAAACCAGACGGCCGTAGACACGTTTTCTAGACATTTCGAATACTTTCTAGTAATTTGGAGTGGGTAGTAAATTATGTCAGTTGCGGCATAAAAACTGGTGAAAAATCATCCTTAAAATACAAACTCTATTATTACGAAAACATGAACAAGTCGAGCGCGAAGAACTCGATGGGGGGTTTGGGAGGCCTCCCCCAGAAAATTGAAACCAGACGGCCGTAGACGCGTTTTCTAGTGGGTAGTAAATTTACAATCTATATATTTTCCGTATTACGATTTACCTTTGCCACGTTTTCCATTATAAAGATTATAGAAGACTTTTTGAACTTGTAAATTTAGATGTAAATGACCATTTTAGTTCAAGTTTATTATACCACAATTGATGCATTATTAGTAGAATCGTTATCCGGAAATAATGACGATAACGTTTTCAGATTACTCTGTAATATTCTAGTGAATTAAATGTCAGATGTGTTGTGCCCATGCTTTCTCTCGCTGTGCAATTTAAACTGTTCTTTTTCCATTATCTGTTGGCAGAACGTACATTGTATTTTGCCGCCATGATCTTTCGTTAGGTTATTTGCCGTGACTCCATAGTAGATACGTTTCCTTCTTCCTTCAATAATACTGATTTTAGTACTGCTAAAGCATTAGTAATCTTCTATGCTAGCAGTATTTAAATCAGTACTGAAAATATTGATATTAAATATCAGCAATAGAAAGTGTACACCCATATCATTCGAGTTATATTAAATATAAGTGGTGCATCCGCCCTGACAACAAATTAAGTGTGGACTTTAATTCAATCCCTACAGTTTTGACAATAAACAGTTTTCACAAATTTTGACAGTTTTCTCACCAAGTGTCCCTTGATTGTATAAAGACGGTACCGCACACAACTAACTTGACAAAAAACGCGCGAGAACTTAATTCTTAGAAATTGATAAATTTAACAAAGTCAGAGAAAATTGAAAATGAGATTAATGAGTTACTATAAGAAGACTGTAACCGATTCCATCAATCAATCGACGACACTTTTTAAGTTCGTCATCCAATATATAAATTGATTAGTTTAACAAAGTCATATAAAATTGAAAATGAGATTAATGAGTTATTATTAGACGATGGGCAAAATTTACAATAATCTTGTACTGTAACCGAATCCATTAATCAATCGACGACACTTTTTTAAGTTTGTCATCCAATATACAGAAACAGACGGTGCGACGCTTCCCGACAAATTGAGCATTTATTCCCGACAAGACCATAGCCTTCCCCGACAAGGCCATACCCCTACCCCACCCCATTTTCAAAAACTCCTCGGATAATGACCGATCTCACAATTCTGAGCTCTTTTTTAAATTTCTAGTTTTTTTAAATGCTGAGGGAACTGGACACCCTTAAAAGCTTCCTCACATTCGACCAAAAGCAACATGTTTCTGGAAAATAAAAAAAAACATGGTTAATTCTATGCGACTTCGCTGCACAGCGTACAGTACAAGTGTTTTGTTATTGACACACTGTGCAGCGAAGTCGCATAGAATTAACCATAATATTATATGTCCTACTTTTGCTTTTGACCCCTCTGACTTTGTACCATTGATTACAGATTAAACAAATGTGTTGTTATTGACGTGTTCCCATTTGAATATTGTTCACAATAAGAAGCTAAAAAAATAAGATATGTTACAGGATCATTCTGTTATAAGAAATACAAAGTGATGCGTTTTCTATGGCGTTCGGTATATATAAACAGATTTACATTCAATGGTTTCTGTTTTTACTCTAATTTCAAATCAGTAATGTTCAGCGAAATAACCCAGAAGTCTCAATCAAACGCAAATTTTTTTAGCGTCTGGTTATTCCAATCTACAAACGCCGTTTGATTTGGTGCAATTTTTATAGCCTCGTTCCTCGAGTCTCTTTCTAGAACTGGGGCTGAAATACATGTGGTACACGATTCGTGTACCAATGGTAAAATGTTTATTTTGTCTTAAATATTGGATATCAGATGCCCATCCTTTTCCGGTAAGATCACAGTATCAATGTTGATTTAAATTGACAAATAATGTGTGTTTTCAATGTTGAAGATTTTGGATGGTATTGAGTTAGAGACTTAGATCCTTTAAACCTGTTAACACAATAATCTATGTGCTGTTACAAACTTAGATTAAGACTTACCGTGTTTAGTTCTATTACTGTCATAAATCTTTGCTTTTTCATGGTTGTTTATTTTGAAAGAAGGGTATCGCACAAAACACACAAGTTTCTTCTTTGGGTTTTAACCAGTTCAATCGATTTAATATTAACATTCACATAATCTTCAATGTCAATTGGTATTTTTTTTATATTCATTTCTATATTCTGTTTGTTCAAGAATATTTTTTTCTCATTTTCAGGTTTCTCTGATTTTTCATCATGCCCCCCCCCCCTTACTCTCAGTTATTAAATCAGGACGATTGACACACATGTGTATTTTGCTATGGATTTATGTAGAAATCACTTAAATCCCCCCTTTTGAACACGGGCAATCAAATTGACCCGTTTCGGCACAGTATATCACAATCAGACGTTTGAAATTGGTATAATAATTGTCAGTTCCTGTAAATACAGATATGTAATATTATGCACATAATTTTTCTGAAACAGATGGATTCAACCAGACTGCAAGTGGAATATCACCGCCACATTTGGTTATTAAATCTAGAATACTAGCTCTACTGGATCTTTTAATAACATGTTGTCTAATAACACTTTATATCTCCTCTGCATTGATCTGTCTTTGAGGTTGTGGGTAACTTGGGGCATTTAAAACACTTAATACATGTTGACACGCAATGTGACGCAATGCCCCCATGCCGTCACGAGAAAAAAGACTGGCCTAGCTGTATCATCGCATTTTTCCTCAGAGCAGTGCAAAGACTGTTTTTCTCCAGTCGCTCACGCCTGCAAATGAATGGGGGATAATATGCCCCACCATGTCCCATTGTGACCAAAAATATGCTGGGTGTGTAGTCGATGACCGCATTAGCAAAGTATTTTACGTGTTTTGGGGGGGATTTAGAGAAGTTGTTTTTACAGTGTGGGCATTCTATTTTTTTCTCTGCTGTTGTGGGAATCGATTTATATTCTTTTTTGTCTGCTTCACTTTTAGGTTGTTTTTTTTACACATTTGTTAAACCTTAAGCCCGGTCCATACCACTATGACTACACACAAGCCAACATAACTCAAAAGTCTTGGGTAGTTTTTAAAAAAATCGGGTCGCGTTTTAACTTCACTTGCCTACCACGGTACCAGTCAAACTATCTCTCTCTCTCTCTTCTGTCCAAAAATCTGCCATCTTGAATTTTCCCTAAGTTTAACAAAACGCACATGACCTGCACAGTTACGTGACTTAATGCTACTCTCTGATTGGCTAAACATTAGTAAGACAATTGCTCGTGTCGTGTGAGCATAGAACTGTACTACAAGGAACATTCGGCAAACCTCGACAGATTCCGGTGCCCTATATCTAGACTCGGCTGTATGATGTAGTCCGCCATTTTGGAACTATTTTAAAGGACCCGGATAAACATGGTTGCCCCCAGGAGGTGGGTGCCAGTCAAGTCGTCCACAAGCGAAGTCGTCCACAACCGTTGGTGGAGTCGTCCACAAGGCATTGGTGATGTCGTCAACAACTATTAGTGATGTCGTCCACAACTAAATTTGTTTATGAATTTGTTAATGAATTTGTTATTTATGGAATAAAACGATTTACTTTGTTGTTTATTTGCCGGGAGAAAGGGTGACCACGCAGAAAAAAACTATACTAATTAAAAATACATCGTGTGGACGACTCCAAAAAACGTATTACAATATCCAGAATTTTTTTTACTTTGTTGTTTATTTACCGAGAGAAAGGGTGACCACGCAGAAAAATTATACTATTTACAAATACATTATGTGTCCAGAAATTATACTAAGTCGTGTGGACGACTCCACCAACGGGTGTGGGCAGCTTAACCAGATTTTTGGACTTTTTTGTAAAAGCGGAACGTTTTCCTGTTAGAGTAAATCGGTAGTCGATAAGCCGCATCGCAAATGTATGGTCGTAGGTACATATCAATGACTATCATACATCCGAGTCTAGATGAAGGTTACGGAGAGTACCGGAATCTGTCGAGGTTTGCCGAATGCTACAAGGAAGTCCGACTGGTCGTTTATGACATACAGCGCATGCGCGAAGCCGAGTTACTGTTAGTAACTTCCGGTAGGAGGTTTGGCTATTGTTTTATTAAGCAGTGTCGTATGAGCTGATATTAGATTATTTCTTTGTTATAATTGTACTTAAGGTCATGACTGGAAATATTTTAGACAACTTTCCTATATTTATGAAGTTAATAATAACACGAAGACCGTATTTTTTACTTTATTATTTCTATTTTTAAAACGTACATAAATTATAGATCCCATATCACTAGTTACTACTCTCGACCCAAATCCACCCAAATCTACCTAAATCCACCCAAATCCACCATTATTTCAAAATATAAAACAACAATTTATATCGATATTTGCCAAATTGTCATATTTAATTTACAGTCGTAAATATTCAATTTACAGATCTATGGTGTGAGTGTTCACACAAAGTTACGACACTCAGCAAATCACGACAGATTCTGGTACGGTACCCTACATCTAGACTCAACTGTATGACAGGAAAACGTGTCGCCTTTACAAAAAGTCCCAAATTACGTCTATTGTAGAGTGTGTATACCTAAATAAGCAAAGATATTGTCTCAAGGCTGCTGGTTTGATCAAATTCCCTGGTAATTCCACAAACCCAATGTCAAACGTGACGTTTGTTGATATAAAACATTCTTCACAGAAATTCTCATGGGGGTAGCCCTTTTTTGCATTCGGAACCATTAAATAGATCAAATATGGCGGAAATGGTCATACAGCCGAGATTTAAATTGATTTAAATTGACTAATAATTCGTGTTTTCGATGTCGAAGAGTTTTGGAGGATTTTAAGTTACGGACTTATATCCTTTCAACACAAAGTTTAACGACTTACACTTAATTAGAATCGGAGTTATCGTGAACCAAACGGTGGTAAAATTAAATCACTTACCTCTGCTCACCTAAGCAGCAAAATTCTGATCATCGACCTAATGATTATTACCAGAAAGAAAAACACAAGACATTGTATTTTAAAGTATTTTATACTTTTAATACGGATAGTGTTGGCAGTTTATGATCACGGCTACATTGTTTACAATTTATAAATTTGCATTGCCTTACTCTGATGGCAAATGTAGCGAATTATTAGTTCAAATAATTAATCTTGAGTGATTAAAATATAATTAACTATAGGAAACAGAAGTTAATTATTTAACCCAGAAAAATCAGGATTCGATACTGTATTAATGCTAACGTTTCGTGTGTGCATTTGCCAATGAACAAGATCTGGGATGACAAATCCCAACATGTTCACCAAGGCGGCAGCACACAAACTACGCAAGTGCTGCCATGACCAGCCGCGTAACAATTATCAACAGAATTCTACCCTTGTGGTAACTGTACATTATGGAGAACCATAACAAGACAAACGTTTTACATTATGGAGAACCATTATAATACATAATACTCTCATAAAACCCCTGTTCTGAAATCACTCCATTGGCTGCCAATAAATGAAAAAATCGTCTTCAAAATTCTGTCCTTGACTTATCAGTGTGTAAAAGGCTTAGCTCCAAAATAATAATCCGATCTTATGCAAATACATGTTCCCTCACGTAACATCCGATCAAACAGACTTCATCAGCTGTGTTGCCCAATGCTATCAGGATTAATTATCAACTGAACTGTATGCGCCGTGAGTACTAGCGCTATATAAATTTTAGTAATCATAAGTCATTTATTATGTTGTTGGGGTTTTTTATACGCCCACATTTTCATGTGGACGTATACGGTATATTGTCGTCCTCCCTGTCCGTACGCCTCTCCGTCCACAATTTGTTTGTGGAAATACTACAGATCACACTTCCTATCTGATTTTGACCAAACTTGAAATATAGGTTTATCTCCAAAAGATCTCGGTTCCTTTCGATATTGGCTTGTTTTGGATCGATCGAAACTTCAGGGATTATGGCCCATGATTGTACGAAAAACCACGTTTAAGCTATAATTTTGGTCCGATTTTGATGAAACTTAAAATACTTTTTAATCACCCAAAGATCTTGGTTCATTTTGATATTCGCCCGTATCGGGTAATAACTATCTGATATATAGCCATTGATTGTACGTACTGATGGCAGAGTTCGAATTTCGTGAAAATCGAAGCCAATCTGCCGGACAAAATGGCCGCCCTTCGTACGCAAATCGTAGCAAAACTGCTGGACAAAATGGCCGCCCTTCGTACGCAAATTCGGTAAATATATAGTATATCAAGTTTGATCCCCGGATGTACGCAAAATCGCTTTTTTTACTTAAATATTCATGCCTGACCTAATTATCACCTGAGTCATATTTCTATAATAAGACTTCCGGAATATAGTTTCGGTTATGCAATGTTTAATATTTCCTTGTTAATATTTCTTTTAGTAGGGGGCCTACAGTAGCATGCTGAAGTATTAGTAGTTGTTATCTGTATTCGCACATCTTTTTCGATTCGTTAAAACTTTTTTTACAAAAAAAACTATTGACGTAAAATTATAGAATATGAGAGAAGAAAAAAGATAGACGACACTAAAGCATATCGGAAGGATACTACATGTATTTGTATCGCCATATATACTGATTCACGCGAACAATAAAACATTTGATAATGGATGAAATGTAGGACATACGCGCCATGTTAAGATGTTAAGATTTGATGTTGTTTTGGTTATAATATGTTTACACACACCTACAGGTGTAACAGAAAACCTGTCAGGTAAGTACCTCGTTATATATTTACACACCGCTTCATGTATACTATAAGTATACTTTAGATAGCACGACTCAAATTTAAACAGCAAACTACTGTACTGGGTGGGGGGTCGAGGGGGGGGGGGGCATAGTACTTGCCTCTCGACAAGAATGTTCCAGTTCACCCATCCCAACTCCCATTGGACCTTAAACACAGAATATATCAATATCAAGTGAATTTGCTGTCTTATTTTCAAATGAAATAGGGTTTAACGTCCTACGGACTGGGTTAACGAGGAATGGCATACGCTGTGATAATGAGGATATTTTTTTGTCCAGACAGAGGTATTCGCTGTAGTCTTATTTTGAATCCCAACAGAAGGATTCTATTACGTGAACGCAAATATGTGCGCGGGACCTTGGTTTTTTTTAACACCATCCGAATGACTAGACCCTGCGTAATGCACCACCGACAAGGGAACACCACGCCGGAAAATCCCGAAGAACTTGCATGACAAACAAACGTCTAACTCACTGAGCAAATTAACATAACGGATGTGTGGCCTGCATGTGAATAATATGATGCATAAACACTTCAAGTTAGCGACATTCAATATTACGAATTACGATGATAATATCGTCTAGTTGTATTATTCATATTCACCTCCAAACATAATGAAAACATGTCATATAAGGCTATTAATCCAGGCATGACAAATTTCAATTGAAAGTAAAGTTCGTTGAATGAGTAAATATCTCACAGTCAATTGTGTAGTAATCCAATATTTCAATTCCCGGAGATTTTAAAATCTGCATTAATCCATGCGATTCATATTTCACGGACTAAAAATAAAAAAAAGACACTCTCTTTCACACTAGGTTATTATATAATAGAGGCGGGTCCGTAGCCAGCAATATTAATTTCTTAGGAGCGTTTTTAGCCGGCTACATCCTCAGCCCCCTCAAAAAAAAATATGTAACCACGGAACCGAATCGAGGGTGGGAGGTTCAAAATGCAATCTATAGTAAAAAGTCGAAAATCAAAAGTATGAGGAAATTCTTAACTAAACGTACAAAAAAACAAAACGCATTCTCAGGCTTAAATTAAGAATTTGCTCAACTTTCAACCACTGTTTATAAGAAATATCTTTGATCCAGAAATACAAAACTTTGCACATAGTTTCTTTTTGATGTATTTGATACATTAAAGCAACACAGGTTTTAAAAAGAGTTATATTTTAATAAAAATAAGGCAAACAATTTTGAGAAAATTCTTAAGTGTGATAATAATTTGAGGGCAGTTTATATTTTGGTTATGTAAACCCATAGCTGTATGTTTTTAATTCGTGTTGTTAAAATAAACTATGCATAGCATTCGTTAAAGCCCCAATACCACTATTGTTGTAACTGAATAATATGTTCCAATCTTTATTCTGGTCAACAATTTGTACTATTTTACAATATTTCAGTTAAAAAATGATACAAATTTCATCTTAACACACCTAACTTTAAAAATTGGAAAAATTCAACTACATGCCGTAACATGGTTTGAAAAGCCTTACGTAAGCACTTTCAAATGCAACTTGGATTTAAACATATTTTCGAACCCTCTTGACAAGTAAGATAGACTGTAATGGATAATTTACACAACAGGTAGGACACTTGAACAGCTTGTAGTTAGAATAAGGCTAAAGAAAATTTCTGGACCTGTCAAGCCAGCAAGAGTGTTATTGTCCCTTTAAAGAAAGCTATTCGAGTTCTGTCTTTACCGAGTAATAGGTGCATATATGCAGAGAACAATATGTACCCGAATGAGGGGAACCCTATGTACCATATTCTCAACCATCATGGTTAGGTAGTACTTGTTTATAGTAAGTGACAGGAAAGTTATACAATTTCATGTTGATTGGTATAGCTATTCTTTTTAAAGATATTAATATTACACAAATTTGAACAGAAACTCATTTCCAACTCGAGAATCATGCTCGATAAGTGATTAAAAATCTTATGGTATTGCAAGTACCATACTAATGCCGCCATTGTCTTAGAATCACACTGTACTGCAATGTAAACAACACGAACTGTATTGTAGAACATGTAGGAAGCTGTTCTGCTCGACAAAAGCTGTTCTTGGTATCAGATAGTAGATACTGGTGGATTTGTTTGAAGCCGTCCCAAGTTCTTCTGGCTTTCGTGGACTCATTTAAGTTCTAACGCCGGTATTGCTTTCATGTTGTACAATCCCTGCTTTATGGTTGTGCTAATATTATACTTGTCTAACTTGGTCAAACTTGGAACCACTGCCGAATGATGGAATAGGTGGACTGATTTCCTTGAAGACATTAAATTATTGAGATAGATATTATTACAGTGATTGGCACTGATATTCTTCAAGAGTGTCAAGTACTCGTAGTTTATAGCTTTTGGACTGTGTTTCAAACATTTCCGTGAGCGATTTCCAATTTCTACTTGAAAATGGATTAGCTTTTTGACTGGGTTATAGACTTTCCCGGAGCGACTACCACTTGAAAATGAAATAGCTTGAGTTTTCTTCTTGAGATTGGGAATATTTTAGATAGTATTTTGTAAACTGTGGTTCCATGCAAAATATGGGACGTTGACCAATATAATTCAAGTGTTATATATAGTCCAATACCCGGTGTCCTTATTCAACTATTTTGATTTAAGATGGACTTTTTATCATATTCGAAATTATGTTCGGGGAAATTAGAATCTATATATTTTAAATTGATATCGGCAATGAATATGTTTGGTGACGTTCAGTTATAATCGTCAAGATTACATATTTTGGGAATATCACAGAAATACCCCCTAAAAAAATATCGTAATAAGCAGGTTTTTTAGAAAAATATTTTATTTAGAAATTGAAAGAGATTGGGGAACCGACATAGCTTATATGACCGTTGTGCTCAATACAAGAAATAGTTGAATAAACAACAAAGGAATACAATGAATACTTAATCAACAATACTAAATGCAGCTTTGTTGGGGTAATGACAAAGGAGTACAATTCCTTCACAAAATGTGAATAATATGATTGTTCCAAATTCTTGAAATGTATCTGCTCTACAGGATCCCATTTCTGATAAATCCACAATGCAATATAAATATGATTGTTCTATAAGACACCCCCGGGGGGGGGGGAATGGTTAGCACGTGCGTGCTGTATAATAAAGCCTGTTATTGAGTCATCTGGCGTGGTTTCGAATCCTCGGCTGTACGTGACAAGGAGTAGGGTCGCCTGTTCGACCTCGTGATTTTTATCCGGGTCCTCCGGTTTCCTCCCACTGCTAAAGATCCCTACGTATTAGTGCCGAAATGACCTGGTTTGTGCCGAGTGGTAGTTAAACCCAATTTCCCCCTCTCTAAAAGACACTCATGAACCACGTGATGTAGAATGAACGATTTCGACCTGGCACCGTGAAACTCATGTAATGGGGGCTTTAGTGGTTCCAAGAACTACAAGACTGATTCAGTTTCAAATGTAAGTACATTGTTCTTTTGAAATAAATCTTCAGAAAGATGTAATTATCGTCTTTGCTTTTATCAGATCTGTATATGGTCAGTGACAAGAAAAAATATAGTGTTGATGATAGAGCCTGTTTAAGGTGCTATACAGGAAACGGTAGCCGTCCTTTGGACTTTATTGACAATAGAGGCAACTTGTCGTGTAAAGTTGATAAATATCTTGATGCAGTAATCTGGGATTATCGGATTTACAGCGAATGTAAAAATACGTCAACAGGAGGAGAATTATGTCTACGAGCTGTACAAGTGAACGATAAAGGTACCTGGTCTTGCAGGGTGATAGACCAACCAAATATAGGAGCCACAGTGTATATTGATGTTGATACTAATAAAGGTAATGGTAATAGTTTTAGTAATCTGTACTAGGTTGTAAAGCCATGTCGTTCAGATTTACGTTTAAATGATTAAATGATTTAGCTCTTCTAGAACTTCATACACTTGGTCGAACATTACTTGTATCGGAAAAAATTACTTTTAAAGTCCAAAAACTGTTCAACTTGACTGTTATGGTCAGCTCTCGTCTAATTAAAAAGCATTTCTTTTTTGTGTGTTTTTTTTTGTTGTTGTTTTGTTGGGGGGGGGGGGTGGGGGGGGGGTATAATGTCACTTCGTGCAATTGACCTGATTAATAAAATGTAAGTTTTATGTAATTATAATAATAATAATCTGCAGTTAATTGACATTCGATTTACCAAACGTCGTATGTCAACTAGGCCTAACCAGAAATATCAACTAAATAACTCAGTATGCTAAATAACTATGACTATGCCAATTGTGACGTCATAATGATATGACGTCATAGCTATAGCCATTTTTTGGAATAAAGCTGCGTTTAATATTATATCCAGCTAAAAACTTGTATTTTTCCTGCGTTTGACCAGAAAAATTGTTATTTCAACTATCAGGTGAGTTGTTAATATTACAAGTTCAATATTTCAAACTTTTCTTTATATTTATAATCATTACACTTACACCATTATTTACTTATAATCATCAGCGCACACTGTTTATTAATTCATAATTGTATTAAAATTATGTTATGTAAACAAACTATGTCTATTATTGTCTATATCATATTTTATTTTATACTTTTATTTAATTTTATTAGAATTATAACCTGATCTATTATTATATTGAGTAAAATATGTCTATATTATATTTTCAGTGAATCATGTCTATATTTTATTTTATACTGTTATTTTATTGTGTGAAAATAAGTCTATATTATATTTTATACTGTTATTTTATTATTTTCAGTAGATATTATAAGATCTATAATAATGAGATTGTCTATAAGAGAAGAAATTATGTACCAGCGAAAAGGTAATTATATTAATATCATTAAAAGTTAAATACATGGAATAAAATTAACTGAGTTTTAGCACCGATTATACTGGCTCTTTTACTTCTCTAATTACTGTTGTATATAAGATGGAAAATATACGACATCTATATTATAAATTTTTTTATCAATTCCATTCTTCTTTTTTAAATTTTTTTAGCCTATGAAATGTGTGAAATAATCATTGATACTGTTTGTGCGGAATTAGAGGAAGAGCGAAATGTCCAAGAACTATTACACGAAATGGAGAATTATAATTCGATTATACAGGCTGAACAAGTTTCTGAAGATAGACATACTCTCGAACTTCCAGAAGCTGGACAAACAACAATTGTGTTAGAAACAGAAAATGAAAAAATAATAACAAAAATGGTGGACGATTTGGAAAGAGAATTGGAAGAAAGAGACGGGCAAGCTAGAGAAGGAAAAGAACAATCATCTAAAGAAATGAATGATGCCGATATAATGAAAGATTCTTGTTTTGGCGTTGCTCGAGCAAAAATCAACGAAACTCATAAACTACGATCAATTTTAGAAGATGAAAAAATATCAAAAAAAGAAAAATGTGTAGAAGCTGAGGAGAATATTTATGATGAAGGATATTGTTGTCTGTTTGAAAGTTTTGGTGGGTACGAGGAGGTCGAATTTAGCTTGAAAAAATTGAACCAGTTTACTACAGAAGATTCAGAATGTCACGTGAAGCCAGACCCTTTAAAGAAATTTTACGATCTATTTGATTATCGAAGACCCGTGGATCGTGACCACAAAAATACTCAGCATACAAATAACGAGAACAATTTAAACGGTAAGTAGTAACAAAGATTAAATAAAGTTTTAACATCACAGGTAATGCATATCACACAGACATTAAATTGATGATATATATATCTACATCTATAGGTCTATATTATAACATCACAGGTAATGCATATCACACAGACATTACATGTAAACTGATGATATATATATCTACATCTATAGGTCTATATTATAACATCACAGGTAATGCATATCACACAGACATTAAATTGATGATATAGATATCTACATCTATAGGTCTATATTATAATATCATCCCAGGTAATGCATATCAAAGAGATATTATACTGATGATATATATCTACACCTACAGGGATATAGGATAAATATCTCATTGAGCGGTTTTATATTAATACAATGCCTTTAATATTTATACTTTTTAATTTTCAGACAAAGTAACAAAATCCAAAAGATCATTTCGCGCTAGACTGGTATCATTGTTCTGCTGTGGAAGAAAGGAGGACTGACAGATTGTTAATTTTAGATTTAAACTTTTCATCGATGTGATTTTTGTACATGTAATCTGTATATTTTATATAAACTCAAGTGTGGTCTGTTTCTCCATCCGTAAATGTGTAATTTGTTAAATTATAATGCTATTATAATAATAATACTATGTCCATTTATGAAGTGCTATATCCACAAAATGTGCTCATAGCGTATAATACACAAGTCTCTTATAATAATATACTATAATGTTTTATAACGATTGTATTTGAATTCATCTTTGATAAAAACAATGTATTTATTTACCCCGCTATTTTGTATGCATATGCAAGTTAGAGATAATGATGGCACCATGCATTGTCGCGATTTTCTTAACATGAGCCTAGCATAACCCCTCCTGCAAAATTTTCTGGGTCCGCCCCTGGGCCAGAGAGTGATTTATTGGGCTATTGCTTCGGGAATATGCCTTATTCGTTGCTAAGGCGGACTGGGTACCTCTATGGCCTCACATTTTTGGAGATTTTATTTACCCAATTATCACCAAACTAAACGGGGTTCTGACCAGACTGCAACCAAGAGGCACGTATCGAAACAACACATTTTGTTTACTAAGGTTTGCAGTTGAAATTTTCTGAAAAGAAGTTGGTGGTATTTAGTCCCGATCATATCTAAGGATAATAACAATATTCCACAATGGATGTCTGCAAATTTGGTCTTGAAAAGAGTAGTGTGTGTATACTTTGATCTTATTTGCAAGTGAACTGTAAATGTTCGCCAAGATTGTTAGTGTTGTGGTAAGATGAAGAAAAGTTTTCCTAAAGTAGGTTCCGGGCATTTACTGGTCTAATCTTGGTTTCTGGGACAATGCTTACAATGGCATATTTCTAATAAGTTATTATTATTTGTGGAATATAATGAGGTGTTAATGTTTGAAGTATTGATATCCAGAGCAGATGCCTCCTTTAATATCCAGATAGGCAACGGTTTCGGGTATGGAATAGGAAATGGCATATTTGTCCTGGAAAACATCAACGTCATGATTCATTGCCTTTATCATTATGAAATTTATTAACTTTCTCTTTAACAAAATGGTAAAAACTGCCTGAAAGTTGCTGATCAGTATTGATCGCAGGACTATCTGCTGTTGTTGAACTATTTTTGAAAATATTGCTTACTTAAAACTTAAAATAGCTTTATGTTATAATGTTTTATTAATTTGATAGCAGAATAATTTTTTAACTTAGCAATGAGCCATTTCAACTTACCAATTTCTTTAACAGCATTATAACGGAGCAAGATTTCGCGAATTGTACCTATTCATCCCCGTCATGAATAATTTGAGTGAATAACGCTTAGGTCGCATAATATGTTTGTAAAAGCTTGGATGTAACACTTTTAAAGAATTTCAATTCGCTTCTCTTGACACTTCATCTTTAATAGAATTTTAGATCCACACATGGAAAATACAGAATACAGCATCCAGAATCATATCATGAACCATAATATCATCTCATATAACACCTATTCTAAAATCTTTACGTTGAATCCAATTCCCACTCGCATCAATTTTACGGTCCTGTGCCTTGCGAAATCTTGCACTCAGCTATTTATCTTAACTACTAACACTAGAACTAAATCGACAGAGGCGTTCCAAAGTGGAAAATGAAATATTTTGGTGAAAGAAGATGACGTGTAGTTGTTACTAAATAAATTGTGAAATGATTTACCTCTGGAAATCCTAGATTGTGCAACATTGCCTACTTCTAAATCACAGCTGAAGACTCGCTACTATAGGGAAAGCGTGGTTTCCCCTTGTCAGTGACGCAGGACGGAGGGTCTGACAAGGACAGCTGTCCAGTTGTTCGGATGGAACGAAAACCCGAGGTCCCATGTAGACATTGGCGTACACGTAAAATATCCCTTGGCAGTTAGAATTCGATATAAAAGTAGACCGTAACGCCGCTGCCCAGGCAAATTTCCATCATAGCAAAATGTATAGCGTATATTCCCGTCGTTATTAGCCCAGTTTAGGACCGGAATAGTAGGACGTTAAACCCCATTTCATTTTTATTTCACTAATGAAAAAAAACCAGCAGTAAACCTAAAAAGGTTTAATAAATAAGATGTTGAAACGAATTTTTTTTTTAAATGTAGATGATACAATGATGGTCAATGTGACAAGTAGAGCTAGTGGAAACAAACCAACAACTATTGTTGAGATGGCAACTGTTGATATAGCAACTACAACTGTTGAGACAGCAACTACAACTGTTGAGATGGCAACCTCGACTAGTATGAGTAAACCAACAACTAAGATGACAAATTCAGTCTACCCCGAAAGTAATTGCCTACCGATACCCTTGTATGTGATATATGGTTCTTTGGTGATCTCATCAATTTCTATTTTGGTGGTAATTGTGATAATAATACGATGTGGTGAGTATCTATTAATGTCATCCTTAAAGATGCCTTCCTGGGTACAAACTTTGTGAATTGACGACATATGTGGACTAAAAACATATATTCAAAGTAACCAATCTATCAAAAATTTGCTTCAATTCCCTTTCAAAACTTTGCTTTCGTCGTGGATACCCATAGCTATAAGTAAGCTGTTGTTAGACGCAATGTCTGCCAACTAAACTTTATTGTGGGAGGGTCCATTTTTCAGAATGTGTCCTTTATACTTACTGTACATTTACCATACTTACTGAGGCCTAAGCAAATTCTTAGTTATTTCTGTCTACTTCTTTTTAGACCTTTTAATCGCAGAGTCTTTTGTACGTTGACCACACTCAATGTCCCCCAAACCACCTAACCATTTGAGCAAGAAATAACAACTGCTCCCTGACCTTAGCTAGCAGACAATAAGCCAGCAGAACATGTTAGGTTGCTAGTTAGTGATTCCCTGACAATATTGCCCAGTGCTTGCCCCATGGGCGTTTTTCGTGTAATCCAGTATTTTTCTAGTAAGATTGGGTGTCTATACTTTCCATATATACCAAATTTGACATACTTTTATTGGAAATAACCACCCGATAAATACTTTGCTGGGAACCCAACTTTAAGATAAGTCTTGACAAACAATATAACATCTCTGAAAGCATTGTGTTAATTTATACTCCACACACCTACAAGACAAACTACGCAGACATTGTAAGTTATTAACTACAAAATTAATATCAATACAACTGAATGGATCCGGGGGTCAGCCGTAATCGCCCACTACACTGTAAAGGTCCCTGGCCTATAGTATACAGGTTTCACTCAAAATTTAAAAAAAAAAATATATTGATATACAAGAAAAAAGTAATTCGACCGATCTTGGTGGTTACTGTCATCTGAATGGCGATAGTTTGTCAATTGACGCCACCAGTGAGCACGTTAAAAAGTTTAATCCGCATAGAATTATGGAAAACGCTAAAAATACCCCCCCCCCCCCTAAAAAAACATGTTTGTCCAATATGTTATTCACCGGAGTCAGGTGATAAATACAACTATTTATTATCACGTGAATTATTAGCAATGATAGAAAACATTAGTTAGATGACTATTTCCATCATAGACCAAAATACCCTGAATATGTATCATCCGATGAATATTACAAAACCAGCGAAATTTTCACAACGGTACAAATTTAACAATTCATTGAATTCAATGATATTTTTTGTAATTTTTTTATTATTGTATTTTAATGTATTATCATGCACGAAATATTAGTATAATTTTAAATTGGACTAGATAATGTATTATACCACCTACAAAATATTTACCGCCGCCTTAGCTCATCAGCAATTATACTGATAAATTCACCGATTTATTTTCAGTGTTCAAGAAACGGACACAAAAGGATGATACGTATCAAACGATGGGGGATAGATCTAGAGAGAGTATACATTATTACGACCAAGTATCCCCCCAACTAAACCTTCCAATCCACACCAAAAAAAAGCGGGAAAAGACCATGTTCGATAGATTGTTAGATGCGTTTCGGAAAAACCTCCAATGTGAGATTGTGAATGAGTATGACGAGGTTCGCTTTTTAAATAAACCAGCAGCCGTTTCTTCAAACCCTCCAGAGCTCCCAACGAAAAGGGAGGTAACTGTTAACCTGGTGGATGAAAGTGACGGAGATAACTACTTAGAACCGATAGTCACCCCGACTTTAAGAAACAAATACAAAATTCGCGTTGAGAAACAACCGATTACCGAAGAACAAAAAACGTTAAGTATTTCGTCTTGTGGTTTAGATTCGGCTGTAGTTCAAGCGACTGTAGAGACGAGGGCAATTAAGGGATCTTTATCAGGGAGTTCATCTGTAAAACCAAAAAAGAATGCCGAGGTCGGTAAACATCTTTTAACTAGATCAATTTCTCTACCGAGGAAAAGTTCTGTAATTGTCATATGAAATGATATGTCACTTTCATTGGGATATATGGCACTAATTTTTGGATTGAACAATTCTAGAAAAATTCGATGTCGAGGTCAGTTAAGTACAGTAACAACAAATATGACGACCCTCTCATGTTTTCGAGTGTTATGACTGCCACCTATTCTCGCAAAATAGAGTGGTTTTCTTCGAATTAAAATGGTTTAAAAAGGGTTTGAAGCAAACTTTTGATATAGACTAATTAATTTGAATACATTTTGAACCTTATCAGCCAATCAGAAAATGTTATATTTATGTATTATATTGTAAATAGTGTACATAAATATTTTGTCTTATTTATGCCAACCCCAACAATTTCCTAGAACGAGTTTGCTGACGGATCCCACTACGTCATATGGCTCTCCTACGACTTGACGGGCAATTCTCAATCTAGAAGATAATTATATCTCCCAACGAACCTACAACGTAATTTTCCAATCACATGTTTTTAGACCATAGAAGTTATCTAGACCATATAATTTATTCTCACAAAATTTCATAAACAATTTAATTTGCGTTTCCAAATAAATTCATACTCCATCCCAAACTTAGGCTGGCCTGTCTACAGCTAGCTCCGCCTGAGAATAGGTCCTAACTTAATTAACCGACATTTTAATTCCTACATCGACGAATTTAGTCGAAAAAACTGTGTATGCTTTTAGAATTTTTAAAAGCATTTATTTCTCTTCTATTATGTTATTGAATAAAATTAAATTTGTTTATTTAGCCGTTGTGTGTATGACATAATATGTCAAACTTATCAGAGCGGAACCACAAAATAGTCCATTAAATGGCGGCGCCCATTAAAGATAATTTCACAGAAGCGGCTGGGTTTACGAAGATAAATTTAGGAGTATATAACCCTGTTTTGAAAAAAACCCAGATTGAAACTGTAAAAAAAAGTTTACAGTGGTAAAGACTGTATTGTAATATTATCCACTAGCAAATATTTATATATCGCTTTTACCGGAGTGGCAGAAGTCCAGATTTGTTTACGTAAGACATGTGCTTCGGGTGTACAAATCAGCAGGCGAGTTGATAAATTCTCGAAGTATGGCGTAGATGGATCGCTATGTGCAGTATGCTCATATCTTTTAGTATACAATATTGTTAAGGTTGTTATTTTTAGTATACAAAATTGTTAAGGCTTTTTTAAAGAGATGTTGTTCATTGTTGTATTTTTGTAAAATGTATATTTTTTGTATAAAATGGATATATTCCAAAGAGCTTGGTTCCTTTCGATATTCTTGCAGATCAGATCGTAACTTCCAGGAATATGGCCCCTGATTGTGCGATTTGTGGTTCCTGTAGATCTTCCAATTTCTATCTGTTCGTTGTCGTTTCTGGAGTTTAACGTCCACTTCCAACAGGTTTTACAAACCGTTCAAATATATCACCGTTACACTCTAATGAATGCTGGGTTCGAATTTTGTGAAATTAGGACCCAAACTGCGCGACAAAATGACCGCTCCTCGTACACAAATTAAAAAGTGTAATTACCAAGGTTGTGGACCTTCTAAAAGTCACTATTTTTATCCAATTTTTCTGAAACTGAAAATATACTCGCGATTGGGGCCCCTGATTGTATGAAAACTCTTGTATTTAGCTTGTGGAAACTGTAGAGGTCACAAATAAATGTTATCCAATTTTTCTGAAACTTAAAATGTATGTTTATACCCAAAGCAACTGGCTTCTTGTCGATACTTGTGCTTATTGGTCCGTAACTTCCCGGATGATGACCTGTGCTTGTTCTCTGCAGTCAACCGTTTGGAACATAATATGGGCCTATCTTTCGACTTGGATGCAAGGGGTCGAGACAGCGAAGTTGGTTGTGGTGAAATTAATCAAGTATTGCCGTCTTCTACAAACGCTTTCGTAGATTTCGACGTTGGTTGAACAGCGCTAATTTAGACTTGCCCCATCAAGGTCGGGATCGGAGGAACAAATTGATTCGAAAAGGGTTGTTTAACTCCAAAGAAATAGCACATGGACACCTGTAGGAGCCATTCTTAGAATGTTCTTCACTGTTGGAAATATATTCAAGGGACGGGATTTAAAGTCCACTCAACCAAAATAATATTATTTTGGCAGTGCAATATGTTGTTTATCTTTTTATGTCTGTAAAACCGGGTGGAAACTGTAATGACACGAGACAATCGCAGATAATAGAATACATGAGAACATACTCCTTGCCATGTGATCAAGCCCATGAGGTCACTCGTTTATTGGATTTCTTCGAAATTGATTACTGGATTTGCTCCTTGTGTTTCGGTAAACAATTTAAGGGGTTTTATGCCTCGGTTGCATTCGTTCCTTGATTTTCAAGACAATCTCTTGAATAATCTGACGTCCATTTTGGAATGTATATATATATATATTGTCATGGAAATCTATTGTTCTAAGAATGTAAATCCATTGTCATGGAAATCTATTGTTCTAAGAATGTATATATATATGTATCGTATTTGAATATTTTATATGCATTATTAATATCTGAAGACGCCTATAGAGGGCAGATAGCTAGCTTATATGACTTAATGTATGTCGGAATGAAGTAAAGTGGAGAATTTTTTACCTGGATGTATTTTTTTATTTTTATATGCATTTATCTACCGTAAACAAAGAAGTACTTGTACTTTATCTACTTTAATATATATATATATATATATTTATACGGTTCTTCCGTCAAATATAACTTAGGATTTAGGGATTCATGAAAACTGCAAATGAAATTGGTTTGAACACCGAACTGCTCTGCATAAAATGGGTTTTCTCCGGATCCTCCGGGTTTCTCCCATTACTAAAGACTCCTACTTCTATACATTGACCTCAAGACTGTATCCTATAAAAGCTGTGTTCTGTTAATGTATTTACCGATCGGTAAATGCCACTCAAAGATCATTGAATTAAGATTGAACCATATTATGTTAGTCCGCGAAATGACCTATTAGGTTTAACATCCTACTGTTCTGCTCCAACTGGACTTATGAAGGCCGGCTTACGCCATGCAGTGTGCTATGAGGAAAATCTTGCCATGTTGTTTTCGTCCCATCCGAACGAATAGACAGCTATTCTTGGAATGCCCTCCTTCCTGCATCGCTGACAACAGGGAAACCAAGACGGAAACCCCCGATGAACTTTCTCGGCCAACACTGGGAGCGAGCCGCGAACTCCAGGCTAGCGAGCCCGTGTCTTACTCACTTACATTGTATTATTATATATTATTAAGAACATTTATATAGCTCACAATTCACATAGTGCCCAAATGTGGTTTTACAAAGTAAGTACGATAGTAAAAACAATATAAAACAAACAAAATACAATACATAATTCAGAAATAAACTAACATAAAGTTTAATAAACTAACATAAAACTGTAAATAATATAATATAAGAAAACTATTGAATAGAAAAATAAGACTATTTAAATATCACGATCTGGATTAAAATACACTTTCTTCAAAAAAGATACTTCAGTTATAAATTAAAAGCTTCTTTAAAAAAATGAGTTTTAACATTTTTCTTAAAAATTGTAATAGTTGTAGAATTTCTGATGTTAAAAGGTAATGAATGAATTCCAAACTGTTAATGCATGAATACTGCATTCTCTATCACCTATTGTTTTTAATCTCGATCGCTTTTGACATAACAGTAAACAATCAGATGAGGACCTCCTAGAGGGTGTGTAAATTTGAATTCAATTGCTTAAGTATGGAGACGCAGAACCATTGAGACATTTAAAAACTAAGAGAAGCAATTTATATGCGATTCTAAAACGAATGGGTAGCCAATGTAATTTAATTAATATAGGGGTAATATGATCGGTATGTTTAGATTTAGTGATAAGCCTATCAGCTGAGTTCTGAACCATTTGAAGTTTATGAATTAAATTATCAGGGATACCAGTAGCTAAGAGAGAGTTACAGCTGTCCAGTCTAGAAGTGAATTTACAATGGTTTTTATTATATCAGGGGCTAAATATGTACGAACTTTACTCATGTAACATACTTTACAAATATTAGTATAGTCTATAGTCTATAAGTCAACAAATGGATATTAGTTTAAGCAGCGTTGATAGGGATCTATAAATAGACATACAAATGACAAATTATGATGTTTTTACATCTTTTTATATACGCACTTGTATAATATTTACCTCTTGCCGTTGAGAACGTGAATAATGCAAAAACAAACGAAAATACACTGTGATTTAAACATGAACACATCGGATAGTATGTAACACACGTAAAAGAAAAAGTTGAGAAAGTTAAAGGGACAATCCCGAATTAAACAGAGGCTCAAAAATAAAAGTCTAAGAATGTATGAAAATATAACGCCAAAATATAGGGGGATGGTGTATTTACCTTGTCTCAAAATTTTAACTCAAAATATTGAATCGTTTGGACGTGAACGCCAAACTCCTTATCCGGACACGTAACCCTTTTAAGATTTCGGGTCAATATTTTCGTTGGGTGACCTTATAACCGATTTCGGTTACTTGAGAGCGTTATGCAGTGAATAAACCATGTGCCGTACTTGATAAAGAAAGGCAAATTTCAACTACACATTATTTTTATTAATCAAATTCTTGTAAGTTATGCGCATGTGCAGTGAGTATCTGGACAGTATCCCAGTTGACAATTCGTTTCACACCATTGATCCATAATGTCAGATTTATAGATTCCGTATGAGTTACATTGAGGGACACTGGGGTCATCTTCGTCGTCACTGCCATCATCGCAGCTGCACAGATAATCCGGACATGTACCAAGAGCGCAATTTGCTACACACCAGTTATTATAAGCTTGGTCGTTTGCAAAAGATCCGATTGCGTGACAATTGGTATTGCTGGAAGGGCCTTGGGATGCCTGTACTGGTGCGGAAGAGGAAGTTGTATGTGCTTTAGGTTGTCTGGTTGTCGGTAATTCTGTTGGTCCCTTAACAATGACTACAGTTGGCTTTGTAGGTACTGTAACGCTGGCTACAGGGGACTTTGTAGCCATATCACCTGACGTAATAGCAATATCCGCACAAGCATAGAATTCTTCTTGTGCTCCACATCCTACACAAGATGTACCGTTAGGATAAGTTCCCCAGCTGTTACCTGAAACATAGAATACAATACTATTAAAGGTGTATTCTTACCTTGTCAATTGGGTCATCTATTTGGGATGGTAAAATATGTTTTCTATGAAACCCCCCACATGTACAAAGGTAAATCATCAAACTTCCTTAATTGAACCCTTCCAATTCTACTAGCCAGTGAAAGCCTGACCTTGTCTCAAGAAGCAATTAAAATGTATTAGAAGACTTACCGGCATGGTATTTCCATTGAAATACACACTGTGAGCAGACAACACCTTCAGGAAGCTTAAGAGAAACCTGTTTATCGCCTGCTAGATTATCAATGTAAAACTTGGTCCCGGATCCATCCCCAAGTTCAAGCAAATGTTGATTCAAACATTCATGTGTTGCTGGTTTAGTAACGTCATTATTGACACATATTCTGAATTCAAAATATCCCATATGATTTGCTGTGATCTGGACAGTGGCTGTTATAAGGGCTCCAGTCGTGTAGGTTCGAACGATTTGTCCCGTGGCGTAAATACCCCCTGCTTCATGAGGCTTTACTTCTGCATCCCACGGATCGCCACAAACTCCACATAGTCCATTATTCTGTTGCTGTCTCTGTAGAAAAAAATAACATTACAATGATTGCGAGTTCTCTCCCAAGACTTCAAGCAGCGCAGTTGGAGAGAGAGTGAAATGGGGTTTAACGTCCATTCGACACAAACTAGGTCATTTCAGGACTAACACATGGTTTAATTTTATTTCAATAATTCGCCTGTGCGTAGGTGTCTTTAGCAGTGGGAGGACCCGGGGAAAACCCACGAGGTTAAACAGGCGACCCTACTCCTTGCCACGTACAACCGGTGATTCGAAAAACCACGCCAGTTGACTCAATGACAGGTTTTATGATGCAGCGCGCGCACGCCAACCATTCAGCCACCCAACCCCCCAGTAGCGCAGTGGGGTGCATGGTCAGTGACGTTACGACCAACTCTGATTCAGAGTTCTGACTGTCAATGGGTTTCTTTATGTATAAACCATTTTTCCGTGCCATTCGAACGACTAGGAACTCTTCTTTGACAAGCCCTCCGTCCTGTGGGACCGAAAGGGTGAAACCACGCCAGAAAACACGAGGGACTTTCTCGCGATGATGCAGCGCGCGCACGCCAACCATTCAGCCACCCAACCCCCCAGTAGCGCGGTGGAGTGCATGGTCAGTGACGTTACGACCAACTCTGATTCAGAGTTCTGACTGTCAATGGGTTTCTTTATGTATAAACCATTTTTCCGTGCCATTCGAACGACTAGGAACTCTTCTTTGACAAGCCCTCCGTCCTGTGGGACCGAAAGGGTGAAACCACGCCAGAAAACACGAGGGACTTTCTCGCGATCCCCAGGTTAGTGAGTCGGCAACTTAACCACTAAGCCACCTCAGCATACGACATAGAGGTGGCTGATCGACGATTGACCACTCGACATATTGCTAGTGTTGTGGGCATTTCTCATGAAGATTTAGTGTAAATAAAGCTGATTTTTGTTTCAAGACGTTTCGATAACAAAATATGAAGTGATGCTTAACAATTTTTAGATTCCTATTTATCTCTAAACACCAAAAAAATAGGGTACCCCCATATCCCAATTTAAATTCAAATATTTTTATCCGTTGATTTGATAACAATAATGACATAAAATAAACATTCATTAGAAATACATTTTAAACATCTTAAAACTTTGGGATTTTGTCCTGTGGTTTTTAAAGATCTAAATTTAAACAAATATACTTCAAATGCCGTTTTCTTTTCAGAATTCAGAAATACGAAGGAAATAGATACAAAAAAACATTTGCTTGGAATATGACCTGCACAAGTGGGAATACGTGCCAGAGTATAATATAACAATGACATGGTGTATCTGCCAGTACATTAGTTTTATTATTTATATGGTACACATGCATTAATTATTAGTTAGTTAATTAGTCACTATCTCCTCATATTGTTAGATAATATTGTGGCATTAAATGTTTGTCTATCACATCTAGTTAGTACGTGTTAAATATTAACATATAACAATTTGGTCGTTATAAATGACCTGTATTTGAATTAGTACACACAAGGCGGAACAAGGATAGCAGACGACGGAAAATTGATATAATTGCATAATATTATGCTTCTGTATATTATAGCCAATTAGAATTCATAATTATAGAGGTATGACTTATAATGTTGGTCCTGTACTGTTAAAATATAGAAGTGAAAGCCATCTAAGTTGAAATCGCTATTCTTAGATCCTTGTACAAAGTAATCTCGGATATTATATTTGTAGGTTTTTATTTTTATCTTATCAATGAGTTATATGAACCCTACTAAATGAAAAGAGAGAGTGAGAAATGGGGTTTAGCGTCCACTCGACACAAACTAGGTGATTTCGGGACTAACATATGGTTTAATTTTATTTCACTAATTCGCTTGGGCGTATGGGTCTTTAGCAGCGAAGGGAAATCGAATGACCCGGAGAAAACCAACGGAGTTGGCAGGCGACCCTACTCCTTGTCACGTACAACCGGGGATTCGAAACCACGCCAGTTGACTCAATGACAGGCTTTTTGATACAGCGTTCACGTGCTAACCATTCGGTCAGCCAACCTCCCAAAATAAATGAAAAAACAGTTTCAAATTGTACGATGTCTGACAAGAGAAAACATATAATGATCATATACAGTGCCTTATATTCAAACGTCACAAATACTTAGACACAAACGTTTCCAAATAAAATATATATGCCGTGGATCATGGCATATACTATAAGGTACGGGGATTATACTATGTTTCCGATGTCAATGACTATATTATTTATGAAAACAAATTTAATAGTGTAATCCCCAAATCAATGACTAAAGAATGAATTTAGACTTACTTCTTTTCCACCACAAAATCCTTGATTATCATTATAATCCGCAGGGGTATTATATCCATATCTAAACATGGACGCTCTGGACACTGGATCGATCAAACGTCCATGTCCATTTGTTTGATGTAATAATACTAGAAGAACCAACACGATATGCAACATGATGTTTAACTTGTAAATTATACTGTTCACCTCCTGGTAAGATAATAAAATAAATATAATAAAACTTTTGTTTCTAGAATCGTATCAAGATTTAAAGATAATATTGTTTAATTTAATATGAAGTGGATAAGGAAAAAGAGTTAAAATTTGTATCAATTATAATATAATAAGCATACCTCTCTTTTTGATCGTAAAGACATTGTTCAACAGTATATAGCGCTATATTTCCGAAACTGTTTTAATATGAAGATACGTATGTCACGTGGACTAGTTAATAGCCAATAAAAACGATCTAACCCCCAAAGTCAGATATTATAAACTTAAAGATGAATAATATATTATTTAAACGCTAAATCTGCGCCTATTGGAGCGTTTTTTCTGGCTTCAATTAATATATAATGACTAATTATTTAGAAATTTATCTATACGACAAGCCCATAATCAACCCTCGAAACATCGGGTGGCTGAAATATTATCGTAGCAATGGTATCTGGTAATCGAGACTATTTACTCTATTTCTTGTCAAAAGTTTAAACATTCATAATTTAACTGAATTTCTTTATTCTCATTATCTATTTTCAAACTATTATCTATATATTACATAATGCATCTTTAAATCGTATTTCCATTAACGAGAGTAATTTAGCCTTCTAAACTACTGAAACGAATTTTATAACCCATCTTGCATATAGTTGATGTATTTCAATTAACCAAAGGTATCTTATAACCCATTTTACATTGATACTTTATATTATAAAGCCGCGTATTAACCAACATATCATTTACCTGTGTCTTTCTTTATCCTTATTAAATTTAATTCTGATATTGATATCAATAAAGTAGGTTTATATAGAAAACATTAATTGTTTGGCACCAGTTATGTATTTCCGTTATGACGTTGTTTTCTATAGCAATGACGACTCTAATCGTTTATCATTCAAAGATTTGTTATATGATATTTGTATTATGATGATATATCAAGATAGATAAGGGGTATTATATCAGTAGACCCACGCCCTGTTTTAAGAGGATTAAAGCAACGTAATACTAAATATACAGATATACACTGGGAAAAAAATCAGCAGTTTTATTTGTTTTAATATCGACAAATCTTTCAGTCAAGGGTATGGGGACGAGGGTGTAATCTTTGTGATTGTGTGACCTTGTAAATTATAACGGAAGAGAAAAAGATTAAAATATTAAAATGCTAACTTTTAGTTTCTTTGATTTAGTGCCAAATGTAAAATTAATAAATTTCTGAAAAAAAAGCCTATTTTTCGAAAACAAAACAAGAAATAACTCGTGAGCTATACCCCCACCCCCGCCAAAATTTTTTTCACAAACTGCTCTTCTGAACCCATAACTTTAAAACAGTGACGAATATGTTAATCTAGATTATTATACTGACTGATAGTAAATCTAGTTCAACAGTGGGTTTTAATAGTTCGAAAGGAAATACTTGAAGGATTGACAGGAAAAGTGGTATATCATAAGTTTCAGTATTTATCATTTGAAACTTGATATCGACGTAGTGACGTTCTGGTTCATCCTAAGTTAGAAATATTTATTTTGTCATTTAGGTTGAATATTTAAGTAGAGGTACCAGTCAGATCACTGCACATTTGAACCCAATCTTTAAAAAAAATTATCTCTTAAGATAAGCAAATTTTTGATATTTTATACCTACGTGCATTTCATTATTGACTTTCTCTTATTAAATATATCAAAATAGAATATGGATCACGATAAACAGAAGACCTGTGTTTGATATATCTATATAATTCGGTTGTGTAAAACAGAGTGGGGTGGGGTGGTTGGGATTTGGTTGTTATAAGTTTTTAAATTCGATAATCTAAATGAAATGGGGTTTGGCGTCCCACCGTTCTGTTCCGACCGGGCTAATGAAAACGGACAAGAAACTAAACTAATACTTTTATTAAAATTATTGATTTTAAAATCAGTATACTCAAAGTCGTTAACAGTTACATGGGATAGAAGATTTTTAAAAACATCAAAACACTGCCTGGGCAAAATTGTTAGTGCTTATTTACCAGATAAACAGTTATTGGTCGGTTGTTACGGGGATGATTTTTTTTTTAAACTATCAAAGCGTACAAAATTATCTACCTGGCAAGAGATTTTTTGATTAAATGAATATGGTGCTATGTAAGTTAAAGCAAAAGATAACGATATATAATATGTAATATTCTACGTAAGCCATTGTGGTATAATTCAAATTTAAAAATACGCAATAAAATAATATATTTTGATGTTTGGCATAAGAAAAGAATAAAGTCATACGTAACTAACATACGAAAATTAATTGGTGGCTAGCTTTTTTTCGCTCGTATACAGCGAATGGCCCATAATACTATATTTCTTTGGAATGGCCATTTTGCTCAGTAATCCCCGCCAGAATTTGGCTATTTTATAAATTTGCGTTGAAGTTTAAAATATTTGTTTTAGGACTGAAATAAATTAACTATAAGTCAATCCCAACGCTAAAAACATCAACAGAATTGATTGTGTATACATGTATCTGAAATAGACACGACCGACGCACCGAATAGTTCCAAGATGGCAGCCTCTATAAATAACGCTGTCAATTCTATGAGTTGTTGATGTTATTTTTGAGAAAAATCATTGGAAGAAGAGAGAATAGGTTGGGACTGTACGAATTATATAGTCTTTATAGGTGCTAAGGAAACAATGCTGAAGACAAACCTCTTTTTTTTACAATGTAACGTGTTGTTGACCTCATGACCCATTGACGTCAATGTCATAGCCTGTGATGTGTAGATGCGTGATATGGATATCATGGCTATTGACTGTGTCTGAGATCACTTCTCCACAGGTAGCATGTTTCAGATGTTCAATCTCAGGTGCTCAGAAGTAAATAAAGTATGTTTACGAGCTTTTCGATTAAGGCTTTTTTATGACATACGACACGTTTAAATATATTTTCTCTCTACACTTTACAGACGTGTATGGAATAAAAGAAATCACTTCAAACTAAATGGAGCATTTTAAACAATTTAAATCCTAAAACAACAGATGTCAGAATAATACTTCCCATTTAACCTCAACATACCGAATTTATCTTGATGTTTGATACTGGAGAAAAACGCTTGAATACACATTTCTTAGACACAACAATTAAATCCATGAACTTAACTCTTAAAGAATGGGTTCGTATTGACAAGAAAATCTTTGAATTCGCTATCGATAGTAGAATAATTGGTACTAATAGTTTTTTTTTAGATAAAATAGAAATTTATAAATCAGACCTATGTATACCATTTGCATAAAAAAAACAGAATCATTAACACAGCTGTGAACACGTACACGTATATTGGCAAGAATTGTGAGTCTGGGCCCTGTTTCTCGAAATCTTAACTGTAAAGATAAAATCCAAATTTTAGTACATACTTCAATTTTATCCAATCAAATTACTAAAATTTGGATTTTATCTTAGTTAAAATTTCTCGAAATCTTAACTGTAAAGATAAAATCCAAATTTTAGTACATACTTCAATTTTATCCAATCAAATTACTAAAATTTGGATTTTATCTTAGTTAAAATTTCGAGAAACAGGGACCTGGATTAAACTAAAGGCAAACATTGATTTTGATATCACCTTGATAACATGTCTATTTGGTATTGATACTGGGATATATAATTTATCTAAGTTACACATGTAAACAAAGACTTAGAGAAAATAAACAAATTTGAAATCTATTTAAACAATAATTATTATACTCTTTTGAAAAACAACTATACTCGGTGACAAAGTTCAAGATAGAATGAAAATTTTATCAAATGAGACAAATTAATTTTAATTTTCTGTTTTGGTTCTATAGGACATACATTGTCAAGTTAAGTACATGAATTGCTGATTTGTCCGAGGTATATTGAATCTCTGATATAAATCTATCTTTTTAATAACGACAACATTTTTGTACAGATTTAAATTATGATTAGTAAATCATCATGTTCACGCTACCAACAGTAAGAAAAATAATTTTAGCCATCACTGGCTCTACCCGTTAGCATCTATTACATTTAGTAAGTGCAAGAGGAAAGTAATGTAAGATATAATGAGTGAGATGGGCGATGAACAGTTTCTGCTTAGGCTATGGAAAGACAAGCGTATTTTTCCACCCGATCGCGGCGATTGAAATTCGTCAGCGATTTTTTACGCTTACGCAACTCCGTGGGTAATAATATGTCGATCGCCAGAAAATATACGCTGGACATGGACACACGAGCAAATTTAATTGCCGGCGAAAAAAATTCCGCCATAAATATTTAATGCTAGATACAAGCGATACGCTCGCATGTCCCCCACTTAAGGCTAAGCAGAGATGAGGAATATGATTAGTCTCAGCTTTGGATAAGGCAACTGGGATTATTCATTTATTGGTCCAATGCATCAATACCTTTGGTTAGCGGAGATCTTTAAATTTTAGCGCAACAACGCTGCTTCTAATTAGAGTAGAACATTCAAGCTTGGTGTATATATTCATTGTGTGAATTCTGGGCTGAGACCAAGCAGAGATAAGGAATTTTGAAACACGGCTATTCTAATTACGCGAAATGTCATGGCATCAATACCATCTTATGATTAGGTTGATCAAAGTGATAATCAATTTGATCATTTATAACATTAAATATACAAGTAATTCACGAATGTCATCAATTCATCTTGGAATTTTGATTTGAGGCACCAGTCTTACTATTGGTTGGTATAATTATGTATTCACTTATTTCAGTTCGGATGAATCTCAGAAACCTGACCCAACCCCTACACGTATATAAGGAATTAAAAAAATAGCTTTAGGACTTCTTTGATAAAAACGTTTCTTAAACTTTGGCAAAGGGAATATATAAAAGGCGGTAGTTTTTAATGAGCACATGATTTTGCTATTTATAGAGTGCTGAAAATGGTGCAGGCCTCACTAAATGCTGTTCTTTGACGCTGTTTTTTCTTGTTGGTAGGGCGCTTGGATATCCGAATGGTTAGAACGTGTGCGTTGTATCATAAGGTCTGTCATTGAGTCAACTGGTGTGGTTTTGATTCCCGGTCCTACAAAGAGTAGGGTTGCCTGTCCAACCTCGTTGGATTGCACCCCCCCCACCCACCCAAGCCTCCTACGGTCAAGCAATTCTACCAGTGTGGATATAGACGATTCGTCTAAGGGACATTTTGGTACTGACATGCCGAAAGTGCATGTTAACATGATAAACAATAATGACGGCGGCCAGACAAGATTTGCCCAAGTGGAGGCGAAAATAGACATCTCATTGGCACGAGAACTGGTATCGTATTCAACGAAATTCTTTAAAGTCCATCCTAGATAATGCGTCCGTATCTGATGCCAATGGAGCCGAGACGTTAGATGAAGAATGGCGGGATAGAATAGATGACGGAATTACTATAACAGTAGAAATCCCTTTCGTTTCGGGCCCTTGTCCAAGTTTAGACGTGGGGGGTCGTGGTAGCTCAACCTATCAAGGTTGCATACAGTTCAGAGGTACTGCTACCAATAATAAATCATCCAGCTCAAGAGGCATTGAAAGACGAAATTATAGTTCCTCCTACACCGGAACAAAGTCAACCGATCATACAAACGATTTGATACACAATCAAGTGTTAGGTCTAGGCATTACAAATAGTGACAGGGTTCAAAATCGAATTTGTGAAAGTTCCTATTCCAAAATCCGCCTTCAATTAGCCCAGGTTAGGTGCAGAAGCGAAGGACGTTAAACCCCAATTTGTCGGTAGAAATAGACAAAGTATTGAGAAAAGGTGCCATAATAGAGAAAGGCAAAAAGCCGGATAAACTTTTAAGCACGATTTTAGTAATCCCCAAGAAATCTGGGGAAGGGTTCAGGCCAGTATTCAATGCCAATATTATGAACAAAAATGTGGTTTATCGTCATTCAAAGATGGAGGGCATGGTAACCCTTACCGAAATGATGATTCCGGGAGATAACATAGTAAAGCCATATTCAAAAGACGCATACTTCATCAGAAGTAACTAGCTTTTCAATGGCAGGGGAAAACATATCAATTCCGTTGTGTACCATTTGGCCTAACATCCGGTCCCAGAATGTTCACAAAACTTTGGAAACTAGTAATTGCTTTTCTACGACGGATGGGGTTCGTCTAATGATTTATCTAGACGACATAATTCTGATGAATCAAGATCCGAATCAATCAGTAAAAGACAAAAACTCATTTCTTGTTATCCTGCAGAACATAGGGTTTATGATCAATTGGGAGAAATACTCGATAAGTCCGAGTCAGACAATAGAATTTTTGGGTTTCATGATAAATTCTTTGGAAATGACTCTTGTTCCACAGAGGATTTTTTCCCCATTGTACATGAGTGCAACGATCTTCTAAAGAAGAGTCAAGCGGCTGGTCGAAATTGCCACAAATTATAGGAAAAATGACATCATCAATGATTGCAATCCTCCCAGGCCCTCTTTATCACAGGCATTTACAAAGGCTGAAACAGGCTTTTCTGATTCAGAAAGATTACAATTCAGTAATCAAGCTAACACAAGAATGCAGGGGTGAATTGACATGGTGGATAGACTATCTAGATCATTTGAACGGCAAGTCGTTTATCTCTCCCACTCTCGATATGACCATCACGACGGGTCATGTCTTAAAGGGCGGGAGCAATATGTAGGAACGAACGAGTTCAAGGCCTTAAAGGAAGTTGGAGAAATCCATGGGAGAAATCCAGACTACCAAAACCCGAAAGACTATCATAATAAACCAAATTTCAGAAGATGCCCAACAACTACCCACTCTGTGATAAATGTAATTACAGACAAGCTGCTGATAATTACACAGCTCAAGGCCAGAAATGTCATCAATATGGAAATTTTAACCATTATGCAACATGCTGTACATCACGACAGAGAGACAGGGGTAAAAAGTCCAAAGCTAGACTGAGCGAAGTAGAAATTGATGATTATGATTACCAATATGGAGACCATGATGCTGCTACAGAGAGTAAATTTTATTTGGGATCAGTCGATGAAATTGATGCTGAAGTAAATTGTAATGATTCTGTTGAAGAGCCCTGGAAAGTCAATTTGAGAATAAGGCAATCTAATATCTCCTTCAAGATAGATTCTGGTGCTGATAATATTGTCATAGTCACATATCAGTCGTGTATGGTCATGAAACCAAGACCTGCTTTGAAACCTGGCAAGTCTATTTCGAGTAGTCCATGTGGTAATTTGAATTGCAGAGGAAAATTTGTTGCTGAAACCACCTCCTACTCTATAAGTGCAATGCTTACGTCATAAAAGGTGGAAACCCGAACAATCTTTTGAGTCGAGTTTTCGTTACTGATCAAGAGACTTGAAGATGTCAGAGATGTCCTATTTGGTGCCATTGGTAAAGTGATCAATTGCCAGCCAATAGAATTAAGTTGAAACCTGATATTCAACCCTACAGTATTTCCATACACGTCGAGTTGCTTTCTCCATATTGGATAAAGTTAAGGAGTTACTTAATAGAATGGCGAAGAATGACATTATAGAGAAGATTACAGAGCCTACTGATTGGTGCTCTTCGGTGGTTCCTGTTTTAATACATTCATTGAAAATACGCATATGTGTTGATAGGAAACGTCTCTACGAAGCAATCAAAATAGAAAGATGTATGCTACCAACACTGGACGATATAGCTCCTAAACTCGTGATGATGAAAATATACTCAAAATTAGATTCATCGTCAGGATTTCAGCAGCTACCACTACATCCCGATAGTCAGATTCAAAATTTAAAAAAGCTCTATTTGGTATAACCAGTACGCATTAGATATTTCAAAGGGTTATGGTAGATTTACTGAACGGTCTAGACGGTTGTGATGCAATAATGGGCGACATTATGGCTGTACTGTTGAGGAGCATGTCAGAACAAGTCCTTTACAAAATCGAGAACTCTGGTTTAAAATAAAACAGAGATAAATCGATCTACAGACAACAACAAATTAGAGTATTTCGGACACATATTAGAAAAAGAGGGAATTTGTCCTAATTCTAAAAAGATCAAGGCTATAACAAACCGTAAACGCCCTGAAAATATCTCTGAACTACCAAAAAATCTAGGGATGGTCAACTATTTGGGCAGATATATAGAAAATCTATCTACAGTCTTGAATCCGTTATCCATTTTTTTACGAAATGACACAGCTTGGTTTTTGGGTCTACGTTGTTAGATCTATTGTAACACATATATTTGAAATAATAATAATACTGCCAATGGCCCGGGTCACATAATTTTAACATACAATCATTTACAAAAACAATTATAATGGAAAATACAGCTACTGTTCACCCCTTGTTGACAAATCTTTGTTGAGAATACCAATTACGATTATTTTCATCATATTCATATTTCTTACAGCAGGACCTAAGCTGAGCTCCTGATGAAACTGTTGATTGATTCACCTGTCTGTTGAGCCCTCTGATTGACGTTGGCTCTTTCATGGATAGTATTTACTTGAGGGATGAAGTATCTTTCAAAACATTCCAAAACTGTTACATAATCACGGCTGTCCTCACCATCTACATTAAGTTTGAAGTCTTGAAAATGACCTCAGCATTCTTCTCCATGCTATATACCAGTAATGCAACTTGGTATTCTCCCTCATTTATATTCAATTTCGAAGCAATTTTATACCGACTAAATCTTTCCTTCCAATCTAACCATTATGGTGGCTTAGTAAAACCAGAATTTTCTGGTTCAGATATTGTCAGCATGATTTTGTTTTGGTTTGACTTTAGTTTGACTAGTTTGATAAAATTCTTCAAAATTCAGCTCTCAGCAACGTGGATTTTTTTCAGACGCAGTAGACTACCACTTCTGACACCATGTTATGACGTCAGGTTGACATATGGACTAAGAGTTATAGTTAAAAAGATATTTTATATATGATGCTTTATGTAAACTTTTAACACTACAGGAAATAGAAAATTAACGTAAGACAAGATTGACCAGTCTCTTTAGTGTCTATTGCTTTCATGTTGAATCCAGTCTATGGGAGGTAACTCTAATTAGGAACTAGACTAACAGGAACACAGTACAAAATGTTGTTTTGGTTGCATAGACTGGAATTTAGAATTTAGCAAAGAAAGCTACATGACTCATTACGGTTATGGGTCGGGGGAACAAATTGGTTCAAAAAAAGGTTATTCGACCCATAGGGCGTGGTTTCGAATCCAGCCTCGTTTGCCCCCCCCCCCCCCCGATCATTTTAGAAAATAAAAATAAGTATTTGTAACACGTTTCGGTAGTCAATACCTTCTACGGTGAATAAATCCCACATCCCCACTCAGTCATAGAATTGCATGTTGTAGAGCATTTCTGAAAGTTTATTTTTCGACAAAAAAACACAAGGACTCGTTACTTTAGCGCTCACACTGTCAGACAGCATTTCCGGAAGGGGGCTTTGTCGAGGTTGTCAAGTCAGTTCATCCGACACTTTACATCAGCGATCAGTGCCTGAAATACTGCCAGACTACAGCCTGTTTTTCAAAAAAAATTGGGGGGGGGGGCTACCCCTAGTTGAACCTCGTGGCACCACCACTGACCATTCGATGATTCGAAAAATTTTCAAAACAAGGGAAGCCCAGCTGGCTCAGTGGCTAAGTCATTGGCTCGCTAACCTGGAGGCCCCGTGTAGATTTCCGGCCCGAATAGGGGACAACGCATAGTCGTTCGAATGGGACGAACAACTGAAGTCCGAGTGTCACTATCCCGGCAATATTTTAATATTTTCCCTCATAGCACACTTTTTGGGCGTATGCCGTGTTCATTAGCCCAATCAGAGCAGAACAGTAGGACGTTAAACCCCATTTCATTTTATTTCATGTATTCAAAACTGTCAGTTGTGGGGGGGGGGGGCGACATAATGGTATCATTGTCATTAATATTGATGGGGGTCTTTAAATTGAGCCATTTTGACATAACAATTACAAATTATTATATTTTTACACATTTTTATATTATGTCAAAGAGTTAAAGACAATAGTTTGAAAAAGAAAAAGTAGGGAAACAAAAAAAACCAAACAACCAGAAAACAGTGATTCAAACATGAACACTACACAAGACATCGGATAGTATGTAACAGTCGAAACAGAATAGAAAGTTAAAGATAATATCATAATTAAAACTGTTCAAATTCTTGTTATTTATGCGCATGTGCAGTGAGTGCCTGGACAGTATCCCACTTGACAATTCGTTTTACACCATTGATCCATATTATCAGATTTATAGATTCCGTATGAGTTACACTCGGAGACACGAGGCTCATCTTGTTCACCGCAGCTGCAGTGAGTATCTGGACAGTATCCCAGCTGACAATTCGTTTTACACCAATGATCCATATTGTTAGATTTATAGATTCCGTATGAGCTACATTCTGGGACATGAGGGACATCTTCCTCATCGCAGCTGCACAGATGATCTGGGCATGCACCAAGAGCGCAATTTGCTACACACCAGTTATTATAAGCTTGGTTGTTTGCGAAAGCTCCGATTGCGTGGCAATTTTGATTGCTGGAAGGGCCTTGGGATGCCTGTACTGGTGCGGATGAAGAAGCTTGTGGTTGTCTGGTTGTCAGTATTTCTGTTGTTACTGTAACACTGACTACTGTGGGCTGTGTAGGTACTATAGCACTGACTACAGGGGACTGTATAGGCACTGTAGTGCTGGCTACAGGGAACTGTGTGGGTACTGTAGTACTGGCTATTGGGGACTCTGTAACCATACCACCCGACGCAATAGCAATATCCGCACAAGCATAGAATTCTTCTTGTGGTCCACATCCTACACAAGATGTACCGTTAGGATCAGTTCCCCAGCTGTTACCTGAAACATAGAATACAATACATTTAAAGATGTATTTCTGTACAGACAATAGGGTCATCTATTTGGTTTGGTGAAAAAACAATTTTTATATCCCCCCCCCCCCCAAATGACTACGGATACCAAAAGAATAGATAAAACAGAGATTGGTGTAGACATTCGTTGCTCAAAAGAACGGACCATATTATCCCGGCTTTCGAAGAAATCCACTTTATTCATGACTATAACTTAAAACTTAGGACTCGCAACATTTTCTATTGGCAGCTGTCGGTTTGTGAAAATCAGCATACAATATAAAACAAACCTTAAAGTAGTTAAGTCTCAATATCATCCAAAGTCTTACACGTTGCAAACACGAATTATTTGTCAATTCAAATCAACATTTATGTTGATATCTCACCTTGAAAAGGTAGGCTTCTTATAACCAATATTTAAGGCAAAATAAACATTGATACACGAATCGTGACAAGTGGCCAGAAAGAACGAGGCTAGATATATTCCACAACTCATGTCAAACGGCGACGCCAAAACTTATCTGTAGAGCATGCGCAATAGACTGAAATAACCAGACGCTAGAAATTGTATGTAAATCATGAGCTGGAACATCTGCGATATAGTGGCTTAAATTAAACTTCCTCAATTAAACTCTTCCATTTCTACTAGCCAATGAAAGTCTGCCATTGTCAGAATTCAACTCTTTCATTTCTACTAGCCAATAAAAAGCCTGCCCTTGTCTCAACTAAACTCTTTCATTTCTACTAGCCAATGAATAAGCCTGCCTTTGTCACAATTCAACTCTTTCATTTCTACTAGCCAATGACAAAGTATGCCCTTGTCTCAATTGAACTCTACCATTTCTACTAGCCAATTAAAGCCGATGGAAATCTATCAAGGGATGTAACATCTTCTAAATACAAAGGTAAATTAAACTTCGTCAATTGCAGTCTTCCGATTCTTCTAGCCAGTGAAAGCCCGCCCTTGCCTTAAGAAGCAATTAAAATGTATTAGAAGACTTACCGGTATGGTATTTCCATTGAAATACACACTGTGAGCAGACAACACCCTCGGGAAGCTTAAGAGAAACCTGTTTATCGCCTGTTTGATTATCAATATAAAACTTGGTCCCGGATCCATCCCCAAGTTCAAGCAAATGTTGATTCAAACATGCATGTGTTGCAGGTTTAGTAACGTCATCATTAACACATATTTTGAATTCAAAATATCCCTTATGATTTGCTGTGATCTGGACATTAGCTGTTATAAGGGCTCCAGTCGTGTAGGTTCGAACAATTTGTCCCGTGGCGTAAATACCCCCTGCTTCATGAGGCTTTACTTCTGCATCCCACGGATCGCCACAAACTCCACATAGTCCATTATTCTGTTGCTGTCTCTGTGGGAAAAGGCGAACATTATATTAAAAGGTGCATTATGTTAGATTTAGATAAACGGTTGGCCGTTCCCGTTTTAATATTTAAAAGATAGTAAGCTGACACTGCGAGGCAGGATACGCCCACATTTTCGAGAGATGGATAGAGAACAAGCAAAACCAAAAGTGATTTTTCCTACAATCAAAGGCCATAATTCATTACGTTACAATTTGATAGGCGCAAATATCGAAAAGTATCAATATATATTTAGGTCATCAAAATCGAAATTAAAATTGTGACCTCTACAGGGTCCACAACCTTGATATACCATTTTTTTAACAGTATTCGCGTACAAACAGCAGCCATTTTGTATGGTAATTTTGGTCCTATTATCCCGAAATTTGAACTCAACCTTCCTTAGCTTGTAACGATGATAATTGTGACCCCCAGAGAGACCAAAAGCTAAACAAAGGCGATTTTGCGTACAATCAGGGGCATTAATTCAGGAAGTTCCGATCCGATATGCGCAAATATCAAAAGTACCCAAGATCTTTGGGTAATATCCATGCATTTCAAGTTTCGTCACAATCGAATTAAAATTGTGACCTCTACAGGGTCCACGACCTTGATATACCATTTTTCAACAGTATTCGCGTACGAACGGTGGCCATTTTGTATGGTAATTTTGGTCCACTTTTCCCGAAATTCGAACTCAACTTTCCTTGGGTAGTAACGGTGATATAATCAAACGATTTTTTTAAATCGGATAATAATTGTGACCTCTAGAGAAACCACAAGCTAAACAAAGGCGATTTTGCGTATAATCAGGGACCATAATTCAGGAAGTTACGATCCGATATGCGCAAATATCGAAAGGAGCCAAGATCTTTGGGTTATAACCATGCATTTCAAGTTTCATCAAAATCAAATTAAAATTGTGACCTTTACAAGGTCCACAACATTGATATACCATTTTTAACAGTATTCGCGTACGAACGGCGGCCATTTTGTATGGCAATTTTAGTCCGATTTTTTCCGAAATTCGAACTCAACCTTCTTTAGGGTGTAACGGGGATATAATCATACGATTTTTTAAATCAGATAATAATTGTGACCTCCAGAGGGACCACAAGCTAAACCAGACGATTTTGCGTACAATCAGGGGCCATAATTCAGGAAGTTACGATCCGATATGCGCAAATATCCAAAGGAACCAAGATCTATGGACTATAACCATGCATTTCAAGTTTCATCAAAATTGAATTAAAATTGTGACCTCTACAGGGTCCACAACCTTGATATACCATGTTTTAACAGTATTCGCGTACGAACGGCGGCCATTTTGTATGGTAATTTTGGTCCGATTTTTACGAAATTCGAACTCAACCTTCCTTAGGATGTAACGGTGATATAATCGAACGTTTTTTTTTCAAATCGGAAAATAATTGTGCCCTCCAGAGGGACCACAGGCTAAAATAGGTGTTTTTTTGAACAACCAGGGGCCATTATTCACGTTCCGATAGGCGCAAATATTGACAAGAACCAAGATCTTTGGGTTATAAATATTCATGTCAAGTTTCATCAGAATCGGTTCAAAATTGTGACCTCTTAGGGTCCACAAGCTAAAAACGTGATTTTTCGTACAATCAGGGGCCATAATCCATGAAGTTTTGATCCGATACAAGCCAATATCGAAAGCAGCCGAGGTCTTTTGGGGATAAACCTATATTTCAAGTTTCGTCAAAATCGGACAAGAATTGAGACCTGTAGAGAGTCCACAAACAATTGTTGACGGACGGACGGACGGACGAGGGCGACGACAAAATACGTCCACATGAAAATGTGGGCGTATAAAAATATATAAATCAAAATGAATTTATGGAAGCTCTCAATGGTTGTAGTTTTGACCAGATGTGTGCATCGATCGTAACCACCGTACCGGTCATTCAAGTTTTAGCCTCGTTTATCCATTTTGAAATTAAATTATGAAATGGCCGAACCGTACTAATCTACTAAAAATCGGAGCCATCCGAATGCATTGGGAGTTGATTCTGGCCATGTTGTGGCAGATTCATCTCAGTTTAATTGCCTTTTCTTGTATTTCGTACTGTAGCGCAGTCTTATGACTGTTGTTTCACAGGCAGGTGTACCTGTATTTGGTCCTGTGCAGAGAGACCAATACTTGTATTTTTGGCTGTAGCTTCGCCACAAGACACTACTCGTATTTCAAGCTTAAGCGCCCTACGCGTCTGCTCCTATATTTTCGTGCCATCCGAACGTCTATAATACGCTGTTCTTTGCCAAGCGCTCCGTCCGGCGCGACTGAAAAGGAGAGTCGACCGCTTATCCGCTTATCCACTTAGCCACTGCGGCAATGACAACAGTGGGATTAATATTTAGGGACAACTCAGACTAAATTCAGACTAAACTGAGTTGTCAACAATTTCCCCCTAGGTGGAAGTAACGAACGACCAAGCTGAAGTGGAATACAAATAACGCCATAGTTGAAAAGTAAGAAAGGTTCGATCCATCCCCTGCAATATTAATATTAAATATCGCCTTGCGGTAGTAGATACAATTTTAGACTAGTCGTTGATTAAGTCCTATGTGCTCTGCTATGCATTGGAACAAAATTCTTAGAACGCTCTGTTAGACAAAGTATTTAGAATGTTAAACCACCAACGAGTATAACACCCGAGTTATGTCAACTTCATTCAAATGAGGACAAATTCTCTATCAAAAATTATATTCGAGAAAATCGGGACACATGTTGACATAACAAATTTTTTTTTAGGGTAATTCTGAATTTCCAAGACGTTTCGACAACAAAATATTAAGTGATGCTTAACCCTTTGAAATTTCTATCCCAATATAACGCGTTTTTGTCTCTATTTATATTCGTTGACTTTATATTCAAATATTTGTATTCGTTGACTTGATGGTAGAAATACATTTTAAAAATTCCACGATATTGATATACAGTTTTAAAGCCTTGGTGGGGTGGGGGGTGTCCAGTCGTGTGTTAAGGTCTTAATTGAAACAAAATAAATATACCTCAAATGCCGTTTTCAGAATTCAGAAATACGAAGGAAATATATATAAAAGTACCAAAAACATTTGCTTGGAATATGACCTCCTCAAGTGGGAATTTGTGCCAGAGTATGCAATATAACATAGGGCATGGATAGGTGTTTCTGCCAGAAGAATTATTATTATGTATATGTTATACATATACATAATACTTAAAGTTAGTTAAAGATACATTATTTAAGAGTTTAATCAAGAGTTGGCCATTCTTGCTATAATAATTCAAAAATAGATGAAAAATGATTGAAAATTCAGTCAAATTACTTTATTCCGAACGGAGTTGTCACTGTTGAAAGTTTGGTCTAGAAATAGGTATCAATTGTGTCTACGAGAATTGCCGATCGTTTGATTGACAGACGATAACTCCACCCACATATTCTCGATTATCAAGTCACATTCTCAATGGCAATGGTACTCTCGGAAGTGACGTCACGTACTAGCGGTGAACGATAGCTTGGTTAGCCATTAATTGATTTAATCTTAAATGGACGACTGTATAAATCCCAGCTGTATCCAAGCCATGCGAGGGCCTACGGAGTAGATTTTTTTACGGGTCAAATTAATCATTTATTCTATAACATCTGAAGCCTAAATGAAGACTTGTGATAAGCAGATTTAACTCTTGCATAATGTGTGTTTAATTAGTCACCATCTCCTCATATTGTAAGATAACAGTATAGAATTGAATGTATGATTATTGCATATAGTTAATACGCGTTAAATATTAATATTATAACAATTTGGTCGTTATAAATGACATGTATTTGAATTAGTACACACAAGGCGGAACAAGGATAGCAGACGACGGAATACGGAAAATTGATATAATTGCATGATATTATGTTTCTGTATATTGTAGCCAATAAGAATTCATAATTATAGATGTATGAGGTATAATGTCGGTCCTGTACTGTTAAAATAAAGAAGTTAAAGCCATCTAAGTTGTATTTGTTATTCTTAGATCCTTTGGTACTATGCCACAAGCAAGAGTACGCTAACTCAACAACATGCAGCTGTTATACTAAGTAATCTCGGAGATTACATTTTATCACCCAATAATACATTTGACAGTAGATATCGCTTGTGTGATAAATTACATAATCTACTGTGATATATACACAGTGGTGATATCGCTTTACATAAATTTGATTGGTCAATCAAAAAGGAACTACTTTCTTTTATTTTAAAGAAACCACTTTGTTTAAGTAAAGAGTGACTTTTTTATTTAAAAAAAAGGAAACTGCTTTTATTTAATTGACCTTGAAGGAAAAAACTGGGTCAGCATATAGGACTATACAATAGCTAAACTGCTTTCAAAAAATGATGTATCACTACGCTGTAATGTAATTAGGTTCTATAAAAGTGAAATCTATACCAAAGAATTATATTTATTTATTTGTGCATGTAAGAAAGGATTGGGTGATAAATAAAATCTCCAACTCGTGTTTTTTGATACCAAAAAATATCAACACTCGTTGATAAAGTAAAAAAACTCGGCAGAGCCTCGTTTTTTTTTCCTTTATCAACTTGTGTTGATATTTTTTGATATCAAAAAACACTCATAGGAGATTCTCTATTTGTATATATCTTATCAATTATATGAACACTGATAATTGATGAATTTCAACACAGAGTATACATGGGTAAATGAAAAACAGTATCACATGGCACGATGCCTGACAAGAGCAAGCATATAATGATCATATATAGTGCCTAATATTCAAACCTCACAAATACTTAGACACAAACATTGCCCAATAAAATATATATGCCGTGGATCATGGTATATAGGGACGGGGGTCATACGTTGTCCGAGGCAGTTCCCATAATGTTTCAAATATCTACTTAAAGGGACATTAACACTCTGGCTGGCTTGACAGGTCCAGAAAAAAATAGCCTTATTCTAACTACGAGATGTTTAAGTGTCCTACCTGTTGTGTAAATTATCCATTATATCCTATTTTACTTATTCAGAGGGTTCGAAAATATGTTTAAATCCAAGTGTTTACGTAAGGCCTTTCAGCTCATACAGTTGAATTTTTCCATTTTTTTCAATTAGGTGTGTTAAGATGAAATTTGTATCATCAATTAATTGGAATATTGTAAAATAGTAGAATTTGTTGATCGGATTAAAGATTGGGACATATTATTCAGTTACAACAAGAGTGGTATTGGGCCTTTAATGTTATTTATGGAAAAAATATTTGTAAGGCCCAAATCAATGACTTAAGAATGCATATAAACTTACATCTTTTCCACCACAAAATCCTTGATTATCATTATAATCCGCAGGGGTATTATATCCATATCTAAACATGGACGCTCTGGACACTGGATCGATCAAACGTCCATGTCCATTTGTTTGATGTAATAATATTAGAAGAACCAACACGATATGCAACATGATGTTTAACTTGTAAATCATACTGTTCACGTCCTGGTAAGATAATAAAATATAATAAAGACTTTTGTTTCTAGAATCATATCAAGATTTAAAGATAATTGTTTAATTTTAATATAAAGTGAATAAGGAAAAAAGTTAAAATTTTGATATAATAAGCATACCTCTCTATTTGATCGTAATTGTAACTATTGCGCTATACTTCCTAAACTGCTTTAATATGAAGATACGTATGTCACGTGGACTAGTTAATAGCCAATAAAAGCGATCTAACCCCCAAAGTCAGATATTATAAGCTTAAAGATGAATAATTATTTAAAAGTTAAATCTGCGCCCATTGCAGCCTTTTTTGGCGTCAATTAAAAAATACAAAATTATTATTTATACATTTATTCACTCCGAAAGCCAATAATCAACCCTCGGGCTGAGATATTATGTAAGGTTAAGATTGAGAGTACGTTTATTGTCGTGTACAAGGATACTTGGTAATCGAGACTATTGCGCTATTTCTTGTCAATAGTTAAATCATTCATAACTTGGATCAGAAATTTAAGTTCGATTCTCATTATCTATTTTCAAACTATTACAGCAAGAACAGGCTATTCTTTATCTTTATTTAAAACTTGCATAATGCATCTTTAAATCTTAAATTATGTTTTTATTGCTATTGTCCAATGTGTGACACATTAATAAAACAATTCTTCTTCTTATTCTTCTTCTTCTCTTATTTCCATTAACAAGAGTAATTTAGCCGGTTCATTCCCATTTTGGTCGGTGTTAAGCGGTTGAGTGGCCAAGAACAATAGTAGACCCAAGTTGAAGGATAAAACTAATTAAATAGATAAATTGGGGAGCATTTATTTTTTTAAAAATTTATATAACATAACACATATTTTTTTACTTTTTGTGCACGCATAAAGTGTCCAACATAGTCCAAAAATTCTAATAAATTCATTCTTCCTTGTTCATATATATGTTTCGAATCTTTTATCTTCCTGTTGATATCGGTATATTTTTTTTTTTAGGTGGCTGTAGCTGGCCTTCTAACTTAATAGTTTTATTATACGCCCAAATTTTCACGTGGACGTATTATGACGCCGTCCCTGTCCGTCCACAATTGTTTGCGGACTCTCTACAGGTCACAATTCCTACCCGATTTTGACGAAACTTGAAATGTAGGTTTATCCCCAAAAAATCTCGGCTGCTTTCGATATTGGCATGTATCGGATCGAAACTTCATGGATTATGGCCCCTGATTGTACGAAAAAGCACGTTTTATCTTGTGGACACTATAGAGGTCACAATTTTAATTCTATTTTGATGAAACTTGATATGCATGTTAATAACCTACAGATCTAGGTTCCTTTCGTTATTTGCTCCTATCGGAACGTAATTTCCTGAATTATTGCCCATGATTGTCCGAAAAATCACCTATTTTAGCTTGTGGTCCCTCTGGATGTAACAATTATTATCTGATTTAAAATAAAACGTTTGATTATATTACCGTCAAGCCATAAGGAAAGTTGAGTTCGAATTTCGGAAAGATCGGACCAAAATTGCCATACAAAATGGCCGCCGTTTGTACGCAAATACAGTTAAAACATGGTATATCAAGGTTGTTGATCCTGTAGAGGTCACAATTTTAATTCGATTTTGATGAAACTTGAAATGCATGGTTATAACCCAAAGATCTTGGTTCCTTTCGATATTTGCGCGTATCGGATCGTAACCTCCTGAATTATGGCCCCTGATTATACGCAAAATCGCCTTGTATTTAGCTTGTGGTCCCTCTGGAGGTCACAATTATTATCCGATTTAAAAAAAAACACGTTTGATTATATAACCTTTACACCCTAAGGAAGGTTGAGTTCGAATTTCAGGAAAATCGGACCAAAATTGCCATTCAAAATGGCCACCGTTTGTACGCGAATACTGTTTAAAATGGTTTATCAAGGTCGTGGGCCCTCTGTAGAGGTCACAATTTTAATTCGATTTTGATGAAACTTGAAATTCATAGTTATAACCCAAAGATCTTGGTTCCTTTCGATATTTGTGCATATCCGATTGTAACTGAATTATGTCCCCTGATTATACGCAAAATCGCCTTCTTTTAGCTTGTAGTCCCTCTGGAGGTCACAACAGTGGTGGATCCAGGTGGGGACCCTAGGGGCTCGCCCCCCCCCCCCTCAAATAACAGTATAACAAATAACAAATAGATATGCGCCACAAATCACCACTGGCACCCCGATTTTTAAAAAAATTTCTACCCTTACATGATTTCCTGGGTCCGCCACAGCGCCACTGGGTCACAATTATTATCCGATTTAAAAAATCGTTTGATTTACATTACCGTTACACCGTAAAGAAGGTTGAGTTCGAATGGCCACCACTTGTACGTGAATACTGTTAAAAAATGGTATGGACCCTGTAGTAGGTCACAATTTTAATTTGGTTTTGATGAAACTTGAAATGCATGTTTTTAACCCAAAGGGTTGGTTCCTTTCGATATTTGTGCATATCGGATCATGACTTCCTGAATTATGGCCCCTTGTTGTACGCAAAATCGCCCGTTTTTAACTTGTGGTCCCATTGGAGGTCACAATTATTATCCGATTTAAAAGAAACGTTTGATTATATCACCATTACACCTTAAGGAAGGTTTGAGTTCATATTTCTAGAAAATCGGACCAAAATTGCTAGACAAAATGGCCGCCGTTTGTACGCGAATACTGTTTTAAAATGGTATATCAAAGTTGTAGACCCTGTAGAGGTCACAATTTTAATTTGATTTTGATGAAACCTGAAATGCATGTTTATAACCTAAAGTTCTTGATCCTTTTCGATTTTTGGACATATCATATTTTAACTTAATGAATTATGGCCTTTAAATGTAGGAAAAATCACTTTCGTTATTGCTTCTTCTCTATCCATCTCTCGAAAATTGAGCGTATCCTGCCTGGCAGTGCCAGCTTACTATCTTTCATTTTAATATCGACAAATCCGCTATTCCTGAATTTATTTCAGTCAAGGTGATAGGGGTGAACTCCTTGTGACTGCATCACTTTGTATATTATATCGAAATGGAATAAAAATAATCATTTTCTGAGAACACTCTCTTTCAAAAATAAAACAAAAAACACAATTCCATTAAGGGAATGGGGTGAACTTTTTGTGATTGTACCACTTTGTAATTGTAATGGAAAGGAATAAGATTTAACCACTGTACATTGATAATAAATCCTTACTTTTAGTTTCGTTGATTCAGTGTTAACATAAAAATAGTAAATTTCTGAGAGCACTATCTTTCAAAAACAAAACTAAATCAAAATTCGTTAATTATAATCAAAAGAAGAAAATGGAAAGGGGGCGGGGGTAGGCAGCTTCCCCCTAACTTTTGACCAAGCTGACTTTTCGGGTAGACGGGTAAAGTGAAAAAAAAAATTATTTCATCTACTTGGCAAAATAAAGTGCCCCAAATCTAATAAAACATTAATTTTACGGGCTGGATTAGCAGTAAAACGCGTTTGTGGCCGTCAAATAATCCAAACTTTCTTGGGGGACCATACGAGGTCAGCTCCGCTTATTCGCCTGTCAAAGAAAACCGGCACCGCTGTCTATTAACCCGAAATATTTTGGGCATTTCGAATTTTACTTTTCTTGTAATTGAATATCACGAATTTGTACTGAGTTGAATATGGATTAAAACATTTTGTCTGGAGCCGCTCTACTTTGTGCGACATTTTTCGGGCATCGATTATTATTTGTGAATGCAGATGCAACAGTCTTATTGGATGGTTGGAATTCAGAGTGGAATTTCGGTTACAAAACCAGTGGATACTTACACGGGCTATATTAGGCTATATTATACCACTTTGAAGTTGCTTTGTTCACCGGCTGAAATCTGAAATAGCAGGATAACGTGTTTGCGGCCATCATATACATGTATTCCAACATTTTCGCGTGGTGGGGGTTGGGGGGGGGGGGTTATACAAGGTAAAATTCCACTTCTTCGCCTCTCAAGGAAGACCGGTGCCGCTGTCTGTAAACCCGATTTTTTTTCTCGCGCATTTCGGGTTCTCCCCCCTAACTGTCATCGAGCCAGTACGCCTATGATAGAGACTGGTTATTAGACAGAGGTCGTCCCTTATTAATGGAATAATAATGCCAACCAATCATAAACCATGTTATCGACTGTTGGAGGAGGCAAATATATAAAAAAAACACATGTTACAATCGATTTATGTCGATTTCTGCAATTGATGTTATCTTGAATAACCAATCACGAACAAGGAGGAAAACACTAAATGCACGAATATAAAATATTATTTCCGGGATAAAAGAGAGCAACATGTCGACAAGGAGTTAATATAAAATTAACGACCACATAAAAGTTACTGATTTTATTTCTAAACACAATTGATGCATACTATTTGCAGGAAAAACCGCCCACAAATATTTATAATTACATGTATTTCTTTTTGACGCAAGAGTACGTGACACAATTGTACTATGGCACTCGGAAGTTTATCGTTTGTTTTATGCACAAATAACCGATAACATGACGTGTTCGTTTGAACATAAATATAAAACATATAACGTTGCCATCTCGACGTTAAACCCCGTTCACACCAACGGCGCTTTGATGGCGATTTTAAACGGCGCGCAAAGCGGCACCAAAGCGTAACAAAGCTCGACTAAAGCGTCAGGGTTGTAATAGATCGTTGGAAAGCTTTGAACAAAGCGGGACATTCGGCAAGAGCCCCAACAAATTTTAAGACTGTTTCAAAAATGGACAGCTCTGTCACGAATTGATTAAAGCGCCCAGGGCGTATCAATGCTTAACAAAGCGTAACAAAGTTCAGCAAAGCTTGACTCAAAGCGCAGGAAAGCTTAACAGAGATTTGTTCAAAGCGGGGACCCAGTCTTCACGGCCTGTCACCACTTGACGCGCTTTGGTAAGAGGTCTCAAGATTTGCTACGATCTGGTAGGAAGATCTGACACGCTTTGTTACACTTTTCCACGAATTGAGACGCCTTGATCAAGGATTGACACGCTTTGCTGGGCTTTGTTACGCTTGGCAAGCTTCCTCGCGCTCTCACACACTCTCATACGATACCCAAGCTCTGTCTTCAGCGCTGCGACATGAGTACCACTCATTGCATTGTTTCAGAAAAGGTATCCTGAACCTGAAAAAACACACAAAGATGGGACCCAAGAGAGGTAGAGGGGCAGCAAAGATGAGCCAGAGAGGGACAGGCAGAAGCCAGAGCATGTGGCTGAAAGGCCTAGGTCTCTAACACCACCGTTGACAGAAGATGAAGCCATGCTGGTTTCAGGACCATAGCAGCCACAGCGTCACCCTGCATAATATTACAAAATAACGGTCATAACACACTAGTCTTCATCCTCAAAGTCTATAAATATCTGAAAGTCAGACAGGTGCCCTTTACCTTCCATCTCAATCTAGATGAACTTGTACTGTGCATCTACTAAGGCCAGCATTCGCATGGAGACGAACCCCTTGTAGTTGTAGTAGAGACTGCCTGTGTTTGATGGCTTCTTGATGGCTATATGTTTTTCATCCAAAGCACCAACTGCATGGGGACATGCGACCTCTGTTTAAACTGCTGGCCAAGGTTTCTCCATGCTTCAGTTTACTAAAAAGGACACAGCGTTGAGTACTATACTTCGGGAATTAAAAAAAACAGTGATACGAATTTTCGACAGATAATGCATTACAACTACAGTAACGATTTTCAATTATATGTGAACGAAATAGATCGAAATTTAAACTACTACATCCATGTCGAATACGATTGTGGTATATAGAGAATGGCCTAGAACCAATACTTCTGAATTTTGGTGGCTTTATTTTAGGTTTTAGAGATTTTGAAAATTCTTTAACGTTTGTTATGTCTTTCAAATCTTTTGATAATTTATTGTATTCGCGAATAGTTTTCGGAAAGAATGATTCCCGTCTGATACTAACACGACAACGGGATTCCCGAATATTGGAGTTTCGTAAATTGTAAGATGCTTGGGATTCGTTTACAAAATTTAAAGTATTAGTAATATACACGGGACAGATTCTATAGATTATTTTATGTAACTGATACAAACGTCTATTTTTTCTTCTTTCACTTAATTTTGACCATGCAGTTTCAAAATATAAAGATTGTCTGGAAGCGTAATTTGTATTTCCTGTAACAACCCGAGCTGCTTTCATCTGAAAAATTTCTAATTTATCTGAATTATAACTAGTACAATTATCCCAAACTTCACAACAGTATTCAACTATAGGCAAAATAAAACATTTATAGAGTTTATTAAGTGAATCTTGAGTAATTAAAAATTTTAATTTGCGAAGTTGATTAAGTTTGAAAGAAGCTGCCTTAAGTATGAAGTCAACATGGTGATTCCATTTCCCGTTATTCTGAAGAAACACACCTAGGTGTTTATGGACCGACGTATCTAATATATACGTGTTATCATATTTAATATTAAGTGGATAACTAATCTTTTGATAACTGAAGATCATTAGTTTTGTCTTTTCTGGATTAAAATTCAGTAACCAATTTTTTGACCGTTGTAATAATTTGGATAAATTTAAGTTTAATTCAGATTCAATCTTTTCAAAACATTTTGAAGAAGAAGACAAAGACGTATCGTCAGCGAATAAACGCGTGATTCCAAATAAACCATCAGAAATATCGTTAATGTAAATAAGAAATAATAAAGGTCCGAGGACTGACCCTTGTGGAACCCCAGAATTTGTATGCCTAATATCAGATGATGTTCTGTCTATCAGTACCATCTGATGACGATTTGAGAGATAAGATGAAATGAGATCATGTAATTTACCAGTGATACCGTACTTAGATAATTTATGTAACAGGCCTACATGAGAAACTTTGTCAAAAGCTTTCGATATTTCACAAAATATGAAAGCTATAGATTATTTCTTATCAAGTGAATTGCATATGTGATCATACATTTCAAGAAGTTGGTGTACAGTTGAAACTCCGGAAGGTATCCAGATTGATATTTATTAATCAAATTGTTATTTAAAAAATAGGTCAATAAGTGTTGATAAATTATACGTTCAAATAATTTAGAAACACTATTTAGTAAGGATATTGGTCGATAATTTTAAGAATAGCATCGTTCATCTTTTTTATGTAGTGGGATAACATGAGCTAATTTCCATTTGCTTGGAAATATTCCATGGCTTACAATACTATTGAATATTAAATATAAGGGATAACATATAGTTGAATAAACAGAAGCTAGTATTTTGTTATTTAATTTACCTGGTCCACTAGATTTTGACGTATTAATTTCTTTTAATTTCTGCTTTATAATATTCAAAGACAGTCAGTTACATATCTTTGTGAAATTCAGGTAAAGTATTCATGTCAGTTATAGTGGATATAGATGCAAAATATTCATTTAATAAATTGGATTTAGATTTCTGGTCGTAAATTAAAGCCTTGTGTTCTTTAGAATAAAGTGGAGGGATATTTCGGGAGGTTTCTGAAGACACGAAACTTTTCATAATGGTCCAGTAGTCTTTTTGAGAATTTGATTTTAACTGATTGATTTTATCATTTATTGTATTATAATAATGCTCCTTGGCATATTTCTTCATGTTGTTAACTTGGTTTCTGGCTTAAGAGATAAGTCATTCTTTGATCTGAGCGCTTTCTTTCTTAATCTATCGCGGAGTCGTATTTGAATTCGAATTTCATGACTAAACCATGGCTTGTCTTTTAAGCGAATTGTTTAAAGCGTCATAGTCGCATCGAAGTGTAATAAAGCTTATCAAAGCGTCGTTTAAAGCGTAACAAATCGGGAAATAATTCGTCCCCCAAAGCGTAACCAATTCGTATCTGAGCTTATCAGAGCGTAACATTACAGATCGTCATATTTTTGGTCCTTGGAAAAGTAAACTAAAATGATGGCGCTTTGCTCGTCGATTTAAATAGCGACATTCGCCGTTGGCGTGAACTAGACATTAATGTCAGGGGCCGAGATGGCCTAGTGGCCTAGAGTGTCACGCTTCGACCTCTAGCTGGCCGGTCACCTCTGGCTTGCGGTTGTGGTTTCATGATAAATAATGTTAAACACACTGATACACCCCGACGGTACAGAAACGCTTTATTAAGTACGACTATTAAAAACACGGGGTCGCGGCGGCTAAGTGGGTAGATAATAATAAATAATAATTAATCATTTATATAGCGCCGAATATCCAACACGAGTGTTGCTCAGTGGCGCTTTACAAACACAATCGTAAAATAATCAACTACACAAACATAATACATTTTACACACAGAGACAAGCGATTGTAGCACATATAATAGTTAAATCAGGGGGACTGCGCCACATATGATTTACATAAAGGACAAATATAACGACAAGACATCATACTCCGAAACAGCAAACAAAACAAGTTAATGACGATGCATTTTTCAGGGATCCACTTAAACTATTCCATAATTCAGGAGCAGCATAGCTAAACGCTATCGGATTGGCGATAGGGGCTCCTTTTCAACCCAGTGGGTTTACTCCGGTTTTCTCCCACGGAAAGACCCCCTGCGCGTGCGCTAAGATAATGAAAAACAAAAAGATAACTTGTCTTAGATATCACCTTCGGTGGAAGCGGACCTTAAAGGAGCTAAATCGCTAACATTTGGGATCCAGAAATTGACAAAAGTGGGTCGAAACCCATATAATACTGTAATATGAATGTATATAAACTGATTTACATTAAATTCTTTTCGTTTTACTCCAATTTCAAATCAGTTATGTTCGGCGAAACAAGCCATTCAGTCTCAACCGAGTGCATTTTTTTTAGCGCCTGGTTATTCCAGTCCACATATGCAGTGTGATACAGTGCAATGTGTCTAGCCTCGTCCCTCGAGTCTCTCAATAAAACTAGGACCGGAGCGTAATATGGTACACGATTCGTGTACCAATGTTAGAAAAATTATTTTATCTTAAATATCGGATATCAGAAGCTCATCTTTTCCTGGTAAGTTAACATCATCAATGTTGATTTAAATTGACCAATAATTCGTGTTTTCGATGTCGAAGATTTTGGAGGATTTTGAGTTACGGACTTAGGTCCTTTAAATCACAACAGTCCTAAAGCCAAGAATACAAAAGCCGAGTTTAAGACAAACCAATGGCAGAATGGAATTAATAAAAGTAATATAACTTTGATTATGTTTTGGAATGAATGAAATGGGGTTTAACGTCCTACTGTTATGTACTTAACCTGAGCTAATTGAAGACGGGGATTATGTTTTGGGCAATACATGTTTCTGGTTAGACTTTAGCCCGAAAAACCTGCGTGCAGGTGACAATTTCGGCAGTCATATCTGAATGGCTCAATATTTTAAACTGACAATAAAAACTAGTCATTATATTATTTCTTTAACTTTTGACTGTATATTATACTGCGTTGTTGTATTCTATTTTTTTAAATATACTTTATATACACGTGTGATTAGAAACAGCCCGCATTGTCTTATATTTATCGGATATATTGAAATAAAAACCGGTTCAAATAAACAAGAACACAACTTGTAATATTAATCAAGTTAGTCCTACATTTATAAAGTGATTATTTTAAAATTGACACTCTATATAAAATGAGTATGTATAAAGATATAAATAAATAAAAATAGTTCAAATGTATGATTTTATTGGAACTTCAACTAGTTCAAGTGAACTGATTAATATTCTAAACTTTATATAAACAGTTCGTTAGTCGGCAGAAAATTTCTGAAAACGTGGAACTGTTATGGTAAATTACCGACATCTTGCCTTCAGTATGATTTTAAATAATCACGGTAAAAACAATTCCGCGTTTATCTGTAGAATGGTATGTTGCTTTCTATAACTTTGGTTGCTGGTTTGGGTTTCCCTACTGTTCACTTTTTTATCAATTTAGTAAATGCCGTTTTTCGTATTTTCTCCTGCCACTTTATAATCTGTGTATGTCATTTAAATCGTCGAAGTTGTCTGAAAAATACAACATATAAATTATAAATTAATTTGCCATTTTTTTTTCTGAATAAACATAATCCTGTGAATTTTAATATAATAACTTACATTTTTAATTTTGTTTTATTAATTACCAATTATTAATACGTTTATTATATAATAAACGTTTAGCACTATAAAACCGCAGAATGACTCGTTAGGCTTTTTGTCCAAACATGGCAAAAATTAGTTAAAATTTTGCCACAGTTTTGCAACGTTGTAACGTGGTAAAACAAAATGCCACTTTTGTTTTGAGTTCATTTTTTTGTTTAAATTGCCGTGTCTTTGGGAATAGGTATTTCGTCAAGAACGAGAATGGTAAAAATGGCTCGTCTACTAAACGTAGTGTTTTTCCGAGATAACTATTAGCGGAAACTTATGTTTCGACAATCAAGTGACAAATTGCAAATGTACACATTCGATATTTTTATTTTGGACATGATATGGTCCATTATTATGGTTTACTAACTGAAGTTCTATCGTGTATTTATTTTATGAATTCAATTTCACCATTGGTTTGTCTTATTTCACAGTTAAATTACATTCATGTAGTAAGAACCTTAGAACGACATAGTTGGGAAAAACATTCATCCTAAACACCCCAATACATACTCTGTCAGCGGCATGTTTGATCTACACTCACTAAATACAAAAAGCAATTCGAAATAAAAAATTTAAAAAGTAATTTCCAAAAGTAAGACCAAAATTGTAGTAACCACCCCAGTTTCAATACATCTGTGCTTTTTCAAATTTAATTTGGTTCTTCGGGTTTAACACGTTATTTATACATATTTATTTTATATAGAATGTCAGTTTTTAAATTAAGGAATATATGTTTTTGAAGGTTTAGATCATAGTTAGTTTATATATATCTCTACTATAAATAATAGCCGGAGCATTTCACAGAATACCTAGATGACATCGCGCCTGGTACGTTCGTGCATTTTTATGCGCGAACTCTTAGTTTTTCTATTACTGGCCCGCGCACGGGCACTATTTCTTTTTGTTTTACATGTACCAAAATCTGGGATTTCGCTCGGAGGTACTTTTGAGGTATTAGTCTGAGAAGCATAATACTCGCCACTGTACCTGTGTATCGCTAATTATAAACCGAATGTGTGAAGATAGTTTATATATCTTACGCACAGAATTTTCAGTGCAGAGTTGATCAATCTCAATTTGTTGCTAAGCCCCTCCAATGGGACTATTTTCTCAACAGTGTATGAACTTATCCATAGCGATAATATCCTAACACCGAGATAAATTATCTAGTCTCGGTAAATAGAACCATGGTTGTCTGGTAGAAAATTACTTATGTATTTTTTGGAACGGAAAACAGTGTTTTTAAAAACAAACGCACCTGCCGCAACATGAGGAAGTCATCATAATAATAATAACAGACGAGAACTCTTTTTTGCGACGCAGGCTTTCTTACTGAGTAGTAAATCGTCCAAAAACTATCATTTATGACTAATAGGAAGACTAGAGACGCGTGCAGACAGTCAGCAGGTTATACACTATACTTTTGGGTCGAGATTACTCGCTTTCAGTTTACTCTGTTGTCACCGATAACCAATTATGGGAGAAATACAATACTGACATTCGGTTTTTAAAGTTGTACGCGAACTAACAATCGCCGCCCTAGGTGTCTTCGTCAGCTACTTTCACAATGGCGTACAGCCAGTGGCGGTGATAAAAGACGACAATAAAATCAGAAATATGTTATTTATTATTTTCGGACTATAAGTGACACACAGTCACCTCAAAAAGAAAATGGGTGGGCTATGGCCCTGAAGTTTGGGGTTTGGGCATATATGTAGGTATTGACAATGTGTACGTTTTAGTGCTTCACCTAGGACATATTAAATTTAGCCGATACACATGACAATGTTTCATGATAAATAATGTTAAACACCCTGATACACCCCGACGGTACAGAAACGCTTTATTAAGGTACGACTATTAATAACACGGGGTCGCGGTGGCTAAGTGGGTAGATAATAATAAATAATATTTAATCATTTATATAGCGCCGAATATCCAACACGAGTGTTGTTCAGTGGCGCTTTACAAACACAATCGTAAAATAATCAACTACACAAACATAATACATTTTACACACCGAGACAAGCGATTGTCATATAAAACACTCAATATATAAATCAACACTTGAAAGCACTCTGGAGTGGAAAAGGGTGGTTTTAAGGTTTTTTTCGAAAACAAGTTAATGACGATGCATTTTTCAGGGATCCACTTAAACTATTCCATAATTCAGGAGCAGCAAAGCTACACGCTCTTGTTCCTGCAATTGTCTTATTTTTTGGTTTAACAAGCAGGTTGCGTGAAGATGAGCGCAGTGTTCTGGATGGAGTATATGTGATCAGGAGATCTTTTAGGTATTCTGGGACAAATTCACAGTTTAGAGTTGAATAGGTCATAATAATAATCACGTCATTTTACAAGGGTAGCAAATTAGGTCTGAGGCCTTTTTCCAATTTGGCCCTTGGCACAGATCGTGCGAATGATTTCGATCATTACTGCAGGAAGAAACCGAAGAACTCGGGGGAAACCTGCCTGATCGGACGGGAGACCGAAAATCCCTCTCACTTACAACGATAAAGTTTATGACTAATAAAATCTTGAATTCGATTCTGTAGTTAATTGGGAGCCAGTGAAGTTCTTTCAAAATTGGACTGATATTCTCAGATGGCTTCGATCTAATAACTATCTGTGCAGCTTTATTTTGTAGTTTCTGCAAACGGCCAATTTGATATTTGGGATAATTATATAGGAGTGAGTTGCAGTAGTCAATTCTAGATGTTACAAGGGAGTTAACTAGTATCTTCGCTGTTGGTTGGTCATTAAAATTACGTATTTTACCGAGGTTGTGAAGATGAAAGTTGACAGACTTGCACACAGATGTAATGTTATCAGACATATCGCACAGAGAATTGAATTGTACGCCTAGATTTCGTACAAAGTTAGTGTTCGTTTCAACTACAGTATCACCAATTTTCAAAGAATTCTTATTTGTTTTGCTGACATGATATTTGCTTCCAATTTTAAGTAATTCGGTCTTGTCATCATTTAGCTTCAGCTTATTTGCCTTCATCCAGTATCGAATATCTGACAAATACTTTTCCAGTTTACCAATCTCGTCTTGTTCATTGGAATGTTCGAAGCATATATGTAAAGCTGAGTGTCGTCAGCATACAACTGGTACTTCTGGATGCTGGCTCGCTAGCTTGGAGGTCGGGTGTTCAATCCCAGCATTGATCGAGAAAGTTCATCCAGATTCTCCGGCGTGGTTTCCCTTTGGCAGTGATGCAAAACGGATGTGACGAAAAACCGAGCAGAACAGAAGGAGGTTAAACCCCATTATATTTTATTCCAGCTTCCACCCAGGGTAATATCGCAGACAAGTTATCTTACTTTAATTTTTATTATCTTAGAGTATGCGTAGAGATCTTTCCTGTTGGAGGAAACCGGAGTAAACGGTGTAGCGGACGTTAAACACTAAAAACGTACACACTGTCAATAAAACTCTTGAATCTACATAATGAAGACGGACATACGCCATACACTACAGTGTGCTATGGGGATAATTTTGTCCGGACAACCGAGGGATCTTTTATGTGCACGCTAATGTATACATGGGACCTCGGTGGGGGTCTTTCAACTAAGACGTGGTGTAATTACTGTAATATTTTTGACACTGTCATACGCCTTTCTTACACATATATTTTTAAACATATTATATCACCATCCTCACATTTCATTGACCATAAATCAAAATAATATGAAAATCAACTTTATATTTATTGGCTTTAGTTTTCATTTAAAACAGCGATTGTTATTTTATTCTGTGATACAGTGATAGCTTGCCACTATGTTATGTAATGTATAGTCGCATGTCCAATCTGGGGCTATATGAGATAGATATATCCAGGATACAGTATAATTATGCTTTTAGAAATATTGTATTCGTTTTCACTGATCATTAAAAGTTCAGGGGTTGGATGGCCGAATGGTTAACACGTGCGTGTTGTATCATAAAGCATGTAACTGAGTAAACTGGTGTGGTTTCGAATCCACGGTTGTACGTGACAAGGAGTAGGGTCGCCTGTACAACCTCGTGGGTTTTCTCCGGACCATCCGGTTTCCTCCCACTGCCAAAGACCACTAGGCGCAAGCGAAGTATTGAAATAAATTAAACCGAAATGACCTAGGCTGTGTCGAGTTGATGTTAAACCCCTTATCTCTCTCTCTATTAAAGGGGTGTTCGTCACTCCAAGAATAGGCTATCACGTGATCAGTTATGTGTTTGCCGTGTTACCATCAAACCGATGACCAGGTATTAATTGGCATAACCGAGGATACCTTAAATTTAGCCGATGCACCCCGGCATGACAATTTTTCATGATAAATAAAGTTAAACACACTAATACACATCGACGGTACAGAACGCTTTATTGAGGTAGGTCTTATATTTAATCACATGGGGGTGGGGGCATGCCTGTATAGCCGATTCTAATTGAGTGCGTTCTCGGTTCGGTTCTTTTTCTTCAAATAGAAAACTTGATCAGCAAAATTGATTCGGACCTATAAATTGATACATAATACAGTATGAAACACTAAAATATGTTATTTACAAATTATTCATAATACTGAATGGATTTCTATGGTAAAACATTTTCATTTTATTTTACAAAGTAAATGATTTGGGGATTGTTTTTATTAAGCCAAAAATATAAATTAAAAAAATAAAAATATAAAAAAAATAAAAAATGAAGTATAAATAAATAAGAAAAGACGGCGATTTGGACACGTTGGATAATATTAGTATGTCATGGAAAAATGAAAGTTAAAGAAAAGTGTCTAATATAGAAATGGTATAAACAAACAGTCCAACGCCTTGTTATTTATGCACATTTGCAGTGAGAAGCTGGACAGTTTTTCAGTTGACAGTTTGTTTTACACCACTGGTCCATATTGTTAGATTTAAACACGCCATGGGACGTACATCCAGGAACAGTAGGGGTGTCATCTTCGTCGCCAACATCATCGCAGCTGCATATGGTATCCGGGCATATACCTTGAGCACAGCTCGCTGAGCACCAAGTGTGATAAGTTTGGTCGTTTTTGGACTCTCCAATTGCGTGACAATTTGTATTGGTGGATGGCGGCTTTTGCGTTGTTTGTACTGGTGCGAATGGGGAGGTTTTGTGAGGTTGAGATTCTCTGGTAATCGGTATTTCCGTCCGTACCGTAGAACTTACTACTGAAGACTTGGTAGGTACCGTAACACTGGTTACGGGTGTTTTTGTAGGTTTTGTAACGCTTGCCACACGAGACGCGTCCGACACAATAGAAATGTCCGCACAGGCATAGTACTCTTCTTGTGCTCCACATCCTACACAAGATGTACCGTTAGAATAAGTTCCCCAGCTGTTACCTGAAACATAGAATACAATACATTTAAAGATGTATTTATGTACAGACAATTGGGTCATCTTTTTGGTTTGGATAGAAAATATAACTTAACTTTATAAACTCAGACTATATAATTAAAAACTAGAAGCCAACTGCCTGTCCTTTTTGCGTGTGCTCGGCTAGCCGGTACTGACGGGTAACTATATATATAGCCTAGTCCGGGCCCGTAGAACGCTGCAAAGAAGTTGAGCATGTGGTTATCGGTCGCTCTAGGTGGACTGGCTGGTAACTTACATATCATTAAAAATGAAACTGAAAGCGAGACGTTTACTTTCGTCTTCGTTTCGTTAGGCCCTAAAACAATGTGTTCCAATTAATTCATAATAAAAAGGGACGTCGCACGAGGTGTTGATTTTCTGTCTTTAATATAAAAAAAGCTCGGTGTTTATGTATGCCTACGTAATTTAGGAATGACGATGGTATCACGCATCGTTAACTGTCAAATTTCCGTAACAGTAACATAGCAAACCCCTCCTGCCATGCAAAACTCGCCGAACCCGCCCCTGTATGGCTCTTAACTTATGTCTCTGGACAATTTTAAATAAAATGTATTAGCACAAACTTACCGGAACGGTATCTCCATTGAAATACACATTGTGAGCAGACGACACCTTCAGGAAGCTTAAGAGAAACCTTTTTATCACCATTATTATTATCAATGTAAAACTTGGTGCCAGATTTACCTCCAAGTTGAAGTAAATGATGATTAAAACATTCATGTGTTGCTGGTTTAGTAACGTCATTATTAACACATATTCTGAATTCAAAATATCCCTTATGATTTGCTGTGACTTGAACAGTAGCTGTTATCAGGGCTCCAGCCTTGTAGGTTCGAACAATTTGTCCTGTGGCGTAAATACCACCTGCTTCATGAGGCTTGACCGCTGCATCCCAGGGATCACCGCAAACTCCACAAAGCCCATTATTGCTTTCTAGTCTCTGTAGGAAAAAAGAATATTAAAATGATTTCAAATTATCTTCGACGGCAATGCTTGTATTACACGATGTAGGGAAGGACATGAGAAAATATTCGTATTTCGTTTTGCAGTAGCCTAGCAAGAAGTTGGGATTAGATGCTCGAGATCCTCCGCACACACCACAGCCTAAACCCCCGAATCCGATGGATAACTTCATCTCACCAAGGGTCTCTCAGAAAAGATTTATGATGAATGTAGGAAACTATTTACAAAAAATAAACTGACTGATTGGATTCGTGTCAAATAGACTAAATTAGAAGAAAATAATCAATTTGATTTCCGAGTGGAAAATGTGCTTTAGCATGTTTGGGGATTTGTTCATTTTAACCTATTATGTTGAATGTTTGACACTTAAGTTGAGTGTCAAACATTCATATTGTATAATTCTAATGTTATTTCCCTTTTTTTGCAGTGACACCGGATACCACGGGTGACCAAAACAATAACAAGAAGCCGGGTGTCTGACAAAGGGATGCCTGTAATGCTCATAATATAAATGTGCCGTTAATTCCTGGAACAAATTATTGGTGACCGTACAGTTCCCAACATTCGAACCTTGTAGGTACTTTAACAACAGACGATGCAGGTAAAAATAAACTGGGAATATACGTTGGCCAAGACACGTATATATGTTTACTGAATCAATTTATTGTTTTACGAAAATAGTAATTATAAAACTATTAAAACTGTACGACAGTGTTTTTAAATCAATGACTGAAATATGAATTTAGACTTACTTCTTTTCCTCCACAAAATCCTTGATTATCATTATAATCCGGAGGGGAATTATATCCAAATCTAAACATGGATGCCCTGGATGGTGGATCGATCAAACGGGCGTGTCCATTTGTTTGATGTAATAATACTAGAAGAACCAGCACAATATGCAACATGATGTTTAACTTGTAAATTATACTGTTCACGTCCTGGTAAGATAATAAAATATAATAGATACATTTGTTACTAGAAGCGTATCAAATACAAGATTTAAAAAATAACTGTTTAATTTTAGAGTCTGCTGTCATAAAGCGAAGAGAGAGAGAGTGTGTGTGTGAGAGAGAGAGAGAGAGAGAGAGAGAGAGAGAGAGAATAAAAACCAAGTACGAACAATCCAAACCATAAGACAGAATTCGAAGTCCTAAGAAACGTTATAGGCAAAATAGTGTATTCAAGCAAAATAGTGTAATCAGCAAATGGACTGCACCTCGTGTACAAAATACACGACAGACATTGGTAACAGGTGTAAGCGTACCCTGCCTGTCGCCACACCCGCCATAGCTGCATCCAAACTGTTAGGCGAAATGTCGGTAAATGAACTATCGGAAGCAAAAGGCACGCGATAAATTGTGTTAACGATGTAGTAGACATTATCAGGGAGTTCGTAATCAATTAAATATATCTAAAATAAAAGTCGAGAGAGACACGTTATATTTATCAATCAAATCAATATGACGGCCATAAAACTTTTTAAAGGTTTAAATAGGTTTAGTGCGCGAGTATCCTTGTAGTTGAAGCTTAGATGACAAATGCCTCGATCTACTTAAAAAATCAGAATTAAAGGAACAAGCTCTCGCGTAACGAATTAGTAGAGACAGGAGAGGGAGAGAGAGAGGGGGGGGGGCACGATTAAATATATCTAGAATCATAGCCGAGAGAGACAAATGCCTCGATCTACTTAAAAAATCAGAATAAAAGGAACAAGCTCTGAATAAGTATTAATAATAACGGGATAATATAATAAACATACCTTTCTATTTAGCTGTAAGAAATAAAGATAAATCTGATTAAAACACGGATCCTTTCGTAAGTTTTACGTCCACTTCCACCAAGAGTGATATCGTAGACAAGACACAGATCCTATTTCGTTTCGTTTTTTATAGTTTAAAATATTGTTTACTTGCTTTGACTACACTAGGATCAAGAAAATATGACGGAATTAGTCAATGGAATTTTCTGTTGTGGCAAGTACTTGACGCGCGGTGCACGGAACTGTAGGTAGACATTAACAGCGAAGACAAAGCTCAAGTTTCATTTCCAAATACTCACTGGACACATCAACGCTGATTGGATAATCAATTGTCCTTAGCCATAGGGTCAAAAGAAGAAACGAAATATAGATCTGTATTTGAATCAGATTGTTGTAAATAGATATAGTTCAGCCTGGAGGCGATATCTTGTGAAATAGATTTATTTATTGTCCGCTTCTACCGAAGAGATATTGCTTTATTATGCATGCTGGGCTATATAGTTATTCCGAAATAAGCTTAGTGTCTTAATCTAATATCCATTTACGGTAAATAGATCAACACAATGGTAATAGGGGCGAATATCTATCATACAGTTAATCTATGATATATAATATAAAGCCACGGATTAATAAAAAAAAATAATTACCTTTAAGTTTCAATCTGTGATTTCTTTAACCGTATTAAAGTTAATTCTGATAACGATATCAATATAGTGGGTTTATATAGGAAACATTTGTTTTGTACCGGATACCTATTGACACTATTGTTCTAGAAGTGTTTCCGCCATGACGTTGTTTTCTAGCAATGACTCCTCTGATCGTTAAGGATATCCCTTGTAATGTTATATGATATTTGTATTATCATGATATATCAAGATAGATAAAGGTTATTATATCATTAGACCTAGGGCTTGTTTTAAGAAACATGTCAGCACTTTTATTCATTCTTAATTTGGAAAAATCGAATATTATTAATTGATTATTAAATTGTCTTCGGAAGAATTAATAAACTCTTTGTTAGTGATTGGATGATTTTGTAAAATATAACGGAATAGGATTTAATTACTGTTCACATGGATAATTTCGCTTACTTTTCTTTTATTTTATTCTGCGTTTAATTGATGTCAAAATTATAAATTCATGAAAGCGATATCTTTTAAAAACATTTAAAGAAAATATAAACAAGCATGCATATAATGTAAATGAATAACCGAGAAAAGTGATATATGACTGGAGATAAACTATAATAAACTAGATAATAACATTAACTGATAATAAATCTTGTTCTGCGCAATTCTCCGATGGGGGTTCCCCTTGTCAGTGATGCAGGAAGGAGGGCCTAAAAAAGGCAACTGTCTAGTCGTTCACATGGACGAAAAACCGAGGTCCCGTGTACACATTAGCGTGCATATACAATTGGCAGTTGGAATTCGAAATAAGAGTAGGCCATAGCGCCACTGTCCGGACAAATGCCCATATCTGTAGGACGTTAAACCCCATTTCATTTAATTTCTTATCTACGCAATTCGAGAGGAAACATTTGAAGGATTGACAAAAAAAATGATGTGTAATAACTGCGCTTCAATTGAAACTAGATATCAACATGGTGGCGTTCTGGATCATTAATTTCTTCTTTTCTGTCCAAATAGTTGAGCCAAGATGTCAGTTAGATAACCATCCCATGAACTTAACCTGAAGATCATCTCTTCTCAGATAATTAAATACATTTCAATTTTGTTGTTAATTTAGTACTTGAGTGCTCTTGAAAACTTGTTTAGTGTTATTCTTAAATGTGATATTTAATTGTATTTTATATCTCTCGAAACGATCACTTTTTGCAATATTTTTGGCGCTTTTGAAAAAAAAACGCTCAAGTAGAAACCAGTACCCATATTTTTTCTAATTTTCTCATGAAATCATCTACACTTTGTTTGTAGAATATGTTCGATCCCTACGTGCTTTCCCCTTGTCAGTGATGCAGACGGAGGGATTGACAAGGACAGTTGCCTAGTCATTCGGGTGGTACGAAAAACCGAGGTCCCGTGTACACATTGGCGTGCACGTAAAGGATCCCTTGGCAGTTTGAATTCAGGTGCTGTCTGGGCAAAAATTTCCCTCATTGCACACTGTATGGCGTTTACCGTCTTCAATAAGCCCAGGTTAGGTGCAGAAGCGTAGGACGTTAAACCCCTTTTAATTCATTCATTGTGGAATCTGTATATTATTATATATAATATAATATTCGATGTCGGTCAAATTTTACAATTCTTGTCGGTGATATGTAGGTCATTTTGGGACTAACATTTGGTTCAATAATCCGCTTGCGCGTAGGTTTGTTTCCCACTTGTCACCTTGAGATTAACATGTGGTAAGACCTTGTAAGTGTACTTTAAATCCTACAGAACGAATGGATAATTGCATGCTAAATAGCACTTATCTTTGAGGCCTAAAGAAAAAGTACTGAATATAAAAGTAATGTTTTTTGGAGTGGGGGGGGGGTATTTTTGTTTTAGGAAGTACTTGTAAATGTAAAGTTTAAACATTAATCAAAAATATATATAATAATATAAAAATTTATATATGTGTTAAAGAAAAGAGAGAGAGAGAGGAGGAGAAATGGAGTTTAACGTCCACTAGACACAACTAGATCATTTCGGGACTAACATATGGTTTAATTTTATTTCAATAATTCGCTTGTATGTACATGTATTATAGGGGTCTTTAGCAGTGGGAGGAAACCGGAGGACCCGCAGAAAACCCACGAGGTTGGATAGGCGAACCTACTCGGTCACGTATTCGAAACCACGCCAGCCCCCCCCCCCCCCTTCCGTGTTAAAGAAAACGAATAGCTGAAATAACATGTGTGCCAAATCAGGGGTTCATTCCCATTTCGCCTACAAATTTATTACACCCAAAATGCTGATCCTCAACTTATCGGCATTGAACTGTTCCACTGATTATCTGGACCACTAGTGTTATTCTATATGATATTTATGTAAATTACTTTTTAATATGTTTTGTTTTTCTATAATGTAAATTACTTGTTTTATTGTGTGGGGATTTTTGTCTTCTGTCAATATGAATTACTTGTCTTCTATCTTTATAAACCTATAACGGTAAAGGTTTGCGGTATGGGTATATTCTATGCCCGGACTAACTATATATAGCGGAGGAATTTAGAGTTTGTTTTTTTTTTGAAAGGTTTTCTTTTGAGTCCGTAACTCAAAATCCTCCAAAATCGACGACATCGAAAACACGAATTATTGGTCAATTTAAATCGGGAAAAGATTAGCTTCTGATATCTGATATTCAAGATAAAAAAAATTGGTACACGAATCGTGTACCATAATGCGCTTCAGCCCCAGTTGAATTGAGAGACTCGAGGGACGAGGCTAGACACATTGCACGAAGTCAAACGGAGTTATGTAGACTGGAATAACTAGACGCTCGACTTTTGCACATGATTGACATTGCTGGCTTATTTCGCCAAACATAACTGATTTGAAATTGGAGTAAAGACGGAAACCATTAAATTTTAATCGGTTTATATACATTCATATTACAGTATTATATGCGTTGCGAACCACTTTTGTGAATTTTTAGGTCCCAGTTGTTAGCGATTTAGCTCCTTTAACCCTGTTTTGGGTTATTCTTCGAGGGTATGTTTCTTTTTCCATAAGACATGTAAGAAAACATGACCCAAGGTATCTTTTGCTGGAATTTGGGGATATTCTCATTTACGTACATGTAAACATAGATGGTTTACAAGCAAGATCAAGTCCCCGACTTCGGTTATGATGGGGAAAGAAAGACTGGAGAAAATAACCCGAGAAAAAGACAAGCTGAGGCGATGTACCATCGCGTTGTCAAGTCGAAACCAATAAACAACCTTCCCGGATTGATACCACATTACAATCTGTGTTGTCGAGTGACAAATCCTAGTAATTAATATATGCATCCAGATCCATGGGAGAGGGGGGAGGTCAGCTTCCCCCTAACTTTCGACCAATCTGTCTTCCATCTAGTTGGCAAAGTAAAGTGCCCGAAATCTTTTAAAACACCAATTGTACTTTTCTTTTAATTGCATTCCGCGAATTTGTGCTGAATTGACTGCGGATTAAAACATTTTGTCTGCAGCCACTCTACTCTGTGCGACATTTTTCAGGCATCGATTATTATTTGTGACTGCAGTTGCAATAGTCTGATTGGATGGGAGGAATTCAGGTCAGCATAGAATTGAATTTCGGTAACGAAACCATTTGACAACTTTGGAGTATCTTAATTCGGGGCTAGAATTAGTAGTAAAACGCATTTGAGGCAGTTGTTTGTTTGGGATTCAGGTCAGTTACCTTAGGTAGGCTATATTGAACCTCGATAACTCTTGAACGCTCCCTAACCTGACTAATCACCCACCATTTTCGGATTTCTGAGGGAAAATGCTTCCAGAAAAGTCAACTCCCGCTTTTTGCCCACCTTTCGGATAATTCCCCCCCCCCCTTCTCTTTTAACCTCTGGTGACCTTTTGACCTCGATAACTCCTGGACGCTTCTAGGAAAGTCAACATCTACTTTTTTCCCACCTTTCGGATAATACCCCCTCCCCCTTCTCCCTTCTCCCTCCGGTCTAACAAGTATAATCAGCTCCTCCCTGCTAGGAGAGATCAAGAGAAAAAATTGTGTCGACAGGAAAATACGTTTATAAATTCAACACTTTTCTAAAATCATGGCCTATCTTTTCAAAATAACAACAATCTCTGACCAAACAGGAAATGATTTTATGACGAAGCACACGAAAATAAGTCACGTCACATTACTGCCGAAGCTCTTTACCGGAAATGAAACTTGAAATCCATCGCCAGCTATCTTCAAATCTAGAAACAAAATCATTAATTTAATTATATATCACTGACATGTAAATTCATCGTTATCAAATCAACGGCAATTTAGAAAATACAAAGGAGATATACAACATTTAAACAGTCTTATGGGGTCATTACATAGTTTGCTTGATCTTCCAGACTCTGATAGTAGTGTTTCTATTGGCGATATTATTTCCAAACTATTTTATAGACAAATAGAAGTAGTCCTTCAACATCTAGCATGGAAAAACCTATAACAAAAATAAACTGGGAACACAAAGTAAGCTTATTAATTATACAGTATTTAACTCTCGATGCCATAGTTAGCCTGTGATATTTATTGGATTGGAGTAAACATTTTTTTTAAATAATGATTAAACATATAATTGGATAATCGTGACTTTGTTTTTTATCGTACCGACTTCAGTAATGATGATTGGGGCCAGGCCTAAAATTCTAATATATTGTTTCAGAGTGGAACAATTTGACTGAAATTATCTGCATATTCTTTTTACATTATTTATATTAATATTGAAACTATAGCGAGAACTGCCAACTCTAATCTACCATAATGTCTATTTAAAGCATCAACGTGGAGTACACGAGAGGTGTGGTGAAAGGAGGTCAAAATGTTCAGGACTCCTACCCCTTCGTTTAATTTCCAAGTCCTAAACTCAATGGACAGCAGTAAACATTCGCTTAGTCGCTACTAAAAGGAAGCTCCACCATCTGTTTAGTATTAAGGGGCTTGAATTAGCTGCTATGTTACTCGGGAGGTCTGCTACATCTTTTCCCGTCCAGAATTTGTCTGCTGTCTGACGATCGCCCATCAATATGATAGTTTTGTGGCTTTGAGTTTTGGGCTTTCAATTATCTAATTAGTCAAATATGATGTAAATAATTATAGAGATTAGTTAATTAAACCAAATGATACAATTGTAATTTTCCAATCAGATGTTTTTAGACACAATCTATCTGGGGAAATTAGACAATCTTTCCTGTTATTCTCACACAATTTGATTTGCGTTTTAAATAAACTCATACCATAACTCAAATACTGACAATGGAGAATAATTGATGAAGATAAAAATATTGTTAAAGCCATCTCATTTCTCTATTCCTTGTCTATTTTTTTTAAAACAATGTCGCATCGACAATATTTCTACAAAGACGGACTTCTTGGAAACTGTTATCATATATAACTATTTGAAATTTAATTTGATCACATACAATACATCCCCAATTACTGAAACGCATCTCCATATATATGTACAAGTTCTTAGTGCAGTCCGACTGCATATTATATATATAGAGAGAAATGGGGTTTAACGTCCACTCAACACAAACTAGGTCATTTCGGGACTAATATGGTTTAATTTCATTTCAGTAATTCGCTTGCGCGTAGGGGTCTTTAGTTGTTGGGGTAACCGGGTGGCCCAAAGAAAACCCACAAGGTTGGACAGACGACCCTACTTCTTGCCACGTACAACCGGGGATTCGAAACCACACTAGTTGACTCAATGACAAGCCTTTTAATATTAACCTACTTATGTTTACCAGTCTAATATTAGTTAACGCTTACGGAGCTCACTGTTATATAGATAACGAACCTTATCTCTTCACCCTCCGTGGTTCGTGATAACCTTTTATACCATTACCTCCAACGTTGCAATGCCCGTCGTGGAGCACTCCTGCTAAGATCACACAAAATTGACAGCATTTTTCATCGAAACAACGATTGATTATTGTTATTTATAATATTTCCGCCACACACAACTACAATTAAGGACTTTGTCTTACCTGAAACGGGTACAAATCGTCGTATAATCGAGGCGTTAAGCCGTTATTAAGACCGACATCTTTTTAAAAGGCAAATTTTGACGGCTGTCATCATGAATGCGGGGCTAAATATAGCAGCCATAGAAATCTAGACAAAAGGGCAATTTTGGACTTGATCGTATCCGTCAGGATATGCTTAAAGGGGCTTGTACTAAAGGGATGTGTAGTGTTGGCGCATGCGTTAATGTGTGTAATTATGAAAGAATGTTGATATCGGTCAATGTCGAACAAAACCGCCGTTCCATAACTTTAAACGTGAATATTTAGAGTTAGGCGTTAGTTGTGCCACTACATTGGCCTCTGTAAGTTTAATTAGTCATAATAGCGAAAACTAATCTTATTTTAAAGATGTTACATCTATTAATAAAAAATGATTTTGCAACGCCAAACTGATTTTTCCAATCGTAGCTAAAACAAACACATCAGTATATCTCAACGTTTTTAGCTACGTTCTCTTAACTAACGGTTATAAGGCTTATTACGGACGAATTAACTCGCCGTATGTCACACAACTTGATTGTATGACACTTGTCCAGGTGCCCGAAGTCTAGAGGAGCCCGATTGTATGCTGAGTAATTTAAAAAAAAAGGTTGGTATAAATTAATAAAGCTGCGGCTGTCAGGCAGGATACGCCCACATTTTCGAAAGACGGATAGAGATTAAGCTTAAAAAAAAAGATTTTTCCTACAATCAAGTTACAATTATATTGTGACCTCTACTGGGTCCACAACCTTGATATATCATATTTTTACACTATTCGCGTACAAACGACAGACATTTTGTCCGTCAGTTTTGGTTTATTTTCACGAAATTCGAACTCAACCTTCATTACGATGTAACGGTGATATAACCAAACGTTTTATTTAAAAAATGGATAATAATTGTGAGCACCAGAGGGACCACAAGCTAAAATTGACGATTTTTCGAATTATCAGGTGTCATAATTCAGAAAGTTACAATCCGATATGCGAAATATCGAAAGGAAGCAAAATCTTTGGGTTATAAACATGCAGTTATAGTTTAATCAAAATCAGATTAAAATTGTGACCTCTACAGGGCCAACAACCTTGATATACCATACACTATTCGCTTGCAAATGGCGGCCATTTCGTCGGACAGTTTTGGTCCGATATTTACAAAATTCGAACCAAACCTTTATTACGGTTCAAAGGTGATATAATCAAAGTTTTTTTTAAAATCGAATAATAATTGTGACCTCCAGAGGGACCACAAGCTAAAAATAGTGATTTTTCGTATAATCAGGGGTCATAATTCATGAAGTTACGACCCGATATGCGCAATTATCGACAGGAACCAAGATCTTTTGGTTAAAAACTTGCATAAAAAATTTCATCTAAATCGGATTTAAATGTGACGTCGACAGAGTCAACAACCTTGATATACTATTCGCGTAAAAGTGGCGGCCATTTTGTTTGGCAATTTTGGTCCGATTTTCACAAAATTCGAAATCATTCTTCATTACGCTGTAACGATGTTATAATCAAACGGTTTTTAAATCAGATGGTAATTGTGACCTCCAGTGGAACCACAAGCTAAAAATGACTTTACACTATTTGCTTGCAAATGGCGGCCATTTTGTCGGACAGTTTCGGTCCGATTTTTACAAAATTCGAACCAAACCTTCATTACGGTTTAACGGTGATATAATCAACCTTTTATTTAATCGAATGATAATTGTGAACTCCAGAGGGACCACAAGCTTAAAATGGCGATTTTTCGTATAATCAGGGGTCATAATTCATGAAGTTACGACCCGATATGTGCAATTATCGACAGGAACCAAGATCTGTAACTTAAAAACTTACATTAAAAATTTCATCTAAATCAGATTTAAATTGTGACGTCGACAGAGTCCACAATCTTGATTTACCATGTTTTTACACTATTCGCGGCCATTTTGTTCGGCAATTTTGGTCCGATTTTCACGAAATTCGAAATCATTCTTCATGACGTTCTACCGATGATATAATCAAACGGTTTTTAAATCAGATGATAATTGTGACCTCCAGAGGAACCACAAGCTAAAAATGACTTTACACTATTCGCTTGCAAATGGCGGCCATTTTGTCGGACAGTTTCGGTCCGATTTTTACAATCAGGGGCCATAATTCAGAGAGTTACGATCCGAAAGGAACCAAGATCTTTGGGTTATATAAATGCATTTCAAGTGTCGTCAAAATGGGTTCAATATTGTGACCTCTACAGTGTTCACAAGTTTAAAACGTGGGACATTAAATCCCATTTTATTTGATTAGCCCAGTCGGAGAAGAAAAGTAGGACGTTAAATCCTATTTCATTCCATTCATCTTGAAAAGTTACGAAAATAATTAAACAAAACTACGGAGCGATAAAGAACTGTCGAATAGGTTTGGCGAATTCTTCTCAATAAGATTGAAACCATCAGACGACATCAGTTGCAAGTGCCACTGATTCCCCTTCAAATGGAAATGGCCCTTTTTGTGCAGATGTTATGTTCGACGGTCAAGCTCTTACTGTCTTTGCACCTACGTCCGTGGATGAAATTCAGAAGATCATTTCAAAATAATCTGGTATGCCCTCTGTTGCCCCCCCCCCCCCAATAATTTTTAAATAATTTATAGGAGGTTTACAGCATGATGGGCTTGTAAGAAATCACTCTCTGACAGAGTAGGGATGTGAGATTTAATCACCGTAGAAGGTATTGATTACCGAAACGTATCAAAAACTCCAAACAATAACATGTGAATCACTTAAAAAGTGCTTTTTACGATCATCAAAGTTTTTTGGGTATAGGTTTAACGCGGCGTGAATATGCATTCACTTGATATCCTCAATCCGTTCGTTTGACACCTCCCTCTTTTTTTCGGATATGCTGGTGATTTGGCGACGAACAGTATCTGGTCAGCTCTATTTATATCGAAGACCAGTATCTGAAATACTGCCAGACTGCATTTCCGGCAGTTTATTTAGTAAAATATTGTGGCGAAAATATTCATTCAATTTAATTCACTCACTCCGTCGGTTTGCCAGTTTCCTCTCTGGTCGGATAAACTAGTGATTGTGCGACAGGCGGTATCTGGTAAGCGTGTTTTATCTTGACGATCAGTGCCTGAAATACTGCCAGATACTGCATTTCGGGCAGTCTACTTTTCAAATTTTCGGGGGCTTTGCTGAGGTTCGCAAGTCCGTTCATTTGACACTTTCCTCTCTGGGGTCTGATAGACTAGTGATCAGGCCCGTATCTAGCCCAAAAATGTTAGGGGGGCAAGGGCTGCTGTGGGCGCCGATGGGGCTTCTGGGGGCACCGGTGTACCTACAGTTGACGGTCCACGGAGAAGGGTCTATCCCCCCCCCCCCAGGCGCCCGAAAAGTTTAGGAAATATGGTTTGAACCCGAGGAACTATGAAAATGTCAGAAATTTTATTTGCGATATTGGCGTATTATGAACATTATAAAAATTTGAAGGAAGGAATACAACTTCAGCGTACCTATATTAATTAATGAGAAAAACGAAAAGTTTTGAATAGGGTTAGGGTTCAACTTGTTTGAATTTTGAAGATTATCACTCCTGGCGCGGGCGTGAATCAATCTCATCACCATCGGGAATTTAACCAGAACATTTCATACAATCTCCAGTTGGCTTTCTTATAGTGGATTTCTTCGGGCGTCGCTTTGTGGTCGTTTAGTCGCGTTTCCGTCATTGCAGATATCTGACGCCACACTGCCCGACTTCTTATTCGGGGGCATGTCTTCACACTGTTTAGTATCGCACGTTATACAATATCGACAGCATTTCCGACAGTCTATTTTTCAAAAAATGGATTTCGTCGAGGTTCGCAAGTCCGTTCGTTTGACACTTTATCTCAACGATCAGTGCTGAAATACTGCCAGGCTGCATTTACGGCAGCCTGTTTTTCAAAATATTTCTGGGGGAGACCCCCCTAACCCTAGTTGAAGCTCGTGCCTTTGCCCCCTTAACCTTGGACTTTGCCCCAGCCTTGCCCCTCCAACCACCGGCGGCTAGCGCCGCCACTGGGTTTAGCCCTTAATACTGCAGAATGTTGTCGTTGTCGGGGTTTGCTCACTGCATTTATTACTTTAGCGTTTTCCGAGTTTCTGTCCGGATTATCGCCCTTATTGTTAAAATTATTTGACGTTCTAACACCTGCCGTCAACTGGCTGACAATCGCCATTGAAGAGACGGCCACTGACAAGATCGGTCCCAATTTTTTGGAACGTCTTTTTTGTAAATCATTTTAGTGAAGCCTGTACCAAAACAGGCCCGGGACTGTACAGCGCAGTGGACGCTTACGGCTGGCCCCCGGATCCATTCACTGATTTGATAATAAAATTGTTTAGTTTTTGCAATGTCTTTTTTCTGTCTTGTCCGTAAGTTTATCTTGTAGATTTTTTTTGTTTGTTTTGCATGTAGTACAGTCCTCCTGCATTTACTATTGTAATGAAGGGGGATAATAATTCAATATGGCCATATGTAGAAGCTTAGGATTAAAATAATTATATAATAATATTTGATAAGATGTTAAATTGCACATAGGAAACAGATGTTTAAATGCAGAAGAAGATTCGGACCTAATTACGTAATAAATATCGGTAGTTTAAGTATAAACTCAAACAGTTAAAAGACTTGAAAGATTAGTGAGATATCAATTCGGACATTGGTCAATTACTACTTTAACTAAAATTATATCATAAAATATATACAAAGATACACCATAACAAAATCAAGATCTAATTAATAATTTTTCTATAACATTTGAAGCCTTCAGAAAGACTTGCAATAGGCAAATTTAGCTGAAGCCTACAGAAAGACTTGTAATAGGCAAATTTAGCTCTTAACTTAGGTACTACATGACATTAAACATAATGTTGAAACTTGTGAAAAGTAAAATTGAGGATTATTTTCCCTCCGTTTCGTAAATGTTTAATAAATACGGTGAAAGATTTAAAGTTATACGAATCAACATTTATTAAACACCGTCACTAAAAGGGGCATACTTATTGTGTCGATTCCTCATACTCAATTATATCGGCTAATCTGGAGTAATTAAAACATACATTTGTCGTTTCAATGTTAGCAGTAATAATATTACTTTGTGAAACAGCTTCCAACACGAAATCGATATTAGTGGGTATTGTCATCTGATGATCGATTACAATGATTAGTCGTTGTGGTGTGGTAAGTGTTATAGCTGATAAACAGTTACACATGGTAAAATAAGCCAGATCACTTTTTAGGAAATCTTCAGTTAAAATTAAAACTATTTTCCAACTGTCTCTAACAGCTTCCAATATATCATCTGCGCGAGAACCACCGGGTATATGATCTCTATCACGTAGGTTTAATTTTATTTTACGATTTGTTTCTAGTTCAGTTCTTAGTTCGTTACAAACCCAACTATAAATAGTATCAGTGTAGATTATAAAGGCGTCATAAAGAAATTCATTCCGCTTCTTGGGATAAATATTTTGTCCTATCATTCTTAAAAGTATTAATTTTAGCTTCATCTTATTTTTGATGAAAACAAAAGCTGTCATCAGAGCAAGAACAACCATACTTGTTACACTTATGGCCATGTTTAACCAAAATTCAGAAACGCAGTGTCTCTGAAACGCTCTCCATTGGTTTTGAATAGTCTTTGTGTAGCTCTTTTGCCCATTAACGTCCACGCAAGAATAATTACCGCCATCTAACTTAACACTGGTTTCATGTAACCAAATTAAAAACCCGGTTGACTCACAAATACAGGAGAAGGTGTTTCCCCAAAGTGACAAATGGAACTCGTTGTTATTTTCAGCAGTTTTATCCAACATCAGTCTGTATTTATTATCGAGTGTTGTAAATGAGTTGTGACTCAGATCTATAAAGTTCAGTTTATCAAGAGATGTTAAATCTGGTATTGTTATCAAATTATTAAAAGCCAGATTAACAACTTGTAATTTAACAAGAGAGCTGAATATATCATATGGTAAAAACACCAATCCATTGTCTGATAAATCAAGGTTTTCTAGATGTTTTAAAGGACTTAGCAGTCTTTTACCATGTTGTAATATAAAGTTAATATCAAACTGTACGCAGTTTAAACGTAATTGTTTCAGTTTTGGAAATGTATCAAAAAACTTTTCACTGATGATCCTCATGTCATTGTGACTAAAGTCCAAAATTTTCAGATTTTCAAGGCCTAAAATTGTATGGTTAAAATCCGATAAGCCACCGTAGGAGATATTTAAAAACTGCATTTTGTTTCCATTTAAAAAATTAAAATCCAACAAGGTTCCGGTGTGTGCAGATATGCCAGCAACATTTATTGACTTAATCTTTGGGGGAAGTAAGACTGGTATCACAATGGGAAAATGTGTATGACCCGGGCGATGTGCCGATGTCTCATCATCAACAGAAAATTTCCTCTGTAAAGATACGTCAATCGTTTCTAGGTTTGAAAAAAGTCGGACGAAAAGAAACCATATTTTATGTAGACTACCAAGGCGAATTTCGTTATGCCTTAGTTGGATAGATTTTATGCATTTCATTATGGGGCAATTAATCGGGGATACTCCTTTAAAATCTATATACATTATATCACTTGAACTTAAATCAATATGGCTAAGACATATGCGGTATACAGTTATTAAAGACACTGAAGACGCTGTCCCGATATCATTGCTATCAGACCGAAAATCGGTAATGGAAACAGTTGACATGGTCTTATCTTGATACACACTCATAGCTTGGAAAACATCCTGCAAACCTCCGTTCACTAATGATGTGCTTTGCATAATGAAGTCTGTTAAGTTAGTCAAATACTGAAGTGAATCACGATTGAATATTTGCAATTTGCATTGATTTAATTGTAGATACGTTATCTTTGTTTCCATTAGACCTTTAAAGGTTTCGTTAGTTACGGTTCCAAGTCCACACGCAAATAAAGTACCGTGAGCTGCGGTTTCACCTATAACCAAATACCGGAGTTCAGTCAAATTGGAAAATCCAGATTTGAATACGGTTTTAGAGCCGGTGTCAATGTTTAAATGTCTTAAATTTGTGAGTGATCCAAAAACCCGGTCTGGCAAATCAAATTGTTTTTGAGGAAACCGTGAAACATCTGATCTCATACTAAGGTTGGTAAGTGATTGAAGGGGTTTAAAAACATTAACTGGCATGGAAGCTTCACTATAATCCAACACATGTCCATTAAATTCCAGTATCAACAATGATGATAATCCGTTAAATGATGACGACTGTAATGTATGGATAGGATTAACACTTACATCAAGATATCGTAGATTAACTAGATGTAAGAAATCATTGTTATATAGAATTGTTATATTATTAAACGTTAAATCTAGAGTTGTGGTGTTTACAGGAAGATTGTCAGGAACTCTTGAAATGCCAGTGTGTGAACAATCAATTGCTGTTCCATGATACTGCAAATCTGGTCTTTGCTGGCAACCTACATGTATGTGTTCACTATGTGTTGTTTCAAGCATAATGAGGATGAAAACCCAATATTGGAAAGAGATTCCTTCCACCATTATCTGCAATAAACAACAAAGGTAGCAGTTTTAAAAAGATAATGATAATAAAAAGTTAATAAGATAAATTAATCAACATGGTTAGGTCCATGAGTGTGCTGAAGATGAGAGGGAAGATTGTCTTTTTCTCTGCGGTAAACAAATAATTTTCTAAATTAGCCGCCCAACCACACCCATCCGAACTTGATATATCTAATCTGTTACCGTAGCCCAAATATAAACAGCCTATAATTCTACAATTATAATTCTACATTGGACCCTTCTGATAGAATACCCACACCCATGAATAAAACCCATTTTTATCAAAATAATAAGATTCTCGTACACAAATAGATAATCACCTGCACATTTTGCAGTATAGGTAATTACGTATGATATTATAAATAAGACATAAAAAAAACATTATCGTGTGATTAAAAAAAATGACAACCTATGAATTGTACTACGGGTTATTGACATTTTGTCTCGACAGCAGTGGAAAACTTGTGCCTCAAAGAAATCTCACCTATCGTGCGTTCGCGGGGTTTTCGGACAACCGGGAATCTTTTCGACAAAGGGGTTAGTTGGAATTGAGTAATTTCAAAACGCAAGGTCGTGGAATGCTCAATATAGATAGTGTTCGTTCTGTCTTGACCCCAATGCTTAAAACGGTGACCTCTATCGCGTAAACAAGATTTTCGGCAACCCCGGAACTCTGAACATCAATAGGTTAGCCCACTTATAACTCCAATGTTCACGAAGGAAGCATAATAGCGGTAGGGTTCGTTCTCTCATGTTCCGAATGAAAATACATGCATCGTGTTTCGCCAATGCTTCACACACAATTTTAATGAAAAAAGTGGTTGTCATGCAGTCAACGATCACATTTTGCAAGAGACAGACGGAGAACATTGAAAATCGATAGGGCTCGTACTCTCATAATCTTAATGATTCACACCAAATTCGGAAAAGATAAGTTGCCAGGCAACAAAACATACGCCTGCAGCAGTTAAATTGTCCGGGCGTCCAACAAGAGTTGTCGCGTTTTTTAACTTTTTTCGGTGATGAAACATAATAATATAATACACTACAATCTGATTAAGAGTAACAACTCATTGAGTAATTATCAGAAAACCATTAGAATTTGTTTGGCTTTGATAAAGTTCACCTCCATGCTAACGTTTAGTATACGAAACATTTAATATTTGAATGTCTTTTACTAAATAGGTTCTCAACTCACTATTATATGATCATGGGCATCATTCTAACTCATATAAATCATTCACATGAAAATTTGGAATATTTTCTACTCGCCCTGAGCTGCTTTGAAATAATAGCATTTCATTTCACTGGAAAACAACGTCTACATAAGGAAAGCGTTCAGGGCCAGTTAATGATAATGATGCCTGGTTGACCGTGACATTAATAAGACAATTATCTCCCTTGTGTCCCCCCCCCCCCTGTAAAACCAAAGAAAGTCTATATTTCTATATATGTGAAACAATTCGATCTTCTCAACGTTGAGATTCGAAATTGAAAATGATATTTTTGCCAATTTCTCAACTGGCAATAGTGAATTATAGGATTAATAGGATTATTCTTTTACAAGGTAGGACCGTTTATAGATACCATCTATTATGGGGCATCAATTTAATACATTTTTTAAAAAAAACTTGAATATTTTAAATTCCCGCTTTAAAATTAATCTAAAGTCAATCGGATGATAACTTTAACCTCTAGAGTTATTTCAATATGGGCGTATAAAAAGTAATTCAAAACTATTGCCTCTATCGCGTGCACAAGGTTTTCGGTAACCTAAATGTATGTACAGAAAGAACCGTCGTGTGAAGCAAGCGGTTACCGAAAAGTCACAGGAATTTGAAAGGCCTACCTGAAATTTAGGCGTAAAAAAAACATGGATCGAGCTAGTGTCCAATGACTGACTAGCTCAGTGGTGTCCTGTTTTCTTTAACATTTGGGTGTCATGGTGGCTTAGTGGACAGTCAAACAAAGAGGTGGGGTGTTCGATCCAAAGTTCATCCCGATTCTACGGCGTGGTTCCCCCATGTCATTTAACATTTGCAGTAACGCGAAAAAAAAAATCAAAGTTAAAATTTCATATTTTATAGTTATATTTTTAAAATGTATTAAAATAAATCCCTAAAATAGATGGTATCTATAAACAGTCCTACTTTGTTAAAAAAAATAATCCTATTAATCCTATAATTCACTATTGCCAGTTGAGAAATTGGCAAAAATATCATGGAGAATAGAAAACAAGGGGGGTAACTGTATTATTATTTCCACTGTGAAGATTTTTAAGTGTGAGAAAGATAACAACCTATGGTCGTATAATAGCGCGTTTACAACCTATTGAGCAAAAGTCAGAGAAATAATCAGATGAAATTGTAACTTTAACAAGCCAAACGACAGGATATTTTGTATTATTTGCCCTCGGTCGAACTCCATAGAATTTGATAAAACCAATTAGTTTCGGTAATACCCCCATTTCACTGGGCCACGGAAGACTTGAGGAAGGAAATCCGTAAATCTTTTCTCGCACTCCGTATGGCTCCGCTACGAAGCGCAGTGAATCCGTAGTCATTCCTCGTCGTCAACAGACTTCTGCGAGCCCAAATTGTTCCTAGAACTTTCCTTTAAATATCGTTTGCGGACAAATTTTCGGTGCTCTTCCGCAATTCAACCGGGATCAATCCGAGAGTCTTCCGCTGTTATTCCGATTATAAACGCAAGTTGTCCGCATGTATATCGCGGGCATTCCGTTTACAGATATTTCTACCTCGACGGCAGAGCTGCGGGAAAAAAATCACAGAGAAATTGAGGAACACGTGGGCATGAGCACGGAAGACATAAGGATAATTTGCAGGTCACACTTAGCAATAGTGGAATAACTGCGGTATAACTTTCGAATAATCGCTGAGTACTGGCCTTCTACCCGGAATAAATGCGCAACAAGTGCGTACGATCTTTGGCAACAGCGTTTGGTCTCGGATCATCACGGCGTACCTGCGGAAGAATTGGTAAAAGCACATGATTTTGCCTATATATGGACAACTTGTGGCAACTGCGTTTGTAAACGGAATAACATCGGAAAACTTGCGAATGTTACGGATCGCTCCCGCTTTAACTGCGGAAAAACACAAACAAATTTTTCCGCAAACGTTCTTTTGAATATGTGGTACTACAACTCTCTCCCTGCGAAATTGCGAGCATAGCTAACCAGCGATTTTTTTCCGACGCAGACAGAAAAATTCCGACAGGAACGGCCATGTTCACTCGACACAAACTAGGCCATTTCGGGACTAACATATCGTTCAATTTTTTTCCAATAATTCGCTTGCGCGTTGGGATTTTCAGCAGTAGGGGGAACCGGGGGTCCTGGAGAAAACCCACACGAGGTTGTCACGTACAACCGGGGAATCCAAACCAAGCCAGTTGACTCAATGACAGACCTTGTGATACAGTGAGCACTTGCTAACCATTTGACCACCGACATCACGCTTATTATGACTAACACCCCATGTACCATGTCATGTACCAAATCAACATTTAAATTTATATGGTCAAGATCGTTGCCTAGCAATTGTACAAGCAAGTGATCTAGGCGTTGTGCATACTTCCCTTGGAGACTTTTTTATTCCCTATTCGGTCAGTATATAGAGAATCTCCTATTCGACTTTTTTGATATCAAAAGATATCAACACAAGTGGAAAAATGTTAATTTCGATGTACAGAGGCTGTGGTGATATGGCAGGGGCGGATCCAGAGGGGGTTGGGGGGTGGACCCCCCCCCTCCGCGTGCTCAGCCACAAAAAAAAAATCAACACTTTTTATGAGAAAAAATTAACGGCCACTCAGGCTTGAAAATATCAAGGGTGCGAGTTTGTATACAATGAGTTGAGTCATGACTTTCATTCCATTGTGGACAAAAACAAATAGTCACATACAGCTCTGGGGTTGCTCGATCAAAACTTAGTTATTTTAACGATCCGTTAAACTCTAACGGACCTATATCTTGGTAACGGGTTGTTTGTTAAATTTACTACAGAAAACACTATAGAATATTTTATTTTTTCCTTTAGAAATATTAGCATAAACCTGTACGAAAAATTTATTGAGGCCTTTATTTCCAGCAACAATCTTTCTCTCTGTTAAAGTTAACAGATCGTTAAAAGATAACGGAGCTTTGATCAACCGGCCCCGGGCAATTATCCCAAATCGTCGACAGCATAAATTGCCGTCGGGACCAATTGACCCACGGCGAATCGCCTATTGACGACGGCAATTTTTTTAATACCATACAGTATGAAAATATAAGTTTATTGAAATTTAAAGAGTTTTATTAACGCTGTTCGACTGGTGACGTTGAATATTGTTGTGTTTGCTTTTTAATTTTATCGACAGCGTTGAGAACTATCCTAATTGTCGAATTCCCTTCCTTTCGTTTCTCCTTTTTCTCGCACACCAAGTAACGCACCAAGTTTGGAATAAAACACATAATGACGTCAGTAGGGTAAATCCGATCATTGATTTGTGCTCTTCATATGGCATCTGGAGATATTTTGTTCCTCACCTGTGAAGGGAGTATTCTCCATCAACATTTTATGGACATTTTATGCAAAATTTATTGTCGATTTTTAGACCTGTAGTCTTGGAATTTAGCTACCGGAAATACGTCAGAAAGCACCAAATTGAATCTATTTTACCGAATTTTTCTGGGGGAGGACCCCCCCCCCTCATTACAACGTTTAGCGCCTTCGACAATTAGTTAAGCAGTTATCCAACCTACCCCCCCCCCTGCAAAAAATCCTGGATCCGCCCCTGTATGGGCACGTTGGCCAATGCCCCCCCCCCCCGGACACACACACTACAACCCCAATAGCTACGGGCCTGACCCCGAGTTCACAAAGCATTCTTAGACTCAACTTTCAATCACTGTTTATGAGAAATATCTTTGACGCCGTCACACAAAACTTTGCACTTAGTTTGGGGGTTGGGATGGCCTAGTGGTCTAGAGTGTCGCGCTTCGACCTCTAGCTGGCCGGCCACCTCTGGCTTGCGGCTGTGGTTTCGAGCCCTGGTGTGAGCGTATGTGGCATGGAGATAGGGGCGCCTTCTCAACCTCGTAGGTTTCCTCCGGGCACTCCGGCTTCCTCCCACCGCTAAAGATCCCTACGCGCAAGCGAATTATTGAAATAAAATTAAACCATATGTTAGTCCTGAAATGACCTAGTTGTGTTGAAGGGACGTTAAACCCCATTTCTCCCTCTCTTGCACATAGTTTCTTATTGATGTATTTGATACATTTAAACAACAAAAGTTTGATAAATAGCTATATTTTAGTTGGAATAAAGTGAACTAATTTGAGTCAACTCTCAACCTAAGTCTGAGAATGCTTTGTGAACTCGGGGCCAGGCATATTAGATGATTTATAAATTTCATATTCTCAAGAAATACTGAAAAATATATAGCCTATCATATAATTTATAGAATCCCAAACTATCTAGCCATTCTGATAGATTTAGGCAAAAGGTCCAACATCCCATAAATTATTTATATACTGTAAAATAATTTCATGTCTCAATTATGTTTTACCACCCAAACTCGCAATAATTTTATGTCGCAATAATTTCATGTTTTACAGTAGATGCAAACTTACCAAACGAAAATGACTATGAATGCATAAATAATGTTATTATAGTGCATGAGTCACTTTTTTTTCTTGTCTTGTTGAACTTTCCGATTATTGAGCAATATATATTTTCAGTATAAAAAGGGCTTGATAAAGCTCTTACGTCCCTGGGAAGATAATTGACTTCTTGGAAACTGTTATCAGGTGCCCTAGCTTAAACCAAGATAAAGAAGTAAAATATACAAGCCTACTCTAATTTAGGTCATTATATTATAATACTGGGGTATACTGTAGAAGGCCTACAGATTTATAAACATCTTACGCAGCCGGGGAGAGGGGCAGTTTAAAAGAGACAATCTTACCTTTTCTTAAGCGAAAACTTGCGAAAAAGATACGAATTATTTACACTGTTTCCACATTGGCTGACAATGACGTGACCTTTTTCTTAACTTCTTTTTATCATAAATACCTCACGAATGGCCGTGTACTGGCATTAAGCCCTTCATTCAAACTACTGTGAACATTCCCACGATATGAATTTTGACAATGCCTATATTTTATAGCAGTTATGTTAGATTCTATTCTTAATGATGTATTCGGTATTCCCCTTTTACACGCCAAGACCTAAATATAGTGTCAATTGTACTTTATTTGTAGTCTCGGACACCCAGAACCTCCTATAGTATTCAGCGTACATACGCATAGAATCTGTCTGAATGATAGAAACCTCAATTGACACCATAGAGTTATATATATATAACTCTATGATTGACACACATTGATGAATAAAATGCTGTGTGCCTTTAGTTTACTTGGTTTGATTACTATGTAGGTATAGCGCGTGTTAGTTATAATAATGATAATTCGTCATTTCCATAAATGACCCTCGCTGGAGCATATCATATAATTAACAATAATATAGTTACATTAATTTAAAAACAATACTAATTACGTATTAAATTAATTCATAAACAATAACAAAGTTGCATTGCTGGGTGTGGCCTTGACCTTAATAGTTTCCGCTTGAAACTTGGACCATATCCGAATTTATTGCAGCAGGGGCGGATCCATAAAAAACCTCTTGCTTGATCTACAAAAATGTTTTAGTTTAAACAAGAACATGGTCCGCAAGTTACATTACAAATGTATATATCATTGTCCATTTCCTAATGCACACGAAATTCTGACTTGTTGTCTATAATAGCCTACTAAGAAACAATGACATAAATATAAGATGATACATTGATTTGATCCGAGTCGGCGTGAAGGGAGATTCAATTGCCTTTGGCTAGATTTGGGAAATGGCTAAATTGTATTGTGCTACATTGTCGGAAGCTAGTTTACACACTTGTGAATTGAAATCGAACCCAACGTAGTGAAACGTCTAAGAAAATTTATAACGTGTCCTGAGCGCGAGAGACACACACACACGCTCTCTGTCCGTCTCTCTATCTCCTTATCAGGGCCGTATTTAGCGGGGATGCAAGGGGTAGACTACATTGCACCCCTAGAAAACAATATATATACATTATACATGTATATGAGCATTTCACCAATCAGTGAGTAGACTTCATTACAGCAAATAAACCAAGGATTCTATATGAATGTTCAGACCCGGCGGAATAGGGGCGCTAGCCCCCCTCCCCAAATAATGTGGCAGCAAGCAGGCCCGAAGCCAGAAACCAAAATTTAGCCGACATAGGGGGGCGAGGAAGATAAATTTCCGACAACAAAAAATCAATGAACGAAGGTCATCGCCAGAGGAGGGGAGAGCACGAAAATTAGAAGCTGTGAGAGTGAATTTAGGCCTCTGTGAGATGCAGGGGACGAATGTGTCGGAAAATTAAGAGTTTCCAGCCGACATTACCTATCTCTCGGCCGAATTTGAGAGGATATGTCGTACTAAAACTCTCTCCCTGCGGAAATGCGAGCGCAAACCAGCGATTTTTAGCCGCCCCCCCCCCACTAGCCTCGGACCTGGCCGCAAGAACTCTTTTCTTCAGGTTATGGCGGCTCATGGACCCTCGCCTATTGGGACTTAGGGTGGTGGACCCCCTCCCCCCCAAGAATTGCGCCCGCCGGCCCTGGGCCCGATTCCTAGAAAATTCTTAAGCACGTTCTTTTATGCTTAGATTTTAGTCGACTTTGCATTTAAGTAAACTTACCTTATTTTGTGTTCCCAGAAAATTCTTAAGAACGGCCTTGTGCTTCGATTTTAAGTAGACTTCATTGTAAGCACAAGAACGTTATTATGCGTTCCAAGAAAAAACTTCGTTCTTAAACATAGCCAATCTAAGCACAAGTCCCAAGCAAGGTATAGGGCTTGCTTACCAACCTTAAGTCTGTTTCTGCTTCAAAAAGATGGCTGACCGTAGAGTTACTCGACGGCATTTTTTGATACCAAAGAGACAATTACAAGACAGGGAAAATTCTTCTCAAAAAGAAATTAAGAATGCTATAGAAAATTTTGCATCTAGGGCCTTATAGGCCTACCCTGAAACCAATTTATGTATTTGCCAATTAGTAAACAATAGGCTACAAACACACAGGCTGATCAGGCGCTTTCACAATTATTCAGATAGTTTGTAGGCCTATGTGTCTGCGTTTTTTAAAAATATATTTTGGCACATTTTATAATTATGTAGGCCTATACAGGGGACATGTCAATCAAAATCAACGACAATGAAGCAGACGACAAATTTATGACGTAATTCGCATACCAAAGTTATTTTATGACGTTAAAGACTCTCAGTGTATGGTAAGCTTTAGGCCCTACCAGTCACAATGTGCTTAGACTTGTACTTGACTTGTGCTTACGTAAGAATGGTCTTGAGAATTTTCTAGGGACGGTATTTTTATAAGATTCTTACGTAAGTAAAAGTGAAGTATGACTTTGTGCTTACTTTAAGAATTTTCTAGGAACCGGGCCCAGATGTATGAACTGCTAATGCAGCTTGTTCAAATTTTCATCTACTAGCCTACAGCATCAAGAAATGCCATGAGTAGAGCGTCGCGATTCTTGAGAAATTCTCTAGCCAGCTCGACAATCCTATCAAATTGATTAGAAACAAATTCTATGAATGAAGCCGAATCATATCCATTAACAGACATCCATTCTCTGAATTCGTTGTACAGCGACACAGAGTGTGGTGAATGACTGGGGGACACTAACTTAGCCAATGCAATTAGACCGAACGAATGAACATTGGACGAGCTTGAACGTAGTATTTTATTGGTTTGGATAAGTTTACCAAATCCAATCTTCTGTTCAGTGTCTTTAAATGTTTTATCTTTGGCATGATCAATACGTAGTATCAGATGTGCGCAGCATTTCAATATTTTGTCATTTTCAATTTGTAAATTGCGGAACAAAGCTGTGCAGTCCGCCGCTCGATCACTTATCCAAAAGTCAATCTGTAATTTAATATCATCCACGCTTGTTTCCGGCAAAATAGCGAGGCATTTTAATTTCGTCTCGTATGCCATTGTACCATCTTCCCTTGAGTGAGAAACGTTCTCGATATATCCAGTTGTTAAGAATTTACGCTCTCCTGTTGGTACAAAATGGTAATGTGATCTGTTTTTACATCGCTGACTGTGTCCGACAGCCTTTGTGGTGTCATCTAGACCGATGATAACCACAGATTCATTTTTGTCAGTTATGCATTTCGCAACAAGTTCTAATTTTAAAAAAGAAACGTTGCGAAGATAATTTAAAATGCATTTACCAGTGGACATCACAAAAGTCATGTCACACGATTTCCGTTTTCGCTTTAGGCAGTCATCGGATTCAATGTCATCATCATTGTCGCTGCTGAGATCTTCGTCGGTTTCTTCTTGTGCTTTGGCTAGTGCCCAATCGTATTTGCGATTGCAACAGTAATTCCAATGAGGTCGTTGGTTGTGACTTTATAATCCGCAAGGCTCTGTAACCATACAACGCATCGGAGATTCGTTCATTGCTCTGTGACAATTTCGTATTTTGATTTGTGGAAAATCGGTGGGCACATCAGCATCAAGTTCAGTTGGACTATAGCTGCTCTTCTTAGGCGTATCTGAAGATAACAGTTATTGTTCAATTTGTTCGTGTTCCATACGTTCTCGTTCCATCTGTGCCGACCGTTTCTTTTGTTGTGCATCGTCTTTTTCTTCATTTCGTTTTTGTTGTTTTTCAATTTCGTGGAACGGTATTGGTACAAATGGCAACATAATCTCCTTGGCAGTTATCCTTATAAAATGCTTCGTCATTTTCTGCTTTTTTTTCGGTCATTAACTTATAGTCGTCACCTTTCGTGAATAGTGTTTTTATATGCCCACATTTTCATGTGGACTTATTATTCCGTCGCCCCTGTTTGTGGACACTCCACAGGTCACAATTTTTAATTCGATTTCAACAAAACTTGAAACATAGCATGATCTCCCTAAGATCTCGGTTCCTTTTCATGTATGAGATCGTAACTTCGTGGATTATGGCCACTGGTGATTGTTCGAAAAATCACGTTTTTAGCTTGTGGACAGTCTAGAGGTAAGAGTTTTGATCCGATTTTGATCAACCTTGAAATGCAGGTTTATAACCCACAGATCTTGGTTCCTTTTCATATTCGCACATATTGGATCGTAGCTTCCTGATTATGGTCTCTGACTGTACGAAATATCGCGTTTTTGACTAGTCGCCCTTCCAGAGGTCACAATTTTTATCCGATTAAAAAAAATCTTTTAGCATATCACCGTTACACCGTAATGCAGGTTGCGTTCGAATTTCGTGTGAATAAGACCACAACTGTCTGACAAACTGTCCCTATATCAAGACTGTGGACCCTGTAGAGGTCACAATTTGTATCTGATGTTGATGAAACTTGAAATGCATGTTTATAACCCAAGATTTCAATGGAGTGCGAGTTATAAATAGACAATTTTTCCCTTAATTTTGTTCTCTCCTCTTCCTGCATTTTTGGGTTAACTCTTTGGTGTAGAGTAGGAGAAAATGGATCAAATTTGCAATTTCAGCGCAGTTTTTGGGTAATGCTGATGATACAACGGAAGTGAGATTTTCACCCTAGTCAACTCCAAATACCCGTAGCAAAATATCTAAATGGCCAATCACAGCACCTACAAATTTACCATGAGCATGTTGCCAAATGTGGACCCTATTGTGCCTATAAAGATTGGAACCAACGGAATGTTGAGAAAAAAGCTACAGTCTGTGATGTTTTAGCCATAAACATTGAATTCTAATGGGCAAATAATTACTAGTCTGAATCCATGTGGTATTGTTACTTCCATGATAATGGCCCCTGATTGGTCGAAAATTCGCATTTTATATTAAAACAAATATCACCTGCACTTATATATTTGTTTGAATGTTGCTCGAGCCTCTGACCATGTTTTAAAGTTGGGATGAGTTGTCTTTTATTTTGGGATGAGTTGTCTTTTATTGGGATGAGTTGTCTATATTATGGGATGAGTTGTCTGTATACAACGAAGCGGTGGCATTCTTCACCGTTTAGAGTTAGTTTTAGTACTATAGTAACAGCAGATTTATCTTCGTGCGTATTTATTAAAAATTTGTGACGATTTTCAGAAAATGTCTCAAAAAAGAAAGAGGTACGGTATGCATTATTGTTATCGCTAAATATTACAATTTATATATTGATTGTGACTGTCAGCAGTTCGAAATACGTACGAATTTTTTAGATTTACAATAATAATTTCCTTTACTCCACATTCATTGACATTCAACCACTGACCCAGTCCAATGAATGTCACAGTAGTGTTGTTATTATAATGAATGTATCAAATGTGGCTGACTATCGCCATTCATGAATCGACTACTTACAAGATCGGTCGCATATTTTTGTTACGTCTTTTATGTAAATCATTTTAGTGAAGCCTGTACCAAAACAGGCCCGGGACTGTACAGCGCAGTGGACGCTTACGGCTGGCCCCCGGATCCATTCACTTGATTTGATAATTGTTTAGTTTTTGCAATGTCTATTTTCTGTCTTGTCCGCAGGGTTATCTTGTAGATTTTTTGTTTTGCGTGTAGTGCAGTCCTCCTGTCGATTCAAATATTTAAATTATTTTTCTGGCACATTTATAACATACTTTAATTTGTAAGAAATGAAATTAAATGGTGTTGTTACTGCTTATACACTGATCTGATAAGAAAGAGGCCATGGGCATACGTACGTACAGTGATCTTTTACGTGCACGATAGTCGATAATGTATACACCGAACCTTGGTTTGTCGTCACATGCAAACAACTAGACAGCTGTCCTTGTCAGGCCCTCTTTCCTGCCCCTCTGAGCCTCTTAGTCTTACAACCAATGCTGGGTTTGAACACGCGACCTATTATGCTTTTGTCTATGAAATGTAATTTTCCAAAAAACTATTATATTTGTGTTATTGAAAATTGAATTTTAAAAATGTGACAATTTAGTATTGTGGAACAATGAAAATTGCAATTTGTAAAACTAAAATATGTATTTTGAACTGCTGACATGCAGTTTGTATTTACAGTGAACACTGCATGAAATACTAATACTAAATTGGCAACGTTATCCTTCCATACACATAGGCCTACAATACATTATAAATAAATACTTATCAGTCTAATAGTATAAGGAATTGTCTTGTTACCGAAATTAATATTTTTGCTTTTCACTTTGGACTGAACGGTCAAATAATGTGACTGTCACAACACAGTTTGATATTGCAATTAAAGGGAAAAACTATTAAATTCCAGATGAAAGTTGCACTCAATGAGTCATTGTTCTAGGAGCACGATGACTAAATACTGGGTGAATCTGCGATCCCTGCAACCATCTCTGTGATGGATCAATACTTTTGATGACATGTCATTTCTGCGCCTATACCATTGGGAACTAAAAAAATAGTTTCCAATTGATCATATACTGGTATTATTTAATTTCTTTGCAGACTGTTTTATTGTGTGTTACACATGTGTGCCATTCAAATATGAATGCGTGCCAATCGAAAGTTTATAAAATAATCTCTATGTATCGGTAGGCAACCCGCAGTACAAATCTAGCCCAGGACCCCACTCCATTTTAAGCTAGGCTTTGTCGATAGCCACGTTAGTAACATAAATAACTCTCTTTCTAATTGAGCTAGAATGTTCAAACTTTGTCTTGGTGTTCATTAGGTCAATGCCCTGATGGTGTGCGAAGATGAGCAATTTATGTTTAGGGTAAGCAGAGATAAGCAATTTGATTGGTTTATGCTTTGGAACATGATAATTTTAGTTCTAATTAAGTGAGAGCGATGAAACTTTTTGATTTTATTCCTCAGCACTCAGAGTAGTGAAACAAGTATGCATTATTATTTGCTAAGTTGGACAGATTTTAATTAACCAGTGTGCTGTCTTAAGTACCGGTATAACCATATATTATACACTTAGGGAAACACATACTGCACACTATGTACTGAAACAATAAATTAATATTCTGTTTATTTTCAGACTTCCTGATGAAGATATAGAATCTCTAACAGGTGGAACTCTATCACAAGTTGAAGAATTGATAAAACAACATGAATTTGAAACATCGTCAAAATATATTTGTAAAAAAAGGGATAAAGATTTTGGAAAAGAAATTATGGAAATGGGTAGGCTACTTTAGAAACTTTGTTATGGTTTTAATAGTATATTATTTAAGCTTTTGATAAAAAAGCAGGTCATTCTTGCTATAATAGTTAAAAAATAAATAATGAAGAATGAAAGTATTGAAAATTTCATTCAAATTACTTTATTCTGGGCGAAGTTATGACTAAAAATGTACATGGAACGTCGATCATTTTTTAACGTAGCAACGGAACTTGAAATCCTAGACTAAATCTTGATAAAACATTTTATCCTTAAATTTTTAAATGTCGCAGGTGTTCAAATCCATTTTAATCGTGGGCATCCGATGTTCTAAAGAATTGATTATATAGACTGACTGATCATGTAAATATTGTCTGATATTTGAAGCTAGATAAAAAAAACTTACATAATGCATCTTCAATTAAAGAAAGATCATGCATGTACATATGGTACAGAGTTATTTTTGGTACATGTTTATGAGCACTTGTAATTAAGTAGCAATGAAATCTTTTTTTGGCCCAAACCATAAAGTTTTTTATAACAAGTTTATTATTTTTCTTTTAATTAGACTTACAGACTCGAGCTGTGAGATTCTGCGACACACAAGAAAACGCCTGTCCACCGATTCCCTTTGATGGCATTCCTTTCATAATAATAGGAAAGAAGATATTAGAGTGCCATCAAGGGATAGATCATGATCTTAAATATAAAGAGAAAAAAAGACTGGAAAAAGAACTTTTACATGTAAGATACCCAATCTGGTTAAAATACAGATCTATATCATACAAGCAGCTTTTGACCCTACGGTGTCAGACATTTGATTAACCAATCAGCATTGATGTTACTAGTGGATAACCCACAGCTCCGTGCAAAAAACTGCCTAAAGCGCTCCGTAACAGACAGTTTCATTGGCTAATACCTCACACCATTCAGAGCACGTCAATGATAACAACTGTTCCAGATCCTAGTGTAGTAAAGACAAGTAAAACAGAATTTTGAACTATAAAAACGAAACTAAATATGATCTGTGTTTTAATCAGATTGGTAAAAGAGACCCATTTCCTAAAGATATTTTCCAATAAAACATAAAATCTAATAGGGTTAAAAACTTACAATATTCAAGATTTTATTTTTGCTTGAATTTGGGGCACTTTAATGGATATCTTGAACAGTTTTGTATATATTGTGAATTGTGTTTTTCAGAAAGATGATGAAAAATTCCAAAAAAGGAAGAAAAGGCACCTGGAGTCCAAAAAGAAATCATGTCCAGCATTTATCAAAATTCGGCATATTGTTAAATTCCCAGATTTTATGGTGAGTAACAAGCAATATTGTGTTTATGTTAAGGTCCTGTGTACATATTGGCGTGCATGTAAAAGATCCCTTGGCAGTAGAAATTCGATATATGAGTAAACTGTATGTCGCCGCCCGAAATTCGATATAAGAGTAGGCTGTAGTGCCGCCGCCCTGGCAATATTTCCCCTCTTGGCACACTGTATGGCGTATGCCCGTTTTCATAGAGGTCACAATTTTAAACCGATTTTGATGAAACTTGACATGCATGTTTATAACCCAAAGATCTTGTTTCCTTTTGATATTTGCGCCCATCGGATCGTCACTTCCTGAATTATGGCCCCTCATTGTACGGAAAACCATTGTTATTAGCTTGTGGACCCAAAAGAGGTCACAAATTTGATCAGATTTTAAAAAAATGTTTGAATATATCACCGTTACATCGTAATGTAGGTTGTGTTTGAATTTCGTGACAATCAGACAGAATGGCTGCCACTTGTATGCGAATAGTGTATAAATATGGTATATCAAGGTTTTGGACCCTAAGATCTTGGTTGTGTCGATATTACCTGTTAAAAGAAAAAAAAGTTTCCTGGATGAATTTTATTTATTTCAAGCATTACCAATTCTTGTTGGATGGCATAATTAATTTAAAAACAATAGAATAGAGAGAAAGAAAGAGAGAAAAGGGGTTTAACAGCCACTCAACAAAAACTAGGTTATATTTGTTAAGTTCAGGGGTCAGTTTCACAAAAGTTCGTAACTTTAAGAATTAAAACTACATTAAGAAAAAATTACGAAAAGATACAAATTATTTACGTCGGTTTCACAAAGGCGAGCGTAAGTTTTTTCTTAACATTTTTCTCGTAATCCTTTTTCGTAAATACGTCACGATATATATAAGAAATATATCATGTGGTCGTTTATGTTTCAAAGGGTTAGGATGAAATCAAATATAATGGCTATAATGCCGACGTACGAACCGTGAAAATGTTTACAGAAGTTGAATGAAGTTAGGTAACATGACGTCAAGACCATTCGTGACGTGTTTACGAAAAAAATACGAGAAAAAAGTTGAGAAAAAACTTATGCCAGCCTTTGTGAAACCTGCGTAAATAATTTCTTAACGTAACTTTTTTTCTTAAAGTTACGAACTTTTGTGGAATTGCTATTCAATATTTAACTTCTTAAGACAAAATAAACAGTTTACCATTGGTACACTAATTGTGTACCATAATACGTTTCAGCGCCATTTGTAACAAGGGACTCAAAGAACAAAGCTAGGCATAGTCCACAAGCCATGTCAAATGATGACAGCATATTTTATCTAGAGAGAATGCGTAATACATACTATCGGTGTAGACTGGAATAACTAGACGCTAGAGATTACCATTCAATTGAGACTTCGGGCGTATTTCGTTGAACATAACTGATTAAAAAATTACCATAGAAACCGCAACGATTGAATGTAAATCAGTTTATATACATTTATATTACAATATTATATGCTTTGCAACCCGGGGGGTGGGATGGCCTAGTGGTCTAGAGTGCCGCGCTTCGACCTCTAGTTGGCAGGTCACCTCTGGCTTGCGGCTGTGGTTTCGAGCCCTAGTGTGAGCGTTTGTGACATGGAGATAGGGGTGCCTTCTCAACCTCGTGGGTTTCCTCCGGGCACTCCGGTTTCCTCCCACTGCTAAAGACCCCTACGCACAACCGAATTATTGAAATAAAATTAAAACCATATGTAAGTCTATTTCTCTCTATCATTTCAGATTAATAAAGATTGTAAAAAAAGAGAGAGAATGAAGATAAGTACACAGATAAAAGAACAACTAAGCCAACCCACAATACAAATGCAACATCAGTTCATAATATTATTGCCTGAGGAAAATGATCATCAAAACCATTTTAAAGGGGAGGTAATTGTACGATTTCATTTATATCAATATCAATATTAATTTTGTTTATTCATAAAAATTAATGTGGACATATTTTTTAACCTCATTTAACCCTTTGAACCCTGGCATTTATACCTTAAATCGCCCTCCCCCCTGGCACATGGGTGAAAATTTGACAATTTTTTTAGTGACGAAATATAAAATTGCTCATCATCCAAAGTGCCCAAAAACAGTTATATTCTGCAAGTAAGGATCATGTACTTCCAGCAAAAACAGTTCTGAAAAATACATTTACATGTATGATTTTTCATCTGTCATCATAGTTCCACAGTCCCCCACCCCCCTGAAAAGTGCAAAACTTAAATTTCAATAAACACAAACATTTTTTCTCAAAAATATGTCATAATAAACATTATTTATGTCCTCGTCACCACTCCCAAGTATTCTAGGCTGTGCCTGGTCTACTTTTGCACGTCTGTTTGCCATTCAGAAATATTTGTGAAGAAGAGAAAGCCCTTGCTGTAGACGACACATTGTAACAGGTGTTCTGATTAGTCTAAACTTGTACGAAATTTAAGTGAGTTATACCAAAATGTCACAAAGAGAAGAGGGGATAGGCCTTGCTACACACACCGCACATTCAGACTGGAATTCCCCACGCGTCATTCTTGGCCAGAAAACCAGCCAGCCGGGATATAGACCTTATGATCTTGGTCGGTTTTCTGGCCAGTCGGGTTCAAAGGGTTAAAGAAGATTGATAACATCATGATTAACAGTGGGTTCTCTCAATTTCTTTTTCCTTTTAGGCATTACGGCTGGAACCTATTGATAAAGAAGTCTCCGAATCGCCGGTACCAACAAAATCAAGTTTGGAAATAGCGTCTTCCACTACATCTGATATCTGCAACCTGATAAAGAGTTTTTCACATACCTGCACCAACGTCAATGTTCTTCTTAAACTTAACCAAGAATTAAAAAGATCTTTAGATTTTTTAACAATGTCATCAGACCTGATAGACCATTTTGTTATTGAAGATAATGAGTTTACCTACATTGGATCAACGAATACAATGTAAAATGAGCTTATATAAGAACCTCCGTTTCTGTGTGTAGTGTCACTCTGTGATTAAGGCGTTGGCCGAGAAGGTTCCTTTGGATTTCTCAACATGGTTTCCCCTTGTCACTTGTCAGTGTTTTAGATTGAGGGTCCGGCGAGATACAGTGCCTATTCATTTAGATGGAATGAAAAGATGTGTACGCAAAAGAACCCTTGAGAGTTGGAATTTGACAATGTGTAGGAGGAAGCACCACTGTCTGGGCAAAATGTCAGTGTTGTGGATGGAGGGTCCGGCGAGATACAGTGCCTATTCATTTAGATGGAATGAAAAGATGTGTACGTAAAAGAACCCTTGAGAGTTGGAATTTGACAATGTGTAGGAGGAAGCACCACTGTCTGGGCAAAATGTCCCTCATAGCACACTGTATTAATGTCTTTATTTGCAATAGTTGATGCAAAAAAGGGTTCGATCAAGAAAAGTCGAAATTAGACCCTATTTCATTTCCTTATATAGTTTTAAACAAGGTTAACTATTCATTGTTCTTGACATATTTGCATACTTATGATTATTGTTATATTATGAATTTGTAATAAACTACAGAAAAAACGCTAATTATTTATTTGGGCAACATTTGGAAGAGTATTTTATTAACATTATCAAGCCAAGTGGCCTCTGAATATTAAAACAGTATCAGCTCCTATCCAATGTAATATTTTTGTTTTATTTAGGTTCAAATTCTATTTGTTTCAACAATAAGTGGGTGACCAATGACATCATATACTAGACCATCTTCAATCTGGTGTTCTCTGTGAAGAATACAAAATAGGCACGAAATCAACATATCCCAATCACCAGATCATATTTTTATACATCCACATTTAAGTGTGGGCATATTATGTTGTCATCCTGTGTCATGAGAGGATGAACCCTATGGATATTCAACATCCTTGTTGCGAAAAAAACCTTTTGAACGCAATAGATGCTTTAGTTTTTAACAGATTTCTTTCAAATATCCTTCAAAGAATTCTGGTCATGAGAGAATGAACCGTATCAATATTCAATGTTTTGCAATTTTTCGAGTTCCCCTCCCTTTGCCAAAACCTTTTAACAGATTTCTTTCAATTGTTTTGGGGAAACATTTGGGTCACGAGATGAACCCAATTGACAATAAGTTTACCTTTTATTTTTGGGCGGAAAAAAGACAATGACTCACAAGGATAAATAGAAGTTCTTCCTTGTGAATTTCTTAACCACCATGGATCAAGAGGGAGGTTGGATGGTCGAATGGTTAACACATGCGCGCTGTATCATATAGCATTGAGTCAACTGGTGTGGTTTTGAATCCACAGTTGTACGTGACAAGGAGTAATATTGTCTGTCAAACCTTGTGGGTTTTCTCCGGGTCCTCCAGGTTTCCTCCCTCTGCTAAAGACACCTACATAAATTATTGAAATTAAATTAAACCATATGTTAATCCCGAAATGACCTGGTTTGCTTTGAGTGGACCTTAAACCCTGTTTCTCTTTCTCCATTATGTAATTTTTGGTAAATCAAGGACAAAAATTCTGTCAATTATTACCTAAAGTAATTAATACCAAGGAAATCCTCTCTAATAACTTTACTCTATTTCTAAAAGCCTGCAACAGAGCACAGGATTGTCGCAGAGTAGAATGCGACATTGATCACACTACAATTAGAACGACAAATTAACTTTTTTAATGTGTTTATTTGGATTGATTAAGAGTACATTGTAAGATAACAAATATAACAGTAGTATCACAGCTAATTTAAACATTTACCCAACATTTAATAGATTGCTACAAATATATTTAACAAGAGAAAAATACATAGAAAATAGTCTCCTGGACTTCTGAATACAGAGTAAAAAGTCGACTTGCATTTGAATCGGCAGGTCATATCAGTAAGCGACTTTAGATGTCACCTTCAGTCACTGTAGGCAATTATAATTTGTGCTCCCTGGTGGAGTTAATGAAAGACAAAACCACCAATAATATTACTGTAACAATAACCAATAACCTTAAAGCATCAAAACTGATATCAACAAGATGTTAAAGACACTATCTTCTAAAAATTTAAAGGCACTTAACCCAATATAAACATTGGCTCAACAAGCTGTAATTTCTATCTCAACTTTTTAAAAAGAAAAACCGGTAATATTTATGTTAAAATTCAACTCCTCTTACGAAAAAAGACATACTGTACTCAGAAAATACTGTCTTTCGAAACTGGAGCACCTTATTAAATTATTCTAATTGATAATTACTGTAAGGGGGCAAAACAGAGTTTTTGCAACCCGAGATCAAATGATGAAATTATCACTGGAAATATGAACACTTCAAATTTTTCATTTGGTATACAAACTGGTACTGATGTTTCAGACTTTGATCCGTTTAGGCTGCTAATACATAGGGGTATTTGGTATACGTTAAGAGGTTTACGCGAATACTTGTGTTCGAACAACAGGAATTTTGCTTAGTGGTTTACATTAGACTATATGCATATTGGGCATATGTACCGTATACCCCTATGTATTAGCAGCCTAAGTACGCCACTAATATATATATATATATATTGCAAGCCAGGTCCACATTTTTTAGTGCAACCTTTGTACCCTTAATAAATGCTTTGCTTTGAAAAACTATCAATTTGTATACATTGATTAATGAATGTTAATCTGCAGAGCAAATTATTTATATGAATCAGACCTAAAGAATACTATTATAATCAAACACAAGTAATGACTGGGTATCTACATATAATTATGCAAATTAAAATAAATATATTATACATTTACTAAAGGACTAGTTCTACATGATGTATGACAATAAAATGTGCACTAATAATATAATATTTAACTAGAAAAGGTTTCTACATTTGACACCTATTGACCCTGTAATGTTTAAAATGCTAGACTATACAATCTACTTTAAGATTACGATTTTGTAAAATCTGACCATGTTCTTAACAATAATTTTAAACAATATATACCCTAGATAAACATAATTTCAATTATTTGCTTTACATCAAATCTTTTCCTCATAGAAAACAACAAATAGTTCATTATAAGAACATATTTCCTGTTTTTCTAAAATCAATAAATCAAATCTTGATTTGTTCCAATCTGATGTTGATTACTTTTCCCTTTATTTTTCACCTTCCCATCAGACATATTTTGTTTCAAGAGGTATGGACTACATGAATGGGTATACAGGACTTTATTCTGTTGTGAATTATGGGACCTGATTAAGGATTTGAAGTAACACTAGTTATAAATAGAACATGAAGTTACAGAAAATGATTGTGATAGAAAGTATAATAGATTAAACTGTAAAATTTTAAAAAAGTAAACAAGATATTTATTCCTTACACCTATCGCATATAACTTTACGATAAATTTTATACTAACAGCATACCCGGCCACGTCTTGGGTCCAAACTTGATGACCTAAAACATTCACTGGGTCATGCTTTTTAATTTAATACCACATTATGTAGGGTTGAGTGTGGGGACGAAGTGTTATTTGCATGGGGCCGGTTGTTCAAAGCTCTGTTATCTGTTAACGATTCGTTAACTTTAACGGAGAGAAAGTTTGTTTCTGCAAAAAAGGGCCCGGAACATTCTGTGGTGCTAATTTTTCCTACAGATTTATGCTAATATAAAAAATAAAGTATTCATGGGAATCATGCTGGTTAATTTAATACAGTATAATGTTGGGGTAGATCGCGACAATTCAGCATGATGGGGCGAACATAGACATTGTTGATTTTATATGTTTTTACATGGATTCCGGACACCTATTCCATATAAGTTTTCTGCGATTTATTTTTCCTTTCAACTGCCTGATATAAGTTTACTGGTATTATCATATTTCTTTCACCTGTTTAAAGGGTCAATCCCGATAATGTTTTTGAGAAAAAAACTCTTTAATTTTGTGTTAAAATCCATTAAGATCCCATACCTTAGGGTCGAGCAACTAACTCAATATTTGTGATACGTTTTCAAACAACTTAAACCCACAGTCATCATCTTGAAATGGAGTCCGTTGTCCCAAACTGTATTATGCGGTGATTTGATAAAACCAGAGTTTTATTTTATAAAAATAATGTATCGGTGAAATTTGCCTTTCTCTATCATGTACGACATATGGGTTATTCATTGCATAACCCTCTCAAGTAACCGTAATCGGTTATAAGGTCACCCAACGAAACAATTGACCCGAAATCTTAAAAGGGTTACGTGTCCGGATTAGCTGTTTTAACGCTCACGTCCAAACGACTCAATATTTTTAGCTGAAATTTTGAGTCAGGGTATATACAACAGTCTTCTATATTTTGGTGTTTAAATTTCATACGTACTCGGGCTTTTATTTTTGAGGCTCTGTTCTATTCGGGACTGTCCCTTTAATATAAGTTTATTGGTATTTTTCCTTGCACCTACACCTATTGTAAGTTTACTTGTATTTTTGATTCCTTACTTCTTACTCAGAAGTTTAATGATATTTATTTGTAAAAACTAAAATGACATATGCTTTTAAATTCATTGATACATGCACAATGCAATCATTCAACCTTTTGTATTGTTTAATTAAAACTACCAGTTTTCCCCCAAAAAATGACCTGATGTTTATTACATTTAGAGCTCTTTCAACAAAGTTCAAAATGATGTGGTGGTTATATGCAAAAAATAAATATACATGACAAAAATAAATTAGGTTTAAAAATAGAAACTATGCCGATATGTCATTCCATTGAGAAAATTTCATAGAATCCCGACCATAGTCAATTGGCATTTCTCTTGTGTAATGATCATTATCCCATCCTCTAGCTATTTGTCTTCTTAAGGCAGTATAAGGCATGTGGGCTTTAGGTATAGAAGGCTGTGGAATAAAGTCTTCTTGGTTGTAATATTCACTGTGTATAGGTTTAGTGTTATAACTGAAGGCTGTTTTTGGTCTTAACATTGTAACAGCGGGCACACGACGTGATATAGCATGACTTTGATGGTGTCTTGGCGCTCGTCCCACAGTGTAATTATCACCGAGGTTCATATCTGTAAATTCAGAGAAAATATATTAAAAGTCAACATAAACTTTTCAGTTTAGTTTCTTTTGTTTCAAAATAAATTGTCGTTGTGTAGTTAGTACGACAGAATCTTTATTTTATTTCAGGTCATGTAAGATCAGATAAGATTTTATTTTATCGAAACATCCATTGAGGACAGCACATATATATAACCATGTCATAAATAACAATTTGTGATATTTGGTAACCCCCCCCCCCCCCCAAACAAACACAGGTTCATTTTTAAGATTGAAACAAAAGTAGGATCTGATAAGCTGATGAATTATTGATGAAAAAAGTTGATTGTTTGGAGATTTGATCAGACGATCACATCACACCACGGCAGTATGTATGATAGACAGATATTTATCTATTGACTATTCCATTATTGTTTCGTATTCCTGAAAACAAGGTTTTATAATATTGATAAATATAATGACATTATCAGGAACTTACCATCAACAGAATAACCTAATCTATGACCATGTTTATCAGAAAGTCTTAAAGGAGCATTAACTTCTGGTTCTGAAAAATAAATATCATACTTCAGATATACAGTATTTAAGTGTACAATATCTAACTATACAGAGGGAATCTGTTTAAAGCTGTAGGTTACAAGTATACTACCAGCAGAAATCTCCGTTTTCAGAAAAAAAACACCTCGAAATCTCCAGCCATTAACTTACAACTTGGAAAACGTGCCTTTTCTTATGCTGGTTCTTTTCTATGGAATAGACTACCACAGTCAATGAAACAATTACAGACTGTGGGCCATTTTAAATCTCAACTCAAAACTTTCTTATTTCAAAACCTAGATCTGTCAATATCAACAGAGCCTTAGAAACTGTTTTCTTCAGTATTAACGCGCCCTATAAATGAAGATATTATTTTTATTATCTAACTATACAAATCTTCACAGAGGGAATCCCAGTTAGTGCAGAAAAAGTAGGCCGTTAAACACAATTTGATTTCATTCAACAATTGTCCCATTGAACCTGCAAACATTAAAATACAAAGTAGGGAAAGAAGATGGTTGAGAATATGGATTCCTTTAAAAGCAGCCAGTAATAAGTACATATCAATTTAAACTTTAGCTATATAAAATATATAATTGTTACTTACTTTGTGTGTCGAATAATGAATCTTCTATAAATGAGTCACAGCTTACTCTGTAGTATTTATTATATGTACTGAAATAAATTAAGTTCCATTGAATTCTAAAATTTATTTGAGAAAAATCCTATTTTTTAAATGTAAAATCCAGTTACGCACCTGGACATAAGGCACTTTTAAATATATATTTAAAACGACTAAAATAGGCTCTTGCCACAGACATTGTCAGGCTTGCTAGTTAATACTAAATTCTAACCAAAACCAATCTTTCTTCCTACCTTCTTACACTTGGAATAAATCTGATTTTATTAGATCGAACAAATATTCCATGTTTGTCCATACACTGGAAATACCTCCTTCCGATATATGTTCCATTGTGATCTCCAACTGAAATATATACAATAATCATAGGTGAGTCAATGCACACTTATAGCCTACTGACTGAGTTACAAAGTCTTCATCAAACATTATTCCAGAAAGAATTTTAAAATTTTCTTTTCATTTTATACATTCAATAACTTTAATCCATTCACTTGATTTGATAATTGTTTATTTTTTGCAATGTCTATTTTCTGTCTTGTCCGCAGGTTTATCTTGTATATTTTTGTTTTGCCTGTAGTGCGGTCCTCCTGCACTTACTATTATTAATAAATAAATAAGCCAAACAGTGACTCCTGATGTTCCAAAAAAAAAACAGATGACACTTATTAATTACTTGTACAATTATATTTTAATAAGCATCAAACAATCCAATCATTACTCTACTAATAACCTAAGCTATAAATGCTTATCAAACTTATAAAAGTCAAGGTACATGTATTGATGTAATAAAAAAATATAAAGTTTCATCATCGCCATCTGAGTAGACGTAGCCATGCCCTTATTTTATGCTAAGTCCAATCTTATTTTTTACTGGGAAAATTCCCAATCTTAACAACAATTTCTGTTGTATATTCTTTCTTTTATCATTGAATGTTACCAGTATCATTTTTTTTGTGCCCATGTTAGGCTATGTCTAAAGTCTAACTGATAAAAAAATGTCCTCCTTAAAGAAATGTTTCTTCAACAGGTATGAAACCAATCAAAACTACCAGGAAAAAAAAATTCCCAAAATAATATACTGGTATGTATTTTTGAGTCTACATGTTTAATTTTAAACAGTAAATCTGAAAATCAATTATTGTTTATGTAATTTCATATTATACGGTACTTCATTTAAATCATCTTGAATAAATTAAAACAAAACAGATGACCCAATTATTCTTGACATAATTTTAAATAATATATATCAGTTTTTTTTCTCTTGGATAATTTACTATATTATATTGATATTATAAGTGTGTGTAAGCACTTAATTCTTGGGTAGTTACCAGGTCCATTGCAGCATTAATCTGTAATAATCTGTCAAACCTGTCAGTTATAAGAATTACATTACAGATTATTACCAGCTTATCTAAGGATCAATTCTTACACATGCACTAAAGATTAACTGGTTAAAGGATTAATCATATTGGGTTATGCTTAAGCTCAATTCATGCATTAAAAACCTGCAGTGTGCAAATAAACACTTTGTGGTTGATTAGATTCAGTCTGTTCTGTGGTATATAATACAATAAGACTTAATCAGTACCAGTAAACACTGTTGATGGAATCGTTTTATACCCCTTTAAATATCGGAAAATTGACTAATCCATCACTCCATTTTGTACATGCCATGCACACAATGAAAATATTTATTTCATAGACCAGCATAGACTAATGAAATGAAATAGGAGATTTATTATTTCACTTTTCTGCGGCTTAAACCAGAAATCAATGTCATGCAGTGTGCAATGAGAGAAATTTGTCCTTGATTACAACTTGGGCCAACTGATATTTCCTTCTTTTACTGTTAAAAAATGATTAGGGTACACTTCCACAGGATCTCATTTTTTTGTATCATGCGATTAACAAGATACTAATTCAATTTTATTAATATTAATGGTTTAATTAAAACTTTTCAATATAGTAGAATATTTTGATATATGAATTATCAATCATACAATTCTTTAATATTTTGCTGTTGCTATTGACAGATCGATTGATTATTTTACTAGTGAAATTATAACTTAAGTTAAAAACAAACTTATCAATGCGGGGATCCATGATATCTATTAATTTAATAATTGATGTAGATGGCTTCTTAAATTCATGTACCGGTAAATAAAGGCAAAATACAGAACATTTTATCATTTAATTTCAATGTATTTCTATTGATCTTATTATGTTTATTAAAGAACTTACATCTTTCATCTAATGCTACTCCTACCCAATCTCCCTTTCTAGTAATAACACATCCTTTATATTTTACAACGCCTCTACAAATTATTCCTTTCCATAAAACTTCTACAGGCTGTCCTTCGTTGATGTTTAAAAACAATACCATTTTGATAATCCTTGAAATAGCACAGAAATTGGATACTTATAATGTTCGCTGAACATGTGCTTACACGCTAAAATGTTCAGCGGTTCTTTACATATGCAAATCAAAATGTTAATGAAGCTGTCATTCGCTTATCAAACGGGCACCTGCAACCTCCATATTGTTTACCTTACGTCACATCCGTTTCTAGGAAAATAAACATAACGAGAGTTTGCGAGGTTTTGTGAGACTTCAAATCCAATATGGAGTAAGTTTTGGAGAAATTTTAAAAAACTTACAAACAAATGCAATGATAGACATCTAAATATTTCAATACTCCAAAAAAAAGATGAGAGAAAACCTAACAGATTATAGAAGCCAACAACTGTACAATCGTTGAAAGTAGGCAAGTGCGCAGTCCGAAACAAGCTAACCCCAATAAATAACAAATGTTCATGTTTGGAACTTCATTAGGCCTAATCCAACAAGTTAGATGTTACTCTTTTGATATGCTGACAACGAAACCTCTAGACACCCTGGAGTACATTAGGCCTACATGTTGATGTTTATGAATTTTCAATGCAATGTCTATCTATATGGGGCTTGCTAGATTCAAAGTCCAGAACGTTAGAAATTGACAGAATTGCAATCGAGTGACGCGGAACTCAGTCCTGTCACAGTTCTGTGAATCTGTCTGTCCTGACTACGGAGGTGGTATGAGTAGAATTGTCAAGTAATTTAACACAACACGTACAGGTTAAGGTTTCGGCTGCATAGTGATAGTCATAGTGCATGATGATTCGCATGATGATTCAAATGATTGATAAAATTAAATTGATTGAGATATTTACTTATCCATTTGACGCATTCGTTGCAGCCCAAATAACCCCTTTTCACATGATTGTCACTATTTTGGGGATTGAGAGAATTCAATTCCTGAACGTTCAATCGAGTAGCCATATAAGTATAGTATCATATAATCTACCGGTAGTATGTCCTACCCTACAGCAAATCAAAATGTATAAAATGCACTCAGCACTGTCTGTTTTTGATTTCAGCGCACAATCATAAAACTGTTTCTGCCAGAATAGATATCTGGCACATGGTCACTTCTAGCACTAAAATAGTACTCTTGCCAAAACTGGTTATGCGACACATAATGACATCATATTATACATTTCTGACTTGATTGTTTTGCGCTATTTTCGACATCACTTTAGCAAAATGCAGGACATGCCTGTAACAAAATTTGATTTTTGACATCATGTTGTTTCATTTAATTTTATGAATAAAGATCCTTGTTACATGGATAAAACTATTAAAACCATTTAATTGATTTACAATTAGCCCAGATTACATGTAGGTGCATAGTAGGGCTTTAAAACCCCATTTCATTCATTCATCTATTGTTTTATTCTTACACGCAACATGTTTGCAAGGAACTTTCAGATTTTCATAATATTATGAAAAATAATATACATTTGGCCATAATTTTGATTATGTTTTTCAGATCAACAGGATTGGTACATGTAATATGCAATTGACATAGTAAAATAACTATTAGGATTTGCATTTTCATGGTATAAGAAAAAAACATCATATATCCACAATGTCTCGTCCAGGCGATAAAGAAGGGAAGGAAGCAAAGGTTGTTGGCAGTTTAACGATGGAATCAATGAAAGCGATATCAGAATCTGTAGCAATACATGGTATAGCGGATCAGGCAGCAGGTTTTTTAGCAGATGATTGTACATACAGAATGAAACAAATAGTACAGGTAGGATGTTATAGAACATTATATAACCTTTTACACATAAATATTCGGGCGGGAGACCGAATATCCCTGTCACGTACAACGATAAAGTTCTTGGCCTGATATGGGATTGAACCCTCGTTGTTATTGTCTCAATGGGTTGTTGTTGATTTTCGTGTGTTTGTAAATGTCCTGCCAACAAGTATGCCGAAAATCAATTTTCTGCTGCATTATGTTTTGCCAGCACTTCCAGTCAGTCAAATGATTGGTGCGTTTTCATTGCGTCCATACCAGATGGATATTGATTCAGAAAACCACATGCACATACAAGTAGACAGCCACATCAACAAACAATTTGGAGAGTTATTTTTTGGTTTCCTGCCTTTTATTTGTTGCAAGCTCTGACTTTTGTTATTTTTGTAGGAGTCAATAAAGTTTATGCAGCATGGTAAAAGAAGAAAACTAACAACTAATGATTTTGATATGGCATTAAGAGTTAAAAATATTGAGGTGAGTATATTAATAAATTAAAATCAAATTGGGTTTAACATCCTACTGTCCTGCACTGAGTGGGCGAATGAAGACGAGCATATGCATTACAGTGTGCTATGAGATAAATTTTGCCGGACAGCGAGGCTACGACCTATTCTTATATCAAATTCCAACTTGATTTTTGATCCCATCCAAAAGACTAGCAAACTGTCTTGTCAGGCCCTCTGTTTTGCATCATTGACAAGGGGAAATCACACCAGAAAATATTGATAAACTTTATCAGCCTACACTAGGAGCGAACCCAGAGGTGAATATATAAATACACTATTACTTTCATTTTAAGTAACTTCCATGGAAACAGAATTGTCAATATATTATTGAAACAAAGAAAATTACATGTAGAAATGTCATCTGATTTATTTACTATTTGATTTACTAAATTCTAATTTCTTTTTTCTTGCAGCCTTTGTATGGTTTTCATTCACCAGATTTAATACCATTTAGATTTGCTAGTGGTGGAGGGAGAGAACTCTATTTTAACGAAGAAAAAGAAATGGATTTACAAGAGATTGTTAATACTCAGTTACCTAAAGTACCGTTAGATATTGCCTTGAAAGGTACCCTATGTTTAATTTTATATATTTAGAGACAATAGAGAAAGCATTAAAAATAGGGTGATGTTTTGGGTGTTGCCATGAAACTTAAGGATCTTTTTAGCCTGGTTTCCAGTTGTAATGCCTGTTGGGAAGTTAAGATGGAGAGGGAGAAATGAGGTTCAACATCCTCTCGGCACAAACTAACATGGTTCAATTTTATATCAATAATCGTTTGCGGCAAGGGATCTTTAGCAGTGGGAGGAAACAGGCTGACTATGAGGTTGGACAAGCAACCCAACTCCTTGTCACGTACAACCAGGAAATCGAAACCATGACAGACCTTATGATTAGCATTCGGACATCCAACCCCTGGGGTTGATAAGGGAGCTGTGTCTAGTCTTTTGGATTAGACATGATATCAAGATGACATCAAGTGTTGATATTGTCAAAAATGTTTAATAACTCTTGGCTGTTGGAATTCTAAGAGGAACCTATTTTGGCAATTTCATATTTCTCTCTTTTTATGCAAAGACATAAATTGTAACAGCTTAATCATATCATAGATAATCCTGGTTGTGCGTGGCAAGGAGTAGGGTTGCCTGTCCAACCTCGTTGGTTTTCTACGGGTCCATGCGCATGCAAATTATTGGAAAAAAATAAACCATATGTTAGTCTCAAAATGACCTAGTTTGTGTCGAGTGGATGTTTAAATAACCCCATTTCTCTCTCTCTCTCATATCATAGATAAGAAAATAATTGTTAGACTTGTCTTTCATATAAAATATTTTTTCCATGCTTCATATTGCATTGTGGTGTTTATAGCACATTGGTTATGTATTGATGGAGAACAGCCAGCTATACCAGAAAACCCACCACCTGCTACTAAAGAACAACAAAAAGCTCAAAGTTTAGACACAACTATTAAAAGTCAAATAGATAAAGTTAATAAACCAAAAACTAGCGGAGAAGGGAAGTCCAGATTAAAACTTAAAGGTGCTGATATGGTTAAATTAAAAAATATCACAACGCATGAATTATCAGTGGTGAGTTGTTGATTAATTACTTATAATAATATTTATTATTTGATATTAATGGTAATTGCTTTTGTTGGATTAAAATATACATTCCTTCAGAAGTTATTTAGGTCACTTTTTGGACCCACAAAATCTGAGAATATAATGTCTCTGAAGACCAGAAGAAATAAAATGGTATGCATCCTGAAATATATTGGATAACAGTAGTATTTCTGGTGGTCTCGGTCACCCAGAACCTCATAGCCTTCAACGTACATGTACGGATGGTCTGGGACCGTTGTCAATGTTTGACGTAAAGTCCATTGCCCATGCATAACCAGGAGTTTGGTTTTTAATGTGGTTGATTATTTAGTATCTTTTGCCAGTCAAATTACGAGTTGCACCCCTTCCCATAATAAATCCCATAATTATTGATAAACAAATATGAATCGTGACGACAAATTAGGCTTAAATTTAAAAAGATATGTCCCATGAATGGGGAAATTTTACAATAAAAACTTTAAAGAGTGTTGGATATTGAAATGAAATAAAATAGGGTTTAACCTCCTACTGTAAAGCATTACAGTGTGCTATGAGGGAATTTTGTCCGAGCAGCGACGCTATGGCCTACTCTTATATCGAATTCCAACAGCCAAGGAATCTTTTACGTGCACACCAATGTGTGTACAGGACATCTGCTTTTCGAGACAGCTGTCCTCGGTTCTGCATAACTGACAAGTGGAAGCCATGTTGGAAAATCGAGATAACTTTCTAAGCCAATCCAGGGATCAAACACTCGATCTCCAGGCTAGCGAGCTAGCACCTTACTCACTTATCCACCTGATGCTTGTGTTGGATATTGAACTGGCATGCTATCAAATGGAATTTTTGAAATGACATTCTTAAATTAATTTCATGGGCGTAACACCTTGTTTTAAGGGGAGTTACATCCCTTCGACGTTGTTTTTGATAATGTAAACGAACTGATAATCTAGCTACTGACCTATTCTCAAATGTCGACAGTGCATCCAGACTAATATTCGTAGAATACTTTTCTGTATGATAGAGACTATATATTTCTGTCTGTCAACCAGTAAAATGGCAGCCATTTGAATACAAGACACAAGATGAGTTAACATGTGTCTATCTGTATATGATATAGATATTGAAATAAAATTGTGTAATATATTTAGTCCTAAAATGACTAAGTGAATAATAATTCATTTCTTTCTCGTTCTATTGAATATATGTCAATGAAAATCAGACTGTCAATACAAACTGTATAGCTTAAATTTGATTACAAATTCTAATGATTGTAGGTACTAATGATTTTTTTGGCGGTGAACTGTTATAAATTAAGACAGTTAATTGAGTAAATAATACTAACATTACAATACTTTATGACAATATAAATATTATTACAGGAACAACAGTTATATTATAAAGAAATAACCGAAGCTTGTGTTGGATCAGATGAAACTAGAAGATCGGTAAGCTATACAGTACTTTACACTATATGATACAGGTATCTCCATATCCAGTTCTCTCTAATGAGTTAAAAAAAAAACCTGCTAAAGAATAATGTGTTAAATACAAACTTATGGAAAAAGAATTAGGCAACATTTCAAAGAGTATTTGAGGGGGGGGGGGTCTAGTGGTTTAACATGTGCATTTGAAATCTAAAGGTCCGCCATTAAATGATTTTGCGAGATTTCGATTCCCGTCTTACACATGATGAGGAGTAGGATCACCTGTCAACCTCATGGCTTATCTCCAGATCAGGTGGCTAGATTTCGATTCCCTGCTAACACATGATGATTAGTAAGTTCACCTGTCAACCTCATGGCTTTTCTCCGGATCCTCCTGAAATAAAATTGTTGAAATTAAATTTATCCATATGATAGACCTGAAATGACCTAGTTTGTGTCAAGTGGAGGTTAAACCCTCTCTCTCTCTCGCTCAAAGAGTATTCTCTCCACATAAGAATAATCAAATGTTTAGTTAAAAAAGTTTAATATATTATCATTTACAGTTACTTACCTCTATATAACATATCAACTTGTCGGGGGTAAATTAATAAAATGTGTTCTGTTAGTGTGATTATAATCAGTGCTCACTCTGGGTTCCATTTTTTTTCCGCCAATTTTAATTTTTATTTTTTTAGTCATATATTTCTTCCGCCAAAAAAAGTTAAAATTTTCAGTAATTTTTATAACATTTTTATTTACATTTATACTGTACATAGTCTATTACAAATTACAATATTCTTTTCTGCTTTGCAGAAGCACATTTTTTGAAGGATTTTTTAAAATCAGGGGAAACCACCTTTCTAATACTGCTGAGTAGCCAACCATTAAATTACAGAGCGTATTGGTTTTAATGAATTGCGGTATTTGTTTTTTTATATAAATAATGTGTCTACTATATCCTCTTTCACGTTCTGCAGTTGTAACAGGAATTGTGAGCAAACGCTTACTAATATCACAAACAGTTTTGGAAATATGTCGTCTTAGGTTAAAGGCAAATTTACAAATGGCAGTAATAGTAGATACATCACATAAATCAGATAATTGAACATAATTGTGAAATGCCATGACTTCTTCGGACAAGTTAAGGGTATCTAATTATAACAAATTCACATACTGGTAACTTCAGTAAGAAATATATCAAACAGTCGTCATAATTTCAAAAATCCCAAACGAATCGACCGAGGATTGTTCACCGACACCGTGTCCGCCATTTTGAATATATACAATCCATAAAAAAACACAGATTCGTATTGAAAACAAATAATAAAATCTTTTGTCTCTTAATTAGTTTATTACTTCTCTTACCATATATACTTATCAACACTAATCCGAGATTGATCAAGAGACAAAAGATAGGTCTGTTGATACCTAATTGATTGTTAATTGACTCACTGTCATTCAACCAAGCGCAATAGACCGTAACTCGTCTATACGGTGTAGAAATCAACGCTTTGTCGTTATGACTAGAAAAAATGATTGCCAAAGGTAAAAAAGAATCGCCATATAGGAAAAAGTTATCGCCAAAAAATCCGCCAGATTGAATATTTTATCGCCAAGATTATATTTTTATCGCAATTGGCGATCGACAGCGTTAGCGCTGATTATAATGATTATATAAGTCAGTTATTTCTATTATAGGAAGCATTACAGAGTTTAGCTACAGATCCTGGTTTACATCAGATGTTACCTAGATATAGTTCTTTTATATCAGAAGGGGTAAGTTTTACATGTAATTATGACATGAAATTAATGTAAAACAATCAATAGTCCGGGTCACTTAAAGGCATAATATGTTATGATATAATCGCGATTCCCAAGGCATTTGTAATGTTTGTATTTCATTTTTGCAGGATCAAGTCCCTTATTTACCATTATTAGTCCCAACTTGACCTTGCTCTTACAGAGTGGTTTAAAACCCATTTTACGAAGAAAAGGAATTTAATGTCTAGTCAGCACTATTGTCATAACTCCCGTCAAAAGGCAAAACCTAGTAACTCACTCTTTTCTTATTTTAAGAAAACAAAAGAAAACGTAATGAATGAATATTAAACTCCAGCTCATCCATTGATTTGACTCTTATTGATAATTGAGTTACTAGGTTTTGCTGTGGTATACTAAGCAAATGAAGGAAGTTGGTAAGTTGGACCATGCTTACAAAATCAAAAGATTGGAATATCTAGTACAACAACAGGAAGCACATACCTAGTAACTACAAATTTGGTCCCAAATCAATTTTGATTTTAAAAAAAGTGAGTTACTAGGTTTTGCCTTTTGACGGGAGTTTTAGAGACTAACATAGTTTGCTGAACAGTGACTCTCTCTCAAAGTTTTTCCTAATATAGAAATTATGATGTGTTATTTGAGAATTATTCATTATTAAGTGTATTTGTTTTTATATTATACAGGTGAAGATTAATGTGGTCCAACATAATTTAGCTTTGTTAATATATTTAATGAGAATGGTTAAATCATTGATGGACAATCAAACACTCTTCTTAGAAAAATATGTAAGTAATAACTCAGGAATTAAGCCAGGGGCCATCTGTGATATTTTCTTGGTGGATAAAACTGGTTAATTCCATGTCAGAGATTTCAAGAAATGTTTATCCATCTCTGAGTAGTACAATGCAAACGTAGTTGATACTGTTTTGTTGGATTATTGATGAAAAGTTTCCATATTCCAGTCTAGTGAAAACACCATCGTACTCGTACAGTAAGCTTCTGTCAGTGTTTTATTCTTTCTGTAATTCATATAATATCCAAACAACGGCACTACGTTGGTCCTTGAGGCGATCGACTTAAAAATAATTCCAGCTAATTTAATAACACTATAAATAGAATATTTATGCAATATGCAAATACGGTTGCTTATACGTGCTGTTATCCAATAGCTATTGTAAATTTTCCCGGGTTGAGCCTTCTTTAACCAATGAACAATTCGATGCGCATACAGCCATCATGGATATTATATGAATGACAGAAAGAATAAATCGATGACAAAGTTGTATTAGTGAATATTTTTAAAATCTTTTTTTCTATTAATTGTAACCATATATATATGGCTCTCGGTAAAGTAGTAATTTGTAGTAAAATCTAAATTTCTTGTGTTATTAAACACTCTGTTCATTTCTCGACAACGTCCGAGAAAATAAGGTCTTGTATAAAAACTAAACCCCTTCCAAAAGTAGACGATCGATGTCAAAACTAGAACGGTTTCTAAATCTACACAGTAGCACAAACTGGACGATTTTTGATGAATCTTGACGGTATTTGGCACATTCTTGACGTGTATTAGATTCTAGATGATAAGGGTAGTTTATTACCTTTTTTCGTAAAAACTTGTAGATTCCCGGTCCCTAGTGATATAATTATCTATTAAAGCTTGCTTTACTTAAGAAGTTTTTGATAGTCACATTGATCAGGACACAATTGAAAGGGAATTTCTGTATCTGAGTTAACTTGTGATCATTCCCGAATGGTTTATTATTTTGAGCTGAATCCACACAATGAGTTTCTGTACCATAGGCGTTTTTATCAACCACTGATTAGCCAAAGTGATTTGCATTCAATCAAATTTTCATCTTTAACGTCATCTCATTCAAATTGGTTACCCTAATTAACAAATTTATCGACCCTCGATTTCTGAGACGATTTATCAAATCGACAAATCACTTCAGGTGCGATTTGATCGGGTGATCACGTGTTTTTTTCAAATGTGTCCAGCTACAATAATTGTTTACAGCTAATCGGAGCATTTAACAAACTCTCCAAAGTACTTTGAAATCGGCTATAATGATGACAGCTCTACTAAATTCAAATCGATTTGGCAAGTTGATAAAAAAAAGCCTCTAGTTTCGTGAACAAGTATTTGTATCTTCCTCTTCGGAAAAAATTATGATAAATTGATACTGTTATTTTTTTTGCTTGTTATATTGATATATTTGTTGAATAGTGTTTGTTGAAACCATGTATGCTAGTAATAATGTTATATTTATAGTTACATGAAATGATACCAGGTGTTTGTACGTGTGTTGTTAGTAAACAGTTATGTTTAAGACCAGATGTTGATAATCACTGGGCTTTACGAGATTTTGCTGCTAGATTAATGGCACAAATCAGCAAGTAAGTTCTTTATAGATTTATAGTCATATTCAGTAAGAGTTTGGCTTTATAATTTCAATAACCAGATAATGTCAATGACTAGGTTTTTTTTAACTCCTTACTCACATAGTATCTCTTTTCAAAATTATGAATGAATTGTTTCTTTTATGTTGAACAATCAGATATTTCCACAATAGTATAGTCACCATTTTGAGGAGAATTGAATATGCATTTTCAATTTGATTTGATTAAAATTAAAATATACTTGGTTATTTTATAGAAATTTCAGTACAAATACAAATAATATACAAGCCAGAACAACGAAGATGTATACACAGGCTTTACGAGATGAGAGATCCGCTTTAGCTACTCAGTATGGGGCTGTAGCTGGATTGGGAGAATTGGGAGCCGAGGTAGGATTACAGTTTGACACGCATGCTTTAAAGGGTGTATAGCTCTTGAATTAGAAAAAAATAAACCACATATTAATGTAATGTGAATATATGTAAAGTGATTTATATCCAATTTAAGAAAAAAATAGTGTAATATTGTAATTTAATGGTCCTTGCGACCATATTGTATCTTTAACTAATTATTTGGTGCACACCTTCTAAAGAGTCCAATCACACATACTTCCCAAACAAAATGACGCTGCTTGTACACAAATAGTGTAAAAAAAAATGGTATGTCAAGGTTGTGGACCCTTTAGATGTCACAATTTTAATCGAATTTTGATGGAACTTGAAATGCATGTTTATAACTCATAACAGATTTGCGCATATCGGATCATAACTTACTGAATTATGGCCCCTGATTGTATGCAAAATCTGGAGGTGACAGTTATTATCTGATTTAAAAAAACTTTTGATATCACTGTTACAAATAGAGTAAATAGAGTAAAAATATGGTATATCAAGGTTGTGGACCCTGTAGAGGTCACAATTTTAATCAGATTTTGATATAACTTGAAATGCATGTTTATAACCCAAAGATCTTGGTTCCATACGATTTGTAACTTCATGAATTATGGCCCTTGATCGTAGGAAAAATCACATCCTTTTTAACTTGTTCTCTATCTAACTCTTGTATGTGAGTGTATCCTGCCTGGCAGCCGCTGGTGTTAAAGCTGTGTAAAATATTATATGTTTGTTTATTACAGGTTATAAAAACATTTTTGGTACCCAATTTAAAATTATTAGGTGAGAGAATGAGATCAGCAATAGAAGGACCAATAATAAATAATGTAGATAAAATAGCTTCTGATCATATCAAAAAATTATTAGCAGTAAGTAATTAATTCATTTATATGATTTTACATATTCATATAATGTCTTTTTAGTTGTATTTATCAATTGACTTTAAATTTATACAGTGTTTAAGGTCATCAGACAAAGAATCCTATTGATTTTCAACGATTTCCAATGATTACTGTCAGAGTTATGGCCCTTGATCACTTTGAATAATCTAGTGGATGCTTTAAAGACCATAGTTATCATCTAATTGATTTTATATTATGCACCGTGTTTAACGCCTATATATAATCGTTGCGATTGACTTTGGTTTGAGACAAACAAATGTATTGATTTTCAATTATATTTAAGAGTCATTCCACGAGAAAACCATGCAAAATCATGCAGAATCGAGAAGGTGGGGGGTCGGCAGATCGAGTTCATCTCAGGGGGGTTTTATGGACACCCCCAGACTACTTCATAGCCAGAAGGGCCGATCTCAAAATTAAACCGTTTTTGAGATACAGCATCCGGGTGATTTTTGGCCAATTTGGACCATTTTCAGGTCATTTTTGGTCAATTTTTAGCCACCTATTGTGGCGAGTGTAGGGATTGGATGGAAATGGTGGTGATTGGGGATGTTAGTGGGGGTCTTCCTGTGCCCAAGGGTGAATACCATAAAGTCGCATCTATCTTCTGGCTGTAATGGTCAGCAAATTTGTAACATATAGCGAAAAAAACGGAAAATATGCACCTGCGTAGATTCGCTTTATTTTCTATGATGCGGGGGTAGGTCCAAATATCGAAATGGTTTTATGCACAGCTTGATACCCTCTATCGATATAAAAAATAAAATCTCTGTCACCTCTCTTCCATCAATACGAAATCGCAAGTCAAAGTTGGTGAATTTTCCCTATTGTAAATCTCAGATTCTCTACGAAATGGCTTACTACTTTCATTCAGGCTAAGCTAGCTTTACTCGTTTCTTCACCATATCATTCATGTATATTGGATTAGCCCTTAGTAATAATCATTATTTGATTATTTACGTATATTCGAGATCAAGTGCCTCGTATACTATCTAACAATCCGTCATTATACATTGCAAATATAAATGTTATCGAAACAACAGTTACATGTATGGTTTCTTATTTGCACACCTCATTGACCGTTTTACACCTCATAGTTCTTTAGATAAGTAATTAATTATGGCTTCAGTTCACTGTAACTACTTAGGACTTGTTATCATCGCTCCCGTAAAAAGACAAAACCTAGTAACTCACTTTTTTTTTTTTTATCAAAATTGAGTTACGACCAAATTTGTAGTTACTAGGGTGTGTCCTTCCTGTTGTTGTACTAGATCTTCCAATCTTTGATTTTGTAAGCAGTTACACCCAAGCCACAACCGTGCAACTTCCTTCATTTTCCTAGTATGCCACATAGGTTTTTCTTTGTTTTCTCAAAATAAGAAAAAAGTGAGTTACTAGGTTTTGCCTTTTGACGGGAGATAACTTTGAGTTTATTAGTGCTTGTTATATATAATGTCCAAATTTATGGCTTCTTTTTACTGTATATAAATACTTGATGGACACAGTTGGACTAAGTAGATTAGTGAAAAAAGAAAGGGTCAAAGCTAGACAAATTCTCCATACAACGTAGGATAGTTGAGTAAAAACGTCCTCACGAAGGAAGCCCAACCATCCTACACATTTATTTTTATCTTTTTATTTTTTCTACTTATTTATATCTTAACTTATTTATTTATACGACGTAGGGTGGCTGAGTAAAAACGTCCTCTCGAAGGAAGCCCAACCACCCTACAACTGTATTTTAATCTATTCATTTTACTTCATCTTTACTTTACTTTTACTTTAATTTACTTTCTTTTTATTTATTACTTTTAATTTTTTTAACTAATAAATTTTTATTACAGCGTAGGATGGCTAAGCTAAAACGTCCTCATGAAGGAAGCCCAACCATTATACTCTCTTTATTTATTTAATTTTATATTAGTTTAATTTATTACTAACATCTACTAAACTGGCGGGATAGTGGAGTAAGAGGGAGTCATGATCAGACGGGCTCGGTATCTAAACACTATTCTGCCAAAAACAAATACCAGTGGGATAGTGGAGTAAGGGGAGGTCACGAGAAGACAGGCCTGGAACCGAAACACAAATCCCACAAAGATGACATCTACCAATCCAGAAGCAGAAGAGATCATCTACCAAACGATATGTTTTTATTAAATAAAGGGAAGAACTTCCCACTAAAACCTAATCCATGGCCTAAGGCCAAAATGGAAAGATTGCAAAATCATATTCTAAAAATCAGGAAGCAGCTTCGGCTCTCCTATGTCTTGTCTGTGATATCACTTAAGTGGAAGCAGACGTTAAACACCAAACGAACGAAGGGAGAAGCTATTGTTAACTGCAAAGAACATGCAAAGGGCTCTAGACAAATTCATGACATGGGCAAACGACTGGGGATTTAAAGTCCCAGAGAAGAAAACGGTCGGTATGCTTGTGAGCAGGGATAGTGGGAGAAGCAGAATGACTCTGTGTATGAACGGGAAAACCACCGAGTTTAAAGACCAAACCAAATTCCACGGAGAAGAAGAAGAAGAAGAAGTTCCATGGCGTTATCTTTGACCGAAGGCTGACCTGGAAACCGCACATCAACTTGACTGTAGATAGATGCTCCAAAATCCTAAACTTAATGAGAAAAATAACGAGTAGCATGTGGGGTGCCAATAGAGTAAAGTAAGATTGACACCATACAATAAAAAGATCTGTGTATTGCGACTAGCGTAGGGCTTGGGACTAGGAGATAGGCATTACTACAGGAAGCCGGGGAGGTGCCCCTATCCCTAAGAAGAAAAGAACTAGCACCAAGGTATTGGGCTAAGATCTCGCAACTGGGCGAAAGATCCCATACTTTTGTCAGTCTACAAAAAAACATGATATGTGAGAGATCCTAGAAAGAAAAGCTTCGGCCAAGGTATAAGGGAAATAATCAAGGAACGGCGACTAGGGGAGTGTGTGATAAATGCAATCCCTATACCGCCGGTCAATCTAGATCTACCACAGAAAACCGACAAGAAACACAACCCCACTGCTGCACATGCTTTCTCTCTAGAACACCTGGAAGACAACTGGCCGTCTGATTACTTGGACCATGTGTACAAGGATGCCTCACGCAACCATGAAAGCGGCACCAGCTCGTTTGGAATATAACTGCCAAACGGGGAACGGGGATATAAGCAGGAAACTTCCCAATAACTGCTCGGTGTACACCGCAGAGCTTGTGGCCATTCGTGACGCTATGTCATGAATCTCCCATCAAAAGACTAGTAAGTTCGTCATTCCAAGCGACTGTCTAAGCAGTCTTATTTCAATCCAAAATGAACACTCGGACTAAATACAAGAAGTCATTTTGGAAATCGGGCAGCTGTACCAGAGAAGGGAAGCAAATTAGAGCTCGTGTGGATTCCATCACATGTCAACATTAGAGGAAACGAGGAGGCAGATCGACCCGCCAACGAAGTTCTCAAGGACACAGCGCCACTCCGCACCATAGACTACAGCACCACGGAAATCTACAGTATGGTTAAAAAAACAGGTCAATTCATTCTGGGAATTGAAATTTGTTGAACTTGACAATACAGATTCCGGCTACACGAAAACGGCGATCAATCACCCTAGAAGATACATATGCAGACTTGTATCGAAACTAAGGGTGAAAGAGCGGCTGTGAGACTACAAACGCCAAGTCATCGTCTGTGAGTGCGAAGAAGAATGTACCACCAACCATGTCCTGGTAGACTGCGAGGATAACAAGAAGGAGAGAAGGGAACTAGTGAGAATGATTGAGACTAACAACATACCATGCAACACCAAGACCTTACTCTTCTCGAAACCAGATCTGAAACTGCTAATCTTCGAACAAATCCACGCCCTTATGGACACAGTTGGACTAAGTAGAATAGTGAAGTAAGAGGGGGTCACAGTTAGACGGGCTCGGCATCTAAACACTAAACTACATAGGGGATTTATACCAAACTGGCAGGATAATTGAGTGAGTGAGAGTCACAATCAGACGGACTCGGCACCTAAACACTATTCCGCCATCAAATAGACATCAAACCTACAGAGTGGGATAGTGGAGTAAGGGGGGTCACGATGAGACGGGTCTGGCACCTAAACACAACTCCCACAAAGATGACATCTACCACATTAGCAGGAGTGGAGTAATTGGGAGTTACGGTCAGACGGACTCAACACCTAAACACTACTCCACAAAAGAAACAGATACCAAACCCATAGAGTGGGATTGTGGAGTAAGGGGAGGTCACGATAAGACATCTACCAATCCAGAAGCAGAGGAAAACATCTACCAAACGATATGGTTTTTATTAAATAAAGGGAAGAACTTCCTACAAAACCTAATCCATGGCCTAAGGCCGAAAATGGATAGATTTGCAAAATCATATTCTAAAAACAGGAAGCAGCTTCGACTCTCCTATTTCTTCTTCTTCTCCTATTTCTTGATGACAAACCCTAAGTAGTTACAGTGAACTGAAGCCATAATTAATTACTTATCTAAAGAACTATGAGGTGTTAAACGGTCAATGAGGTGTGCAAATAAGAAACCATAACTGTTGTTTCGATAACATTTATATTTGCAATGTATAATGACGGATTGTTAGATGGTATACGAGGCACTAGATCTCGAATATACGTAAATAATCAAATAATGATTATTACTAAGGGCTAATCCAATATACATGAATGATTTGGTGAATAAACGAGTAAAGCTAGCTTAGCCTGAATGAAAGTAGTAAGCCATTTCGTAGAGAATCTGAGATTTACAATAGGGAAAATTCACCAACTTTGACTTGCGATTTCGTATTGATGGAAGAGAGGTGACAGAGATTTTATTTTTTATATCGATAGAGGGTATCAAGCTGTGCATAAAACCATTTCGATATTTGGACCTACCCCCGCATCATAGAAAATAAAGCGAGTCTTCGCAGGTGCATATTTACCGTTTTTTTCGCTATATGTTACACTTTTGCTGAGCATTACACCCAGGAGATAGATGTGACTTTATGGTATTCACACTGGGGCACAGGAAGACCCCCACTAACATCCCCAATCACCACCATTTCCATCCAATCCCTACACTCGCCACAATAGGTGGCTAAAAATTGACCAAAAATGACCTGAAAATGGGCGAAATTGGCCAAAAATCACCCGGATGCTGTATCTCAGTAACGGTGAATTTCTGAGATCAGCCCTTTTGGCTGTGAAGTAGTCTGGATGAGTCCACAAAATCCCCACAAGATGAACTCTATCTGCCGACCCCCACCTTCTCACCTTCTGCATGGTTTTCTCGTGGAATGACTCTTAATAACTTGTACAGCTAAATCTATCACATTCAATGTTTTGTATACTAAACCTTAGCATGGACCAAACAAACTCTATTGATTTTCTGATGATTACTTAATGTTTCATTACCAACAAAGTAAAAATATGCGACAACTTTTGTTGACTGCTCGGACGATTTAGCTGCTGTGGGCATATTTTTCGTTGCCTAGCAATCTATCTTTACTCAATTATTGACCTATTCCACGTAACAGATAGAATTAGTGCTAGAATTTCAATTGAGTTAACCTATTATTATTCCCATTTGAAGTTAATTACGTAAGATGTGTTTGTTACTTGTAGAAATATATGCCATCTGTATTAAAGACAATACATCCTGTAACAGATACTGTAGATGATTATACTAGAGAATATGGTTATTTAGGTCCAGGTTTAAATTCAGCTGTTATAAAAGAAAGATCTACAATAATAACACAATCAACACCAAAACCTTCACTTAATATACAACAGGTCAATCATACTTTTCTAACACTACTAAATTTTACGTACTTTCCGCATGCCTACATGTGCATATTGATTAATTATTTAGTTGAACCAAATAAGCTTTACCGCTCACATAGCCAACATTTCAGGGTTTTCCAAACTGGACTGGCAGTCTATTAATAGAAGTGTAGGTGTTGCAGACCCCCCCCCCCTCCTATAAAGAGCAGAATTATGAGTTCTTTAGCTACAGACTTTGTAATGTGGTTATTACACTTGTTCTGACAATCCTTCACCTAAGAAGGATATCTTATAGAGACATTCACTTGTTCCACATGTTTTTGAAGCAACGTCCGCGAGTTTCACAACATCTAACCGTTGCTTCAAAAATGTGCCATTCCAGACATTATAGCTACATTATCTGCAGACACGTCAATAGTAGCATCCAATCAGAGGTCGCGACATCACGACCTCCACAGAACTTTGACATTGGAACTCTCTTATCACAAGCGAGACTGGTATTTGCAATGACCAAGGAATCTGATTGGTCATAGGCTGGGCCTGTACCCAATCAAACTTAATGCCGAAATATGCAGAGTGTAACATAAAGGGCTTGATAAGATGTATGTAGTTAAGGCGAGATCAAGTCTTCTATTGAAGATGCGTGTTGTAGTCATCAGAACAGTAGAGTAATATTGTGAATTGCTCTGACCCCATTCTCTCCCATTGTATCTGTTTTCCAAAGTTCTGTCTTATTACTAGCTAATGGTACAATGTCATAGAAATCCCAGTCATTTCATTTACTGTTTTTTTTTTATCAGGCGCAAAGAATAGTTATACAATCTGGTACTTCTTCTCAACCTGGTACACCAACTACACCTCGCTTTCCTACACCTGTTTCAGTTCCACGAACTCCAACTACTCCATCTATACCTGGGCAACAAAAATATGTTATCATGACATCACAATCACGTCCTACACAACCCACTGCACAATCAATTTCACTGACCAGTGGTTCAACATCTTCAGCACCAACCATTGTCAAGCTGGTCACAAATCCAGCACAACAACAGACCAGCACAGTAGGCTCCTCACAAAGTGCAACAGTTCAGGGACCATCAGGACAGAAGTATGTTGTGATGTCATTACCAAGGGGAGAGGGAGGTAACTCTCAAGCGACTAGTACAACCACAACAGGAAGTAATCAAGATCTCGGTGTAAAGACTATATTTACAGGAGCACCTGGCAGTTTATTAAATGTTAAAAAAGAAGGTGATCCTCCTACTTGAACATCAGCGGTAATTCAATAAAAGTGCTTGTGTCATTGACTTATAATTAAGAAACTAATTGTGTGATAGTATAAAGACAATAACATGTGTATGGCTACTGCTACTAGAACAGTTTTAAACAGTAACATGTATGATGGTTACATCGTGTGATACTGTAAATAACCACAAATTATGAACAGATAAAATATGAACAGATAAAATTGCAAGTCAGTTTGTTGTTGGATCATAGATAATCTTATTCAAGAACACAAAATATAGTTTTCTTTTCCTACTGAAGTGAACTTGTATTTAATACCAATTAATTAATAAACTCCAATAACAGCAGAGTTTCATCCGCTCTCCATATTCAATTTTAATGCATTATTAAATGTCATGCGTTAGTAACCCCTGGAGAGGACAGCTAGGCCTACATTTGCAACACTGCGTTTGTTAGTAAAAACCAAAAATTCTGACAACAGTTTTTGTTTCAGTGTGTCAAATTTAATTAACCCTTGGAAAACTAAGAATATTTTATCCTGGAAAGAAAAAAAATAAATTGATTTCAAAATATTTATTTCAAAATAACAATTTTTTAATCATAATAACATCTGGACAATTTCCTGTCTAAACTAAAAACAATCATTATATATTATAACACATAATATTTTTGAAATTAACTACATTTTGTAAATTCACTTCCCTCTAAACAAATAAAGACCCTTAATACGCCCACCAGGGATTGGTATAAATCCTGTCCCCAAGTTCACACAGCATTCTCAGACTTAAGTTAAGAATTTACTCAACTTTCAATCACTGTTTATAAGAAAAAGCTTTCATCCAGGAACACAAAACTTTGCACATAGTTTCTTATTGATGTATTTGATACATTAAAACAACAAAAGTTATATAAAAGGCTATATTTTAGTTAAAATAGGGAGAACAATTTTGAGAACTTAGGGCCTGAATTTTGATGTTGTTCTTACTTAGGACTCAATAAACAAACACTGCAAATTGAACAAGATATTGGTCATGACCTGTACAAAGTTGACAACAATATTGGTGACAACATCTTCTGGTGTATAAAAGCATATTAATAACAAACAAATGGCAAGACATACAAAAGCATGTATAACGTAGTATTTGGTTCTATTTGTTTTTAATCACAGTAAATTGCTGTGATTTGACTATGAAATGCAGATTATTTTCATTAAAATATACATACACATCTCCAGTTAGTCATTTAACATGAACTCGGATGATGAAGTTAATATTTTCTGCAACAGTATAGGCTACTAGTACAACTTCATTATACATGCCTCATGGTGATTATCAGTCAATCCCCAACAGAATCAGAACTATATAGGTAAAATAATTTAAAAAAGAAGAGTAACTTATAGGTAGACGACTACACTGAATAAATCTTGGTAACCTGGTTAGGTTTTGATTCTGGATATCCATAACGGGCATGTATAATGTGATAAAAAGAATGTCAATAGAAATCGTAATATTACTAGCTATAGTAGACATTTTATTTAAACTGTAGCTGTAAACACCACTTCTCTTTGGTTTATTACAAATAAATGGATTTATATACCAGGTAAGTAACAAAACTCCAAACAAAGGAAATCATTGATAAATTTATTCCAATAGCTAGCTTTTACATTTTTAATGAAATATTGACATAGTCAACAAGAAAGGGCCTATTTCTAGTTCAAACAATAAATCAGATCAAATAATTGATAAGACTCATTCTATAATCATTAGTATTTAAATGAATCATTAATTCAGTAAATATTAAATAAATTTGAGTTTATTATTAAATTAACAACAGATTACTATGATCTTTTAGAAGTATTTAGTAACTGGGTAGAGCACTAAACTAAAACACATACTTATGGAAGAACATAAGCTTGAAAACGTTGAAGCAATACTCTTCGAAACGTTGCCTAAATCAGTCATTGTTCTTCCATAAGTATGTGTTATAGTCGAAAACAGATTACAAGTTTGATCATACTAGAAAATTGATAACATGATCTTCAGGAAACTCAACTAAGATTCCATAACATTACAGGATTGTTAGCTTTGAAAATTGTTTTGTCCACAGAGCCTTTTTACAAACCTTTAAACACTCTGTAAATTTCAGATGGATGTGGATTATTACAAATCTCCAGTGTGACGAGCATTCCAATTATATAACATTAAGATTTAAATTAGAATGAAACATAAAATAAGTAGGCCTACTTGTAAAAATTCTGCTATTAGTTCAAAAAGATATATATATATTAACACAAAACTTAACAAATTAACTAAAAAAATTAGGATTAAATATTAAAACATTTACTGCTGTACATCCCTAATTCATCACATGATCAGCTGAACATCCACAACTAAATTCTAAAAGCAATTGTGTGCTACAAAAATATATTGGGGAAAACACTGACACTGTATGAACCATGGGTTTTGCCAGGGAGGTAGAATGATGGGACTGACACTTCCTAATACACTTTCTCACATCCTTTTCAAGACTGTTTCATCCTCTCACAGTGGAGTATATCCTTTTAAACCACTACATATATGCCAATCAAATGAGATTATAACTTTATATAAATATTAATTGACTAAATATTATCACTAAAGAAAAACTTAACTAAATCATAGCAAATACAACACATTTTATCGAATGGCAGCTGTATCATCAAAGATTCTAACTTACAGGGAGTTCTTCAGCCTGGTTGGTAAAGAGCTATGGTTATTGAGACTAGATTGGAAACCTTAAGGAGCTACACCACTTTGATTTAAATCTAAATAAAAAATGTATTTGAGTTGATCTCATGATGTGACTTCTATTAGTGATGGTGTAAAATCTATACGATGCGATTTTTGTTCAGAAAGATTAATCAGACGTTTGCCTTTTTTGTAATTTTAGCCTTATTTTGTCGACAGTTCAAAACACAAAATGGGTTAACTTTCAACACTAGTTTTTACCAGCCTAAAATTTTCACACTAGTTTTTACTTTAGCCTAAAGTTTTCAATGTAGAAAGTTTGTCATCTCGCACCACAAATCAACATTTGAAATCTTTACAGTTACATCAACAATACTGTATTAAATATTAAGTAAATATTTGACTAGTAAAGGGAATGTTATCATTATCACTAAATATTACTTGGCATCATTTCAACTTTTGTTCTTGAAATAACTCAACAGAATTAAAAATGTACAGCGATTTCTTAACTCTTACCTTAAAGCTGTGATGCATCATTTGTGTTAATACCGGTATATGAAATTTTCCAGTTTATAAGATAAAAATGAACTTAGATTGACTATTTAATATTTCACTATAATATAAAATGAGAAAGGAATATAGTGAAAATTTTCGACAAATTACTTCATTCTAAGTATAAATGTTAAATGAAGAGTGTTGTCTCGAATTTCATTGCTGCCATTGTTGCAATAATAAACCAAATCTTGATTATCCAATTTAAAATTAAATTATTGAATGGGAATCATGTTTCATGTGATTAAACTTTCACAATGTTGCAGTTTGTAAGGGAGAGAGAGAGAGAGAAATGGGGATTAATGTCCACTCAACGCAAACTAGGTAATTTTGGGACTAACGTATGGTTTTCAATTTTAATTTCAATAATTCACTTGCGCATAGGGGTCTTTTGCAGCAGGAGGAAACTGGAGTGCCCGGAGGAAACCCACGAGGTTGAGAAGGTGCCCCTATCTCCATGTCACATACGCTCACACTAGGGCTCGAAACCACAGCCTCAAGCTAGAGGTCGAAGCGCAGCACTTTAGACCACTTGGCCATCCCAACCCCCCAGTTTGAAAGGGAATCCTATAGCATTAGATGATGCATCACACTACTTTAAGACAAAAAAAACCTTTCTTTTAAGTACATTTTGGTATCAGGGGCCTGTTTCACAAAATTTTAACGAAGATAAATTCCAAATTTTAGTAATTTGATTGGATAATATTAGATTAATTTTAGTGTTTAGCCAATCAAAATTGAAGTATCTACTAAAATTTGGATTTTATCTTTAGTTAAGATTTTGTAAAACAGGTCCCAGATTAAATCTTATTGTAAATGTTGATAGTGATTTATTGTAAATGTTTTGTTATTTTGGGGGTATTATTAACCAAAGATGGATAAAAATGACAATGTGAACAATAGTACACCTATATCACAAGAACAAAACACTCACCAAAGATGTGACCCTCCAGTACAAAACAGTACACTTGGGTCAAATTGAAGAAATGAAGATAATGGAATCAAATAAAAGGGTATAAAAACCTCGTTTCATTGGTACCTGAATTCTAAGAATCGGACAAAAATTGGCAGAGATATGGGGGTTTTAAGTTTTTATACTCTTTCATTTGACACCATTATCTCCATTTCTTCAATTTGACCCAAGTGTACTGTTTTGTACTGGAAGCTCACAGATATTTCAGATTCACCAGGAAATGTTTAACGTTGTTGGTTATTTTTTTAAGACTATTACCGGGTAATTGTAAGTTGTGTAAATTAATCACTGGTCTTTTACAATAATATCATCTACATCTAAAACAATATTATTAACTAAGTATTATTATTTCTATTTTTTTATTTTTTTTAGATAAAATTAACTTTCATTAAAACATTACAAATTACACATAATTCAAAAGTAATTTCATGTCATTCTGAAATTAAAAATAAAAAATATCTAAAAACAAAGCTTATCGTTAAACCAAGCTTGTGTTCTCGTTGATATTTTCTTCTAATTCTTCACCCGTTCTATCAATGGATACTTTTTCTACTGTTTTATCATTGACACTTGCACCATCAATGTCCTTAATAGAGTTGTCTTCTCTTTTATTAAATGTTATTTTCAGTTTATCTAATATTGGTCGCTTGTTGTCATGTGTCTTGTCAATATTGTTTATCATCGGGGTGGATTCAGAAGTGCCATCATCTAGGGAATCTACAACTACGTTACCATTAGATGCGTTTTCAGTCACATTTGTGTTTTCACTGGGTTTTGGATTTTCCTCAAGTAATTTGGAAGTGTCTGCAATTTCAGAGACACTCTCTGTGTCACTGTCTTCTATATTAGAATTGTTCTTAGTTCCAGATACGGCTTCTTTTTCTCCAGTTTTCAACCTTGTAAATGCTTCTTGAGCGATATTTCTTAAATGTTCTGCTTCTACTCTTCCTGTTTGTTGCACCATATTATTGAAGTAACCATCATCAAAAGATAATAATGTAAAAGGATGGTCGAACTCCACAATCTTTCCATTGTCTAAAACCTAAAAAATAAAATAATTTCTTCTACAATGTCTGTACAGATAAGAGTCTAATGTATGTTCTAAAGAAATGGAGAAAAATAACCCAAACAAATCAAAAATTTCACTGAAAAATTGGTGTTATGAAATCATGGCCTTTTGTTTTGTGGTCTAAGGGGAGATAATAGGCAATTGAAGAGTTGCTTCCCCTTGTTAGCCATTTCCCATAGAAATCCTAAATTGAAAAAAAATATATCTGTAGCATCAACAGAAAATATTTATAATGTCGTTGTCCACCAATAGTACATATGTGATAGAACTGGTTAAACACATTCCAAATATAATTTGAACAGACAATATTCAGATCACTGATAATTCTCTTGAAGACAAAGATTTGTTGTAAGAAACTACCATAGGACTACTACTGGACTTCTTTATTGTGTTTTGTCTGTGATCGAAATAACAACTACAGGTTAAGTCATTAATACAACTTTATTATTTAAGCAGCCAGGCACAACTGTTCCTTGTTCTTTAATGAATTGTATATAGCTTTTGATGGATGCTATGACAGACTGGGTGTGCTTTAATAAATTATGCCCAACACTCTTTTATAACTCCCTGATTTCTTTATGTCATAGAATGACCATATGGAATATACATCCCCCATACACAAAAAGAATGAAATGGGGTTTAACGTCCTACTCTTCTGCACCTAAACTGGGCTAATTGAAGACGTGATACACAAAAAGACTAAATAAACTACTTCAATTGTATTAACTGAAAGCAGAATAAATCTTTACCAAATTCTCAAAGTAGACGTAGTGTTTTCGACTAAAAAGTCGGTTAACTAGCTAAGAGTCTGTTCTCAAGCAGAGTTAACTGTAGACAGACTGCCTAAGTTTAGTATGAGAACTTTTAGACATCTGCTGATCTTAGAACAACCCATAAAGTATCAACTTACCATAATTCTATCTGAATCCATGATTGTATGTAATCTATGTGCTATAGTTAATACTGTACACTGACTAAACTTCTGTCTAATTGTCTGCTGAATTAAGGCATCAGTCCTATAAAATTAAATATATCATCAACATGGTAAAATTATGGTAAATAAACAAATATTAATGGCAATATAAAACTATCAGGGTAGCTGAGGGTCACGGTGGCTAAGTGGGTGTACCATCCCTGCTTTGGCCTAAAAAGTTCATCCAGATTTTCGAGCATGGTTCCCTCTTGTCAGTGATGATGGACGGAGAGCCTGAAAAGGATAGATGTCTAGTCGTTGGGATGGGACAAAAATCTGAGGTCCCGCGTAATCATTGTCATGCACGTAAAAGATCCCTTGACCATTGGAATTTGATATAAGAGTAGGCCGTAGTGCCGCTGTCTAGGCCAGTTCGGAGTTCGGAGCAGAACCGTAGGACATTAACCCCCATTTTATTTTATTCCATTTTAGCTATCAGCTGTGTAAGCAGTATTTTAATAAAGAAAAGAGGTGAAAGAACAAATCTTGAAAAGACCCAATCTATCTTAATTAGCTCGAAGTAGAAACAGGATCTATATGAAATGTGAGGGTAAGCATTTGATCTACCAAATGTATAAATATGGAATTAAATACATGAATTGCATAGATAACAGGCTTATATGAAATAAGTGAAAACATTAGGCCACCCTGTTACTGACCACTAGCACTAGCACGGTGCTTCTCAAACCTTTATGATACAATTCCCAACTTGAGAAATATTCACCCCTGGCACTACAGAACATCAAATAACTAAAAACTCAAAACTGAAACATGCCAATAAATCCAAAATTCCGATAATCAATTGAATATTTTCGAACTTTCACCTTTGCTTTCGTAGTCATGATGTTATAGGACACTATCTTTGGTGTGTGATACTGCAGGTAATATTGCACAATACAGTGCCTATTGTCACATTGACACGGAGAAACTGAGAATTAAGCAACCAATACTAAAGACAGGTGATTGAAATTAAATTGGGAATCCTCATTCAGATCGTGCAGGGTTTGGGTGTAAAAAGAAACTAAGCGATCGACGATCTATCCTACCTTGCTGCCTAAAGTCTATTTCACATTGAGATGAGACTCAGTTACCCACTTCCCGGACAATCAACAGTACAGCAAAATAGGATAAGAGCCATTATACTCAGCGTCGAAATTAATTATGCTAGTCAGTCATTTAATATCCGACCAATGGCTACGCAGGTTTGTGCTCGGTAACATTCTGACTGATGGCTCCCGGTCAGGAATCTGAAAACTCAATCCATGCAAATTCAAACCTATTCACAAAATTCACGCCTTTGTGTATAATTCACCCCCAATTCCCCCTTTTTCCAAATTTCACCCCGAGCATTTCGAATTCACCCCTGAGGTTGCACATGGACCCCGGTTGAGAAGCACTGCAGTAACATATGACAATAAAGTAAAATTTGTATAGAGACTGATTTTATATGTTGTGTGTGAGTAGGAGTATGTATATGTGTATATCCACTGTATCTATATAATACTTACTCTGGATCTACATTAGCTGTAGCTTCATCTATTAATAATATTTTACTTTTACGTAGAATAGCTCGTGCTAGACAAATTAGTTGTCTCTGTCCTACGCTAAAGTTAATTCCTCCTTCTGATACCTCTACATCTAGCCCACCATTTAGTTCTTCAACAGCTGACTTCAGTTCAACCTATAAATAAAAATTAACATCATAATACAGGGGCTGATAATTAGGAAAACTGGGACCGGAAAGGTCATGCAGCACGCACCATATATAAAAACATGGTGCACAGAACTTGTCAAACCCAGCACAAAATATTTTTCAAGCTGGCCCATTAAATTTTACCCATGACATTGCCTCCAGCGAATCGATGTTTAGAATTCTATTACACTATAAGATCCCTTGCCATATAAGGCATTATATACTCCAAAGATGCAGTGAATTTATTGTTATTTGATAATCATAAACTTTCAAAATGGAATAAAACCGTGCAGCACAGCAAGATACTTTCCATTTTAGTGAAACCATGGTGGATGTTTTAATAAATTTTACAAAAATGAAAATGAATTAAAAATATATGTAGAAAAAGCTTTTGCCTAGACAAAAAGGGCTGTGTTAAGTGTCTATTCCTTATCATTCACTATATATATTTCACCCGGCCCATTGTGAAAACTGTTTGGCCCATAATTTGCTAATAATGACTTGTTATGGGGCCATATTGTCCAGTTGCTCAAAGCTCCGTTATCTTTAACGATCAGTTAACTTTAACGGAGAGAAAGATTGTTGCTGGAAATAAAGGCCCCGAACATTCTGTGGTGCAAATTTTTACTACAGATTTATGCTAATATAAAAAATAAAGTATTTTATAGTGTTTTCTATAGTAAATTTAACGGAAAGTTATCAAACAACACATTACCAAGATATGTCCGTTAAAGTTAACGGATCGTTAGAGATAACGGAGCTTTGAGCAACTGGCCCCAGTACATTAAACTGACCTTCCCAAACCCTCATTTGTTTTCTTCTTCTTGTCAGATATTATTTGCCAAAACATTAATTACTTTTTCATACAAGGGGACGTAACTCTTCAATTGACCTATTATCTCCCCTTAGACCACAAGACCCAACACTATTATTTCATAACAAAATATGTTTTCAAATAAACTTGTCTTTAAGACACCTATAGATTTTTATCATTTGTAATGTAGCATCATAATAATTGGGAAGACAACTCTTTCCTTTCAGACCCATTCAACAAAGAAATTATATATATTTGGAATTGAAGCCGCATACATTCTTTTAATCTCTTTGATTCTTTTATTTCCCCTCGCTGCAAATTTTAGAAGGATGTACCATACCTCTTGAAGAGCAGTCCACAAAGATGAATCATCATATTTATCAAATGGATCAAGATTGCGTCGCAGGGTGCCAGTAAATAACACTGGATCCTGTTTAAAAAAGAAGTAATAGTATTTGAAAACAAATTATTCTAAATGTTTTAGTTATTACATAACAATTATCCATTAAATTGACAATAAGAAAGATTTTGATGAGGGCTGGTCTAATATTGGACCTGAAGAAGCTACTACACAACCTAGTGCTTTAATGTCAGCTTCCACATATGCGATATTGCAGACACACGCAGACAAGACAAAGGAAAGCCATAGCTTCTTCCTGTTTTTAGAATATGATTTTATTTTGCCATCAATTTGCGATCTTAGGCCATGGAATGGGTTTAGTGGGAAGTTCATTCCTTCATTTAATAAAGAGAAAGAGAGAGAGATCGGGTTTACGTCCACTCAACACAAACTTGGTCATTTCAGGACTAACATATGGTTTAATTTTATTTCACTAAAACGCTAGCTCGTAGGGGTCTTTAGCTGTTGGAGGAAACTGGTCATTTAATAAAAACATATTGTTTGGTAGTTGAGCTGTATAGACAGCATATATGCGGACATATGCATCTCTTCTCATCTGAAGACGCACATCAATATGGATATTTGTAGTGTATAGTTCCATAAGCTTATTCAGTAAATAAATATGGATTATATGACCATTATAAGTATAAATACAACTTTTTCTTTTACTGATCTAAGTTGCTATATAAATAATATTTTTCAGCCAGTTTTGATCTATTACTTACCTGTGGAATAATCATAATGGTACGTCGTAAATCATGTAAACCAATTTTACATATATCAACCCCATCAATCATTAATTTACCAGTTGGTTCACATAATCTTAACAACATATTAATTAGAGAGCTTTTACCTGCTCCAGTTCTTCCTACTATACCAACCTAAAATATTATGTTCAACATTAGCTATAGCCAACATAAATACATGTTAAGATTTTCTACATGTGCAAATGTTTAAAATGACAAAATTTATATTTTGAGTTTGTGTATTTTGTTTGAGTCACAAGTTCTTATACCTGGATTTTAGATCATACATTTTACTTACTTTTTCTTTGGTTCTAATACAGAAATTAAGTTCTTTAAGAATGACTGGTGAATCTTCAGCATATTTTAATGATGCCTTTTCTCCACTAATTATACCATGTTGTGGCCAATTATCTGGTGGTTTATTGTCTGGTTTCGATTCTAAATCAGCCTCTGTTGGTAATCGAGTATATTCTAGAACTCGTTCTACTGATATCATCTGAATAAAGACAAATAATTATATTTTCTATATCACTAAAAAACTGACCTACAACTATAACCCCTTCATAACTGTTAAATATCAAATATATTTCTCAATATTTACTCTTATATCTCAAATGTTTAACTCCAGTATTACTCCACACTATGTTGTACTTTATGTGTTTAAAATTAGTTACTTTATTTTGAATTAATTCCATCTTTTACTCATATGTAATATTTAAATGTTAACATTTGCTTATATGTTAAACACATGTAAGCACTTTGTTGAAGTTATTGCTATATAAATGTTTTGTTAGGTTGGCCCCAATTCTGATGTCCAAGTTACACCAGCCTCAGAAAAAAAACCTTCTTGAAGACAGATAAGAGGTGCGTAAAGTAGGCTACCGTAACAATCCCCCCCCCCCATTTCTTTTTAAAAGTGATGCGAAGAGGTGCGTAAGTAGGCTTACGTACCCCACCCCCAATTTGTTTTAAAAAGTGATGGCGAAAAGTACATTCTTTTGATCTTTATAACACACAGGACAGATAGTATATTATGTTATAGCCAAGTTTGGATATCACACTGATATTAAGTACATTCTTTTGATCTTTATAACACACAGGACAGATAGTATATTATGTTATAGCCAAGTTTGGATATCACACTGATATTCAATCACATAAATCTTTAAGAAGTTTACCTGATTTTCAACTTCAGCACTCTGTCTAACACCCCACTGAAACATCCCCATCAATGCCATAGCGTATGTTATAGATAAACCAACTAGACCAGCATCTAATCCTATAATATAGATACATAGGTCATAGATAAATTAACTAGACCAGTATCGAGTCCTATAATATAGATACATAGGTAATAGATAAAGTAACTAGACCAGTATCTAGTCCTATAATATAGATACATAGGTTATAGATAAACTAACTAGACCAGTATCTAGTCCTATAATATAGATACATAGGTTATAGATAAACTAACTAGACCAGTATCTAGTCCTATAATATAGATACATAGGTTATAGATAAACTAACTAGACCAGTATCTAGTCCTATAATATAGATACATAGGTTATAGATAAACTAACTAGACCAGTATCTAGTCCTATAATATAGATACATAAACATAGGTTATAGATAAACTAACTAGACCAGTATCTAGTCCTATAATGTAGATACATAGGTTATAGATATACCAACTAAACCAGTATCTAGTCCTATAATATAGATACATAGGCCCTTCCGTCCTGCATTACTGATAAGGGGAAACCTCGCCGAAAAATGAACTTTCTCTGCCAATGCTGTGATTGAAAACCCGACCCCCAGGCTAGCGAGCTGGCATCTTACCCACGTGATCCCCAGGATAAGATTATTAGCTTATCAATATACATGTATACTTGATACACTTTATACATTAACAGTTCATTTCAAAATACAAGAATCACAGATAATTTTTTTTTTTTATAAAAGTAGGCTTATTACATACCCTGAGACGAAACAACACTGAGAAAAGTAACTGCAGTAATAAATAAGGCACACAACCAATCTAATCGTACAGCAAACCATCTACTAGTAGCCAGAAATAAATACCACGATTCTGTATGCTGATCTTGATGTAAGTCAAATTCGTCTATAAATTTCTCTTCCATATTGAAAGCTCGTATAGTGTGTAATCCTTGTAATGAAGCACTGAGATGAGAGAATACTGGACTCCTCGCTGACAACAGAACAAAATATTGAACAATTAAGATACAAGTTACTTATATATGTATATCTATCTGTAATACACATTATTTCTCATAAAATAATCAAAATTGCCATAAAAATGAGTTCAACATCCAGTAAAATTTGATTGACTTCCACTGGTGGAGTCAATAACTGCATTATCATGATAAGGTAAGTTTCATCTTATGTACATGTACTGTAACAGTTAAACCATTCTTCTGGATGAAGCTTATATCTTGAAATTATTATAACCTACAACATTAACATTTGAGACTACAGAGAGAGAATAAGGTTCAACGTCCACTCGACACAAACAAGGTCATTTTGGGACGAACATATGGTTTAATTTTATTTCAATAATTCGCTTGCGTGTAGGGGTCTTAAGGAGTGTGAGGAAACCAGGGGACCCGGAGAAAACCCACGAGGATGGACAGGCGACCCTACTGCTTGTCACATACAACCGGGGATTCAAAACCACGCCCGTTGACTCAACGACAGACTTTATGATACAGCACGCACGTGCTAACCATTCAGCTATCCAACCCCCCACATTTGAGACTAACAGATGAGAATTAATGTAATATGACCTACTTGTTCCTTCTAATCTTTTTATACTTCTCGAAGTTTGTATATAATATCTTCGTACTAAGAGAAACATACCACATAATGGTACTGTTGGTATAAATACCCAGGGATTAACTATACCTGCTACTAATATTATTCCTAATATCAGCAGAAAACACTGAAATATACACAAATAATATTGCTTTTTATAGTACAGGTTTATTATAATGCTGACGGTCATGCCCTAAACTTTATAACAACTATATTATCTTCTACACAAGTGCGTCCCAGTCCACCCTGAAAAAATCGCGAAAACTAGGCATAGTTACTATATTTATATACAACAACCACACCCGATTCCCTCTCATCATTCATTTAAAAATGTCTCTTTACGCTCTATTAACTTCATAGGTTATACCCATTTCAAATAGACTGCTTTCGTTCATGTTTGGAATTTTTCAATTCCATTGGTGTTGCATGCTCTAGGTTTGAAATTAGTCACGCTAAACCAGCCTTATTCTGACTGTCCCCTGGCTGACTGATGTGTCTAGATAAACAAGATTATTATAAATAAACCATTAAAAGAACTAGGTGAAAAATCCTAATTCAGAACACTGTGAGCACAGCATGTCAATGAATGTATAAAGCAAAAGAAAAAAACAATAAGTGTATTCTATTCCTTGGAGGTATAAATTCTACTACACCAAATGATGTTGGTCCTAACCGCAGAAAAAGACACACAATATCATTTTCTAAAGTTCTTGTCACAACAACTAATCGAAATATTATTGAATTCTGACAATATCACATGACTGATACACATCACACTATCATATTCACAAGTATTAGAGTTGTTGCTGTCATCACATTTGATATTCTTATATGAATGTTAACATCTGTGGACGTAGGATCAACATTATTAGCTGTCTGGGATACTCTACATTAAGACTAGGGGTCAGGGGTCCTGCTTCAAACTTACCTGAACGAAGTCAAAGAAAGTAACAGGTAATAAATCATCCATATGACCAACATCTTTAGAAAATCTATTTAACACTCTACCTAGAAATATAAAATATCTACATTTAAGTCAAAATATTCCAGACTATAAGGCAATAGCAACTATTGCCTTTCAGTCATATATGTTGGTCCAAAATTTACTAAAATCAATCAAAGTTACAGCCATCTACTAATTTTATGACTTTAGAGAATATGTTGTTTCTAGCGACAGACATCTAGGTCAAAATGTTATCTAACCCAATTGTTTTTCAAGTAAACATTTCGATTATCAATACTATTTAAAGCCCCAATATCACTCTTGTTGTAACTGAATAATATGTTCCAATCTTTATTCTGATCAACAATTGGTACTATTTTACAATATTTCAATTAAAAAATGATACAAATTTCATCTTAACACACCTAATTTTAAAAATTGGAAAAATTCAACTACATGCCGTATTATGGTTTGAAAAGCCTTACGTAAGCACTTTCAAATGCAACTTGGATTTAAACATATTTTCGAACCCTCGGGACAAGTAAGATAGGTTGTAATGGATAATTTACACAACAGGTAGGATACTTAAAAATCTTGTAGTTAGAATAAGGCTATTTTTTTTTTCTGGACCTATCAAGCCAGCAAGAGTGATATTGTCCCTTTAAAGAAAACATCTCTAATACACCTTCTAAGTTAACGGATACATTTTGAGATTAGACACATATAAAAAAAAATTGGCATTTTAAATATCATTCTCAAAAGTGATAATCCAGACCATGTTTACAGAATCAGAGACCATTGTTCTATTAGAATGTCAAAGATCACATCCCCCACCTGGAATTGCTTGTGTATTGTTTTCTAATACAAAATTTACTTACCAACAGGGTTAGTGTCGAAGAAATTAATAGTAGTTCGTAGAATCCTGGCAAACATCAGGTCATGTAATCTCTGTGAAGCTCGTACAGCAATGAAGAAGAACAAGAGGGCTCGAAGTAGTCCAAAGAGAAATACAGCTAATATAATACCAGTAAATATATAAACATTTAGTTCTGTTTCTATAACTGGTATCGTTACATTTGTTATATTATAACCTTCAGATATTAACTGATTATGTAATAACAAAGCTTGATGGCGTTTATCTTCTGCATTGGACCTACAAAAATTAGAAATAATTAAAACCATATTTCTTCCATGGGGGTCAACAATTAAATGAAGGTTCCCGGTAAATTGTATTCATACACACTACACCAATTGTATATTGTTATTACACCAAATTATTGAATACAATTCTTAAATATTAAGTAAGGAAAATATTTGTCAACAATACATTTCTGTGAATTTCATTGAATTTGTTAAAAACTAGTTACAGTTTGTTTAGCCATAAAAATTATAAATTAAATTGTAATATGCAAATATCAAACAGAACCGAAATCTTGGGGTGATAAACATATATTTCAAGTTTCATTGAAATCGGATAAAAATTGTGACCTGTAGAGTGTTCACAAACAATTGTTGACCGACGGAGGGGGGTGACAACAATGAAAATGTGGGCTTATAAAAATGGGCAAAAACTCACTCAAATCCATCAAAATTTTTATCAAATATGACACATCTTTATGGACATAAAGTGTTACGAATTAACATGTAGGATAGATAAAACATTGATATATATAATACTAACCAAATAGAAAGCCACCAATCACTCATGATATAAGAAGCTTGAGCTGCCAGATTTAATAATATAAGTAAAAAGAATAGAAAACAACCAGCACCGGTTTTAAAATATGTAAAATATACACCATAACCAACAGTGCCAGTACTACGTTCTTCTTCTTGAGGTAGTTGTACAGCATCAACCTAAAATTAAAATAGTAACAATTATTCTTCCCATTAAAAGGTACAGGAAGGGGTTGGGGGGTGCAGGGGAGTGGCTTTCTCAGGCTATCCTTTGTTTATCCCCTTTTTATACACTTGAATATAACATTATTCACATAGAGAGAGAGAGACATGGGGTTTAATGTCCAATTGAGACAAAATAGGTCATTTCGGGACTAACACATTTTTTTTATATATAAATTTTTATTTCAATAATTCGCTTGCGCGTAGGGGTCTTTAGAAGTGCGAGGAAACCGGAGGACCATGAGAAAACCGACGAGGTTGGAGAGGCTAACCTACTCCTTGAGACGTACAACCGGGGATTTGAAACCACGCCAGTTGACTTAATGACAGGCTTTACAACACAGCGTGCACACCTAACCATTCAGCCATCAAACCCCTTTTCATTTAGAACTAAGCCATTTATAAAATAAGTGCTCTTACCTCAAACATTGAGTTTATAGATGTTAATGATAAAGCTGATCCTATTTTATCTATTTCTGTAGTTGAAGCACGGGAAGAATCTGTATGTCTTGATAAAGACATTTCAATTCCAGGAATTGGGGACGATGGTTCATTTTCTTCCCGTTTTAACAATGAAGCAAAATCAATTCCTGATTTGGATAATTCGTTGAATGTTCCTATACCTAATGTAGCACCCTGAAAGGATATAATTCAGTGTGATATTTCTCTTCGTATAAATCTATAATATATTTCTTGATGACAACACAACAAAAATTACCTATTTTCCAAATTTCACCCAAATCTGTTGTCATAAGTCACCAAACTTCAAGGTAAAATATGCAGCATCAAATTCATATAAATTATTCAATATAAACTGAATTTATTGAGTACAGTATAAAGTTACGTAATGAGAAGTAATGCATTATACATGGCACTGAAAATCTGGGGCCTATTTCACGAAAATTTAATTAAGATAAAAGCTAAATTTTAGTAATTTGATTGGATAATATTAGATATATATTGTTGTGCTAAGCCAAACCGAAATTGATGTATCTACTAAAATTTGGATTTTTATCTTCAGTTAAAGTTTCAAGAAACGGGGCCCTGAAATCTATGAACTATACTCCAGTTTATCTCTATTGAGTATATATACTGTATAGCGTATTCCTGTATTCATTAACCCATGAGCAGACCATGCAGTAGGATGTTAAACCCCATTTCATTTCATTTCATATACTTTATACTAACACAACCATTAACATTTCCATCTTGAAATATTTACATGTGAATAGGTAACTATTACATGAAGTAATTTTAAAATTAAACAGATAATGTTGTTTTACCTCTTTAAGAATTAATATCTTATCAGCTTTTTCTAAATATTGTAGTTGATGGGTGACCAATACACATGGCTTATTTTTTAATAATAATCCTTTAATACATCTGAAAAAGATATAAAAGTTTGATATCATAAAAAGATAGGTTGCCAGCCAATGAAACACGCACCCATAGCAGCTAAGTCATATGTGCAGCCAGCCAGAGAAAACATTTACAACACACTCAAATCTGATTAAGAGTTAACAACTCATTATATATCAGACAGATATCATTAGAATTTGCTTGGCTTTTAGTTCTCCTCTTGCTAATATTTAGTATTCAAATCAGAAATTGTTGAAATTCTATGACTGTAACTATTGCAATATTTCTCATATAGCATTAGAAAAAGGCTTTGTTGTCTCATGACCTTAAAGACTGCGTATAAATTTTAAGTCAATCTGATGATAAATTTGGTCTCTAGAAAATTTCTTCCTGAGTGGCATCCTCGTGTATTGATCGAATGGGCTTTACTGTCCAATGAATCTGCTGATTATGCTGACAACATAACATTTTATTTTTCTGAGGAGATGCTGTGTCTATGTAAACATTCATAATACATTTAATCCAGAGAGAGAGAGAAATGGGGTTTAACGTCCACTCAACACAAACTAGGACATTTCAGGAATAACATATGGTTTTTAATTTCATATCAATAATTCGCTTGCTTGTAGTGGTCTCTTTATCAGTGGGGGGGGGGGGGAAACTGGAGGAAACCTATGAGGTATGAGAGGCGACCCTACTCCTTGTCACATACAACCGAGGATTCAAAACCATGCCAGTTGACTCAATGACAGGCTTTATGATACAGCATGTACGTGCTAACCATTTGGTCATCCAACCCCCCTGATGTCTATGAAAACTTTCATAAAATGTTTAATCCAGCTCATATATTAACTATTTTATTCTTACATATTAAATATATGTCTTCCAACTGTTGTATCTACAGCACTTAATGGATCATCTAATAAATATATATCAGCATCAGTATATAACGCTCTTGCTAAACTAACTCGTGCTCTTTGACCTCCACTAAGACTCACTCCTCTATCACCTATTAATGTGTTATCTCCATCTGGCATTATTTCTAAATCCTGAAATACACATAATATTTTCAAATTGATTTTAAAAATATCTAAAACATCCCAATCAAATGTAATAACTTAACACATTGATGATTTTTTAAAGAATAAAAAAGTTTTCAACACTTTTCTTCTACAACACAGAATATTTTGTTGTACCAATCCAAATGTAACTCCAGGTTGACATTTGTACTTTGAATATAATAATCTTTGTAAAATGATATCCGGTCAATCTCTCAAATAAAACGTTGACTTGCTAACCGGGAGGTCCCACGTTCGATTCCAGTGATCGTCGAAAAAGTTCATCAACACTTTCTGACATGGTTCCCTCTTATCAGTGACAGAGTACCTGGCAAGGGACAACATACATAGTTCTTCAGATGGGACATGTAAAAGATCTCTTGACAGTTGGAATTTTCAGCATAGCACACTGTAGGGTGTATGTGCATCTTCATTAGCCTAGTTAAAGCAGAACAGTAGGACGTTGAACTACTTTTCATTTCGGTTTATCTTTATTTCAAAATGCTTCTGATTGTAGATGAAATACAGCTCGAATATCAAGCCTAAAGTATCCATTTTTGTTTTTAAATTTCAAACAATACTAACACGAGTAAGAGCTGCTGTTTTCACTACTTTGTTGAATTTAGATTTATCATACTGTTGTCCAAAAGTTATATTTTGTCGTAGAGTGCCAGAAAATATCCACGGCTGTTGAGATACATATGCCACTTTACCCTTGACGTTGATATTTCCACTGATTAAGGGTAACTCTCCTAGTAGCGCCATTAACAGAGAAGACTGAAGAAGGAAAACATAGATGCCATCAATTTCTAGTACATTAAATTTATATTGTAATTCTAGTAATTTTATATATATGTCATATTATCAGAATACATGTATATCTATAGCTTCCAAAAATAGCTTTATATAACGACATTAACTGTCGAATTGGGTGAAAAATAAAATTGTCAGTTAGACAACATTTTGTTTCAAAGTACAGTTTATTTGTTTTGTGGGATGACAATAAGCTAATTATTTTGAGATGTTATATTAGTAATTTAATAAAACCTCACTATGACACGAGATAAGTAATTATGTAAGGCCCCACTGACGATATATAAGAAATTCAATGAGGCCTCCTATTGACATTATATATGGTCTTGATACAGTGGTCCGTCCCATCATAACATGAGAGAAAGTGATGTGAAGGAATATAAAATAAGAGTTACCACCATTGCACATTTACCTTGCCAGCACCTACTGGACCAATAACAGCTAATAATTCACCAGCTTTAACACTAACATTGATATTATCTAATGTTAACTGATCACTCTTCTGTAAACATAATAATATACATAAACTAAATGTTATAAGTCTATAGGTAATGACCAGCTGACATCAAACACAAGCTATCTCGCCATTCCATTACAGGCTAAAAAGAACTAAATCTACTTCAACCATTCATATTCATAACTTCACAAAATTTCAATATATCGGTATATTCATCTTATTTTTAATTTTTAAGCCAGTATTATAGAAGGATGACAAATTTCTTTATCCAAATATCAATCTGATTAAAATACAGACCTAAATTTCATTTAGTTTTTTTTATACTTTTGATGGCCTACACTACATGAAAATCTGACCGGTTGTTGCGATAAATCATGTCAGGTGTCATACGAGCAGCTTTTGACCCTATGATGTCAGACATTTGATTAACCAATCAGCATTGATGTTACTACTGGATTACCAACACACCTAAAGCTCGCTATAACAGACCCTTTCATTGGCTAATACCTCACACCATTTAGAACACATCAATGACAACATTCTTTAAGATTCTTGTGTAGTAAAGACAAGTAAAACAAACTTTTGAATTATAAAAACGAAACAAAATAGGATCTGTGTTTTAATCAGATTATCTAAATATTACATAATGCATCTTTCAAGTCAAAAAACAATCATTTGTTACCTTATCCCATTTGCAGGAGATGTCTTTAATTTCCACAGTACAGTCATTTGTCTTGGGCCGTAAACCAGATTTTTCATGATTACTACTAGAATCAAGTTCTTCCAAAAGCAAAAATTCCTGCAATTATAATAATAACAGTTAGAATATAAAAGTCCATCAAGTCTTTTTGTGAACATATGGTTCAATTTTTTATTCAATAATTAGATTGCCCATAGGGTTCTTTATCCATGGGATAAAATCGGAGGACTTTGAGAAAACCCACAAGGTTGGACAACCAACACATACAAGCGGGGAATTAAAACCACACCACTATATAGGCTCAATGACAAACCTTGTGATCAGGGCTCACACTGTCGGTTGCAAAGTCGCACTTTGCGATAAGACTTTGAAAGTGGCGATAATTTGTGTGGTACCGTTTTGCGGTTCAGGCAATTATTTTTGAAAACTGACAGAAAAAAATGTTAAAATTCTAATCGCATTTGTCCTGTATTAACCACTACATTCATTGTCAATAACGTGGCAGCATATTATAAAGTTATCAACAGACTGATAATCTAGATCGCGCCAATGAGTAATACTCCTATTCCTAACAATTAGTCCAAGCAATGATTTTTTGATGCTATGTTTCAGTTTTAGAAAAATGACACACAATTCTTTTCGTAGTGACATAAGATGGTAAGAACGAGGTAAATAGCGATGATTCAGCAGCGAAAAAACAGTTCGCCTTTATATTATATTACCGTCACCAGAATGCTCTAAACGTGAACAACGTGTATAACTGTAAGCATCTCTTACAAACAAATGTAATTGAAATTTATATCATTCTATCAGGGATTCAGATTTGATACCTTTATGGTACCTGATATTGTTCAAGCAAAACATAAATTTATAGAGAATTGGCAATTTGATGTTTAAATACTGAAAATATATTGCACAGTACAGTACAGATTTTTTAAGTTGTTGTATATTATATTGTACATATCAGTAATTATTGGCCTACATGTACATGTACATGTTGTCTTTTTGATCCCACATTTTTGGCAGGTAAAATATTCCAATTGGCGAAAATAAATTTGAACATTATCATCCATTTTGGCGGAAAAAGGGTCAGTGTGAGCCCTGCTTGTATTCTAACATACACAGTTTAAACCTTTCGACAACCCAACCCCATGTGAAAGAAACAATTAAAGTTAATTTTAAATTTGATAATTATTTTAGTATTCTGATATCATTAACATAAGTTAGATTAATATTGGTATAATTGTAAATTTGTAAACAGTCAGTAGAAATAATTAAACAAGATGGCATATAGTCATCAATATTCCTTGTTCATAGACATGCTCCGAATGGATAGACAATCTGTATGTTGTTCAATTAATAATCTACAACCAAATACTAATAGTCTGTGTATAGCAAATAGTGAAATGAAATGGGGTTTAACGTCTTACTGCTCTGCTCCAAACTGGGCTATTCGATAATTGTTTTGTTTTTGCAATGTCTATTTTTTGTCTTGTCCACAGGTTTATCTTGTAGATATTTTTTGTTTGTTTGTTTGTTTATCGTGTAGTGCAGTCCTCCTGCATTTACTAATACAGTGTGCTATAAGGGAAATTTTGCCAGGACGGCGGCGCTACGGCCTACCCATGTATCAAATTCCAATTGTCAAGGGAACTTTTACATGCACGTCAATGTGCACACCGGACCCAAGTTTTCCATCCCATCAAAATGACTAGACAGCTGTCCTTGTCAGGCCTTTGTTCTGCATCACTGACAAGGGGTAAACCACACCAGAAAATCTGAATAAACCTATAGCAAATAGTAAATGGCATTCCACATATGGTACTTTATCATTCACATAAACTATCACCAATGTTATTTTTAGAATTACAATATCCAAGTATAAAAAAATGTCACATAGATTCCTACTTCTTTCTTAAAAGGTTTCTGTGATGTTATCCAGTATAATAATTGCACAACAAATGTGTTTACATGTAAGGAAAAAAACTATTCAACCAAGAATTTTACAAATCGCAAATGACACAACTAATGGCATAATAGAATGATGGACAGAAAGGTTTCTCCGATAATCCCAAGAATATTAGATGTATATGTATACCAAAAACTATAGAAGTAAAATTCGTTTCCATGGAAACCAAAAAGTTGTCCACTCGTAAACCTTCCTAGCAGAAAAGCTAGTATTATAGGTTGATGTGTGTATGTGCCTTTCACAAACCTGGAATGAAAGGACAGAACCCACTTCTATATCCCAACTGAACTCTCTTTGGTCCACAGTGAAAAGGTAGGTATCAATATTTGATATATATATATGTTATGTAGTGTTTCACTCCAAAATGTCTTGAGTATTAGAAACATTGAACTTAACAAAAAAAAGATAGGAGATAATAGAAAGTTTTTGACTACCAGCAACATATAATATACATTCAATACCATTCAGTAACATTCTTCAAAAATAGGAAACATTAACTGATATCATAGTATAGTGTCAAGGGTGCCTTATTCATCAATTAATATCATTGGTCATATATTTATCACAATATCCTCCATATTTTAAACTTGTGAAATAAACCATAAACAACCTAATATCTTGTGATATGGCCAGCTCATGACTTATGCAAGAGCTTAATCTGCCTGTTGTAGGACTTTCTTAAGACCTGAAATGTTATCTAAACTATTAATTAGATATTAAATGACGTATTCAGACTACTATAATCAACTCTTGATTTCCTGCAAAACTTTCATTCTTGATTAATGATTTATGGATAATTGAGACTAGGATTTTTTTCCTACCAACTTTAGTAATGATGACCGAGGTCATGCAGAACTTTCGAGCTCTTATTATATAGCTTTTAATTATTATAGTGAGAACTGCCAACTCATCAACTAATCTCCCATAATGTATCTTTAAATTAGAATTGATCAATTTGAATTTTTCGCACCAAAATGTGTTAGAAATTTGTAAGGTCTTAAATTCTATAATTAACTTTTATTCTGGTCTGTCAAGGCTTTATATTTGTGATCAAAATAAATACAGTAATAATGTGTTCTAATAATACACATTTTTGAATAAATTATTGAATGAAAATGATAGTCGATACAGAATTAGAATAAAATTATAATAATACAATTTCTATTAATTAGACTCAGTACATTTATGCATAGATGACAAATCAAAAATCTGAAAAATGGACATTAGCCTCTCAACGATATTTGACAGACTTTGAATGCCGTATGGTTAGAGTTGAATTTAAAAGGAGTATCGGTCCAGAAATGATTCAATATAAGGTTCTGTCTTTACCAATGAAAAGACGATGAAATGAAAATTTGACACCTGATGCCAAATTTTTGATTTTTGTAGAGAACTAATTTCATGATTATAATCTGACTGAATCCAACCCAGGAGATCGTCTGCGCTGATTTTTTTGATTTGATGTTCTTCATTCAATTTGAGTACATTTTAGTGTGAATTAAGTTAAACAAATAGAAAAAATGTTATGCAAATGTCGATCAGCAAGTGATACATCAAATAATGTGCTACAGGTTGATCTTAAAATCAAAATTAACTAACAAAGTTAGAAAATTTCGAGACCAAGGTGAAAATCCTCTTCATTCAGTTACTTACATGTACATGTATGTACATTCAACTTCAATTTTAAAACACATTGCAGAATGTTTAAACAGAGGTAAGCCTTACCTGAAGTCGTTTTATTGAGGAATATGCTTCACTTGATAATTGAATACAATATAACATGACTCCAACCATAGTATTGGCTAAGATATTTAAATATGGTAAAATCATGTACAGGCGTTCTGCTCCGATTCTTTCACCAATCAGAGACATGACGACAACAGCAACATAATAAAGCAATCTACTGGCTAGGAACCAAACGCTCAATGTAAATATTGATAATTTTTTTCTCATCCAAACACATTTCATTTCAGGCCTGAAAGTATTGAAATGAAACGGGGTTAACATCCTGCTGTTCTGCTCCTATACTGGGCTAATGAAGACGGGCATACGCCCTACAGTGTACTATGAGGAAAATTTTGTTCGTGAATAGCAACTAATGAAATGAATTGAAATGGGGTTTAACGTCTTACTGCTCTGCTCCGAACTGGGATAATGAAGACAGGCATACTCTATAGAGTGTGCTATGACTACGAGGGGAATTTTGTCCGGGCAGCAGCACTATGAACAACTCTTATATCGAATTCCAACTGCCAAGGGATCTTTTACATGCATGCCAATATATATACATGGGACCTAATTTTTTCCAGCCATCCAAACAACTAGACAGCTAGTAAGCCATCGTCTTATTCACTTAGCCACCATTTCACAGTTGAAGTAAGTTTATGATATCCCTTAAAGGAGAAATAAAAAAACATTCTAGTTGCAAATATATCTATGTAATCAAAAGAATACAATTACTGTCTAACTCTAAAGAATACTTTTCACATACAAATAGTATTTATAGTAATACAAGCATGCATAAAAGCAAATAAAAGCATATATTCTCCTTTAAACAATATCAGCCAACTCAAGCTGCTATGTGATTTTATTAATTGTGTGTTGATTGGTAATACAGTTGATTCAGCAGTTATGTATGTATTTATTATTTGGGTCTTTGTTTTAAGACAGAAGTATTTTATTACCGAGGTGAATGGATTAATCATGTTGCATGCCTATTTTTTTCTATTGTATTTGTGTAAATGTTTATTACTTATATAAATCTTTGATTTGATGTTATATATACTATATATCTTTTTAGATATTTTTCTTATTTTACTGAGTACTGTGTTACATGTATGTATACCTACCATTTTAAACTGACATTGTATGTTGCTATCTTGTCAGTGATACGGCTTTAATATTAATGTAAAACTAAAGAGGATTATAAGTTTTTTTTTAAATCTAAGAAATGAAGAAAAGAAATGAAATGTCAAACAGCTAGGTTCGTCACAAGAAAGTAAAATACCGGTACGACGACTGGCTGAAAAGTTCTATGCATGAAAAATGATAGATCAATTGGGTTGAAACAAACTTTTGTCACCAACAAGTAAAATCATTGAAGAAACAATAGACATAACAACTGTGGTGTTATTATTGTCTTCAAAGATCATCTTGTGAATCTGCTCATTTGAATCACCAGAAATGGACAAAACTGGCTATAGGGTAGTCCACCAAGAACCTGCAACTGAAAGGACTAACACAGATACATCCCACCAGGGTCTCCACTTTACAAGATGATGTCCCTTCTTTTTCCATAATAAAAGAGTGGGCTGCATAATTTAAGCATAGCAGAGAGAGCCTTGGCGATGACTGGAGTCCTGGAACAGCAACCATGGTGATGGCTGACCACTCGACATATTGCAAGTGTTGTGGGCATCTCTCATGAGAAGGTTGAACACATAATTATTCCCAATGAGTTTGGAATTACTGCGGATCAGCAATGTGTCAGATTCCTGATGCCTGTGACATTCTGAAGCAGATCCTCATAAAGTTTTGCCTAGATTTGTAACCATGTAGACCTGAATTCATCTCTTTCAATATAAACAATAGAAGCATCCGGAGTCACTAGCCCACAAAAAAGCCAAGTCGTTTCCTTCTGCTGAAAAGGTGATGGATTCAGTCTTTTGAGATTTTAGACTATCAATGGAAGATATTACCGGTATGCTGATCTACTGCCACGACAGGGCATGCTCACTAAAGGTGTTCTGATCTATCAAGCAAGACAATGCTCCCGTTTTATAAATTGGTGATTGCCATACCAGTGACCCATGATTATGGCTTGCAACATCATTGGAAAAAGTGGAGGACGACGTAGAAAGATAAATTAAAACCAACAACTTTGAACAGGTCTTTCGCAAATAGGCTTAGAACATTTAAGCCAGTTCTTGTATATTAAAGAATATTGAGGTTATATAAAGAAATACTGGAATGGTTTACTTTCATATGAAACTGGATTCACATAAACAGTTAATGTAAATAGAAAGAGTATAGCAGTAGATTGTGTATAACATAGCTGCATATTTTATTTCATAATGATTATGACTTTATTTTGTTGTTTTTGCTTCTTTTTTCTTTTTTTTTTTTTTGGGGGGGGGGGGGTATTTTAACTGTACATATACATTAAAGTATACTATAGCCACATACAACTAATACAGATATGAATACATTATATATAGGACATAGTTCTATAGATACAGATAGTTTGCTCCTATAGTGAATGTCTAGTCCAATTTGTTACTCCTGGATACATATAGTTTGCTGTTTGCTCCTATAGTGAATGTTTAATCAAATTTTATCTAGTCTAGAAAGCATCAGAATAAACTAAGAGTGAGTGCACAGCAAAAATGTGCATTTTAAAAATGACACCTCACTTTTGAAACCTGGGAAAAAACATACTAATACAGAAATTATCCTAGATATTAGTTTTATAATTTTAACACACCCACAAAAAACATTTCTGATAGAAATCACATGACTGTTAATGGCAATAAAGCCAAACAGTTAAGAAACCAACTTCTGACACCAAACAGGATAGCTTGTCAGACAATGAAACATATGGACATATTACAACATTTACCAGAAACTAAATAATAAAGGCAGAAATATTGATAGAATATTGATAGTGCCTCTAAATCATCCACAGGATTTTTCAACTCTGAAGGTAATATCAGAAATAGAGACTTTACATTACATATAAATCCTTTATGACTTGAGAATGATAATATATTTCACAAATAGACCATTTAAGCTAATAGAATTCTAAATGCAATAATTCTACAAATTATCAAATATTATTGAGTTTTGATAAGCCTCTTTGCTTAACTCTTTAATAAGACATATTTTAAATTGTAAAATGACAAGACGAACCCATAAAAACCAAGTTAACATCATTTAACAGTATCGTCCAACTATAATACTACCAAAGTTGGTTAAAAACCAAACAGTTTAGGAGAATTCAAAAATACATAAATTAGCCAAATGAAAGGGCCTCTGCCCCCACATTTATAAAGTCAAGCAGCATCATTTGAACAACCCAAATAAATGCAGATTAATAAACAGTCATATCAATTATCACTAAAATCTGTCAAGCAATTTAAAAGAATAAATGATAAATTTGCCCTTGTGCCCCTGTCCTGACCTGCGGCTGCAGAGAAATGGGGTTTAACGGCCACTCAACACAAACTAGGTCATTTTGGGACTATCATATGGTTTAATTTTATTTTAATAATTCGCTTGTGACTCAATGACAGATTTTATGATACAGCGCGCACGCTAACCATTCAGCCATCCAACCCCCCTCGGACCAATGATCTAAACATAAATTGGTAAAAACATCAGATCCAAGTTTAATCAGCTATCTTACCTGAACTCGTTTAATTGTAGCGAAAGCTTCACCAATCCAAAGAAAACAATGGTATAAAACACCCATCATTAGATCAGCTACATTGTGTAAAAAAGCTATTATCTGGTAAATATATTCTGGCCTCAAATTGATACCAGAGAGAGCCATAGCAACAACTGACATCCATACTAACAAACGATCAGGAAGAAACCAAACATTAACCATGAAAATAGAGTATTCCTTAGTTTTTCTAATCCACTTCATCTCAGAACTGAAAAGGGTGTTTTAATTTCAACAGTGAAATAGAAAGTAAAAGAAAAATTGTTAGCCCCTTTGAACTTCTCCAATAAGAAGTACATGTATTACAAATAGTGGCAGCCAAGGTTTCTAAGTATGCAAGACTTAGCATGTCCACAAGACAGCTTTCTCATGAAACTTGTAAATAATAGAAGATTTAATAATTCTATATCTTAAAGAGACATTATTACCCATACTTAGAGAAAATATAAGTTTACCTAACTAAATTTCAGTAATATTAAAAATAATTTTAGACTCCTCTTTGAAAACTACTAAAAACTGAATTGTGTAGCACTTGGGCTGATTTGTCTGAAATTTTGGGATAATCTAATCTGAACATGCTTTGCAGAAATTTAAGACTCAACTAATGCAAAAATCAAACGCTAGTATTTTACCAATCAGCCAATAGTTCCCAAGAGCTAATGTCTCTTTAAAGATGCATTACGAAACATATGCCCACAGCAGCTAAATCGTCCGGGCAGTCAACAAGAGTTGTCACATTTTATTTTTACTATTTTCGGTCATGAAACATTTATATTATTACACCAAAATCTGATTAAGAGTAACAACTCATTAAGTAATTATCAGAAAATCATTAGAATATGTTTTGACTTTGATAAAATTGGCCTCCATGCTAATGTTTAGTATACGAAACATTCAATATCATAGATTTAGCTGTTCAAGTCATTAGAAATTGCTGAAAAGCAATAGGCTTCTTCGTCGCATGACCTTGAACACTGTGTATAAATTTAAAGTCAATCGGATATTAACTTTAGCCTCTGGAGCGATCACAAGATTTTAAAAAGTGATCAAGGGCCATAACTCTGGCAGTAATTATCAGAAATCGCTGAAAATCAATAGGCTTCTTCATCTTGTGACCTAAACACTATGTAGAAATTTTAAGTCGATTAGATATTAACTTTAGCTTGTGGATGCAGGACTGTCGGACAGGGGTGAAGACAATATAGCCTACCGACCACTTTTCAATGTAGGCGTATAAAAATGAATAAATTGAAAATTTCATTCATATTACTTTATTCCCAGCAAAGATATGACTGTATGAAGATAAAGCATAGATAATTTATAATCACAGCAATGCTACCTGGAAACTAAGACTTAGCCTCGATTGCCTATACATTTAAAGCTAAAAGAAAGACCTTGCTCTGACATAAAGCATTTGTAATTAATTGTAATATTGAAGGAGGCAAATCTCTAACTCAATATCATCCACAATCTTTGACATTGCAAACAACTTATTGGTCAGTTTAAATCGATGTTGTTATCTTAGCCTGAAAAGATACCCCATATGAGAATACTACTTGTTGTAGACTGGAATAACCAGACACCAAAGGCCGACATTAAATTTCGACTCTTTGCATATTTCGCCTAAAATAACTGATTATAAATTACAATAAAAACTGAAATTATTGAATGTAAATTAGTTTATATATATTCATATTACATTATTATATGTTTGGACTCATTTGTGTCCATTTCTAAGTGCCAACGAATAGAGATTTACCTCCTTTAACATTTAAATATTGCAAATCAAAATAATACATAATATTGTATAATTTAACATGCATAAATGGTTCTATATAAAGCTGGGGTTAAACGTATACATGAAGGAAATTGAACATTTACTGATAGAACATGATCTTATTGTGATGCAGGGAAAACAAAGCATGTCTTTTATTATATGATTTCAAGATATATTATCATAAATCAAGAACATTGTCATGAAAAAGACATGAATATCAAAGAGATATGAAGATTGAGTTCAATAGATATTTTTATACAGTTTACTTTCCCTTAATTTCTAATGAATTTAAAAATTTGATTTAAGCTGGAATAAACAGGATTGTGGATGATAAGCTTATTCCAGATATATTTTCAGAGGTACTCAGTATGAGATTTCTACATTGTGTGAATTCGAAGTTGTGTTGCGCACCGAAAATGTGGTATTTTCCTGACTTTTTTACAACCACAAGAACCTCTGATGTTAATGTCTATTCCTATTTCTATTGAAACTACAACTTTGATAAACATATATTTGAGTGAATAAAACTAACTGTCTGAACCTCATATCAATTCTTATTCAAAGCAATAATTTTGACAGTACAGCATAATGTCTAAGAGGCTGATACTGTGAATACATTTCTGTGAATATTTAATTCAAGTTTTGAATTTTCACTGAATTGGTCTGTAACTATGTTAAAACACATTTACTTTATATACACCAGTCAGATTAAACTCAGGACTTTATATTTGTTTCTTTCTAGCTTTCATGTTTTAAAGAGGGAGAGAAATGGGGTTTCACGTCCACTAGACACGAACTAGTAGGTCATTTCGGGACTAACATGGGTTTTTTTAAATTTTATTTCATCAATTCGCTTGCATGTTGTAGGGGTCTTTGGCAGTGTGAGGAAACCAAGGGACCCCGGAGAAATGGGGTTTAACATCAATGTGACACAAACTAGGTCATTTCGAGACCAACATATGGTTTTTAATTTCATTTCAATAATTCGTTTGCACGTAGGGGTATTTAGCAGTGGGAGGAAACCGGAGGACCCGGAGAAAACCCACGAGGTTGGACAGGCGATCCTACTCCTTGCCACGTACAACCGGGGATTCAAAACCACGCCAGTTGACTCAATGACAGGCTGTATGATACAGCACGCACGTGCTAACCATTCGGCCATCCAACCTCCCTTTATGTTTTAACACTTTACATTACAGAAGTGTCTAACACTAAACATCTTTAGGAAGTTTGTTTTTATTTGATATGATACATTCGCCAATCAGGCCAATAAAAAGGCTTAGGAAAGAATGATTTAAAACAATAACAGCGGCTATAATTATTAGACACCAAAGAGGACTGGTAAAGAAACCTTCAATATCAAAATCAAAATATTAAACTGCTTTAAGATTGAATAATATATCTCCAATAATCTTAATGAATATTAAAATACATTCCCACTTAAGATTTTATCAGGTAGATATTTCTAATAAAAGTATGGCCTGTTTGGTAGGCCTATTATGGAAAGGAGGGGCATCGAATCTTATTAGAAAAATACTGGATTCCCCGAAAAGCACCCATGAGGTGTGCATAAAATAAAAATCCCTAAATCAGTCGGTCTACTTGAGTGATGTAAGGACCGCTTCTTATGTATTGATCTAATGGATAGCGGGGGTGAGAAAAATCTGTGTTTAAACAACAGAAAAAGAAGTTGGCAGAGGATAATCTATGAATCTACTGTGTTTGAATTTCTGTGTCCTGGTTTCAAGCCTAGCAATGTCTATACACCCAATAGCATTTTGAAAATTGGTAAAAGTAAAATGCTCATTATTAATATATTATGATGTAAAAATATTCCCACAAAACTATCATTATATTTGAATTATATATTTTGTATTCCATCTCCATAAGATGCACAGCAACAAACATTCTGGCCTGCACAGCATTTAGAAAAACAACTCTGAAATACTGTTACCTGACTAAATATTTTAGAGTTTCATACAATATAATTGACGACCAACCCAAGTTTACACAAATTTTGGACATAAGGACCAACAGACTTTGGTGACAACATTATACTCTAACACGAGATGTAGGTACGTAACAACAGATCTATTTACCTTAATCCTAACAGTTGATGTCCAAGCACCAGCTAGGCTATGAATCTGATATGACAGAGTCCCCAACATAGATTCTTTCAGCAAAAACGTATATGACATCAAAGTAAAGAAATGCTGTGATGAGGGATTGGAATTATAAACTAAGTATGGAAGTAGGACAGTCAAATTCACAACATAAATACTTTCACACCACATCATCTCTTGTACAAGGTCACCTCCATACTTTATCGTTCTTATCAACTCCAATTCCTTCCTACATGAAAAACAATCTTTTATTTCCTTGCTGTAAGCTTAATTAAACAAAATAAATATCAAAGATCCAGTCTGATAAAGAGTTGACAGTTCTGACTATAGCAGTTAAAAACATATAATGTAAAAAAATATGCTCCACTCTGAAATGAATTATTAGTTTTTGAATTTTAGGCTAGCCTTGATCATCATTACTAAAGTCAGTGCGATAAAAAAAAGTCTTGATTATCCATTTTTACATTAAATTTATGTTCGCTAAGTGCATTCCAATCTGCTGATTAGGGTCTGGATAAGTTAATTAATGTCTAATTAATAATTTAGATAATATTTCAGGGTTAAAGTAAATAATAAAGACCTGCAATAGGCAGATAAGCTCTTGCATAACATTTGTTTAACAGGGGATTTTGAATATAAATGGAATCATTTGCAGGAAAAAATAATGTAGCATGCAGTAAATAAGCTTTCAATGTTATAAATCAATGAGTGATATATGACTCAAAGATACAATATGGTCGCAAAGACCATAGTACTACATAGTATAGATGGAATAAATTCTGTAAAACTGAATTTTTAATGAATTTGTCTATGTAAAACACTGTACCCTGAAGCTTGAAACCTAAAATATTTTCAGAAAACTGAATTTCATTGATTTTAAGTCAATACAGGGTCATAATTCGGTAAGAATCTCACAATATGCAAACTTGATCTGAAACTTTACTTTGTACAATCAAACTTCAATCAAATACCCCAAAGTTTAACATAAAATAATTCAAAAAACATAATTTTCATTGAAAGGGCCAATTCATTAAAGAATTAATGAAATGACACAAAACATGACCTTGATCTATAACTCTTTTATATTCAGCTTTCAATCAAATACCTCACAAAGTTTTAACAAAATAAAATTCCAGAAAACATTTTCTTTTCCGACTAGCTGAACAACAAATGAGGAATTTCAAATCTGACCTTTAAGGCCTTTGCAAGTTTACAGTAACTGGGCAGTAACTCGGCAAAAACTTGTTGATCTCAATTTCATTATGTTTCCAGATTAAGATTGGCTGTACGTACAAGCAAGAACAAGTCGTGCAACATAGAAATCTCAGAAAGGCTAAGTAATGCTTCAAATCTATTACATTTATGTTCGTAAACAGGATTATCAAATCTAATGGTAAATAACTTGTCTGAAACCACTTATTTTAAGTAGATACTGTATAGAAAAAAAAGAAACAGTTAGACTAAAAAAGTCTGCTACTGAGAATTTGTAAGTATTGCAACTGGTTGAAAGAGATTTTCGATGTTACAGTCTAGGTGCCTGTAGTACAATCACCGCAAGTTGGAAAACAAATCTAAACTTAAATTTTACAGTAGTTATAAGGTTTCTGGAACAGGGGAAGTAATTCTTCGATAATTCTTGGTAGATAAAAAAAGTTACCCAATTATGCTTAATGCAACATATATCTTTAATAAGTGGTTGAAATAAAGGGAATAGAATGTCTTATCTGTACAAAATTACTTCAGTTATTTTGTAAACAAACAAAGCGTAATATTTACCTCTATAGTATAAATAATACAATTGCACTGAGGTATGATAGGAGAATTTTGCTAGCTGTCAATGGTCCACATGTTTTGTCTTGTTCGTTGTTATATGGGTTTTTATGTCAGGATTGTCCATATTTTTCAAGGTGTGGATTATTGCTGTACATTTGACCGCATCATCTCTTTGGTTTTTTTTGTAAATTTGGCCAAAATGTTCACTGGCCGAAATACCCTAGGCCAAAGTTTCAAGTGGCCGAAACATCCATCCACTGGTGGACCTTGTTTCTACACTCCAGTGGTTGCCATAATGTCCAGTGGTTGCCATAATGTCCAGTGGTTGCCATAATGTACAGTGGCCGAATCATCCGTCCACCGGTTAACCTTGTTTGTACACTCCAGTGGTTGCATACATACATCAATACTAAATTTGTAATAAACTAATCTTGCTATTTACCTTAATCCTAACAACCGATGGCCAAGCACCGGCAAGGATTTGGAGCTGCTCACATACAATTCCCATAAACGAATCTTTCATCAAATAGGTATAGGACATCAAGATAAAGAAATTTTGTGGAGATGGGCTGTTATGATAAGCTAAGTATGGCAGTAAGGTTGTCAAAGACATAATGTATCTGCCTTCAAACCACATCATATTGAGCCCTAAATCAACACAATAATTTTTCTCTTTTATCAGCTTCATTTCCTTCCTATGAGATAATCAATATCAAATAAATTTTATAAAAAAAATGTTTTTCAATTAAAAAATATTATTCAACCCAGACCATTGACCTAATATTAGTTACTAAGCCGAGAATAAGCTACACACAGAGCTTATTATTTAGCAGTATTTTATTCAAAGAGTAAAAACATTAGTTAAAATACTAAAGCCACTGCAACTCATGATAATAATGAGAGAGAAAGAGAAATGGGGTTTGACATCCACTCGACACAAACTAGGTCATTTCGAAACCAACATATGGTTTTAAATTTATATTTTAATAATTTGTTTGCGCGTAGAGGTATTTAGCAGTGGGAGGAAACTGGAGAACCCGGACAAAACACACGAGGTTGGACAGGCGACATTAATTACTCCTTGTAACGTACAACCGAGGATTCGAAACCACACCAGTTGACTCGATTAATGTCCTACTCTGATGCACCTAAACTGGGCTAATGGAAGACGGGCATACGCCATACAGTGTGCTATGAGTGAAACTTTGCCCAGGCAGCGGTGCTACGGCCTACTCTTATATCGAATTCCAACTGCCAAGGGATCTTTTACGTGCACTCCAATGCGTACACGGGACCTCGGTTTTTCGTCCCATCCGAACGACTAAGAAGCTGTCCTTGACAGGCCCTCCTTCTGCATCATTGACAAGGGGAGATCACGCCAAAAAATCGGGATGAACTTTCTCGGCCAATGCAGGGATCCGACACCCGACCCTGAGGCTAGCGTAGGACTATTTATAAATAGCATCAATTTTAAGGCTTTATTTTAATAAATTTTAAAAATATAACTAAAAACTTTGAAATTGTAGCTTTAATCAATAGACGTACTAACTGGCCTTTCTATGGTTAATATGTGACCCAGGATTGTCAAATTGTTTGTTATTTTGACAGACCATGAATATCAGATAGAAGATGAAAGTTAGCAATTCTACTACAGTTTGGTGAATTTAGAACAATCATTTATGGCAACCACTAGATAATTTTCCTATATGCTCGTGCATGTTTAAAGGGATTGTATTTTACAAGCATATGTGACTTAAAGTGATTAAATAGCTATCAACACCGAAAGAAATAAGAATTACAAAATACCAAAATACTAATTCATGCATAATCTAAGCAATACTGGTAACTGAAAGCACTAATACCATCAAAACAAATGAGATAGATAAAAATCCAGGCATTCCAAGATGTGATTATTTATTAATGTAATGTGTTTATTGGTTTGTGTATATTGTGTATATTAAAAATACCTTAGAGATAATAACATTGTATCCAGGCATTCCAAGATGTGATTATTTATTAATGTAATGTGTTTATTGGTTTGTGTATTTTGTGTATATTAAAAATACCTTAGAGATAATAACATTGTATCCAGGCATTCCAAGATGTGATTATTTATTAATGTAATGTGTTCATTGGTTTGTGTATATTGTGTATATTAAAAATACCTTAGAGATAATAACATTGTATTCAGGCATTCCAAGATGTGATTATTTATTAATGTAATGTGTTCATTGGTTTGTGTATATTGTGTATATTAAAAATATCTTAGAGATAATAACATGGTATTAATCACTACTGAGAACTAAATTCCAACAGCATTTTGTTTTCAGTATCATCTTGAATCTCTGGGTTTACATAAAATTTATTTTCACAAAATCTTGCATACCAAATTCGGACTCATTCATATCTATCGAGAAATGGATCAAATAAATTAGCACACTGGTGTAGACTGAGATATACCAGACACCAAAGACTGCTATTCTATTCAGACTCCCTGTGTTACTTGCTGAACCTTATTAGAAATTATATTAAAAACGAAAATGACTGAATGTAAATAAGTTTATATACCTTCATATTCATGTTGCGACCCATTTGTGTCCATTTCTAGACGCCAATGAACAGCGATTTAGCTCCTTTTAAGATTTAAGTTTTCAAAATTTGATACTGGTAGATCAATCAAAGAGTTTCCTATAATATGTACCTTTATTCGCTGTAAACAGGAATCTGCCATTCCAATCTGCTTTGATGTTCTAGGCATTATACCAAAAGATACATTTTTCAAAATCATAAGGTAAGCCAGGAGAACGAAAAAATGAGTGGAGGTTATACCTCGACCAGAAACGAAGAATGGAATAAACACAGTTAGGTATAGAATATGTTTTCCAACAAAGTAGCCCAGAAACCGTGAGGCATCTACACAAGCGGCTTGCATAATGATAACCAGCTCTCTCCTGTAGTAAGAAAATTTTAAATTATAATAGACATCTTAGGAAAAAGATAATCAATGCATATACCGGTAAGTGTTGATAATTATAAAGACAATAATATACACACTGGCAATGTAACAGTAATTAAGGGCATTGAGCAGCAGTCTAAAATGCACATTTTAAAGCTAGCACTGTAATTTTTGTTAATAAGATATGGCATTTTTGGTTATTTTGGGTGGTAAACTACATATTTAGAAAAAAAATACCAACTTCATTTACCAACTATGTTCTAAACTTGGCCCAAAAGCAGAATAAAGGGTGCCGATGACAATAAAAGTAAAATGTTCTCAGTTATGTCTTGGATTATCTTTCAAGTTGACATGAACAATGCTAATACTAATAGCAAGTCCAAAAAAATACTGGTCAATTTGTGACTATTGGCTGTGGTTTGTCTTGCATCCATGGAAACGCAAAAAACAAAAGTTTTCTTGGAAATTCTATTATAATGAATGAAATGGGGTTTAACGTCCTACGCTTAAGCACCGTACCTGGGCTAATTGAAGACGGAAAATTCTATTATAAGTAAATGCTTAAAAGAGATATCAATAATCACACCAGTAGATGGAAAGTAGAGGTTATTTAAAGCTACATTTAGACACCCAAAGTATTGGAAAATATTAACTCGAAGTATTTTAAAATTGTTCTTTATTATTTCTCTTTCAAACAGGATTTTGTGATTTTGGGTTAATTCTTTGAATACGTCCAAAACAAGTTTAAAAGTACAACAATTAGGGAGTAAAAAGTAAATATCTACTATTAACTATACGGTGCACTACACGATTGGTGTACAAATCATTTTATACATTCAAAAATAGACATCTTTGACCATCAAAAAATGAAATTCATCCACGTTTCAATCGTGATAAGTGGTAGATCTGGATAATTGTGACTTAGGAAGAATTCCTTCTGACATCATATCTGGATAGACATGAATGATCCAGTGTGAAACTAATGCTGGACACAGCCACGATTGTTTGTTTACAGCAGATGACATGAATGGTGTATACATTGTCATAATTTATTCAAGAACTGATCTAGGTCGGGGAAACCTTCTAGCTTGCTATAAATAGCTTTTTTCTTTCTGCTTGTATCTTATTACACAACATACGGTCGGACTGTAACTGGGTTATTTTACACATGGAACAAGTGTGCAAAGTGTTAATATGATTGGTGTCGATAAGTTAGTGCATATCTAAGACTACTCAACGCCAATAATTTTTGTACAAACTTTTCAACAGTCGTCAGTAAAAAACTGCAATATCTTGCCGCACAATATATTGGTATATAACCTTGAATAAGAAGGGGGAAAACAGGGAAACTGCTTATATAAGCAAGGGTAGCTTGCGGAAACAAAACATAATGGTTTCATGTATACTAGCAAAGCTGTACATAATATCATTACATTAAATGTAGAATGGTCTCATTCCCATAGATGATACTCTACTTTTCTTTTATCTTACCATGATGTAAGTACTGATATATTATTTGATCATTTATTCATCCTTTTTTTTTACCAAAGACAGCGTCTGAACCTGTGAACTATTATAAGCAGAGTTTTCTATAATAATTTACAGTGCACATCATCTAATTCCCCAGTATAGAAGAGAGAATCGAAACCACACCAGTTGACTCAATGACAGACCTTATAATGCAGCACAGGCGCTAACCATTTGCCCACCACACCCCCAGTCTATAAGCATTTTCAGTTATTATACACATTTTCAAAACAATTATTCCCTCCTGCCTGTTGTACATATAAAATCAATCAAGTCGAAAGGTTTGACCAAATCTGGACAGTAAAACCAACTGCTGCTAAATAGACAAAGGTCCTTACGATAGCATAGTTAGGTCTTGTACATGTATATACACTGTAGTGAAGAATGTACAAGAAAATAAAACTAAAAACAAAAACAGTATAAATTATAGTTTTTGTATCTATCAGTAGTGGATTGACAGATTTATCTCAAATTATTCACAGAATCTAATACGTAACTGCCCTGTATAATCAAGTCAAACTGAAATAAAAAAATTTATTTTTATCAACCAGACTTCATTTGTTGCTAAATAACTAATCAACAGCTCTCTGTAATGAATTAAAGCAGATTGTAATAGAGGGACACAATACAAAACAGGTTTTCACAAACTGTTGAAATTTAACAACCACCAATACAGATTTATATTTCGTTTTGTTTTTTTATACTTTTGATGGCCTACACTACCTGCGGGCAAGTACAATGACAACTTTGACTTGCCCCCAAAATTTTTTACTGTACCGAACACAGTCAAATGGAAATCGTTAATTGAAAACAAAAGAACAAAACACTTTTTTTATTAGATCATATATTTTGTTATTCATTAACCCATTTCTGTAAGCCAATTAGTGGATTATTGTTAATCCTAATACCCTCTACAAAATTTGGTAGGGCTATGCCTTGGGGTATAACTAAATTTAATGTGGATTATAAATGAAAAAAATTGTTTATCCATTTAAAAAATATTAATCTTTAATTTTTTTATATAGTCATCAAAATGAACAATAACAGCCTGCACTATTCTGCATTTTTATATTTATATGCTGTTTTATACGTGTATGTAGGGTTATTATGAATTTAATAAATACATGAACAGACATAAAAACTAAATTACGGATTAAAATATTGCCCTTCACACTCTCCGTAAATTAACAGAAATATTGTGCATTTAAATAAAATGAAACTGGTATTTAAGGTGCTACCCAGGCATAGATTAAAATGTCTTACATTTCAATAAACCTATTAAATTTACTGTCCAGTAGCAACAATCATTTGATTTGTTTTACTCATCATGGCATGTGGAACTATGAAATGAAAGACTGTGGCCTCTTTCAAAATGAAAGTAAACTATCAGTACTGTTTTGCAGACCACACATCATTTTTTTATCATTTTTAAACTGACCTGATGTCACAAGTTGGGATAGCCCATATATTTATCAAACAATAAACTCTTTGTTATTATTCTTCCCATGGCATATTGTACGTGCCTGTTTTCGAAGACCTGGGTCTCCATTACGGTAGTGAAATCTTCATTAACGAAATAGACTTGATAATCAAGTCTGCTATCAAATCATGAGATTAAGAGAGAGGGGCGGGAAAAGCCATTCGTTTCTCGCTGGAATTATATTGTTAACAGAGAATCGTGAGTTATCCTTCGGTAGGAGGAGAGTTGTTTATAAAATTTGGGTGCGTCTAAAAATGTGTACCTGGGTTGCACTTAAAGTGTGGTAGGTGCGCGAGCGACACCGTAAAAATATTGGAATGACACGGTGTGAATTTTCACCTCTGACCTATTACGTAAATACTGGTTTCCTCGATCTTATGCAGAACCTCAAACTTTAATAGTGTGAGCAACATGGAAATGGATATTTTTATTTCTTTTCGAGTGTCATCTTCGTCAATGTACATTTTTTTTATATAATTCTATTGATAAACAGTACTGTACAGGCGGGCAAGTCCCAATGAAAGTTTTACTTGTCTGCCGTAAATTTCACTTGTCCCGGGCATCGGACAAGTGCTAATGTTGCAGACTGGTTATTGAAATAAACAAATTAGTCGAGATATTCAACACTGTTCTTTTAGTTCACTAATGGAGGAAATACAAAGTAATTTTTATTACCTTTATTCGATGAGAAGTAGCATTTGTCATTCCAATCGTTTTAACAACCTCCGGTAAATGGGCCCAAAAACCAATATGCAAAATATTAATATAAGCCAGAAGGATGAAGAACTTGGTCGAATTGACACCCTCTCCAGACATAAAGAATGGTATAAAAACAGTAAGGTATAGAACATGTTTTCCCAGAAAATAACCAAGAAAACGCAATATGTCAATGTAAAAGATTTGAGCTTTTATTGCCAATTCTCTCCTGTGAAAAAAAAATTTAATATTGGTCAAGACTGTACATGGGTGAAATACATAATGGGAATATTAAAATATGTGGAACGTACAAACAAATGGCAAAAATAGCAGCAGACAAAAACAATAAGCAGACAGCTATTTGCACACCATGACATAATAACTAATCAGAAATGTTTCCTAGCAGATTTCTCAGAAAGCTTTTTCCTCAAGTTCAGAATCTTTGTAAGTGTGGGGGTAATAAATGTAGTTACATTTCTTACTATGTTTGTATGTGATGATTGATGCGGAGGGGTGGAAGGTACAAAGCTAGAAAGGACAAGCAAACTTTGAGGCTGATGTCCCCTGTCAAATTGAAAGATAGCAGATAAGTTGTCAGCCGTCAGGGCAGTCAACAAGAGTTATCGCAAATTGTGGCTTTTGTCAGTAATGAAATATTTATAATAATACACTAAAATCTGATTAAAAGTAACAACTTGCTAAGTAATTATCAGAAAATCATTAGAATTTGTTTTGCTTTTTCAGTTCTGCCCCATGCCAACGTTTATTATACAAAACATTTACCGGTAATATTATGGATTTAGCTGTTCAAGTTATCAAAAATCATTGAAAATCAATATACTTGTTCAACTTAAACTCTGTGTATCAATCTAAAGTCAATCGAATGATCACTTAAAAATATATACATGTAGGTGTCTTTGGATCATGTGTATAAATCTAAAGTCAATTGAATATTAACTTCAGTCTCGAGAGCATCACAAGATATTACAAAGTTATCAAGGACCATAACTCTGGCAGTAATTATCAGAAATCAATAGGAATCTTCATAGGATCTCATGACCTTATAAACTATGTATGTTTAAATTTATTTAAAGTTAATTTCAATGTGGGGCTGAATATTAACTTCAGTCTCGAGAGCATCACAAGATATTACAAAGGTATCAAGGACCATAACTCTGGCAGTAATTATCAGAAATCAATAGGAATCTTCATCTCATGACCTTAAAAACTATGTATGTTTAAATTTATTTAAAGTTAATTTCAATGTGGGGCTTGTGGGCGTATAAAAGTAATTATATGACACACATTTTTTTTAGCTTACTTGGCAACCCAGCAAGGCAAAAATACACCACAGTCTACAATGTTCACGATTACAATTCAAATGAACTAATGAATTTGTTAGTCACTTAATTTTTCTTTATCTAAGGTTAATACAAAATAGCCCTGTGAAATACATGTAACTTTATTTACGAATGAGAATTGAGTCTGCAACTAAAAGAAAACTGTCTTTTTTAAAATTATATATACAGACAACCACCATTGCCAAGATTTTATACTGATTAAATTTAGTCTGAGAGACTAATATTTAATATATGAACAACTATGCAATTAGATTAATTTGAAATCATCAACTATCACTCTTGGTTAATCGACAATTAAAATTCATTGTCTTTTACGTATTAGTAATTCATGTTTGTTTTATACCGGTGATGTTGTCCATATCATGAAATGCTCCGATATCCTGTCCATTTGATGAAATGTCATGTTTGAGCTTCACATTGCTATTACTGTGGACATATGTATTACACGACCGTAACAATCTTGATTGCAAGTTTGGGATCAACAAATACTACTTTTCAAATACAAAATAAATAAATGGTTAGTCTAGTTTACAATGGGAGTATGGTTTAAAGTTTCACTTCTGTACTGACTAAAGATAATGTTTTGCTTTGTTCATCAAGGCACCTCATCACAAATAGTGCTCAAGACCATAGATAAAACAACATCACTCCCGGATTTTAAAATGTCCATTGTGTCTTGAATATTGGATAGCAAGAGAACATATATTTCCTGTAAATGCTAGATAATAGTAGATATACACTTACAATGTAATTGGTTTTACCTTTAATCGATGTACAGTAGCGTGTATCATTCCAATCTGTTTAACTAACTCAGGTAAAAGACCCCAAAATTCATAACGTAAAATACCAAGATAAGCCAGAAGAATGAAGAACTTGGTTGAACTGATACCCTCTCCAGACATAAAGAATGGCACAAAAACCGTAAGGTATAGAACATGTTTTCCCAGAAAATAACCAAGGAAACGTGATATGTCAATATAAAAGATTTTCACTTTTATAGCCAATTCTGTCCTGTAGAAATAAGAGAAAAATATATACTGGATATATTGAAATATGCAGAATAAATAACAAATGGTACATGTAGGAAAAGACAAACAAGATAAGCTGGCTGCTTGAATAACTGGACGCATATATATATATATGTATTGGTTTGTGATGGGAGCAGAAGAAAAGTGTTTGTCATTAGTGAAATTGTGTATTTACAGACCTTTTTCTCCATCTGAAATTCTTGTGCAGTGATTTTTTTTTTTTTTAGTTGTGATTGTTACATGTACTTATAACTGGTCATCCTTCCTCGTTACAGTCTCTGAGAAAAGTATTTTAGCAATGACAATTTGTCACAAGTGGCCAACATGCTAAATCTGACAAAGTTATTTACACAGACCAGGTGAAGAAAATGAATGTCTCTGCACAAAGACTATCAAATTTTAAAAAATAAAAAACTATGGTAAGAAACACTATTATAAATACTAACTAAAGTTTCAAAATATCTATTATTTTATAAATGGATTATACACCAGCGTATGGACATAATTATAATGTTAAAAGCAACACTCTGCTGTAGTCCTTCTTTATATGACCCACAAAGCGATTGTGTTCTCCCTAGTTTTGGCAAACTGTGGGTCAAGATATGTAATCATTACAGGGCCAATCCCAATAATATTTTGAAGAATAAGACTGTTTAATTTTGTGTTAAAATCCTCTATCGAGCAACTTACTCAATAATTTGTGATACGTTTTCGAACAACTTTAACCTGTCAGTTTTCATCTGGAAATCGAGACCCCTGTCCAAAGCTGCATTATGCGAAGCCTGGATAAAACCAGACTTTTATTTTATAAAAATAATGTGTAGGTGCAATATACCCATCATTATCAAGTACAGCACATGGTTCATTAACTTTAAAGACCTCCAAAGAAACAAGAATTGATTATCATTGAGCCAAAATCTTAAAAGAGTTACGTGTCCGGATAAGTATTTTTGACGTTCATGTCCAAACGACTCAATTTTTTTGTGCTGGAATTTTAAGACAGGGTAAATAGTCAATACACCATTCCTCTATCTTTTGGCGCTTACATTTCATACCTGCATAGACGTCATGTGACCGATGTGATTGATGTGATTATCATTCATTGTATGTGTTAACATTGAAATGAATCACAACAACTTGACAATAGTCATGTTCATCATTCCCAATTTTAAAATATGAAAATGAAAACAATAGTCTTGATTATCGTTGTGTTAAAACAGAATGAAAATGATTCATTAAAAGTTGTGCTTAAAGTGAGAATTTCAAATTTTCTAAGAAAGACAAAACATAATTATTTTTATGTCTTTTGCTCAATAGGTTAGCAACTCACTATTATCGATCATGGGCTTTATTTCCCACTCAATGACACAGGAAATAACAACACAATTACCTCCACTGTTTTATTATTGACAGCATGGGGCACTCATTTTCCAACGTTGGAATTTGAAGTTGAAAATGATATTTCTCAGCTGGCAATAGTGAATTATAGCATTAATAGGATTATTCTTTTACAAGGTAGGACTGTTTATGGATACCATCATTTTTAAGGCTTTATTTTAATCAATTTTATAAATTTGAAATTGTAGCTCTAACAGACTTGTGCAATTTGAAGTACCTCTTAGAGTTTTAAACAATATCAGGTATCAAATATTGTTTAAATATATAAACCTTTAAAAACAGTTTATTTTTCATATTCTACTATTAAATTGTAAAAGAATCAAATTTCAAGAAATTGAAAAAAGTTCCCCAAGTTGGTTATTTAAATCAAAATTTAACGAAAAATTACAGTTTGATTTTCAGAATGGGAGTATGACTGATGTTTAAAACATACATCTACCTTAACCCTCTGTAGACAAGCCACTAAGGTTCCAAGTTGTTTAACAGTTCCAGATATAAGACTAAAGGCTATATATCGCACATGGGTAAGATAAACCAGTAGTATAAAGAAATTGGTAGAGCTAATACTTCGACCAGATACGAAGAATGGTACAAACACTGTCAGGTAGAGTACATGTTTTCCAACAAAGAAAGAAAGAAAACGTGTTGTGTCAACACGAAAGACTTCAACTTTGACGGCCATTTCTTGCCTGCGGTAAGAAATAAATTTAAACTAAAATTTCAGATATAAGTTACAACATTCATTATCAATGTATCAGTTGCAATTACATTAATATTATACATCATTTTATATGCTGATACTTTCATGTTTATATACAATATCTTAAAAGAAAGTTAGGATATAATGAGTTGTTCGTAACATTATATACTATTTCAGGAACAGGTTGAATTTGCATAATTAGCAAGCATGAAACTTGCCTAATCATCAATTCTTGGAGGGAAAAATATATATATATATTACAATGTAATTTAAGATCAGTATACTAATCAACTTATAATTTAGAATAATGATTGGCATGCACAATTTTTTAGGTTATGTTATTATATATTTGTTTTATAATTTCACAAGGAAAAGTTTTAAGGAAAATAAATGACTTAAGTTAAAGGTAATATTATCTGATGTGATAATTATCAGGGATTTTATAAATTATTTGATTTGAGTCTTACATATAAGAAGGCAAATAACAGTAAATAAAGTTATAAGCTAAATTAGGTGGTTTTGATCAATTTTAGCATATATTACAATCAAATATGTTATGAAGAAATAAATAAATGAATGAAATGTTATGTCAAATTTTTCCTTAATGAAAAGACAAGATTGTTTTACATAATTGTAAAAATATAGTTAAAGTAGTTTACTTTACCAGTTTGATTTGTAATAGTTGCAAGAAATTTGATGATACTTGTGTAAGTCACAAACTATATATATCAAACTAAACTTAACCCTTTGAACCCTGACTATACACAGGGTGTTGCATGTCCCTCCCTACATTAACAGGACGTCATATTAATTATGACGTCAACGTAATGGGAGCTTGACACGCCCAAAGCCGCAAAACCAAAATTTCAGGTATATGCGATACAATGTCAGGTCTTAGGGTTAACAAAACCCTATAACACAAAGACATTTTTTTTATTTGGTTTTTCTGTGTTAGATTTGTTCTTTTTCTAAATAAAGAACAGATAATTGAAAACTTAATGAAAATAACAAACCTGACATCTTTGAGCAGAAATTGTCAATTCTGCAAGAAACTGAATGGCTACAGGCACGAACAAGGTAAGTGATAACTTCACGCCATTGAGAACTCCTATTATGATAAAGACTACATCAGTGGTTAAAGCATTACCAAGCAAGGTGTAAGTTACTAAGATCAAGTAAATTACCACCTTCATGGCACTAAAATATGGACCGAGGATAAAAGCTTGAATTCTTCTGGCATGGTGTATTTTCTTTATTTCTAGACTGAAACAAAATAGTTTGTATCCAATGAAAATCTAATGGACAACCTTGATTTTTTTTTTTTAACTACTGCTTGCATACATGCACATTAATATAAATGCAATTCACACAAATCACAAAACTCACAAAACTTACAAAACTTACAAAACTTCTGTTTAATTGTAGAAATTCGATGGGGGGGGGGGGATTCTTAAATAGAAACAAACAGGTTCCATTTTTGTCCACCATAGAAAAAATTGACAGCTTGAGTTCTAAATCAAATTTGATAAGACATCTTTAAAAACTCCACCTAAATATCTATACACTGTGAACCAGAATGCTGATTAAGGCTAACCATCGATCAGTTAAAGGCCCAATAACACTCTTGTTGTAACTGAATAATATGTCCCAATCATTATTCTGGTCAACAAATTGTACTATTTTACAATATTTCAATTAATTGATAATACAAATTTTACCTTAACACACTAGTAGTTGGAATAAGGCTATTTTTTTTTTCTGGACCTGTCAAGCCAGCAAGAGTGTTATTGTCCCTTTAATAATAATGTATATATTCTGCAAAAAAAAACAACTTTAAAATTGTTCATATCTTTACAACTGCTTCGCATTTCCAAACTCTTTACCCATGTTTTTTACTGTATTTTATTATCCAGTTTAACTGACGATATTTAAATTATGTGTACAAAATTTTAGATGTGGACATTTTTTGGATGTTTTTTTTTATTTTACTAGCAGTAAGCTTACATATTTCTAAGTGGTTTCAAGGAGTTAACAAATGTGTTCAAAATATCTTGCTCAGTTCTTTCATAGTATATAATTACTAATTTAGACAAGTCTAAATCTAAAGGTTATTTTAAAGCTCCAATACCACTCTTGTTGTAACGGAATAATTTGTCCCAATCTTTATTCTGGTCAACAATTTGTACTATTCTACAATATTTTAATTAATAAATGATACAAATTTTATCTTAACACACCTAATTTTAAAAGCTTTACGTAAACTCTTTCAAAAGCAACTTGGATTTAAACATATTTTCGAACCCTAGTAAGATAGGTTGTAATGGATAATTTACACAACAGGTAGGACACTTAAACATCTTGTAGTTAGAATAAGGCTATTTTTTTTTTCTGGACCTGTCAAGCCAGCAAGAGTGTTATTGTCCCTTTAATATTAATATGATCTTGTTCATAATGACTGAAATATATAATAAAGCCTGGCAGAATAAAGCCTTGCACAGAATAAAGCCTTGCAGAATATACATTATGTTTACCAACCAAACACTGCTTACCTAAATGGTTGGTTTTAATCAACATTCAGGAACTTGCTCTAAAATAATTCCATTCTTTTTTAGTAAGTCCTTTGAATAAAGACTTTATTTTAATCAAAACTGACCTATCTATTCTACTTGACCCTGGGGGTGAAAAAATCAACACTCAACAGTAACAATATTAATCAAAACTTCCATTGTAACCACATGCAAAAATACATGAAACCTGCCTAATACCATACCCAAAACTTTAACATTTACAATCTTTGAAATAATTGGCAATACATTTGACAGTAACGAGTAGTTGAGGTAAAAAAAAAACAAAAAAACCCTAAATTTGACTTTGTAGTTTCTTATTTTTAGAACTAACTTGTGCATAAGGATATTTCTTTATTCCTCAAGAAAATTCAGTGCATACATATTTGAACTACAAACAGCATTTAAAAAAAAAAAATACCTGTAGTCATAGAATGAAAAGAGTTTCAAAATAGTGTTATATTGTTGAAGGCTGTGAGTTTATAAATGAACTTTGTTGTACAATGAAAAGAGTTGAAAAATTTGCTACAGTGCTGTAAACTAATCCCAATTAATTTAGGTGTGATTAATCAAGTATTCAGAGCATTGAGTAGTCTAAAATACACACTAACTTTTCAGCGCCAATCTTATTAAGACTTTGCCTACTTGTTCCATGTGTAAAATAACCCAGAGGACACATAACAGTCTAACCTTTTGTTGTGTAGTAATGGAAATGAAATGAAATAGAGTTTAACGTCCTACTCTTCTGCACCTAACCTGGGCTAATGGAAGACAGGCATACGCCATACAGTGTGCTATGAGGGAAATTTTGACCAGGCAGAGCCGCTACAGCCTACTCTGATATCAAATTCCAACTGCTAAGGGATCTTTTACGTGCAAGCAAATGTGTACACGAGACCTCAATGGTTTGTCCCATCTGAACGACTAAACAGCTATCCTTGTTCTGCATCACGGATAAGGGGGAAACCACGACGGAAAAACTAGATGAACTTTTTCGGCTAATGCAGGGATCGAACACCCAACCTCCAGGCTAGCGAACCAGCCCCTTACCCACGTGATCCCCCGTGTAGTAATGGAGTAGACGTGGAAAGAAAAAAAATATGAATAGGAAACGAGAAGGTTTCTCCAATCTAGATAAGTTGTTGAATAAATTATGATGTCATACACATCGTTCACAACATGGCTGCCTCCAGCAACGGTTTCACACTAGACGTCATACAATGCGATTATCCAGGTCTAACATCGCTGCATTTCTTTTTTTTCAAGGTTGAAGACTAGCATTTTTGAACGCATAAAATGATTTTGAATGTGTATTGCTCTGAAGTAAATATTTAATTTTTATATCCAAATTTTTGTATTTTAAAACTTGATGTGGATGTATTCAACGAATTTAGCCCAAATCACAAAAACTCGTTTAAAGGTAAATAATGAACAAAGATGTTAAAATACTTTGAGGTGATAATTTTTGACATTTTTGGTGTTGAAATGTCCGTTATAACCTCTTCTTTTGATCTACTGTTGGGATTATCAATATCTCATTTTACCATGAATGTATAAAATTAACAAGGAACGTATAGAATTTACAAGAAAACTCATCATTTATTGGCATTTCCATGGATACCAGATTAACCAGGGTCTCTAGCCAAAATGTGAACTGTCATTTCTTGGACTTGCATTTAGCATTATCATACCTTTGGACCTATTTTGGAACATAGTAAGTAAATAAAATTGCAATCTAATAAAAATACAGATCTATATTTCGTTTCGTTTTTTATACTTTAGATGGTCTTTCGATGTAGATCTAACAAGTTATAGTGAGAGTTCATGTTTTATGACGTCAGATACCAAGCAAGCGACATTTGACCTGATAACGTCAGTCATTCGATTAACTAATTAGCAACCGACATGTTTTTTTATATTTTCGCTTTGTTTTGATTTCTATTGCTGGTAACCTCTACCCACAGGATTCGACAGACCATTTGATTGGCTGACCCCTCATTACAAGAAGAACATGAGTTAAATAACAACTCTTCCAGATACAAGTGTAGTAAAAAAAAGACAAGTAAAAACGAAATTTTAAACTATAAAAATGAAACGAAATTGGATCTTTGTTATAATCAGATTGATAAAATTGGTATTTTTTGGGTGATTAATATGTAGTTTATCACTCCAAATAAAAAAATATGTCATAACTTATGAACAAAACTTACAGTGCAAGCTTTAAAATGTGCGTTTAGATTACTCAACGCCCTTTAAACTGTAAAGATGAATTTGGTGAAGTTCTGAGTAAAGAAAATGTTAAATTTAAATTAGAAAACCGTTTTATAGAAAAATAGTTTGTGAGTTGTTTCATTGTGCATGGATGGTATCTATAATAAGTGTATTAAATTAATGTACAGACATAGATAGATAGAACTAATAAAAACATCGGATAATATTATGTGCTATTATACTATAAAAAGCAAAGTAATTTGACAGAACTAAAGATGCTTTTATTTATTCATCTAACAAATTCTGAGAAAAAGACAAATTATATGACAAAAACAGAAACAATTAAAGAGGCATTAGGTGATAAAGATTTGACAGTTTTCACTAATGGTTAAAAAATAGATAATAAAAAAAAGAGAATGTGCTGAAAATTTCATTTAAATTACTTCACTCTGAGCCTACTAGATATTGGGGATACAATTATAGCCTAGCCATGATTACGATAATAAACAAAGTCTCCATTATCCATTTTTACGGTAAAGGATCAACTACAAAACGTATTTAAATCTTATTATATTGTAGCTATCAGATGGCATCGAGGGTTGATTATGGTCTTGGTAACTTAATTAATGTCTAATAATTTATATAACATTTCCTACCTAAAGAAAGACCTTTACAGCAAGATTTAGCGCTTGAAAAAATAATGACAAAATAAATGAGTGAAGTATATTATGTCATGAATAATCTGCTTCTTAAAAGGGTGGCGCTATCCTTTAGAATCTTTAATTAGACAAAAAGAGTCAATTAATGTAACATAAATATATCGTTATATAAAGTTATTTATATTCCGTTTTTTAAAACATATTGTAAATTCTAATCAATTATGTTGGAGGAAATACTTGAACAATCCTAGTTGAACAGCAGTCATTTACATCTGCTTAGACAATCTGCATGCTTTTTTTATTATTATTTTATCGTTTGTGATCAGCCATAATAAATTACTCACACATTGTCATATGGGATACATTTTTCTTTTAAAAATTTTCATTATGACATTTTTAAATATTGGAAATTAGAATCCCATTTTTTCATGGCAAGATAACAACAACAATATTGAATTCTAATTAGTATTTTTAATTTCGAAAACATGTGCTTTTCCTTGATGACCAAAAATGGTTGTCGAAAGCCCAAAGAAACACGTTGAGTCTAACTTACACCCTAACTGTTACATGCATTCTGCACCAATCACGCAAAAATGCTTTCAATTTACATATATCCCTTATTAAATTAGAAAATAAGAATTGTGAACATTGTCCTTTATAAATGCTGATATAACTTTATGCTGGCAAAGCTATTTCGACACAGAAATGAGAAAACAGCCCAACTCGGCTCCTTTCTTTGTGTTTAACTTCAGCTGATATGTAGCAAAATATCAACTAGAATTTCATTTTTACTTAATCACCCACAAATGGTTAAACTTTGATCAATATTCTTACAAAATGAGGCTGGACAGTAAATGAGTAAATTCAATAAATAAATCAATTAATCGCAATATGTAAATGTCACTGACAATAATTTTTTGACCCAATAAAAATACCTTAACAATCCAATATCGTTTGGTTCTCGACTATCGCCATTTTTCCAAAAATATTCTCTGAAAGATTTCTGTATTTTATTGAAATATGATGTAAATCAAATAGTTCATATTAATATTTGATAAATCTACACTCAACACTGCTGTATTAATGCAAGTTTTGTACAAGAATGGGTTAAAAGAATGTGATTTTTTTCCAATTAACATACCTTGGGCTGTGTAAATTCATTGTGAAACAACACTTTTCATAAAACAAATGTCACGGTCATGTGCTTTATCCTTTATCATCAGATGGTGGGTTTAGATGGAATTTCAAAGGACAAATAATGATAATATATATTTGATACCACAATTAATGTTTTGCATCAATATCAATGAAATTGATTGTATTAATTCCTAATAAAAATTGCTGTCAGACAGGGTGTTGAATTTCTCTCTTTAAAATGACAATACAGACCACGTATTTCTCAAAATCTTTCAAGGCTGGGGGGAGAATCCCTCAAAAGTCAGAGAGAAAAACGGGGTTTAACGTCCACTCAACACAATTAGGTCATTTCGGAACTAACATATTGTTTTAATTTTATTTCAATAATTCCCTTGCGCGTAGGGGTCTTTAGCATTTGGAGGAAACCAGAGTGCCTGGAGGAAACCCACGAGGTTGAGAAGGCGCCCCTATCTCCATGCCACGTACGCTCACACCAGGGCTCGAAACCACAGCCGCAAGCCTGAGGTGGCCGGCTAGCTAGAGGTCGAAGCGCGGCACTCCAGACCAATAGGCCATTCCACCCCCCTACCCCTCAAAAGACACAGTAACCCCCTCCTGCAACTGTCCCAGGAGAGCGTCAAGTTGCAGTCATGAGTGGTTAATTTAGGTGACAAACTAACTGTTCACAAGAAGAGCACACAAGCAGTGATTAGATATATATATCTATAATAATAAAAGAATGCTAATAATATAATAAGAACATATCAAGACTTTATCTATTTATGCAGCCAACATCTTGTAAGTTTAAATATGACTTCATTTTCAATTAATTGATCATCAACTTGTAAGCCAAAAATCAAGATCTGTGTTGTATGGCTTTTTTTATGAATATCTAGTACGAAAATGGTAACTTTGGTTAAAAACCTCTCTTCAAATTATACAGGACCCAATAGTACAGTGGCTTATGCATAACACATTTTTTAGACCTGGTTTGCCATTTTAAACATTGATATGGCTTAAAATAGTATCTAAGAATTTACAGGATACCCCTTGATGAAAGTAAACAAATAAAAAGCCAAAATATGAAGAACTGACCCAACAGATTGTCTGAAAGTTTCAGCTTAAAACACTGAGCCGTTCGTAATCACTAGTTGATCAGGTTATGTAATTCATGTAAGGTTATCTATTGTTCAACTGTATCAGTGACGTTGTATTCAAACATGGCTAACCGAGCATTTGGGAATAGAGTGGAATCATGAAAATACAGACAATCTGTATGTACAAGAAGCTAACTATTCTGTTATAGTTAATTACTCGCCAAAATAAAACACAAATATTTGGTTGACCGCACTTGGATTACAACTCAAACAGAACATTTACTTAGGTAGACAAATCTAACTGTTTATTGATTTATTGTATCTTGAATGATATTTTGTAAACTTAATTGAAAGTTGTATTGTGTATTGAATGATATTTTGTTAACTTAATTGAAAGTTGTATTGTGTATTGAAAACAGATTTTTGAAACTTAATTGTGTATTGAATGATATTTTGGAAACTTGAAAGTTATCCAGTTTTATTTATAAGTATACGATGATGGCTGTGATATTATTTACTACCTACTAGAAATGACAGATGAGGTATATATGCACTAATATCTATAGTAAATGATTTAATTAGAATGATTGTAAAATAATTAGAGCAGGGTGTTATAGTTACAAAGCTAGGACTAGGTATTAAACAGAAGCAAGCAGGGTTAAATCATTAACAAAATACTGTAAAGCAAGAAATTATTGCATTCATTTAAACACTATTTAATATTCAAATGTTTAATTAAACAAAAGTAGTTCTGAAATCAAATGTAGACATAAACATTTCTAGATGCTTTTTGTGTTAATATTATTTAAATTGTTGCAAAAAATCTTCCACATTACAGTACAAGTCATTCATGTGAACATGTTTCATTAAGTTGGTAATATATTTAAGTAAATTTAATTAATCACCATCAAAATAGTACAGAGGTTAGCATAAGACAAAAACCCTTTTCATGAATCTTAAAATATTAACCAACTTAATGTAACACGCAAGTTTCAACCTAAACAAACATCAAACAAAAAATAACACAAAAATAAAACAAAAAAGCATTCATGAATAAATCAATGGAATGGAATGTCAACTTCATTTGTTTAATTATGTGACTGCATTCCTTTGACACCATTCATTTTTAAAATAAAATATTTTTCCAATTTGTGATTTTCGAAATGCAAGACAAGTTAATATATTTCAAATGAATAAGTATTGCATATACCTATTAAATGTACGAAGTATATCAATTCCATCAATCTGATTTAATCAAATCAAATTACTACATTGAAATAAAAGTTTGATATTTAAAGAAATCATAAAACCAGAATTATTTTTGCACCTGACATATTATAACCCTAAACATATCACGCAAAATATACTGATGTCGAGTAAGATTTTAAATTATTCAATATGTACCAGTGTCTGTGAAAAACTAAAAGGGGCTTGATCTTAAAATTAAAAAGCCTACCTTCGCACTTTCTTAACTAATTCTTCAAAGGGTTTCTCCCAACAGTACATTTTAATAACCCTCATACCTGAGATTATCTCATTCATAATCCGAACTCTTTTATCAGTTTGAGCTGCAGTTTTTAACCTGAAAATCAAAATTCTGACATTATATACCATACGTGTGGAATTTCCCACATCCATATAGTAATAGCAATATAAAGTTGACAAAGCCTTACATAACAAGAGCCTAGAGCTGGGCGATATTCCGCCTTCAAAAAAATAGCGAAAAACCGAACATACTGCGATATATCACTGTTTTGATATTTCTGGATGATATTTAACATAAATATTGAAAAAAATGCTTCCTTTTTATGTTATTTACGATACTTTATTGCTTAATGCTGAATAAATACTGTTATAAACTCCCGAGTATTCATTCCTCGAAGTTTGCAAATGCCAATAAGTCGAGCTTTGTTTACATCACGTGAATTCTCGCGACTTCTCGCTCATCTTTCCACCGACCGTAGCGTTAGAATTATCCCAGTTTCTCTTCACTTCTAAACATCTTGCCGAAATGTTTATACCGATCCTTTGATTTTCCAAAGCAATTAATGCTTTTCACATTGAAATGAATTTTAAGAAAACAGAAATCTAAATAATGCCAACTATATCGAGAGTTTTGCTGGACTGGTTTTCATTCAGCGTCGTAAGTGTCATGACGGTCCGTCCATGATCTGGATCAAAATATTTGACTAACTATCAATGGACACCCTTTGACATTAGTACTTATATTTTATAGTTTAATATAGTATCCTTGTATTGTATAATACATTTTCAAGAAAGAACAAGTTTGCAAGGGTAAATCGCACGTAACTATAAAAAATATGCTCGGCCGAAATAACACAAACTTTTTATTAATGTTTTTTGTGCCTCCTTCATATCAAAACATTTTTGATTTAAATAAAATATAATCAATGTTTTGAAAATTAAAATTGTAATAAACAACAACTTTAGCAAGTTTTCGTTGCTATAGATCTGTGTTTTAACCAGCTCATTAAATTTTGTTTGTAAATTCAGTAGGCCTACTGTAGGCCAATATCAGTACTTAATATTAAATAATAATTGAGTCTTTTGACTCCAAAGTGTCAAGTGAATACTCCAGGGGTATTTCAAACTTCTTATGCGTGTTTATTTACATTTAAAAAGTGATAAACTGAAGTATTGACATTTTATAAAATATCGCGATATAGTGATATTTTTTGAAAATATCGCGATATCTGTTTCCATGGATATCGCCCAGCTCTACAAGAGCCCATTTATTTCAAAGAGAGGGAGAGAGAGAGATATGGGGTTTTACGTCCACTCAACACAAACTGAGTTTTTTCGAACTAACTCATGGTTCGATTTTGATTTCAATAATTTCCTTGCTCGTGGGGCTCTTTAGCAGTGTGAGGAAATCGAAGTACTCAAAGAAAACCATTCGGCCAATGAGTTCAAATTCAATGAGTTCAAGCAATGATAAATAAATATTTTTTGTTTACAATCTCCATTAACACAAACAATAAGTTTTATTCTCTATGCTAATAATTAGGGGTATATCCTTAATTCGTCGGTAGGCAGACGAACTAACTTATCTTCATACCGTAACCTATTGACGATAAGTCACTTCGTCTGCCTACCGACGAATTGTGACCAATCCCCATTGGATTTTTTTAATAATGATAAACACTGATGACAGCAGTACAGTTTAGCCACAACTGTTGCTTCTAAGGTTTTATACAAATATATTTTTATCATAAGCTAGATGGTCCTGATTCGGGTCTAATCACAAAAATGCTTGACATTCATCAAAATTTTTGACAACTCATGATGTTTCTCATGAAAGAAGTCCTTAAGACATTGGTCCGACAGAAAAATGGACTAACAATACCTGAGTCGAGAAAATAACTTTCCCATCCATCCTTGTGCTGGTACTAATAATAGAAGAACAGTAAAACCTGCTAATACAGATGGTCCCATTATATACCACAATATAGTTAAAACAGCTATCGCTTGAAGAGGTCCAACCCACAAAAAATGAAGAAATATCGCAGCCTATAAAATATAAGAATAGATTTAAATACTAATTTAATTCTACATTTTGTATAGATTGTGTCAACAAGCTGATAGATAACAATAATTTAATGAAATAAATATGCTGTAATTTCAGGATTAACATATGGTTCAATTTTATTTATATAATTTGCTTGCAGTGGGAGGAAACCAGAGAACCTGGAGAAGAACCACGAGGCTGGCAGACGACCCTTCTTCTGGTCATGTACAACCAGGGAATCGAAACCCCAGCAGTTGCCCTTCACCAGATTAAATGGAAGTCAGCTTGTTTGTTAAATTTAGTTTTAGTTCTTTACTCCACTCTGTTGATAAAGAACACAATCGTCTCTGATAATTATCGGTCTTATTAGGCCTACTGTTAATCTCCTGTGAACCCTAACAGAGAGAGAGAGAGTGAGAAATGGGGTTTAACGTCCACTTGACACAAACTAGGTCATTTAGGGACTAACATATGGTTTAATTTTAGCAGGGATCTTTAGCAGTGGGAGGAAACCGGAGGACCTGGAGAAAACCCTAGAGGTTGGACAGGTGACCCTACTCCTTGCCATGTACAACCGAGGATTCAAAACCACGCCAGTTGACTCAACGACAGGCTTTATGATACAGCACGCACATGCTAACCATTCAGTCATCCAACCCCCCGCCACCCTAACAGAGACTTGATGATTATTACAGCTTTGCAAACCTATATTATAGTGGTTTGTTTCTTACCTGATCAAATCTATTCACATCATTAGATAAAAGATTAACAATATGGCCTGTTGTAGTTTTACCTAAAGCTTCGTTACTTAAACGTAAGGACTGGAAAATAGAACAAAATATAAAATAACTGTAAATCAAATTTAAACATTAAATCATCCGATATCTAGTCAATAGATTTGATTTTGGGTTGGGCATGTAAATAAATCTCTAATTAATGATCTGTATAGGCCAAACGAACGATCTGCATTACGCTGGTTTAGCTCTTACATATTAATGTGCTATCTTTAATTGTGCAAAATGCGTTCAAATTTCCTGTCCTAAAATTATATAGAACTTTTCGTAAGGTCACACAAAATAAATTTCTTGTTTCTCAGGCAATTGACAGCTGAAAATATATGAGGGGAGGGCGGCTTCTTTCATTTTTTACCTCATGGCTGGCTAGAGGATCATATAAAATAAAATTTGGCTATTACTGAAAATTGTACGGGCGGAAAGGGCTTTTGGGGTTTCTTTTGGAGACAGGTTAATATAAGCTTTATAGCTTGTTATTCAATCCAAATAAGCTATTATATATGTGAAAAAAATACTGTTTAAATCAACTATAGAAAAAGTTTAAAATTTAGCATACCTTTTTATATATAAGTGAACAGCAAGCTATTCTAGCCTGCATGCCTATTTTGCAAACAGTGAAAAAATATGGATGATGAGAAACAGCTAATACTATTGCACACAAACTAACACCCATGGCATATAAATAGGCCTCCATGTCAGTCATTTTTGAATCAGGTGTAAAATAACGTATTAATCCACCAAGTAAGAGCGGTTGAACTACTTTTGTTCCTTCCTGGAATTTAAAAATGGACACTTATAGTACAATACAACCATATATACATTCGCACTATTATGTATTCATGTGTTTAGTCGACGACCGCCTGAACTATAATAACATGTATATTTAACTTTTGTTTTGTTCTCTATAGGCAAATTTGGACCAGACATTTCTCTTCTGTCGAAGACAGCATGGGTTCTTTTACTCTATATTATATATTCCAGATGAAACTGTCTTGAAGACAAATAATAAAAGAAAATTGGTACTAAAACAATAAAGATAGGTTGCCAGGCAACGAAACATACGCCCACAGCAGCTAAATCGGCCGTGCAGTCAACAAGAGTTGTCGCATATTTTTACTTTTTTCAGTAACTAAACATTTACAATACACTCAAATCGGATTAAAAGTAACAACTCATTTAGTAATTATCAGAAAATCATTAGAATTTGTTTGGCTTTGATATAGTACTCCTCCATGCTAACGTTTAGTATACGAAACATTTAATATCCTGGATTTATCTGTTCAAGTTATCAAAATTCATTGAAACTCAATACTTGTTCGTCTCAAGACCTTAAACTCTGTGTATAAATTTAAAGTAAATCGAATATTAACCTCTAGAGCATCCACTAGATTTTTGAAGTGATCAAGAACTATAACTCTGGCAGTAATTATAAGAAATCACTGAAAATCAATAGAATTCTTTGTAAGATGACGTTAAACACTGTGTTTAAATTTAAAGACAATAAGATATTAACTTTAACCTCTTGAGTGTCCACAAGAATTTTTGAAGTGATCAAGAGCCATAACTCTCAGAGTAATTATCTGAAATTGCTGAAAATCAATATGATTCTTAATCTCATAACCATTAACTTGAGCCTCTAGAGTGTCCAGAAGCATCTGTGGCTGCTGGACCGACGGGGGTGACGACAATATACGACCACATTTCAATGTGGGCGTATAAAAATAAATGAAAATGTGTCAAAAATCTGTTAAAAAATAACCAAGATATGGGCCTTATCTGCAGAACACTTCCAGTTTGTAATGATTTATTATTATTCATTTTTAGCTGTTCAAAATATTTTCCTTGAACAATGTTTATATCTTCTCTGTATTTGAACAACATACACACAGTAGAAAGTTATCAATGTTATACTTTTTAGAAAGAAATATAAATAAAGATCAGGCTATATTAACAGTTCTTATCAAGGATATTAAACTTTTAAACACCGGAATTCTAACTATCTATTTATTGATATAGAACTGAAGCTACCCATCAAAATATATACAAGTATGACAAGTTCAAATATTTCTAGTTCGGCTATAAATAAATTGAAGCATTGTAAAGGGTTTATTTAATCATTAATTAAGAGCACTGCTTCTATAAAACCATAATCTAGTTATGTATATATACGATATAGTGCCTAAATACATCTTATCTCTGCATATACATGTAACCTTTAATGGGAGAGGTCATATTTATACAATTTAAAAAAAGCTATATCACCCTCTCTTTTTAGGTCAAAGTAAAGTAGGTCTATTGAATTGGGTCGATATGACATGCAACAATGAATCGACAATTATTTATGAACCAAACTAAAGATGTCTAGACATACTACAGATTATCAGATTTCTGTATCATATCAATATAATGACATAATACAAAAACATAAAAATATTGTGTGAATATATCCAAGCATTATACAAACAAACATAAGGGGAGGAGCTTATACCCCCCCCCCCCTGCCGACATCCCAAAATAAATAGACGACACATATTAAATAATGGTACATATCCCCATTCTCTATCAGTTAGAATCAAATTAAAGTTATCTTTCTCAATGCATTGACTAAAGAAAATGCTTAGCTCTGCTTAGCCTTAGCAAAAAATGTTAATGATTGAACACATCTAATGAACACCTAAGCCAAGTTTGAATGTTCTTCCTCTATTTGAAGTAGAGTTAATGTATTCTAAAGTCTCGACCATTCAAATTGCTTATTGATCAGCTTACTGTGGAGCAGAAAATGCCCATTATCAAACTTAGACCTAAAATTATCATGTCCCAAAGCATCCACCAATCAAATTGCTTATGTGCTTACCCTAAGCTGAAAATTTGCATCTTTTAACTCCAGAACGGCATTCACCTAATAAACACCTACACCAATCAAATTGCTTATCGCTCTGCCTACCCTGAGCACAAAATGCTCATTATCGAGCTTAGTCAAGGTATTGATGTAATGAAACTACACACCAAGGTTCATCATTCTCACTTATTTAGAACTAAAGTTATTGTGTCCCAAAGCATCAACCAATCACATAGAACTAAAGTTATCGTGTCCCAAAGCATCAACCAATCAAATTGCTTATCAGTGCTTACCCTAAGCAGAAAATGCTCATCTTTGAACTTTTATCAAAACCATGACCTAATAAACACCTGTGTATTGGCTGACAGACAGGCCTATTTTAATAGTCCACCTGCTTTCTTTGCGAACAGGAGTGGGCGAAAAAGAAACAGGCTAGTCTGAGATCATGACAATCACATCAATAAAAGTGGACATTGTAGGGCTGCATTCTTATGAAGAGTAGTCTCATATAACTTCGGAGTTATGAAGGGGAAAATAAAGTGAACTCACCTCCACAAACACAATAAAGCCTAAAATTGAATATCTCCATCCAAAACATTTAACCAATGCTAGCAACAGACTTGGTTTCTTCTTCGTACCTTTAACTTTTGCTAGTTCTTTAAACCATTCCCTATAGAATATGCATATGTTTAAAATTATTTCTAAAGTGAAATTTTTATTTTTACTTTTTTTTTTCAAATGATATTCCTGATGTTGGCTAAACGACAGAGAGAGAGAAATGGGGTTCATTCACCACTTGACACAAACTAGATCATTTCAGGACTAACACATGGTTCATTTTTATTTCAATAATTTGCTTGCACCTAGGGGTCTTTAGCAGTGCTAACTGGTATAGATAATTTTCCTCCAATGTGCTTACATTATTATTTCTTGTGGCATATAGCAGATCATGACTCATACTAGTATTATGTAATGTTTTGGGGTATATTCCTCCTTATTGTTATGTTTCATTTTTCAGTGAAGTTGGTGTCACTACAGACCAAGAAATGTACAGCACAATGGACGCTTACGACTAGCTCCCGGATCCATTCAATAAATCTGATAAGTACATTTGTTTGTGATTTCTGCGTATTGTGTCTTGTCTCCCTGCACTTTCTATAAATATTACTTATTCTTAACAAGTTTATTTATAATGAAACCCCTTTTGATTTGTATTATACAATAATATAAAGTAGACCCAGGATTTACCTTTCTAGTTGATCACCTAAAGTATCACTAGAATCCTCTGTATTAACATTATACATATCCTGAACCTCCAAAGGTCTTTCATATCCAATTTTAAATATAGGATTTAACCACCTGTAAAATTAAATACACATAATTAATGACCTATCCTTATTATCTACATTTAATTAATTTTATGTATAAATATAGAATTTAACCACCTGTAAAATTAAATACACATAATTAATAACCTATCCATATTATCTACATTTAATTAATTTTATGTATAAATATAGGATTTAACTACCTGTAAAATTAAATACACATAATTAATGACCTATCCTTAAAAGATGGGTTCCCAGAAAAGTATTTATCGGGTCGTTATTTTCAATAAAAGTATGGCAAATTTGGTATTTATGAAAAGAATAGACACCCAATCTTACTAGAAAAATACTAGATTACGCGAAAATCGCCCATGGGGCAAGGACTGGGCAATATTGCCAGGGAATCACTAACTGTCAACCAGACAGGATTTGCTGGCTTATTGTCTGCTAGCTTAGGTCAGGGAGCAGTTGTTAATTCTTGCTCAAATGGTTAGGCGGTTTTGGGAACATTGCTGGTTGTCAACGTACAAAATACTCTGCAATTAAAAGGTGTAAAAAGAAGTTGACAGAAATAATTAAGAATTTTTTTAGGCCTCAATAATATGGTAAATGTAAAGTAAGTAATGATAGATACATTTTGAAATATGGACCCTCCCACAATGAAGTTTAAGTTGGCAGATATTGCCTTTAACAACAGCTTACTTACAGCTATAGGTATCCCCGGCAAAAACAGAGTTTTGAAAGGGAATTGAAGCAAATTTTTGATAGATTGATTACTTTAAATATGTGTTTAGTCCAAATATATCATAAAATCACAAAGTTGGTACCTGGGAATGCATCTTTAATATCTACATTTAATTAATTTTATGTATAATGTACATGTAGGTCTATTAAAATTTGGTCTTGAAAATTTTTTTAATATTTTCCTATGTGATACTACATGGGAATATTGCCAGCCAGCAAAGCAGCAGTTCTATGATTATACATTGATTTTCCCCAGTCAAATTATCTTTGTAATTAATTATGTGAAATTTGGCTTGACATTTTACCCGAGATATTAGAAACTTGGAAGCAGAAAAAAAATAATAAGCTTTATTATGCAAATATCTTGTTTGTTTTTGGATAGTAATAATGAAAATTATATATAATTTCTAGGTACCAGGTATCTGAATATTTACTAAAAACAATTCTGAAATCAAATAACTCAATTGAATATTAGGAAAATCATTTGAATAAAGACTTGGAATACCTGAATGCTTATCAAAGCATTCAGTGTGACCACTAGTAAGTTTAAATACAGAAAAATGTTTGATTCCAAAACTGTTTGATTTTCAGAAAACTTCTGACTCATCTACTGGTACTAATAATAGACAATGTAGTACAATGGTATACATCCTTGGTTCCCCAGTGCACTCATTCCGTTCTACTCCACTATACCCTGGGTTAATCCATAGGATTTCCATGATATCAAATTATCTGCCCTGGCCTAAAATGTAGCTATACGTACCAATCAGAAAACAGTTTACAAACCAATTGTTTCGCCTTTGTTTTTATAAGGGTAGATAACCATATCCATTTACTGAATGATTTATGTAAATAACGTATATATTTATAATTTATTTATATTTAATTGTATTATTGAAATTTGTGGTATGTGTTGTTGATTTCAAATATGTATAACATCTATAAGTTTGACTTTTTGTTATTATTTTGTCTGACATATGTCACTCTGTTTTGTTTATTATTATTGAATACTTTGCAATTTCAGTTACAATAACATGTCTACATACATGTTACATACATGTATGGACATAAAATTCTGGGATCGAACGATTCTCAATAAAACTAATGACCATACAATTTTATATGAAGGCCTGGTCTTCATTAACATAAAATATAATTGGTTGTTGATAATTACGCATTTAAAATAGGCCAATTCGTAACATCGTCCGATGGGTAACAGAGGATGAATGGATTAAATAAAACATATATATATATGTGATGTTAAAAAAAATAGATAAAATCTGAAAAAAAAGATTCCAATACAATAATCTTTTGGTAATTTTTCCATGATCAAGGATTTGAACTGCCTTTTTTTTTATTTCAATTGTTAAATATTCATGTGCTTTAAAATAACAAAGATACATGGACTTTGTGAAATAAGTTTTGCTTCGTACATTTTATTTATTTTTCTGAGATCTTCATCGATGAATGTCTTCTGGGCGAGTTTTGTAGATTTTTTACTTTTCAATTTTAAAACTAGCTTTGCTGTATTAGCAATGTAAAAACATACATTATGCAAGAGCTAAATCTGCCTTTTGCGAGTCTTTCTTTACGCCTGAAATGCCATCTAAATTATTAATTAGATATTAATTCACTAAACCAGATCCTAATCAACTCTCGATGCCATTGCTAGCCCACTTTATTTAGCATATTGGATTACATTTTGTGACGGACAATTTAAGGTCAAAATGAATAATCGAGACTTTATTTTTTTATCATACCGACTTTTGTAATGACATTCGAGGTTAGCCTAAAATTAAAAACCTAATATCTCAGTTTAGAAGGGAGCAATTGACTAAAATTTGAAGCATATTTTATTTATGTTATCTTTATTATAACTGATATCTCATAAATAACGGCATAACGGCCCTTTAACTTATACAAGCTTCCAATTCATTTGAATTCTCAACATGTGCATCTTCATGTATGTTTTTGTGGTCCATAAAAAATTACAAGAATTTCTGTAGCTCTTCATTCATTGCTTTAGTCATTATTGTAACATGCTAAGAGTAAACCTCGCATTTTGATTGGTCAATTAGACACCATCTATTGGACAATAACACCCCTCTGTTTTAGTATTTTCTTTAAAAATCGTAAATAGAATGTTACAATGTCGATAAACACTTCATGTTTTGCATTTAGAGGGGTGTTATTGTCCAATAGACATGTCCTGAGATTTTACATTAGAACCCGCGACGCTACGCGTCTTGGGTCCTAATGATCTCAGGACATGTCTATTGGACAATAACACCCCTCTAAATGCAAAACATGAAGTGTTTATCTCCTAATTAACTGATGGGCATTCAACTCTTGTCTTTAAGGCCCAATAAAACTCTTGTTGTAACTAAATGATATTTTCCAATCATTATTTTACAATATTCCAATTAATTAATGATACAAATTTAATCTGAACACACAAAATAAATTTTAAAAATTGGGAAAATTCAACTACATGGTTTGAAAAGCTTTACGTAAACCTTTTCAAATGTAACTTAGATTTAAACATATTTTCGAGCCCTCTGAAAAAGTAAAATAGAATGTAATGGATAGTTTACATAACAAGTAGGACACTGAAAGCGAAAATTTCATTTTTTCTAAGAAAATCAAAACATAATCATTTGAATGTCTTTTACTAAATAGGTTGTCAACTCACTATTATACGATCATAGGCATCATTCTAGCATTTTAAAATAATTCACATACAAATTTGAATTATTTTCTACTCGCCCTGAGCTGCTTGGAAATAATATCATTTCATTGCACTGGAAAACAACGTCTACGCTCTTAGTGGGTGTTGTCATGTTCGTCAAGGTCTGTGGTTAGCCAGGTAATGATAATCATGCCTGGTTGACAGAGACCTGACACCGGAAATAATGAGGCAATTACCTCCAGTGTTCGACACATACGTCGGTCCGGAGGCCGACTGATTTATCGGAGGACTCCCGCTTGCCTATTTCACTAGGGTCCGTCGGGCCTCCGCCTTTTTACATCACTTAGTTAGTGTCAGCATACGACAAATTTGGAAATGGTACTGGAACTGTCATAGATACGCAATCCCTGAGTCTTTGATAGTTTATACGAGCGTCGACGGTCATTGTTTATTTGTCATCGACATGACAGAAGCTCTTGTTTTGCGTAACCAGCCCCTGATTGCTATAGGCTATGGTGCTAACAATCTCGGGCTGGCTAAGCGAGTTTACGGCAGCGTCATTTTCGTCAACGCCACCACCAGGATTAGTTTGTAACTGTTTAAGTTCACGAAGTTTAATAATAAAACCCCTAAATCATGTAATTATGAATAGAATTGTTCGCATGAAATTGAAATAACACACGAATTTGATTTTGTCTTTTTTTCTCTTTTTCTTTCGCAAGTTACTAATAGTAAATACCATAGTCCTTCAGTATGATGTATTTTCATGTCAATCGATGATGACAATTTTAACTTACGCATGCGCATGCAGTCGCTTTGTACTTCCTTTCCTGTGTTCTTCACCTAGCTTGTAAACAAGAATCCCGTAAACAATAACAATAGGCTACATTGAATAGGCTATGTTGAAATACTTGACTTACTATTGTGTGAACTATGATAAATAATAAACGAATTTCTTCGATTATGAACAAACTATTCAACTTTGGTTATCATAAACTGACCTGTGTGTTTGAAATCAACATTCCGGTTAAATAAAATCCATTGCACAGTTAAATACGACAACTAATTAACTAGGTTCTCTCTTGAAAAATTGAGCTCGAGCTAACTTGACATCTAAAAATGGTGGGGAAACCCAAGGTGAAGGCTGTTACGTCACCGAACACAATTTGGCGACCTATTCGACCAATCCAGCTGGCAACCTATTCATGGTTGAGATTGACCAACAGAGAGCCAGATTATATTTGGCCCGTGTAGGTCAAGATTGGTTGCCAGTTATGTCCCACAAACCATAGTTCTCTGCACAAACAAACAAGGCTGTTCTTTGTGGGAAGTTAGATATTTCTACATTTATCATCAAAATAGTATTACGCTGCGCATGGGGGACTTGTAACATGGACGAAAGTCACCCGGACCGCCTTCATGGTGCAACATTTATAATTTTTCCGAAACCAAAGAACCAAAAACAGGGGTAAAAAATCACGACGGCACCCGTAGTATTTTCAAGTTTAAAATTGAAAATACTACGGGTGCCGTCGTGATTAAAGTATTTAGCGAAATTGCAGTAGAAAACCAATAATAACTACGGCATCTTTAGCTGTGGTATTTTATTTAAAGAATACCACGACGCAAATTGCAATTGTCCACGGCATAGTCGAAAGAAAGAATTTATTATTTTGTTTCTTTTCTGAGTTCTTGTGACTGCATTGTTCTATTGAGTTAGATCTCGAGCCCGACAACTAAAATAGATCGAACGGTGTGAAATTCTTATTGGCTATTTTATAACAATGAATTTCATACCATCTACCCGGATTCTCATCTGTTTGACACTAGTATTTAACAACATGAAGTATTTATATCTAAATAAATAAAACACGTATCCCCCAAGTCACCTGACCTAATTCAACCGTAAAATCGCATGCTGATGGTTAGCTAAAATGGAAATGCACACGTCTCGTTGTCCAGTGTATTTAATCATTCAAGAAGTTCAAAACAGTATTTTCCCCACATAATTACTTGATCGGGACATATTTTCCAGTAAACTATTCATAATATATTGTCTTTATTTCTGGAAATTGTTACGATATAATTTTTAGCGTAAATATGAAACGGATGTGAGAATGGAATTTCAGGGGGCTCATGCGCAGGTGTATTTTGATAATCATGAATTTACGGTATTACATATATTTTAGAATCGAAATTCAACACCTCAACGGCGAGGTACTCATTTAAAACACAAGTCTGGTACTATGATACTTATTTGGTGGAATTCACGTGGATACGGATAACAGAATTGCACGAATAATGTTTAGTTCCATTAGGATTTTCTCTGAACTATTAGAAAGGGAGAACTGGCATTAAAAAACTATCTACGCAGGACTGCTTGTTTTTGACACTAGTGAGAGTTCGTCATAATTTAGGATTTAAAAACATTTGTATGAGGTTTAACATTACGGTACAGACTGCTGGATCGCCATATTGAACAGGTTGATGTGGTCAAATTTGTGGGACATAGTAACAGTATCTGAGTGGGGGGGGGGGGAAGCTATGGTTGTCTGGGGACTTTGCCCCCCAAATTTTTTTTAGCCACGCCCTTTTTGCTTAGGGAAACGCCCTTCTCCAGCTATAGGACACACCCGCTTTAGGTCGAGAAAAGCCCTTTCTAACATGTGATGTTTCACTTTTATATAATATAATGTACAAAAAAGGGATCCTACCCCCCCCCCCCCATAAATTTTATGTCATTTTTAGCAAAATTTGGATGGCCATTATTATCAACCAATAAAATCCATCGTAACGTCTTATCAAACAAAAGTAGAATATATTGTTATTTTATAGTGTAAATACGGTAATATTTCAAGTCAAAATTCGGGTCATCGTACAAAATTCTGAGCATCCAGCTATATATAATCTGAAAGGTAATTAAATAAGCTTTCCAAAACTATTAGTAAAAGTTGGCACAATCATATTAAACGGGTGCGCTCTCATCCTAAACATAGCCAATTTTTCAATATTCTAATTGTAAAGAACGGTAATGTTCCGAGTCGAAATTCGGACCATCGTACAAAATTCAGAGCACCCGGCTATATATATTCAAAAAGGTGATTAAATAAGCTTTCCAAAAATTATTAGTAAAGATAGTAAGCTGGCACTGCCAGGCAGGATACGCCCACATTTTCGGGAGATGGTTAGAGAACAAGCAAAACCGAAAGTGATTTTTCCTACAATCAAAGGCTATAATTCATTAAATTACAATTTGATATGCGCAAATATCGAAAAGAATCAAGATTTTTAGGTTATAAACATGCATTTCAAGTTTCATCAAAATCGAATAAAAATTGTGACCTATACTGGGTCCACAACCTTGATATACCATATATTTATACTATTAGCGTACAAACGGCGGCCATTATGTCTGGCAATTATGGTCCGATTTCCCTGAAATTCAAACTCAACCTTCCGTATGGTGTAACGGTGATAGAGTCAAGCGTTTTTTTAAATCGGTTAATAATCGTGACCTCCAGAGGGACCATAGGCGATTTTTCGGACAATCAGGTGCCATAATTCAAGAAGTTATGATCTGATATGTGAAAATAACGAAAGGAACCAAGATCTTTGGGTTTTTACCATGCATTTCAAGTTTCATCAAAATTGAATCAAAATTGTGACCTATACTGGGTCCACAACCTTGATATACCATTTTATAACAGTATTTGCGTACACACGGTGGCCATTTTGTATGGCAATTTTGTTCCGAATTTTCCAAAATTCGAACTCAACCTTCCTTAGGGTGTAACGGTGATATAATCAAACGATTTTTTAAATCGGATAATAATTGTGACCTCCAGAGGGACCACAAGCTAAACAAAGACGATTTTGTGTATAATTAGGGGCCATAATTCAAGAAGTTACGATCCGATATGCGCAAATATCGAAAGGAACCAAGATCTTTGGGTTATAACCATGCATTTCAAGTTTCATCAAAATCGAATTAAAATTGTGACCTCTACAGGGTCCACAATCTTGATATACCATTTTTTAACAGTAATCGCGTACGAATGGCGGCCATTTTGTATGGCAATTTTGGTCCAATTTTTCCGAAATTCAAACTCCACCTTCCTTAGGGCGCAACGGTGATATAATCAAACGTTTTTTTAAATCAGATAATAATTGTGACCTCCAGAGGGACCACAAGCTAAACGAAGGTGATTTTTCGGACAATCAGGGGCCATAATTCAGGAAATTACGTTCCTATAGGCGCAAATATCGAAAGGAACCAAGATCTTTGGGTTATAAACATGCATGTAAAGTTTCATTAAAATCGAATTAAAATTTTGACCTCTACAGGGTCCACAACCTTGATATACCATTTTTTAACAGTATTCGCGTACGAACGGTGGCCATTTTGTATGGTAATTTTGGTCCGATTTTTCCGAAATTTGAACTCAACCTTCCTTAGGGTGTTACGGTGATATAATCGAACGTTTTTTTAAATCAGATAATAATTGTGACCTCCAGAGGTACCACGAGCTAAAATAGGTGATTTTTCGGACAATCAGGGGCCATAATTCAGGAAATTACGTTCCTATAGGCGCAAATATCGAAAGGAACCAAGATCTTTGGGTTATAAACATGCATGTAAAGTTTCATTAAAATCGGTTCAAAATTGTGACCTCTATAGGGTCCACAAGCTAAAAACATGATTTTTCGTACAATCAGGGGCCATAATCCATGAAGTTTTGATCCGATACATGCCAATATCGAAAGCAGCCGAGATCTTTGGGGGATAAACCTATATTTCAAGTTTCGTCGAAATCGGGTAAGAATTGTGACCTGTAGAGAGTCCACAAACAATTGTGGACGGACGGACGGACAGGGGCGACGACATAATACGTCCACATGAAAATGTGGGCGTATAAAAATTGGCACAATCATATTAAAGGGATGCGCTCTCATCCTAAACATTGTCATTTTTTTAATATTCTAAATTTGAAAAATTGGCTATGTTTAGGATGAGAGCGCATCCCTTTAATATGATTGTGCCAATATAATCTGGCTCTCTGGCTCAATCTCTTTACGGTGATTGACAGATCTGAACCATGAATAGGTTGCCAGCTGGATTGGTCGAATAGCACGCTAGCCGAATGGGTCGCCAAATTGTGTTCGGTGACGTAACAGCCTTCACCTTGGGTTTCCCCACCATTTTTAGATGTTAAGTTAGCTCGAGCTCAATTTTTCAAGAGCGAACCTAGTTAATTAGTTGTGGTATTTAACTGTGCAATGGATTTTATTTAACCTGAGTTGATTTCAAACACACGGGACAGTTTATGATAACCAAAGTTGAATAGTTTGTTCATTATCGAAGAAATCCGTTTATTATTTATCATAGTTCACACAATAGGTACCACACCTTAGAAGAAGGTGTATACGCGTAGCATGATGTGTCGGACAGACAACACACAGATTCAACCGGAATATTAGCAAAAATTCGCGAAATAAAATACCTCCATGGTGGGGCCTGCATGTCACCCGAAGGACCCGCATGATCAGGTTTCACACGGGTCCTGCGGGCCTGTGCTTGAAAATGTTTGTTTCAGACACTGATTACCTACCTTGTATTTTATTCCTCCGTTTGAACACCGATTTTCTCAACATTTGAAAATGAAGTTGAAAATGATATTTTTGCCAATTTCTTAACTGGCAATACTAGTGAATTATATAAAGGATTAATCTTTAACAAGTTAGGACTATTTATAGAAACCTATTTTAGGGCTTTATTATAATACATTTTGAAATATAACTTGAAAATTGCATATTGGAACTTTAAACATCTTGTACCGTAGGCCAAGTTAGAAAGGCTATTTACTGTAGGCCTATTATAAGTATTAGATATATTTTCTGGAGCTGTCAAGCCAGCAAGAGTGTTATATTGTCCCTTTAAGGACACTTTGGCTTCTTACTTACAACTGACTGTTAAATTGCACTACACTAACTGCATTTACCAGTACTCCCCTTTTACAGGGCATGATCTGATCTAGTGCTAATTAAATAAAATGGAATCATATTTTTTTTATGACGTAACGTATGGTACCTGTAACCTAGCCGGTCTCTATTTATAGACAAACCTCGTGTTAAATGCGGTATTCATGTTTGTGGTCATAACTAATTGCTATCTAAATCTTCTAGCACTGGGCCTACATTAAATATAAAACAATCTAGAAAGAATTAGTATGACAGTAGTAAGAGAAAAAGAAATCATACCAGAAAAATATTCTTGAAAAAATATTAGCATTCAACACAGGGTTTGGATTAACGTGTCGCCTTCTTTCGTCCATCTTTATTCACTATTACTGTTGCTTGTGTAATCCGGAACATGTGAGGCCTGTAAAAATGGGTGCGTTTATTTACAGTTGTGGTTATCATCTACTATTTATCTACGTCAATTTGTTCTCCTTCTCTCCGTTTTTCGTCCATTGCATTGTGTTTTTAGATCATCCAGTATTTTAAAGGAAGTTATCAACAATCGATTAACCAGTGGCTTTTGTCTTGAACCATGGGATACGGTGCACCTAAAATCGATTGCCAGGACAGCTACGGCGTGTGCCGTATCGCAACGTATAGGGCCTGCACGGGACCTCGGGTTTTCATCCCTTCCAAACGACCAAATGATGTCTTTGTCAGCCCCCGATCCTGTACCACTGACAAGGGGAAACAATTAATAAAAATGCGCATAATTACTAAATGAACAAACAAACATTGAATTATGAAGCACCGCCTTTTTAAAAGTATTTATAATAAATAAATATCACAATCATCAGTCATCAGTCAACGCAATCTAAACGACAGACTCCCCTTAACTGAAGAATTTAATTTTCGTCACGTTAGTTTAGTGTACGCAGTCAACGTGGATTGTCGTTTAAAATGTTGTAAAAGAGAAGAAGAATTCTGACAGGAGTGGAATTTTAAAGTCGTTCTTTAATTTTTTATTGAATTTAGATCAACAATTCCTTGAGATAAATATTTAGTAAGCATATGCTCAAATATATTATGAAATAAGTTCTCCGATAACAGAAACGACTTGTATGTACCGTATGGTCCGGGAAGTTATACATAAGGAGCAGAACAGCAGGACGTTAAACCCCGTTTCATTTCATATTTCTACAAGGGGATAATAAGAGGTAGTACCGTAGTCCTAAAATACGGCTAGAATCAAACTTCAAAAATTGATAACCCGTACTCAAAACCCGGAATAAAAGCCGTATTATCGACATTAGTTAAATAAAATATTAGAATTGGGAGTAAATTGGTTGTTGTGGCTGCTATACCGATGATGATAAATATAACTATGTTCAAGAATAAGTATGGAAGTTACGATAAACATTGTCACATTTTGCTGCATTAGAATAAATTACATCCAAGTTTAAATCTCATAAAATAGCGTTAGTTTTCTACGAGTGATGCTTTACTTTTGTATATAAAATGAAATACAGAAAATATAAATGTTGTAGAATTTGTAGAAATCGTAATGCCATATATCACCTTACCTAAAGCTATATTTATTTGATTGAAGACGTTCAGAACAAAGATTCCAACATTTCTGTGCTTACTTTTCATTATAGTGTATACAATGTATATTATATTGGGTTGGTTGTATATTAATTTGAATTAAATCATGACATCCTCCAAATAAACGGGTAATCTATTATTTTGTGTGACAGTCGACATAATATATGGAAACGCTATATTCGGATGTGGGCTCCATGCCAAGATTCGATAGAATATATTATTAATATGCTCATTATCTAGGACATATTCCAAATCGTGTATTTCGCTGTGATTTTTGAAGATGTTATATGGTGTCGGCAATGATTTGAATGACAAACACGTTTGTACGAAAACCCATAAGGCTCATTCCGAATTCTAAATAGCAAATTGACAGCCCCCCTCAATCAAATTAGAATTGAAATAGATCGTAATTTAACACAACTAATGAGCGCTAGTTTACCTATCTGATGTCTAGGTCGGATAAACACCTGTTCAAAATTCCCAATGCGAAATTCCATATTCTAAATTCCAAATGGGAAATACCAAATTCGACATAATCACGTGACATTACGTGTATATTGTCGTCACCCCCGTCAGCCCGTCGTCCACAATTGCTTGTGGGCGCTCTAGAGGCTAAAGTTAATATCTGATCGATACACAGTGTTTACGGTCATGAGACGAAGAAGCCTATTGATTTTTATCGATTACCGATAATTACTGTCAGAATTATGGCCCTCGCTCACTTCAAAATACTTTGTAGGCGCTCTAGAGCAGTGTTTCCAAACGCGAGTGCCTTCCAGGTGGTACCTTTACGGGCCATGAACGATTTTTAGTCATTTTTTACTTCACACAAGTGTTTACTGCATGCCTAACACGAGATAATACCCATTATTTTCTCACTGTGTGTGTTACTATTCTTATTATTATGTTGTATACTTATTTATATTTTTTAGTTCATTGGCGCGTTCTATTTATAAAATTATGCAAACAAAGTGATATTTGATCGAATTGAGTTTCCCTGGAAGGTGATACTCGGCGACTGTTCGGGACCTCCAAGTGGTACTCTTATCACAAAAAGGTTGGTAACCACTCACTGCCTGGAGGCTAATGTAATATCCGATTGACTTTACATTTATACAAAGTGTTTAAGGTCATGAGTTATGTTCCTTGGTCACTTTGAAAACTATTGACTTGTGGACGCTCTAGAGGCTAAAGTTATCATCCGATCGTCTTAAGATTGATACACAGAGTTAAAGGTCTTGAAAATACTGATTTTCAATGAACTTTGATAACTTGAACAGCTAAATCCATTATATTCAATGTTTCGTGTACTCAAGGTTAGCATTTGGAATAGAACTTTATAAAAGCCAAACAAATTCTAATGATTTTCTGATGTTACTCTTAATAAGATTTTAGTGAATTATAAATGTTTCACTACAGAAAAAAGTCAAAAGTCAAAACCAAAACCTGATCAGATTGGTTTGATCAGATTTGGAATTTGAAATGAGCCTTCTGGTCTTTCGTATACGTTTGTTTTATTTAATCATAATCTTAATGACAATTCGTACATTATGTATACGTACTTACTAGAATTAGAAGGCTCATAGACTGAAATTACTTAGTAAGTAATACATTCTGTAAGTTAAGCCCTTGTCACTCGTCAACATCGTATAACACATCTTTTTAGACAAGTCAATGGACATACATCTTCGTAACTCATAATACACATATTGAAACTGAGATCTTTCATTCAACACGACGGGTGTCAAAATTATATGGTCTGCGATAGTAGAGATACTTTATATAATAATATTATTCTCATAATTAAGAACTACTTCGAGCAAGGAGTTTAATCTAAAACGTAATTTGTTCTTATCTGAAAAATGCCAAGTTATTCGCCAACACATACCGTATCTCTATCTGGATACACACATAAAATTGGTAAGTAGTTTAGTTACCTATACATGTATTATGCACAAATTGAAAACATTTTTTTATCAAAGATTATTCCTTTAAGACAGCGGTATCTTTTACGTACTACAAGAACCCTTTGCATATATATATTGATTAATATTACTTTGTAGCTGTTATAAACGATAATGCAAAGTTTAAGGATATTTTCCCCATAGAGCATGCAATTGATAACGTAAATTTGTTGAGAATCCCCGGGGCGCCCGATATTCAAACTGTTTCTTTGAGTGTTTAAAGCAGCTGCACACATCAGGGGCGGATTTGGTCATCGGGCTTTAACGGCCACGTAATCACTGGAGTCTGGAATGGACTGGTATAATAGACTTTCTGGGCCGGGTGGGTCGGGATTCGGAATCCTGTAATGGGGATTCCTGATTTCATCCGAAAATTTCATCGGATTCACCCGACACTGTCGCCCGCAAATTTACTATTTTTTCAATGAAAATATCCCTACACTTATTCAATATTCCTAACTGGTTAATCAATAAATAAATGGTCAAATTTTCTCCACTAGTCTCATTTTTTAACCATTTAAATTCTCTTGACTCTTGGTGATACAAAGATAATACGTTAATTAATAATATGACGATATGATATTTTCACAGGTTGGTGGTTGTAAATTACTTGCCGGTCGGGGTTTTGGACTAAACTAATCAATTTATGAGATATTATTGCCAGCTGAGAAAATGGCAAAAATGTCATTTTCAACTTCAAATTCCAACGTTGGTAGATGGCCCGTCCATGTTGTCAATAGAAAATAAGGGGGGGGGGATTGTGTTGTTTTTTCCTGTGTCAATGATATTTAAGGGTGGGAAATAATGCCCATGATCGTATAATAATGAGTTGATAACTTATTGAACAAAAGACTTAGAAATAATTAGGTTTTGACTTTCTTGTAAAATTTGAAATTTTCGCTTTAAAGGGCTAACCCCGATATTTGTTTTGGAAATAAAACTGGTTAATTTTGTGTTAAAATATTCGAGTCAAGGGCCGAGCAACTACTTCAGTATTTATGATACGTTTTCAAACGACTTAAATCCGCCAGTCTTCATCTGGAATTTGAGACCGGTGCCCCAAGGTGTATTTTGTGGTACCTGGATTAAACCAAACATTTTTTAAAATAAAAATAATGTGTAGTTGAAATTTGCCTTTCTCTATCAAGTACAGCACATGGGTTATTCACTGCATAACTCTCTCAATAACCGTAATCGGTTATAAGGTCACCCAAAGAAACAATTGACCCGAAATCTTAAAAGGGTTACGTGCCCGGATAAGCAGTTTTGGCGTTCACGTCCAAACGACTCAATATTTTGTGTTGAAATTTTGAGACGAGGTAAATACAGCATTCCCCTATATTTTGGCGTTTTATTTTTATACATTCTCAGACTTTTATTTTTGAGCCTCTGTTTAATTTGGGATTGTCCCTTTAAGTTATATCAAATCGAAGGTTTACAACCCTGGCATGTATTTCATGCTTTACCACTATTTGCGTAAGGGGTGAGGGACAATTTGAACAGGAAGTGACCATCCGATTTCCTCCAAATCCGAACCCATGTACAATAAAAATGAATTTTAACGGTTAGCACAATCGGATAAAAATTGTGATCTCTTCGTCCACAAGCTAAAAACGCGATTTTTGAACAAACAGGGCCAATAATCTAGGACGCTAAGGTTCATTCCAAGATCTTTGGGATATACAAATCCATTGTAAATGCCATCCAAATCGAATAAATACTCTGGCCTCTAAAGTGGAAACCTTTTCTCCGCAGTAACCTTTCCTCCGCAGAGGTAAATCGCATGTTAATAAAAATGGTTTCCACCGCAGGGAAAACGTTTACACCACAGAGAAAACGTTTACACCGCGGATCATTTGAAAGGAAAACTTGGATGATAGACAAATTTGGTAAGGATCTAGGATCCCTGGAGCAAATCTAATCCCAAGGGTTCATCAACTTATGACCCTATTGCTTTCAACCAAATTTTAAAAAAAAATATGTAAAAACATACAGCCTATATCGCGTTAAAATGAACGGAAGGATGTGGATTATGAAGATCGAGCGGTATCGATGACCTCAATTCTTCAAGCCAAATATTGTATGAAAATGATGCATCAAAAAATATAGCCGTTATCGCATTGACAAGGAGTTTCGGAAAAGCTGGCATAACCTCGGAACGGGATGTCGCAGAAAATATGTTAAAACCTGTAGTTTTTTTCGCGTTCACAAGGGTGACTCAAGAAACAATAACCGATAAGGCTCATTCTATCATGACCCAAAATGTTCCCCACTAAATTTGAAAACTATCTGATAAAAAGTAACCATTATCCATCGTGACCTCAAGGTTTTCGAAAGGGGAGATAACTCTGATACGAAAGGCTAATGTCGCAGAACGACTTATATTGAGGATTCGTCCTGTCATGACCACAATGCTTCACACCAAATTTGGAAGTTACAGACCTTATCGCGTTCAGAAGATTTTCGGAAAAGAAGGCATGACTCCCTACCATTCTGGCTCCACTGAAAACAAAACAGTCATTTAATGTAAGAGCATCCCATGTAAAGTGCTATAAAATGATTATCAACATTATAACATTACCACACATTTTTAGACATTAGACCCCCCCCCCCACACACACACACACACACACACCTCCCCACCGTCGTATCTTGAAAAAGCCACCTCAAACACCTGATCACCACCCAGAATGGAACTCTCCGCAAAATGCTCTGGTAAAACTTGGTCTCAATCTCATAAATTCACCTCTCGGGTGGTGATACACACCCCTATCACCGTTGAGCCAAGCCGTCCGACTAAGAGTGTCAAAGTGAACGGTCACACCGACGTACACAGGGGCGGCGATACGCAATGTGGGCGGATATAAATAGGATTGTCCACCTGTTGGCATTTACGATTTGGGTTAAACGTGACAAGATTTTTTTTTACATTAATCGTGTATCTTAACTATATCGTTCCATCCTGCAAAATAACCCACCAACAACAAATTTTCTTTAACTATATCTATAGATATTATATGAAAAGGTTAGAAGTCACTTAGATAATAATAATAATAATTTATTTATAGAGCGCCTATAATCCAATACTTAGATTGCTCTATGGCGCTATTACATTATTGTAAAAGTATAAAATATAAAACATCTCAATAATAAGAACATTGCACAATTAGAATAAAATATGGTATACAATAATAAAAAGTTAACTCTGAAAAATCTTAAGCATTTAACAATTAAAATGGTTTTTAAAAAGGTGAGTCTTTAACCTTTTCTTAAAAACAGGCAGGGAAGGGGAATCTTTAATTTCAGAAGGTAACTTATTCCATAGTTTAAAAGCAGCAAAACTATAAGACCTTTCCCCAAATGAGGATTTTGCATGATAGGGCATTAGCAAGTTTTTGTTTTGTGATCTAAGTGTGCGTGTAGGAATATATGGGGTCACTAGTTGTTTGAGGTAGTCAGGTGAGTCTTCAATATTAATGACAGCGTATGTTAGAGGGAGTATTTTAAATTCAATTCTGCTAGTAACTGGCAGCCAATGCAGTTGGTGTAAAATAGGGGTGATATGTTCACAAAGTTTAGTTCTAGTTATGACACGGGCGGCTTTGTTTTGAATTTTTTGTAATCTATTTAGCTGAAGAGAAGGCAAGTTAAACAATAAAGAATTACATTAATCAAGGCGGGAGGTTACAAGTGAGTTGACAAGCATTTTAGAAGTATCAGTATCAATAAAGTTTCTTATACGACCTATATTATATAGTTGAAAATTGGCGGATTTACACATATTCGACACATGTTCTTTCATGTCAAAATTTTTCCCAAATTTAACACCGAGGTTTCGTACACTGTTACTTGGTTGTATGACAGCACCACCCACTTTAACATATTTTGTAATAATTGATGAGAGTCTATGATCGGTTCCTATTTTTAATAATTCAGTTTTATCATCGTTTAGTTTTAAAAAGTTGTTTTTCATCCAGTTTTTTACATTATCAACACACTTCTCCAACTTAATGATTTGTTTACTTTCGTTGTCGGGTGTTACAGCCACATACAGTTGTGTGTCGTCTGCGTATATATGATAGTCTAAATTGTGATCTCTAAGAAGTTTACCAAGTGGGCAAGTATAAGCCGTAAATAATAACGGACCGAGTACTGATCCTTGCGGAATTCCATATTTTATGTCTACTGGTTTTGATGACTGCTTATTTATGACAACAGACTGTTTTCGTGAAGTGAGATATGATTCAAACCATTTCAGGGCATAGTCAGTAATTCCAAAATAATCTTTTAAACGTGTAAGTAGAAGTGCTTGGTCGATGGTATCAAAAGCAGCACTTAGGTCAAGAAGAATTAGAAAAACCACATTTTTATTATCTAGATTAATTAAAATATCATTTTGCACTCGGAGTAAAGCCGTTTCTGTACTATGGAGTTTTTTGTATGCGGATTGAAAGGGTTCGTCCGATGCTGAAATTTTAAATGGGCTTTAAATCTAACAGACACTGCTTTTTCCACAAGTTTAGATAACAATGATAGGTTAGATACTGGCCGATAATTTTTGAAGATGTTACTGTCTAGGGTACTTTTTTTGATTAAGGGAAAAACTAAAGCTTTTTTCAGAACATCAGGGAAGGTACCAGTTGATAATGATGTATTTACAATACAAGTAAGAACAGGACACAGTTCGTCGATGCACAGTTTCAGAAGCGGTGATGGAAGCGGATCTAACTCGCATGTCGAAGACGATGATTTGGCAACGAGTTGCTTGATTTCTTTGTCTGATGTCGGGGAAAATTCTGACATAACTTGAGAAGGTGGTGATATAACAGATAGACATGTTGTCTCGGAGTTATTGTCTGTTTCAAGTTCAGTCCTAATATTATCAATCTTGTCACTAAAATATTTAGAAAACTCTTCAGCAAGGTCAGCATCATGGGTGTAATCTGGTAGTATTTGTTGATTATGCGGTTTCAGGATACTATTGACTATGTTTTGAAGTACTTTTGGGTTATCCTTATTAACATTGATTGTTCTAAAATATAGTCTTTTTTTACTCTGCCAATCAAATTATTTGTTTTGTTCCGCGCTTGAGTATATAGCTGTCTATTAATCTCAAGATTAGAATTTCGCCAAAGCCTTTCCATGGACCGTCTATGGATTTTACTCTGTCGAAGTTCATCAGTAAACCATTTCCGATTTGGTCGAATAGTAAATTTGGCTTTTTTAATGGGAGCATGGTCATCCAGAATATTTCTTAGAGTGTCATTATAAAGATTAATTTGTTGATCAATATTTGCTATGTCGAGTTCCTTTAATATTTTAGAGTTAATAATATCTGATCGAAAATCTTCAATGTTAATGTTACGTATTTTTCTATATGTAATTGTCTGTTGTTTAGGTACAGGTTTTTTATCTTGAGCTTAGTAAATATGCTAAAGTGGTCTGAGACCAGGGCCCTGTTTCACGAAAACTTAAACTAAAATCCTTAAAATCGATTTTAACTAAAATCAAAATGAGATTTTAAATTTTATGCGTTTCACGAAGAACGATTGTAACTTAAAATGCAATTTTAATAGATTTTAGTTAAAATCGCTTGCGCCCGCGCAGTGCAGATTTCCGCTGCGGGTACTTACGGTGAAAGCAAATACGCTTCGAAACTGAAAACTGTTGACAAACTGAATTAACTGTTACATTATCAATAGGGAGAGTTTCATACGTTGTAGAAATGTCTGCACATGGTCAGAAAGTCGTAGAGAGATGAAATAAATGAGTTAATTGCGTATTATTAGTTTCGAAATGTATTGGTGGGTTGACCTTGAACTTGGCATTTGATTTCCTCGCAGGCTTCAATAGAAGTAATGTGTATCGATAAACTAAAGCGCTTGAATTTCGAATTTTTATAGTAATTTGGACAAGAGAAACTTTTGAGAATTTTCACAAACATATTTTGATATGTGTCACTCAAACAACTAATCTAGGCTTCAATTTTTTTGTCGTAGTTTAAAAGTATTTATCAACTTTGAAATTAATACGCCAAATAGGCAACGTTCCGATGCCTAGATTATAAATGTCATTCTAATAGACACTTTCAATGATACTTTGAAAATGCAAAAGAGTCTATCTATCTTACTCAATTAAATGAGTTTTTCCCAAGATAAAATAGTTTTGGAGCCTATTTTTTTATTGATGTTGTTTTATTAACGTAACTTCATTAAGAAATTATAATAAATTTATGATATTAAAATTTAATTTCAAATAGGCCTATAACATTTTTGAATAAACACATTTGTGTTTATTGATTTATCTTTATACTAATCATCATAACCCCAAAAACATGAGTAAATACTACATATTATGGCATGTCTAGTATTATAGGCCTTTAGGCCTTCTAATACCAAGAAATTGGCCATATGAAACACGAAGATATTTTCTTTATAAATAAGAGGGCTCTTCTTTCCATGACAATGGATATAAATTTTCTTTTAGTGTGTAGTTTACTGGCGTTTTGGGTGGGTTTTTTCTTGGAGTTCTAATATCGGGCGCCATCCAATGCTTAAATTGCCTTACAATAAAATAAACGGGTGGATCGTAGCTGTATATCCCATACTATGAAAAGAAATTGAATGCAAATTGTTTTTGTGAATGATTGTATGTTAAAATTATGTGCCAATTATATCTGTATGTCGCAATAAATCAAACAATGTAGCTCTAATCAATGTTTGTTAATGTCGTGATTGTAAGTTAGGAGAGGGTGACAGCTATCCTAAGTTACAATCGATTTTAGTTAAAATTGTCCTTAAAATAGTTTTGTGAAACGCCACTATTTTAAGTTAGGATACAATTGTAACTTACAATATTATTTTAGTTGATTTTAGCTACAATGCTTAAAATCGTTTTGTGAAACGCTTCTATTGTAAGTTAGGATGAAATTTTAGTTTACAATGATTTTAAGGAGATTTAAGTTTTTGTGAAACAGGGCCCAGGTCGTCACAAATATGGACATCTTCCACAGTGTCGTCTAAAACCCTAGTTATCACCACATCAAGTAAATGACCTTTTCTGTGCGTACTGCCAGTAGTATGCTGTTTAAGATTAAATGAATCTAAAATATCATAAAATTTATTTGATATGCTACACTTGACATCATCGAGATGTAGATTTAAATCCCCAACAAGTAGTAAACGAGAAGATGAGTCAAAAGTTTCGTACAGTAGATCAGTGAATTCACTGAGAAAAACATCACGACTGGATGAAGGTGGACGGTATAAACAAACAATTCTAAGGACTTCATTAGAACATTTTACATGTATGTCAAGGTGCTCAAAAGACGTGAAAGGACAAAGGGACTGATTTTTTGATGTTTCTAGTACCGATTTATGAAAAACAGCTAGTCCGCCTCCTCTACGACCTATTCGATTTTCAGTAACTGCAGAATAATTTGATGGCAAAAGTTTGTGTAGAGTAACCGTATCATTTGGTTTAAGCCATGTTTCAAAGGCTACAAATATGTCCAAATCATTATCTAGCAAATATTCCTGAAGTTCATCAGTTTTATTCCGAATTGACTGACAGTTTAAAACACAGAGATTAAATGAATTTAGTACATTACCAGACTTTTCACTACTTTTTGTATCAATAGATCTGAGGTTATTATGGTTAACACCCCTGTATTTTCTTGTTGATCTAGGTTTATTAGTTACCCTTATTTTAGGTTGTATAATTTCAAACGAAGTACAAATATTTTCTTTGCTTTGGTGTTTACTATAAGATCTGAAAACTGTTCAATGTTGTTTTTCATCCTGTGATCTATAAACTGTAGGTTTTTATTCAAGCTGATTAGTTTTTCTCTACAATAGGTTATCATGATTATTACTCACTTCATGAACTCACCACACTTTTGTTATTTTAAAATTTGCAAATTGTACAAAATCTAAAACACTTCAAATAGAAATTTTTGTATAAAAATGAGCCAAGGTAACTCCCCGAGTCACAAGTAAAAGATAGTAGCTAAAATCAATTTAAATCTATTAAAATTATAAGAAAAACCAGAGAGCAAGACACAGTGCAACCACTGGGCAGCCATCTTGATCTACAGATTTAGATGCGACTGAACCCTCTTCTGTAAGCGTTTATCCTCACATATAGCCCAAAAGATACTAAGAAGTCAAAATATCCGAAGATGAGTAGGCGAAAAGCCCATAGGCGTAGGAGCTCGATGACAGTTAGGGGGGCAGAACCCGAAATACCCGAAAAATTTCGGGTTTACAGACAGCAGCGACCTTGTATCCCCCACCCCCACCCAAAGAAAATTTTGGAATATTTCACGACTGCAAACACGTTTTCCTGCTATTTCAGCTGGTGAACAAAGCAACTTCAAAGTGGTCTAAAATAGCCTAATTAAGGTGGGTGACTCAAATTCCAATAACTCGATGCAGTCCTCGAAAACGGAACCGTTAGCAGAAAATTTTAAAAATTAAACTGCCACAAACGCGTTTTTCTGCTATTTTAGCCGGCGAACAAAGAAACTTCAAAGTGGTTTAATATAGCCTAAATACAGGTGGCTGACTCGAATTCCAATCAATCGTTTACAGTCCTCGAAGACGGGACATTTAGGAGAAAAAGCTTGAAAATGTAACTGCCGCAAACGCCTTTTCCTGCTATTTCAGCCGGTGAACAAAGCAACGCCAAAGTGGTCGAATATAACCTTATTAAGGTGGCTGACTTGAATTCCAATCCATCGTTTACAGTCCACGACGACGGGACCGTTAGGAGAAAATTTTGAAAATTTAACTGCCGCAAACGCGTTTTCCTGCTATTTCAGCAGGTGAACAAAGCAACTTCAAAGTGGTCTAATATAGCCTAATGAAGGTGGCTGACTCGAATTCCAATCAATCGTTTACAGTCCACGAAGACGGGAGCGTTGGGAAAAATGTTTGAAAATTTAACTGTCGTAAACGTGTTTTCCTGCTATTCCAGCCTGGGAATACAGGAATACAGCAACTTCAATTTGGTCCAATATAGCCTACCTTGCTGACCCGAATTCCAAACAATCAATCATCGCGTGGTATTGAGGCCTCACCCTCCCGGAGAAAAATTTAATCACCACAAATACGTTTTCTGCTATTCTAGCCCGTTTAAGCAACTCCAAAAGCATCCAACGGTTTTGTAACCGAAATCCCACTCTGAATTCCAACCATCCAATCAGACTGTTGCATCTGCATTCACAAATAATAATCGATGCCCGAAAAATGTCGCACAAAGTAGAGTGGCCCCAGACAAAATGTTTTAATTCATAGTCAACTCACTACAAATTCGTGATATTTAATTACAAGAAAAGTAAAATTATTGTTTTATTAGGGCTCGATGACAGTAAGGGAAGCTAAATTAGAAACTCCCGAGAAATTTCGGGTTTATAGACAGCGGCGCCGGTTTTTTTGAAAGGCGAATAACCCCCCCTGCCCCCCCCCCCCCGGCTCCTACGCCTATGGAAAAGCCCGATCTAGGAACAGAATTCTTCTCTCTCAATGTACCCTTCGACAAGTATCCTTTTATCGCTATCAAGCACTGCGGCATTTAGTAAACTTGAGGTCAATATGAAATTCATAGTGGTACGTTTCGAAACGTCGTGCTTTTAGAATAAAACTACTGATTGTATCCCATAAAAATTGTGTTCTGTTAATGTGTTTCCTGATCGCTAAATGCCACTAAGTAATGGTAGCCTATGTTAGTACCGATATGACCGACTTATTGTGCTCACGAGACTCCATACCTTTCAAATTAATGGACCTTTCAAATAGGATATTAAACTGTCATCTTGGATTTTGTCTGGGTGATTGATGATACCAATTGTTACTTAAATGTTGATGTGTTTATTGTCACCTCATCATGGATTCTGCTATAAATATTTTAAATGTATAATAAATCAAATGTATAATCAGAATCTCAGAATCTCTATTTCCACCTATGATTTTTGTTTCTGTTTTTACGTGTGCAATGCCAGGGTGTAACTTTGGACAGCGGTGTTTCCCGAACACTGTTCTATAGGACATTATTTTAAAAGGGGAATTGTGGGGGATTAGATATAGAGCTGACAGTTCTCACTATAACAGTTAACGTAAATAGAATATTCTGAACCGAGATTTTCGCTTTTGATTTTTAGGCCTAGCCTCGCTTGTTTTTACTAAAATCGGTTACAGTCGGTACAATAAAAAAAAATTCTCGATTATCAACTTTGACTTTAAATCAGAAAGTGTATTTAATATTTCAAATTTAGTAAATAGGTCAGGTTATCGATGACATCGAGAGTTGATTATGGGCTTTTATGGCCTGGACCAGTTAATTATTAATTTAGATAACGTTTCAGCTTCAGACATAAAGACATACCTGCAATAGGCAGACTTAGCTTTTGTATACTTTATGTTTAATCGTGTATCATATGCAATGTCTAAATTGTTCTATTTCATTTAATTCCTGCAAGTCCTCATTCTATTTGTAGGTTGTTCCAAGTGCTCTCTAGAGAGAAAATGGCATTTGCGAGAAGGTAGAGGGAATTTCAGATGTACGTTTGTACCCCAAGTAACGATCGGGTGTCTTGCAGTAATGGCGGGGTTTTTAACGGTATTTTTCGCAGCTAAAAGACCACAAATACCTTATATTTTGGGACTTGATATGGTTACAGGAATGTTGGTAGGTATTTTTGTGATTTCTATTATGACCCCACGCCATTTGTTACTGGTATGGCGAAAATCGCACCACCTTATTTTTGTTGAAATTCGTAAAGATATTATGTTGTCAGGCGAGGAAACAGATTACATATGTCTTCTGAGCGGTTATTAGGGTAACTATTAAAGGTAACTATAGAGCATTTACATGCCATGTAATACATGGCACTAAAAAGTCAACAAGGGCAACATTCTGTGCAGTAAATTACCGACCACAAATATTTTCAAATTTAACATCAGAAAACGTCGCTTGAGTTAAAACACTGCATTTAATGGCAAACCAATTGGGTCATCAGGGGTAATAACTATTAAAGCAATTAACGGAAATTGACGAACCCTTTCGCTCGTTTGATGACCATAAAGACTACATAAAAGGCCATAAAATATCGGAAATTGGGGAAATTCGATAGGCATATTCGTCATACAAATGGCACTTTTATAAAATAAAAGTTTGCCGTTGCAGATGAACGTTAGACGGGTGTCGAGATGACAATCTGGGACCACATTAATTGAACGAAGATTAATTTAATTATAATAATAATATTTATGTGTAGAAATGTTTGCCAGCTCTCAAATGTTTTTCATTTGGTATTTCTTTTTAGAGTATGTTTGCCGGAGCCACAGCCTTTAGAATATCTCGGACTAATAAACCAAATACAAATTACTGGTGTTCTCTCAAATTTTTTGTAAGTCTTCATATCGAGTCGTTTATAACTATTATCTCATATAGAGGATATTTGTCGTTTTAGAGTGAATAACATATTTTATTTCACCGAGAAGCAAGAAAACTTATATTTTCACGAATGCGTACTGCCCTGATCAAAAGTGGATTGTGTTTAACATGCGGTTTTATAATGTTAATCAATACCAGTAGCATGGCATCATAATCGAAATAATATCACAATAGTGAGCACACAATCATTCTCATTTTCTATACCTTTCGTTTTGAATTCAACTTTCTAATTTCAATTTTTGGTCCCGAAAGGGGGCGTGCATTCCAAATCCAAGGTTACGGTGATTTTTGCGCCGGAATCTGATTACTGAATGTTAAATGGGCAAGTTCCGTTTCATTTTGGGTAGAAAATGAAAGTGTCAATCTGGTTTAACTTGCAGGTTTAATTTGTTTCTGATTTTTTAAAAAAAATGAAAATCTTTAAAAAAACCTTGTATGTCATATTGATAATGCCAACCTAAATAAAAAGAGTCCTGCCCGAACTCATTCTGTATTCTAATTCAACGTGTACTCATTAAATATAATTGTGGGTGGTGGACTGACCCTGTTTGGCCATGTTTTCGTGTGTCTCGATTCAAATTGTCATATTCTATTAAATAATATTTATTTATATTTACTCATATTTATTTATCAATTTTTATTTTTTTTAAAAAACAGGTTATACTACATGGTCTTCTAACGTTGTTGTGTTTGTTTTTATGCATCGGTAGTTTGGTTGTTGCCGGATATGCTCTCTACTTGTGTCGAGGCGTTTTTACAGGATCTGAAAGTTCCAAGATTACCTGTCAGTACAGCACCTATCAAAACGTTGCCATGGCGATCACAGACATAACTTTAGGCATCGTATTAATGACTGTCTCCATCATAGCTTTTTGGACTTTTGCCAAACACAGATATATCTTTGGTTTAATTACGGATGTGGATAAGAAGCTTTTTTCCAGAGACATATCAAGCACGAAAAAAAAGATAGGTATAAATAGAAAACCTAATGATCATTGTGATCACCATGTGTCCCAGTGGAACAGGATATCAACAATATCTATGCCATCTAAAACAAAATACACTATCTGAAATTGAAGATGTTATTGCCAATTCAAATTATTATTTAAAGAACATCAATAAAAATTAACTCAGATCAGTTAGAAAATAAGGTGTTTCTTTGAATTTAAATTGTTGATTTGACCATCAGACAGAACTGTAATAAGAAATATAGCTTTAACAGGTATCCCACCAAAAAAGGCTGATTATAGGGGGGGGGGGGGGCAAACACCGCGCAGTGTTCCGTTTAATTAGAACTAATAAAATGGGTGTCCGTACGGTTCCATGCTTTGGTAATATTTTTTTTAAATTCATGCATAACCATACCACACTAGCCAATGAGACAATAATCGACAGCCAATATTTAAAAAAGATTAAAGAACAGTTTAGAAGCCAGAAGGGCAACGTAGGCTACCCGGTGCAGACGTCCTTCCTAGTGACACGTCGTGTAGTATGGAAATTGGGGCTATGAGAGGATAAACCCTATCGATATTTAACGTTCTGTGATTTTCCGTTCCGGAATCATCAATTTGCACAGCATACAGTTGTTCAATTACATGTAATACAAGTTTACTTAAAACTTGATTTCAGGCGGCGTTTCGGCGAGGGTTCTCTTGTCTTTCCTTGATAATGACCTGGGCCCCAACCTCCAAGAAATAGGTTATTATATAAAAAGAATTGCGGAAATTTCCAAAGCTGATATCTCGGTTCATAGTGGATCAATTTGACTGAAATTTTCATTAGAGTGTTCACAAGGTCCAACAAAGTAAAACAAGGGCCATAACCCAATAAGTCATTAACAGAAATTTTTGAAATTCATGACTTAAATAATGCATGTAAATTTAGTACAAATCAGATGTCACTCATGTCAACAACATATATACATTTCACAATGATCAGATAATAAATGTAATCTGTAGGGTGTTCACAAGGAATTGGATGAAATGGATGAACAAAGGGAGGCAAAGGCAATATATGACCACATTTTCTCTTATACGACCACATAATTCTAGATATGTTCTGGAATAAAGTATGTAGTTGTTAAAACAAGGTTCTGTATTGTAACTCTCTTAGGTGCCCCCTCTAAATATTACAGGCCTGACCCTCATTATTTTACTCTGTCATTCTGCTTTTCTCATAAATGCTTTTGGCAGAAAGTAATTTAAAAAATCTTATAGTTTCCAATCAAAATTATATTCTTGTAAATAACATCATCAAGGAATCCTTTATTCCTTCTTTTGATACACATTCCATATATACCAGTCCAGTAGTAATCTTTAATTAGATTTTTGTTTTATAATTAAAACATACAAATTTTTTTTCAAATGAAAAATTTTATTTGACAAATATGCGTTTCCATTGAGCAGTTTTTGATAATATATAGAGCAATGAATTCAGCGGAGAAATACAAAGACTAGTTTGAAGCAATAGGGTAAAATAACTTCATTCTATAAAAAGGTCACATACTTACAAGTATAAGTAATCAAATATCCCTCAACGTCCTATGAGTAGTAATGAACAATAATTTAGTGGGAGTAATTTTACCCTATTGCTTTTGCATCTACACGAATATAATAAGACATACAAATGTACATTTAAGGCAAATATTTTCAATAATCTGGCAGTGCCACATCAGAAAATTTCGACAATATGGAATGTCAACATTAATGTATTAAATGTAATTTATACAAATACTGACATCGCAACATTTTAATAAAAGATGAAGTTCTTCTGCGCATGTAAATATAGATTGTAAAGGTAAGTAAACAAAGATACCAGACGTATACAAAATAGAGTAGCAAAAAAATATACAGGCTTCATCAATATACATGTAGTACACATTTGGCAAGAGTGAAAGTAATATAAAAAGCAGTATGAAATATAATAGTGTTTACACATAAAATGTTGAATATTATATATGTTGTTCAGTTATATGGCACAAATAAACAAAATTATGAAAAGACACAAGGTTTAACATTATTCTCATACATTATGGTCAGGTACAAAAATGTTTCAATTATCGAATTAGTGGTCCCTAAGTAACCCATAATCATGAATCTTGGAGAAACCCTTTAAAATTTGTTACATGAATACTAATAGGTTTATGAAGAACACACATTTTCGAACACAAAACACATTTTCATTGAGATAAAGTACTTAGTACAAGGTTATAAATAAATATATAAACAGTTTTAGAGAGCTATGTATATGATTTTATTGTAAATTCAATAACCAATATAGATGGAAATAGACTAGTGTACATTAGAAAAAAGAGTTGAATCCAATAATGCGACAAAATCTGTTTTTTTGAGCGAAATTTTATCATCTATTTGTCATATAATTAGGGACTCCAGTTTTTAGTTTCACATAAATTAATTGTATTTCAAGTGTAAAATAACCTTTAAATCTCAATCATGCTTCACAGACTTATTTGGTAATCACAATTTTAAATTAAGACTAGAATTAAGTAGATATTGCTATATTAATCCCTCCCAACAGTACTAATCTGACTTTCCACTCAGGTGGCCCATTGGATTCGAATCCTATTATTGAAATGGTATATGCCCATAAAAACTTATATATAATGAATGGCACTGAGATATAATGATTAAATGTATAAAAAAGATAACCTCAATGCATAACCTTAATAAACAACCACGAAGAAGGCAACAACTGGGGCAGAAAGGGGATAGACATTTTAACTAAAAATAAAAAATATCAAGCTACAAAAAAATGTCAGCAGAACATATTATATACAATAACAACACCTGCCCCCTTTCTGCTATATACAAGGCATATATTATGTTCAAGCTTTACATAAATAGCAACATAACTTTTTGTACATGTACGAAATTTGGTGTGGTTTTGTTTTAATTTTTGTGCTTGAAGATACTTTAAGTATTGTGCATGATGAAATGAAATGTACCAGTAATCATGTTTTTATGGGAGGTTTTGTTTTTTATGATCCTGATGATTTAAATAACAAGAGTCAAATTTAAATTGAGCAAATTCATTAAAAATTAATATAAATGAATAGTATCAATCATTTTTTAGTTTTTTGGTGCTACAGAATAGCAAGTAAAAATAAAAAAATATTTTTTTTTTATCATATCAATCTTGTCATTTCATTGCACTGAATTATTTTCTCAGAAAGTGATCAATCCTCTAATGAGGAGAGCCAATATAGTTATAAAAGTTATTTCCCATTTAATTTGAAGTTGACAAATAAAATAAAAGGTTAATATACATGTATAATTACAATGTAATATCTTACTAAAATTACACACAGCAATTTATCATCAACCATCACAATAACCATAGTCATAAAATCAATCGCTGACTATACAATTCTGAGCTATTCTCATTGAATTTTATAGTTAGTTAACTTTTTATCTCTGACATTGTAGTTATCCCTGCCTATTTCTTCGAAAAAGACAATGGTTAAAAGTCTGATTGCTACACATGACTATGACTTTATAAGCCTACTAATAACCTCTTGGCATATGTTCTATTAAAACACATTTTCTACCATAAATATAGGTCTGGAAAGATCACTAATATTTGATATCAGGGTATTAGTTATTCTTGTAAAATATATTTTCAACCACGGTATATGACTGAACCCTTGTACAATTCAGGTTTTGGTTAACATAGCAACTATGGTAGGCTACTTAAAAAATTTTAACTTTTCAGACCTATATAATATAATGTGGAGGCTGACAAAACATAAATTGTTGATCTAGGTGGCAGAGAAATAAATAGTTTTTACACGGCTGGGTTTAATATACACTTATGACATATTTAATACTGTTAAAAATGCTTCTAAAAATAACACTTAGTATCACTACGTAAGCCAACATCACTGGTTTTAAAAGAAAATGTCTATATATAAAATATGAATAAAGAAATATGATAGTAAATGCTTTTGTGCCCATCAACCAAAATTTAACAATCATCTCTATTTAAATTTATGATGGAACATAACATTTGTTATTCCTAAAATCCAACTTAATCAATAATCATATATTAGTATAAATAATTTGAAAATTGATAATTCCTCACACCTCAAATGAATATAGAGGATACAAATTTGTAGAAGGTCCTGTACACAAAAAGTACATCAGCAAACCTTAGGCCTCCTTTTAACATTTGGTCAAAAGTAAAAATTTCCAAATGTCCAAAAAAATAAATAAAAATACAATGATCAGCTGGCATATCATGGTATATCCTGCCTGCATTCTTAGTTTCACAATTTACACAATAAAATGAACAGAGCATTAGTATTATTGGCCTACAATAGATATAAAGTGATAAAAGCACATTTACAACATAAGATATCTTATTCCTTCTTGGCTTCTTCACCTTCAGTAGCTGGAGCAGGTGTTGGTTCTTCTTCTTTCTTTTCTTCTTCTTTCTTTTCTTCCACTTTTTCTGCTTCCTTTTCTTCAGTCTTCTCTGGCTCCTTCTCTCCTTCAGGTTGATCCTCTTTAACTTCTCCGTTTTCCTTTACTTTCACATCTCCATTCTCCCCCTCTTTCTTTTCCCCTTCCTTAGCCTCTTCTGTCTTAGTTTCTTCTTCGGGCTGAGCTCCCCCAGGTCCTGTATATTTCTTTGTTTTCTTAACAAAGCCACCCTCTATGAGTGAGTAAGCCATATCTAGTAGCATTTCTTTGGTATCTCTTGGTTGAATTCCCAAAACTTCCTTCATCTAAAAATAAATAATACATTGATATAAAATCACAAATACAAAGCAGTATTTATACTTCATAAAGACATACATCCACAGTTAATTTGGAATTCTAGCGGTCCACAATGTTTGTTTTTTGCACATATGTATCTTTTAATAATAAGTAGGGGCATTTAAAAAACACTAAATACTGTTAAAGATTAGCAACTTACAAATCAATAGTCAGAAATAAATTATTTGATTGACTTTTTACTAGTGATCAAAGAGATAAAAAGATCAAGGGTAGCACATTGAAAGTAATAAGAAATATCAGCTTCTTTGTCTAATCAACATAAATTTCATATCATTTATTGACAACTTTAGCCACTAGATCAGAGTGCCCAAGGGCAATAGCTCCAACAATAATTATCAGAAATCATCGAAAATAAATAGATTGCTTCATGTAATTAACATAAACAATGTATATTAATTTGAAATCAATTCGATAAGAAAGCATGTTTTCAATTGATCAAAGGCCATAACTCTGACAGTAATTATCATAAATCATTTAAGAACAATGGCATTCTTCATCTTATTAACATGAACAATTTAGCCTCTGGAATATCCACAAGATTTTTTAAATTATGAACTCTTAACAGTATTTATCAGAAATTGTTGAAAATCAATAGGATTCTTTATCTCATTAGAATTTTGACTGTGTGAAATCTATTTATAGGAAAATTGTTGGTTTAAAGGAGGTAAATCACTAACATTTGGGACATAGAAATTGACACAATTGAGTTGCAACTCGTATCTATAATACTATAATATGAATGTATATAAACTGATTTACAAATGAATGCTTTCTGTTTTTACTCTAATTTAAAAACAGTTATGTTCCGCGAAATAAGTCAGCAGTCTCAATCAAATGCAAATTTCTAGCATCTGGTTATTCCAGACTACATATGCTGTTTGGTTTGGTGCAATATGTCAAGCCTCATTCCTCGACTCTTTTGCTAGAACTGGGGCTGAAACGCATTATGGTACACGATTCGTGTACCATTGGTAAAACGTTTATTTTGTCTCAAATATCAGAAGCCTATCTTTTTCCAGTAACATAACAGCATCAATATTGATTTAAATTGACAAATAATTTGTGTTTTCAAGGTTGGAGATTTTGGATGATATTGAGTTATAGACTTTACTTAGCTACTTTAAATACTCACTCTAGTATTATCAAATCTGTGGACTTTACCAACTTGAGGCAAGATAAGCTTGAGTGTTTTATCAAATACACTAGACAGCCATAGAGCAAAATATGGACAGTTCATCGTGGGTACACTGTAACCTATAAAACATAAGTTCATTTTATCATTATTCACTTCACCCACACCTAGCAGGGTTATTTCCCTTTAGTCTTTGTCAAATTGCAATTATGAATGAAATGAGGTTTACTGTCCTACTGTTCTGCTCTGACTTAGCTAATGAAGACAGGGAGATTTCAATTAAATGAGTCTGAGAGTACAAAAGAAAATAGCATTGGAACATTAATGGATAATTTTATTCATATCTGAATATCTGCTATCGGAATCTAAAATTCCATGCTGACAAAATATGTACAAATAGCACAGACATATTTTAGGTAAAGTCACATTTGAAGAAATATTAAGGTCAAATGGTAGTACAGTTCGTATAAGGGCAGACCGAAAATAAAATAAAGTATAGATAATACTTTTTTATTATAAAATACTCATTGATATTTGGTTTAATATAATTGTCAAGCGTTATAAATGAGAAACTGAAAAGGCTCAAATAAGACTTCAGATAGTAAGCTTGGCTTTGTTGCCCCAATAAACATGCGGTTTTACTGAGGCAACCCAATGAAAGATTAGTTGGTAAAAATATTTTGTGCTGATTACATTAAGTAGAAATTAGAAAATGCACCATACAGTTATTTCATCGTTTTAAAAACATGTCAAAACACAGCATGAAGTCTATTTACTAAATACTGGTATTAAAAATTTATATTCTTGTTAGCATACTGTTCTTCATGAATTAAATTTAACCATATATAACATTGCATAACCATAAAGCAGAAAGAAAGAATTTTATTTTAAATGTATTTTTTTTTAAGTCAGCTGATTTGTATACATGTAATTGTCCTATATGTAAATCCATTTACAAAGAATATACAACAGCCTTATTATCCAAGCTGTCCATGGAAAAAGAATTTGGGTCTGCAAGCTAAAAACACACTTTTTTGTAAAATCAGGGGCCATAATCCTGGAAGTTATCGTTTGCTATCCATGAATATCTAAAGGAACTGAGATCTCTGGGTTATAATCATATATTTTTAGTTTCAGCAAAAATCAGACAAATATTGTGACCTGTAGAGGGTCCACAAATTAAATACTGATATACATAAATATCAATATAAACCTATATTTTAATTGACCTGTACAGTGTCCATAAACAAAATGTGAACAGACATCCAGGCGCAATGAGGTGTCAAATGAACATGAACCTTACGTAGTTGTAATTTTCAATAATCAGGTGATTCTTGAGTTTTATAAAGATGATATTAAAACAAAATAATTGCACTTTGTTGGTGAGAGTGATGATAATATTTTTTTAATATTAATAAATAAAATTAAAACCATAATCCCAATCAAATAATGAAAGCATAAAAATTCAACCAAAAATATATAAAGCTAAGCTTATATCAAACAAACCTTGGGATTCAAATTCAGCTTTTAAAATAAGTGCCATGTCTCTCATATACATATTTCCATGAGAAATAATGTGTCGATGGCCTGTAGTAGCAAAAATATAACATGCAATCAACATGCGAAATAACATTCCAACCCTATAATATGAACGACATTTCTAACATACATGTACTTTTCTTTTCAAGGCGCCACCGGAACCCCTGGGAATTATTTTGATGGTGCAGAAATTTTTAATAGGATCTTCAAAAGTGTCAGTTTTTGAACAATTCTTCTATCAAAATGTAATGCAGGAAGAATTTAACTAAACATTGATTCTTGTTTCATACTGACTCACAGATTTACATGTCAGTCAATTTAAATCTAATAATCATCAATTTGACAGAACACAATATCTACACTTATATTTTTTGTGTAATTTAACCAATAATTGACTTTTAAAATCAATACATTGCTAAAAAATATGTCTTAGATGCGGTAAAAAAATATTTATATCAGAAAGAAATGACTAATACATGTATACTATAAATGTCATTCATATTAAAAGTAAATAAATGCATAAAATAAAACATGAAAGGCAAAACATAAATAACAATTCCATTAAAGGCATTCCAACCATGCATTTGCTGTTGCAGGTTTAATACCTTGTGGTTTAAATTCTTTAGCAAGAATCTGAGCCATTTCCTTCATCCAAACATTACTGTTAACAATTAGATGTCTTTTACCTGAAATTTCATGACCATCAAAAAAATTATAGCAAGAATGGAGAAAAATTGAGGCTAAATAGAAACATATAAAATCCTGGCATTCTATTGAGATATGGAATCACAGAAATGACATTGTTAACCATCTTGTTAATCTTCAACTTTGGTCATTTTGTTACTAAATCTAATAATATGTAATTTGTTTATGAAAGATAGTAAGCTGGCACTGCCAGGCAGGATACGCCCACATTTTCGAGAGATGGATAGAGAACAAGCGAAACCGAAAGTGATTTTTCCTACAATCAAAGGCTATAATTCATTAAGTTACAATTTGATATGCGCAAATATCGAAAAGTATCAAGATATTTAGGTTATAAACACGTAATTTAATTTTCATCAAAATCGAAATTAAAATTGTGACCTCTTCAGGGTCCACAACCTTGAAATACCATTTTTTAACAGTATTCGCGTACAAACAGCAGCCATTTTGTATTGTAATTTTGGTCCTATTTTCCCGAAATTTGAACTCAACTTTCCTTAGCTTGGAACGGTGATATAATCAAACGATTTTTTAAATCGGATAATAATTGTGACCTCCAGAGAGACCACAAGCTAAACAAAGTCGATTTTGCGTATAATCAGGGGCATTAATTCAGGAAGTTACGATCCGTTATGCGCAAATGTCAAAAGGACCCAAGATCTTTGGGTAATATCCATGCATTTCAAGTTTCGTCAAAATCGAATTAAAATTGTGACCTCTACAGGGTCCACAACATTGATATACCATTTTAAACAGTATTCGCGTACGATCGGCGGCCATTTTGTATGGCAATTTTGGTCCGATTTTTCCGAAATTCATACTCAACCTTCTTTAGGGTGTAACGGTGATATAATCAAACGATTTTTGAGATCAGATAATAATTGTAACCTCCAGAGGGACCACAAGCTAAACAAAGGCGATTTGCGTATAATCAGGGGCCATAATTCAGGAAGTTACGATCCGATATGCGCAAATATCAAAAGGAACCAAGATCTATGGGTTATAACCATGCATTTCAAGTTTCATCAAAATTGAATTAAAATTGTGACCTCTACAGGGTCCACAACCTTGATATACCATTTTTTAACAGTATTCGCGTAGGAACGGCGGCCATTTTGTATGGTAATTATGGCCCGAAATTTGAACTCGACATTCCTCAGGGTGTAACGGTGATATATTCGAACGTTTTTTTAAATCGGATAATAATTGTGACCTCCAGAGGTACCACAAGCTAAAATAGGTGATTTTTCGGACAATCAGGGGCAATAATTCAGGAAATTACGTTTTGATAGGCGCAAATATCGAAAGGAACCAAGATCTTAGGGTTATAAACATGAATGTAAAGTTTCATCAAAATTGGTTCAAAATTGTGACCTCTATAGGGTCCACAAGCTAAAAACACGATTTTTCGTACAATCAGGGGGCATAATCCATGAAGTTTCGATCCGATACATGCCAATATCGAAAGCAGCCGAGATCTTTGGGGGATAAACCTATATTTCAAGTTTCGTCAAAATCGGACAAGAATTGTGACCTGTAGAGAGTCCACAAACAATTGTGGACGGACGTCCGGACGGACAGGGGCGACGACATAATACGTCCACATGAAAATGTGGGCGTATAAAAATATAAGGAAGGGACAAAAGTGGATCTGCTATTCCACTGAGTAATATTTTATCATACTGCACATGCCTTTAACCATGGCCCATTCAATGGGCGTCCTCACTGAAGGAATTCTCACCCGGTGTCGCTTGTAAAAACTCGATTCCACGTAATCTTATCAATGGTAAGAGAACCGTATCGGTATTAAAACCATATTAATGACAAAAACTAAAGTTTGTCAATACACAAGTTTGTAATGAATGTGAAGGAAAACTGTGCTATAAGATAAACAATGAGCTCACATGGGACTGCCTCGCCTATACATTATGTCCCTTTATCTCTAGCGAGAACGGCCATTACAAATACTAAGGATGTAACGGGTCAAAAAAATTTGAACCGGTTAACTGATGGACAAAAAAACGACCGTGACCGGTTAACCGCCGAGATCAACCTGGCCAACGATACTGTAGCCAACGGCCGAACGATAAGCAGATTCAAGCTAGCCAACTATAAGAAATTAGCTGGACGACCGTGACTGCAATGAAATCAAGTGATAGGTACAGCTAATCCGTGCCTTCGACAAATAAGATAAACTGAAAGTATAGTCTATTTTGAGTAATTAGGTTACTCATACTGTTGGACAGCGACCTATTTCTTTCGCAAACGACGAGCATTTTTCTCTTCTAAAGTACGTAATCAAGAATGTCCCAGGAAATAACTGATAGATACAAAGAGCGATAGAAACATACTTTCCAGTGATGTATGACACGGTGACTGGAATTTCGTATTAAGATCCGTATTTAAACATTTTAAACACTCGAAACCGCTCTCTCTCTCTCTCTCTCTCTCTCTCTCTCAACCGGAGGTAGTAAAATATGGTATGCTACCACGTTATCGTCACTCGCGCAGGTATCACATGCCGTTGTGTGACAGATCGGAAAATTGCTTAAATATTATAAGTGTTCGACCCGTTATAAATATAGGAATATTCTACGGCCCCCTACCTCAACCTCAATATGCAGTGTTATAATCCATGTAGTCCATTTATTCGCGCGCACAGCATTACTTTCATTTTCATACGCAATACCGGCAGTCAATAGTCAACCTGTAGTGTCCTGTAGTCAAGATTATCCTGCCCGAAGATACAACGCAATAAGAAACGACGAAAAGATTATACCATTTGCCCATGTGCCAGAGGGACGATTTGTTCACGGCATAATTTTAGTACTACGTTTTCGATCAGTGAATACGGCCGTATTATTACCGGGAAAGTTTTGTATCAACGCGTAATATGAACAAGAGTAGAGAGCGTGAGCTAATGCTAGTTTACTACTAGTCGATATACACTGACGTTTTTTTTTATATAGAACGAGTAACGGTCAGGGGAATATCGAACCGGTCAGCTTGCCAAACTTAACCGTAACCGGTCAACCGAGTGACCGTTTACATCCTTAACAAATACTATTGTCAACTCTCAAGTCAAACATAAGAAGCTCGATTTGGATTAATTGGCAGGTGGCCTGACTCCAACAACACAATCATTGATGGAGCTCGCAATATTATTGATGACAAACCAAAGACACTTTGGATCTTCAAACCACTCCTCTAACAGATGTAAAAATACTGAAATTCGGTGTTATAAACTCAGCTTTTCAATTCAGCAATTGGTTGTCTTTCTTGTCATCAGTTTTACTAAAGTCTTTAAAATTACTTACCAACAGCGTCATCTAATGTCATTGCTTTAACATGTGCAGAAGCCACATCTCGTACATCAATAACAGGAAAATTCAGCTTTGGTACAGCAGGCATAGCCCTTTCTAATAGCCTCTTTACAATCTACAAATCACAATATGAGGGATTAAGTTATATTGGTACAGGAAAGTAGAACATTGAAGCTTATTTCATTTCGTTCAATCATTCTTGATTTATTTACATAAAATCCAACCATTCATTATCAAATATTGAAAAAACTTAAATCCAGCTCAACCATACAAATTGTTTCTCTTTAATCAATCTTACGCCTGCTTTGAAATTTTATGGGTAGCTGTCATTGAGTGTAAACAAATAAAGCGCCTGTTATAAGTATGTGCTGTATTTGTCTTCAATCGAACAACTTTCTTAGTTTATTTACCAGAAATCATATCTTGGTAGACTAGACTACATAGAGTTGCTTTTATAGCACAAGGACATGGTTCTTTTTATAAACAGTGACTGGCAGTTACCCTTGTAAGCCCACAGCCAGCATTTCAATAAAGCAAAATGAACAGCTTTTGGTTGTAAATTGTGGAAACTAATTTGACACTATACATGTATCATAATTGACTTTTGAGCTTTCCCTGTACATTGATTCACATGCCAAACAGAATTACCGGTATCCATGAATCTGATTATGTAATCTTTTATGCTTGTGGTATTGGGTTACTCAATATAATATCAGGAAAACTTGAAACTTTATAAATTACAGATACTTGAAACATTTATAGATGTGAATTAAACATTTAATTTCCGTTATGTAACAAATACTCCTGTTAGCCATGGGGATGACATTGATCACATGGGCAACTATAGTCTATTGACTGATAAACTAAAATCATTGGTATTATCAAGTGCATAACAGTAGGACGTTAAACCCCATTTCATTCATTCATTCATTGGTTATTGGTATTATCATTTGTACTGTAAATATTATGATTGATTAACATATGATTATATTAGACTATAATAATGGTATTTAATTCAAATAATACCTCCATACTAGTACAGTTTGATCCAGAAAGAACAGGGCCCATCACATAACTTGGATTAATAACAGCTAATTCTATTTTATCTGAATCTGAAATAAAATGAATGTGTTTATAATTTTATCTGTATGCACACATTAGTTTAAATTTCTTTGAGAGGCATCCTTCAATCAATAAATTACTTCCCCTTTTAAAAGTGTAAGGTTCCATGAATGCTAATCCAACAAGTTAGATGTTACTCTTTGATATTCTGTTGATGTAACCTCAAGACACTCTGGAGTCTGGAGTACATGAATGCATGCTTAGGCCTACTTGATAATACAACAATCCACACTGCGACTATATTCACTTATTCAAATAAGGTGAATATGAGATTTTATTTATCCCTTGACAAAACAACAGTGAGCAAAAATATCATGTTAGATATTAGGTGATAAATTTGATCAATTTGCACTTCTGAAAGTAAAAGAGTTGTTTTAAAAAGCCATAAAATTTGGTTTTACAGGGGGTAATTTATGACTCATTGTAGTCATTTTTACTTTGATGATTCTTTAAATATGAAATAATTAAACATGCATTATGCAAGAGCTAAATCTGCCTTTTGGAAATCTTTCTTTGGGCCTGAAATCTTATCCAAATTATTAATTAGACATTAATTAACTTATCCAGACCATAATCAATTCTGGATGTCCATACTAGCCTTCGATATCGACTGGATTGGAATCCTATATGCTGCTAACGCTCATTGATAATTAAATCAAAACAATGGATAATTTGAGACTATGCTTTTTAACATACTAATTTTAGTAATGATAAACGAGGCTAGGCGGAAACCAATAAAGCTGATATCTCGGTTAATAGTTGATCAATTGGACTGAAATTTTCATCGAATTACTTTTACATTATCTTGTTTTTAACTATTATAGTGAGAACTGTCAGCTATTCATCTAAATCTTACATCTTGAATTACCATTCATTATCAGTAGGCCTACCATTCACAAATATTAAACGACAAAGAATTTGATAAAAGAAAAATGTTACAATTCATATTCTTTCATTCTCAAAATAAACCAATTAAGGGCGTTGAGTAGTCTAAGATATGCACTAACTTTTCAACACCAACCTTATTAAGACTTTGCACACGTGTTCCATATGTAAAATAACCCAGAGGACACGTAACAGTCCGACCATTTGATGTGTAATGATCTAGGTACAAGCGGAGATAGAAAAACTATTATTAATAGCAAACGAGAAGGTTTCCCCGACCTAGATCAGTTCTTGAATAAGTTATGACGTCGTATACACCGTTTACGTCATTCGCTGTAAACAATCATGACCGTGTCCAGTAGCAGTTTGACACTGGATCATTCACGCCTACCTAGGTATGACGTCAGAAGGAATTCCCTCTACCATCTATCGGGATTGGAACGTGGCTGGATTTATTTTTTTGATGGTTAAAGACTGCCATTTTTTAATGTATAAAATGATTTTTTAGAGAGGCCGAATAGTGCCTAAAGTAGATATTTACTTTATACATCCGAATCGATGTATTTTAAAACTTGTTGTGGGCATATTCAACGAATTAACCCAAAATCACAAAATCTCGTTTGCAGGTAAATAATGAACAACACTTTTAAAATACTTTGAGTTGGTATTTGTTAACATTTTTGGTGTCGAATTGTAGATTATAACCTCTACTTTTGATCTACTGATGGGATTATAAATAAATTTATTAGGCTTTTACTTATAGAATTTCCAGACAAACCACAACCTATAGCCAAAAATTGATCAGTGGTTTTTTTTTAACTTGCCATAAGCATTGCTCATGCCAAATTTGATGAAAATATATGCAGGCATAACTGAGAAAAATATACTTCTGTTGTCATCAATACCCCTTTTTATCATGCTTTTGGGCCAAGTTTGGAACATGGTTGGTAAATAAAATTGGTATTTATTTGGTGATTAATATGTAGTTTTTCACCCCAAATAACAATAAATGTCATATTTTATCAATAAAAATTACAGTGCTAGCTTTAAAATGTGCATTTTAGACTGCCGAACACCCTTAAAGTGAAATACTAATGTAGGTTAAAATGTTCTGATTATAACTTTTTCAATAAATATAGTTTTGGAATCTAAATATGCCAGACTTTCTGCATAAAATCCCGTAAACACCATATACGTTTAATTTGGCCAGGTCAAAACTAGGTAGGACGGAATGTTTAAATAACGCTAACCTGGAAGTTCTTTAATAAAATCCCATGCTGCTTTTTCTGCTAGTGTTTTACTTTTAGAGTAAGCATCTAATTTATCCACATCACTCCAATCTTCTTCTGAATTGACTTTATCTTTACTTGTACCGGCTGTCTCCCCTGTAATATAAACAATTGTATCTTACAATTTTATTTTTATTTTTCAATTAGCCTATGAAATTTATCAATTAAATTAATATATTATTTATTAAACTCGAATAATATTTGTTATTTATCATATATTTGTCATGTACATTATTTAACATAACCCATAAACGCTTACGGCTGGCCCCCGGATCCATTCACTTAAATTTGATAATTGTTTACATGTAGTTCTTGCAATGTCTATTTTCTGTCTTGTCCGCAGGTTTATCTTGTAGATTTTTTTGTTGTTTTGTTTGTTTTGCGTGTAGTGCAGTCCTCCTGCATTTACTATTAGTGCTGGGTATTGCTACTGCATTCAAGATACAAAACATATTACGTTCAGGGAATCAGGTGGATTCGTATCACAATTCATACCCAAGAAAACAGGATAAATGAATACATGTAATTGTTATTTTATTGGAGTGACAAATTGCAATAACATGTCTTGTCAAGGGTTTGAAAATTTATTTGTCTACTTGTGGCCGACATATCAAAATAAGGACCAAAACAATTTAAGGGTGTTTGTGTACATGTACCTATGGATAATGTGTAGTATGGGTAATTAAGAGTGACAGCCTAGTTACTGCAGTGAGAAAGAAACCTAATAAAGAATCATGAAACATCAATTAAGCATCTTGCAATTCAATGTGCTTATTGTCGAGGGACAGTCAGGGGTGACTACAATATACTCGCACATGAAATATTGACCTATTATCAGTCTTAATTCTAAACTTGATATCAAAATTTGACATTGTCTAGGGTTACAACCGGATCACAAAATATATGTGACAAAAGGAGACAAAAATAAATTTTACATCATACTTACAAGCAACAGCAGCACATGAACTAGTTAACACAATTCTTTTAACAGATTTAGCATCAACACATGCTTTAAAAACATTCTGTGTTCCTTCTACAGCTGGCTGTATGACTTCATTCTCATCTTTAGGAGCAGCAGCAGGGAATGGACTAGCAATATGTATCACATAAACCACATCTTTTACAGCTCTAAAATAGTTCAAATACTAGAATTAGTGTTAAAATGAGAATACCGATATTGTAATTGCCAACCATAGAAAATAATAACGGGAATATTTAGCGATGTACACTTCTCCCCAAAATCATAGTTGCTACAACCATGCCCTGCCTCAATAGTGGTACCGGTAACTGATTTTCAGATGATGAAGCCAGTTGACAGATGGCACTTTTGAGGCTATGATGATACAAAATTATAACAAAAAATCGGTGACATTAGATGTTCTGTAAAAAGCTTACTTTGTTCTGTTAACAACATACATGATAGCCAACTGGAGCAAGTCAAGTCATCTTGAGCTATCCTGTCTCAGGGAAAACAATTTTTTTTTATAAACTGCATTTGTGTGATTTGACTGAATCTATAATATCTTGGTTTAGAGTGAAGCAATTGGACTAAAATTTTCAGCATATTCTGTTTACAGTCTCTTTTTTTGAATTATTACAGCGATAACTGTCAGCTTTTTTATCTCACCAAATGCCCCTTTATATGGAGAGACAATATAATAAGGTAACTCACGCTTCCCAGGATTCTGGTTTGGTTAAATCTGCCTCCACTAATTCAAGTTTAAATTGAGCTTCTGGACATAAAGCATGCAAGTGTTTAACTTTATTTTCATCTCCTAAACTTCGCACTGTTCCTCGCACTCTATAACCTTCTTCTTGTAATTGTTTAATAACATGTGTAGCTATATATCCTGATGCACCAGTTACAAGAACAACTGAAAAAGAAAACAAAATTTGTCAAATATTACAGAAAGTTGATTGAGCCTCATTTTGCTGCAATATCATGCAATGCAAGACATGGATATGCCATCATCAAAATATTGACACGTTTATTGGCGAAACTAACCCAACAATGTCAATAACGTCACAAATTCAGGTTGACGAAATTTACCTTTTGTTATCAAGTATAATACGTGGGTCATGCACTTTATAGACCTCTAAAGGAACAGCAATAGATCATCAGGTCACCCAACAAAAAAATGAATTAAAATTTTAATCAAATTGAAATTTTGAGACAAGACAAATACACCACACATTTGTTTCTGAGACCCAGATAAATAGAAAAAACATATTAATCCAAACAGTGTAAAACTCTAATAAGTTTTATTGTCGGGAAACAAACGGGCGAATTTTCATTCACTAGACATTTCTAACCGAATGCACACAATTTGTAAAGTAGCTGTCTACTCTAATGCGATATGCAAGTGTTCCATTTAATGCAAGCGTAGTCGTAATGTTTATGTTCTGAGAAAGTGACAATGTCTAAATATATGAAATTTAAAAAAGAAAACTTGATTGTATCGGATTTTTAGTCATGTAGGCTAAGGGGGGAAGTCAAACATATAAAAATTCCATGTATGTCACAAAGTTTTAGCCAGTTTAATTAAAAAATGAAGAAATGGCAAGCAATTTTCGAGTCGGAGTATCACCTGGAACAGACAGTAAATGGGATCACATCTCCATCCCAAACTCAAAAAATTTTTCATCAGTGTAATTAATGGAATAATTGTGTGTTTTCTTATATTAGAATCTTGTACAAATCGGTCTGCTATGATGGTAATGAAATTGGAGGAATAAAGCAGACATCATTAATAGAACAATTTAATGTGAATGGAAAGGAAGGGTTATTTGTGTCAGTAATGAAGTGTATAGTCTGATTGAGACGATTAGTTCCGTCTTACAAGAAAAGTCTGATTTTGATAATTTATTCCTTTTCCGTTCTGTATTTAGAGCATATTTTTTGAACTTATGGAGGTGATAAATAATATGATTGAATGAAAATATACATGTATAGATGCCAGCCAGGAATATATTTTATTTTTTGCCAAAAATATTACAATGCAACGACAAATTATATACATGTATTACAAATCTCAAGTAAGATGTCATTATCAAGTCACTCTTTGTAGCTATTCATCCAGAATGTCAATGATGCAGGACGGAGGGCTAAGAATTAACATACAAGTAATTATTAGATACGAGAAAAGGGTACGGCATATAAGTAAAGAATCTTTACATCTATTAAATCTGTTGTCTGGTGTGCAATGTTGAGCAGGGATCTTTTAATTTATTTGTAATTAACATAATTAATCAGCTTTATTGTGGGGTGATTCTTTGAATTTAATAATGGCAACCATTGCTACAATGTACATGAAGATCAGAAAATCCTTCAAATTCTTAAAATGTTGATTTAGGTACATGTACATGTAGTTCAATACCAATAGAAAGAAATGTGTAAGGACCATCCTATTCTTTTTAATATGTCTACTACAGTACATGTATGTACATTGTATATCTTTTAAAAACAAATATCAACAAAGAAAACCACCAACCATGTCTAATTTAATTGAGGTGTGACCATGAACTCATGTTGTCTGGTCATTACCTGTGAGTAAGAATAGTCTATTAATGTACCTGTAGTCTAATACAATTATTCACATGAGATGATTTGATGACATGTACAATGTATACCATTTATATGTACATGTGAGCAATCTAATGCTCCCTTTCTGAGTTTCTGGTAGCACTTGCTATAGGAAACATTAACCATTACCCTGTAGAGAAATCAACAGGAAACAGATTTCCCAATGGAAGTATCAAAACCCAGATAATGTACTCCGAAGAAATATTTAGTTTCAAAGAATCTGTTGTTTTGAGAATGGATGGGAGGGGGACTTACATGTACTTTGCAGGTACATTAACTTGCATAATGCCTAACAAATCACCCTGTACCCGAGACCGTCTATAAGAGCAATGAAACAAATGTCTGAATTATATAAAACAGACCGAATTTGTTCCTTTATATTTGTGTGCCAGGGCCGAGTTAGAATGTCACTGGGCAATTCAATCCATGACCCACAGATCTGTGTGATTCTGTTTTCAGTGAATTATTTTAGCTTGAAAAAACATCCCCACCATTATAGTATGATTCACCAGTTGATAAATGTAATGATAATAAATGTAGGTCCACTGAATTATTAAGATAAATGTCCGTAGGTTTGTCTGTGTGGGCTAGGTGTATTATATCTGGTGCACACAAAGACCTAATGGCTTACATGGATAAAAATCAATTGATTAAATGTACCATGAGAGACAATAACCTGAGAACCAGGTCTCTCAAATTACGTGTATAATATATTCAATGGTCTGATATACACATATAATAAGCTTGTCTGGAGTTTGATTCCGTTATTCTTCTTGCTACAAGACACTGAATAATCAATTATTGATTGCTATTTACAGACCAATAATAATAAACGCTTTTCAACTTCCTGATTATATATACAACTAATGAGGTGATGAAAGAATCATATTATGAAAGTTGTATAATTACATGATTTATTATTATTATTTCTTACATGTAGCTATCAAATTCATTAACTGTATTGTACCAAATGAAATTATTTCAACATGAAATCTATGCATCACAAAAGAAGAGTTGCATGGTATGGGGTTGGGTGGGGTGGGGTGTTACATCATTGTAATCTGCTGTGCCCAAGTCATGTCCAAAACCAAAAAGGGAATATCCTTGCACATGTATTTATAACAAAGACCACAATTATCAGATAACCACTTCATTGTTACATGTACATCATATGATAAATTACTGTTCATTGTTTTTATTTTATGGGATATATGTACACTACCTACTCTTTTTTACTTTCAAAACAAAATTTGTATTTGAAATTAATATGACTGGTTATCTCTCACATTTACAGCATTAATTTCTTGCTTCCATTCATTTCTAGTTTCAGAGTAATTAAAACATTTATAGATAGTCTACGCTATCTGTGGTTCAAATTATAGAAAATATAGTTTTATTGCAATCAACAATAATAAAAACATAACATTATAATTACTAATTAATCAATTAATTAATATCCGTAATCAATGACCTATCCTGATGTTTATGTTAGGGATTTTCCCATTTGCATGCAATCTTTTCCAATATCATATAGATTTATTACCATTAGCCACATGCTCAAAACATTTGCTTGCATATTGACCTGCAATACGATTACGTTCTTTGTGACATGCTCTATGACATTCTAAGTGCAATGCCACACTTGTATCTCCAGGCATTGCAGCTTCATAATTAAAATGAATTTCTTATGAACTCCTTGTCAGGAATTTCAATAGCAACTAAACTTTAAACTATTGACAAATTTCAGAGTATACATATAACTGCGCACATAACTGATCATGTACTCAAATTGAAAGGTCAATTAATTTTCATATTTACATGCTCTAATTTTAGTAAGTATAATAAATGGGTGTGAATTTGACCCTTGCCTACCACCACATGCTAAATAATAAGTCTAGTTTTAATGTCAAACCACTTAATTAGTATTAGTTGACATTTTATTTTAAAAAATTGAGAATCAAGTCAGGAAGGGCATGACCATATTTTTGATAACCTGTGAAATTCACAATTTTTTATCTTAAAACTGAGGTTGAAGCTGATTGGCTCTGTGTCTTATGACATATATGCTGTTCCTTTGCCAAATATTTTTTCATAAACTTCGCATCAAACCAATGGACACTTCAAAAAATTCCCCTTCTAGATTTCATTTCCTAAAATTTATAACCAATTTGTCATCAAATAAGCACATGTTTTAACAACAGTCATAAAATTGAGTCACAATAAATATAAATCTTGTGACTATCACATAATAAAAATCACCAGCTACAAACAGTTGTAATTTAATTATGTTCAAGTGTGTTTGGTGGTGCTCATGCCAACATGACATTTACCCAGCTGCGGTATTACATGTATGACCTAGTACGGTGATTATTATGTAACAAATACTTGATTCATTGAAATATGATTGATAAGATAGCCATGATGATAATGATCAAGCAGACTATGTATTACTGTACATATCATCTACATGTAGCTCATGTATAGAAATTTCAATTTGTTACATCAGCATTGTAAGACTTTCGTTACCATGTACATTGTATATTGTACATGTACTTGAAACAGAATGCTACACTAGTGGTGTGAGGGGTGAAGTAGCCAAGAAGGGGTTACAAATGCATCCCTCTTCCCCTCTAGTTACAATTTTTTTATTTTGTAATTCATCTTCGAAACAGTGTGATTTCTTTGCTGAAAGACTGTTTTTTACATTTAATTGACATCCTTACAGTGGTAGAACATGTTTCAATAACATTGTCAAGCATCATGAGCCATCTTTGAAAATACACCAGAAACATGTACGGTAATTTAATTATAATTAAACCGGTTTATCTAGTTTATAATATTTTCTTCAGGGTATAATGTAATAACCTTTTAATTGACCCTTTTAGTCGTCTACTGCCACTGGTCGAATATTAATTGATTAAAGAGATGATACATGTAAGTGTCAAGATAACAATTTGACTGATGAACTTCTAATGAGTGATTAGGTCAATCTTATAAATATATCTGACAAATATCCTACTGAAGTGTTAACAGGGAATTTTGACCACTTAAGTGTCTTAAGATACAAAATATGTATGAGCTAGACAGACACCTCCTCAGCGAAATCCTGACTTTTTAAACTCAAAACATTCAACTGACCTATTTTAATACAAGAAAAATTAATAACTTTCATAGGGAGAAAATACATGTAGGTTCAATAATATTTAAATCAAGCAGCTAATTTAGCACAAAGATTCCTATAAGCTTCAATTCCAGCATCAATTTAATCATGTGAGGCTGACATAAACATAATATCTTTATGTAAATGAATGTGCATCCCTTCACTGCCTCTCATACAGTGTACATGTACATGTGTTTGCCCACATCAAAAGGTCCATAATCAAAATCAGGATCAACGAGCCTAACGTTATGTACCAACCAACCAACCAACCAACCATGAAGAAATGAACAACATGCATCATGACATAACAGATGCAATATGAATAAATTTATATAAATTACATACAAATACATGTACATCTACTCCCCTAACAAAAGTCAAAATTATGAATCAGATTATAGCACAGCTGAAAACATTTGGTTGACATTTGATTAAATATTGAGCCTAGTTTCACTTAGACTCTGTTTCATTTGACTGAACATCCTGTACATTGACCACATTCGTATCATTCCGCTGATCTGTTTTTACATGTGATTACAACCAACTAATTTTATACACTTGTTTACAGTTCATACAAAAATGTCAGGCACAAACTATATCCAGTATTACTACAGAGATCTATTTTAATCAAAACCCAATAAATCATAGAATATGGCAATCAGACAATGACAGTGATATTCAAGTATTGAACCGAACCATATCACAGCCAGCAGAAGTATCAGACCAGGTATAAAATGCATTGTCAGAGGAGAATTCATTACATACATAAGATGTTGTCTTTATTCGCTTTCTATTTATTACAAATATCAAATCCTAATTAAACTCTCAGATTATCCACTGCCAGCGTCTTTTTCCATCATTTTTATCTCAGAAAGTGTTGTAGGTCTAACTCTTCATAGAGTTTATCAACTTGTACATTAAGCGCTCAATGTTCGTGTGTGATCTTTGACATCACGCATGCAGAAATTCCTAATCGTCGGCCTGTTAGGAGAACCCTTACATTTTTGTCCTGTAAACGCTCCATGAGTTCTTTTTAGGGAACCCAGTATTTTTCTAGTAAGATTGGATATCTCTACTTTCAATATAAACAAAAATTGCCATACTTTCATTTGAAATAACCACCTGATAAATATTTATCTGGGAACCCATCTTTAATTGAACTCACTGAGGAATTCATGCACCAAGTTCTACTTTATCTTTTCCTAAAGGCCAATTCAAAGATATAATGGAATTTCAGAATTACTTAAAATAATGGTTGTTATAGCAACAGACTGCCACAGGGAATTTCAGGCCATCAACTGATAATGGCATACTATTGTTAACTTGCACAAAAACAAGGTATCAATTCACATTAATATCAACTACCACAAATACATGTACTTCACAATAAATCAGAAAATATAATTATGGCTATAATAATTCAGTTTTTATAAGGTGTTAGGCCACACCAGAAATAACAAACGTTAAAAAAAATATGATGATTTAATAATTACACATGGTTAGTCTCATTATCAACCTACTGTACTTGAAACAACCTGAGGTCTCTTTCACGAAATTTTAACTAAGATAAAATCTAAATTTAGTAATTTGATTGGATAATATTAGATTGATTTTAGTGCTTAGCCAATCAAAATTGAAGTACACATATCTACTAAAATTTGGATTTTATCTTTTATTAAAATTTAGTGAAAAATTTAACAGGCCCCAGGACTCGATTTTGTTTTAACTCAAAACACAGGCATTTCAAGGTCTACTACATGTACATTGTACATGTAGGCCTACTCCAGAATAGTGTCATTTACTTCACTCACTGGAAGATTTTCTTAATGAATTAATTACGGAATGACAATAATAAACAACCACATTTCAATGTACCTGTATAAAAATTCATTTAAATACGCATCGTGTAAGAGATAAACCTGCATAGAAGAATTATAGGCTTTTTTCTGGCTTCAAATGGTATATAAACTCTTATTCAAACATTTTTTAACATAGCAAGCCCATATTCAACTATCTTAGCAATCAGATGAACTGGATATTAAATGGATTAGTACAACGCTGCCATTTAGTAATTTAATGCTAAAATGGATAATAAAACCTTTCTTTATTATCGGACAAATGTCAGTTGATATCAAGACTACTGTATTTAGGCTAAATGTTGTCTAAACTTTAAACATTCATTCATACACATGTAGTGTCGCTCAGAATCAAGTATTTGGCAAATTTTTATTATATTTATTTTTTATTATCTAATTTTAAACATTACATAGAGCAGATGGTTAATTTTTAGAATTTATTATATAAGCTTACATGTAACACTATAGCAAGCGGTTGTCGAGGTAGATACACCCAAATTTTGCAAGAGATGGACAGAGAACAAGCTAAAAAAAGAAGCGATTTTTCATAAAATCGGGGTCAATAATCCAGGGAGTTATTGTCCGATATGCACAACAATTGAAAGGAACTGAGATCTTTGGGATATAAAATATATTTTAAGTTTCATCAAAATTGGATAAAAATTGTGACCTCTACATGTAGAATTGTGGACTGATGTCTGGATAGACAGACAGAGCAATGTCAACATATGGCCACATTAAAATGTGGGTGTATAAAAACTGATGTATTTAAATCAATGTACATGTATTTAGTGGTACATGTTCAATTGATTGTACATGTATTCACTGAAGTAGATACATAATCAATAATTCTCAACAAGCACCTGTAAAACTGTTTGCAATGTCGACATTATGTACATTACATGCTATCAATCAAATAACAATACATGACAGAGGTCGCTTTATTTTCTTCAGAAATTGCTTCCACTAAAGTATAATTGGGCAATGGGCTCTTATACATAAAGGACAAGATCATCTTTTAATTTTTTTTTGGAAGTACAGAAATGTAGCAAAAACATAATCGCAATCAGCCAACCATTCCCCAAAATAAATAACTCAGAATTTCCATACATGTGGATCATTTGCTTGAATTTCGAGGTTTGGCTAATATTATAATGATCAAACCAAGATGCTAAGAGTTGACAAGTTTCAAGACATTCAAATTATGTTTTCTACATATAAGGAAATAAGAACCTTCCTGGTACATGGTACATGTTGATATTTGGTCAATCTCTTTTATGGAAAGCAAAGCACACAGTATTCTTTCTTCAATCTTCATTCACCTGTTGTCAATAATTTGACATTGTCTTTTGTAACTATATTTAAATCGAGTTCTAACAACATCGACTACTTACTAAATTACCTGTTGCCTGACTAAATAACCAAATTTTCACTTTGGATTTAAAAACTGGCACAGAATCATATTGTCAGATATTTTCTGGAGTTGTGTTTCACACAACTGATGCACTGTATTGAGAAATGATCTAGAACCAAGGTTAGACTGAACTATAGATATCATTTGGGGTAATATAATACCCAACAGCTTATATCACCTGTAGGCCTCTATTTACATGCACTGTCAAAATTATTATCTCAATAACTATTATATATCTATTTTGTTTTACAATATGAAAATCAATATTGTAAAATATTTGACCTCAATAACATTAGTCAGCAATGAAAAAACATGGGCTTTTTTTATTATAAATCTTAACAAACACATTTTCGGTCACATCCGTTATTCAAGGATCTAATTAAATTTTATTTGAAATTCAGGAAATACATTGGTGCTTTTAACCTAATAAAGCTTTAGGAACATTTCCTGTATGACAAAAATATGTATTCATAAACCTACATATTTAAGGGTAATTGTAAACAAATTCAATTTTGTTCAATGCTTTTAGTTTATATAATATGCATATAATAGGAAATCATTTGGACATACAGGGAAAAAAATGGTTTCTCTGTAATATCTAGCTGTAGTAAAAGCCAGCCACTGTCATGTAAGATACGCACACAATTGCAAACCAGGCAACGAAACATACGCCCACAGCAGCTAAATCGTCCGGGCAGTCAACAAGAGTTGTCGCATATTTTACTTTTTTCGGTAATGAAACATTTATAATACACTAAAATCTGATTAAAAGTAACTACTCATTATGTAATTATCAGAAAATCATTGGAATTTGTTTGGCTTTGATAAAGTTCTCCTCCATGCTGTTCAAGTTATCTAAATTCATTGAAACTCAATATACTTGTTCGTCTCATGACCTTCAACAATTTATATAAATTTAAAGTCAATCGGATATTAACTTTAGCCTCTAGAGCGTCCACAAAATTTTGAAAGTGATCAAGGGCCATAACTCAGTCAGTAATTATCTGAAATTGCTGAAAATCAATAGGCTTCTTCGTCTCATGACCTTAAACACTGTGTATAAATTTAAAGTCAATCGGTTATTAACTTTAGCCTCTGGAGCGTCAACAAGATTTTTTAAAGAGATCAAGGGCCATAACTCTGACAGTAATTATCAGAAATTGCAGAAAATCAATTGGCTTCTTCATTTAATGACCTTAAACACTGTGTATAAATTTAAAGTCAATCGGTTATTAACTTTAGCCTCTGGAGCGTCAACAAGATCTTTTAAAGAGATCAAGGGCCATAACTCTGATTGTAATTATCGGAAATAGCTGAAAATCGATAGGCTTCTTCATTATATGACCTTAAACACTGTGTATAAATTTAAAGTCAATCGGTTATTAACTTTAGCCTCTAGAGCGTCCACAAGATTTTTTGAAGTGATCAAGGGCCATAACTCTGACAGTTATTATCGGAAATTGCTGAAAATCAATAGGCTTCTTCGTCTCGTGACCTTAAACACTATGTATAAATCTAAAGTCAATCGGATATTAACTTTAGCCTCTAGAGCGTCCACAAGATTTTTTGAAGTGTTCAAGGGCCATAACTCTGACAGTTATTATCGGAAATTGCTGAAAATCAATAGGCTTCTTCGTCTCATGACCTTAAACACTATGTATAAATCTAAAGTCAATCGGATATTAACTTTAGCCTCTAGAGCGTCCACAAGCAATTGTGGACGCCGGACCGACGGACGGACCGACGGACGGACGGACGGGGGCGACGGCAATATACGACCACATTTCAATGTGGGCGTATAAAAATCGCAGGCCATAATCCAGGAAGTTATGGTCTGAAAATGCATGAATATAGGAGGGACTAAGATCTTTGGGATATAAACATATATTTTTAGTTTCATCAAAGTAGCCCAAAATTTGTGACCTCTAGAGAGTCTGCAACCTTCATATTACCTACTTTTACACAATTTGGGTACAAGGAGCGTTCATAAGCCAGTTTTGTTTTGATATCTCCCTGATGATCACATTCAACCTTCATTATTGTGAAACAGTGATGTATTTAAATGTTTTTTAAATTAAGATAAGATAGGTTGCAAGGCAACGAACACAACGCCCACAGCAGCTAAATCTTCAGAGCGATCGACAAGGGTTGTCGCATATATGTATTTATTCTTTTGGAGGTAATTAGGGACATTTAATAGACAATTTCATACAGATGACATTATAATTTTGGTCGTTTGAGGGTTCACAAGGTTCTAAAAACTAAAATAACTCTGGAAGTAATCTACAGCAATTGTTGAAATTCAACAGGCTTTTTCGTTTTACTAATTCAAATAATGCATGTAAATTTCATACAGATTGGATAATAACTTTTGGTATTATAGCGTTCACAAGGTGCAACAAAGTAAAACAAGGGCCATAAATGAAATTCAATAGGCTTCTTCATTTAACTAATCTAAATACATGTACATTGTATGTAATGCATGTGAATTTCATTTGAATAACATACATGTTAAAACTTAGATGAGATCCAATTCATAATAAACTTGATACGATAACACCAGTTGTAGGAGTGATTAAAAATAAAGTCATGGGTATCAAAAACTATTTATATTATGTCATCAGATGGTTTTATGCTACAATAGTTTCATAAAGTTGACTCTTTGAAGATATAAAACATCTTAGCCCAATTCCTGAAACCAAAGGGTTGCCAAGTGAGAAAAAAGTAATTATAAAGTTCTGATTAGCAAATTAATGAAATTGACATTACTGTGTTCCTTTAACAATCAAATCAAATTACTTAGTACATGTTCCAGTATCTACCTACATGTACATGTAAGTAATACAATTATTGTTATTACATGGAACATTACAGATATATTTGTACGTTTTTTAAATGAGCGTTTTTATTCAGATATATCTGTATGTTTTTTAAATGAGTTTTTTTATTCAGATAACATTTAAATACACATGATTAAAATCAATTAAAACAGAACGTTCTTGTTGACCAAACAATAAATAAATGTATGTCAAATGTTTAACATAAGAATGTTTAACGTCACAATTTAAAATATATCTCTCCTACATGTACATGTATCATCATTGGAAATATCTCGAACACAATGATTCATAAACCAGTTCAATGTAATATACTCACATGACCGTTATATTTGATTTTGTAAGATAATAAAATAAATGAAATTCACTGAGGTACTACATGTACATGTGTATCTATCTAATATTAATGAAATATACATTGATTTCCAAAGACAGCAATGTTTTATATTGTAAATCACTTAAATGCTCTTCCTTTTGTGTGTAATCAGTCACTTTGATCTAAACTTCCTATCTGCCAGACATGCCCATTTCAAGACTACATGTAAATTATATTCCTGTTGCTATGACAACACCTAGAAAATTTACACAGGCTTCCAACCACTTAGAATGACAGCTTCTGTACAGTTTTAAAGCTACTAGATGTGACAGAAGGTGTATGGGTAATTTGATAGCCTTGCTTCTGATCATGACACTATCTCATCTAAACATTTAATTCTTTGTCTCCTAAATTGTATCTCCTGAATTATAATACTGAAGAAATTGATTCTAAAAATCTGACAATCCTTATTAATTATTCAATTTAAATTCAAAAATATTATGAGATATATTTTTATCTTTTTTTAACATACATATATTTAGCCGGAGAGTAATTGCCAGATGTCTTATTTTGTGAGTGAGTATCCCTTTAAACTATCTGTCATCAGCCTTGTCAAAGCTGTTGATAGTGTAGGAGGTAGTATGAATCATTTTTTACTTGAGTAAATATCTCTTTCTTTGTGTTATGTCACAAGAAACTGTCCCAGATATGTTTTTGGATTAATGCTATATACATGTAGATGGCTTTTAGCAGGGGCGCAGATCCGAAAAAAGTAGTGGTGGGGACAGTCCATGACTCCATGCACGGGCCCAAAGGAACTTTTTTTTAACTCAATTTACTCGCTTACATCCTACACAGCAAAGATGGTTTGGATGTCTATTGTGTCAGTTGGCGTGAATTCGATTACCCAGTTGTACTGACAAGGAGTAGGGTCACCTGTTCAACCTCATGGATTTTCTCCGGTTTCCTCCCACAGCTAAAACCCCAACCCGCAATCGAATTATTAAAAAAAAATTGAACCATATGTCAGTCCTGAAATGACCTACTTTGTGCCAAGTGGACGTTAAATCCTATTCTCTCTCTCTCTTTCTACATATCAGGCAAAATTTGAAATATACGTAGTACTAGAGAGAGACCGAACCCTGACCTCCCCCTTCCCTCGGAAATTCATTCCACACTTAAAATAGTTGACCCTACTCCTATCCATGTACAACCGGGGATTCGAAGCCCAACGTATCAGATACGCACACCTACATCATATACATATTATTATAAACCCTACGGAGTATTTCAATTATGTTAAATTCCCTGTTAAATGAAAATCGGTCACCAGGTGCAGCTGTACAACTTCAAAGACCCTGGCCTCAAGTACCTGCGACCAACATTATCTGAAATGTCAATAAGAGCTCGTGAACCATTTCAATTTCAAAAAATAAACAGTCAGCAAAACATTGGAAATTAGTGGTGGAGACACAGTATATCATGTCCCTACCACAAAAACAATTGGTGGGGACGTGTCCCGGTGTCCCCACCAGGATCTGCGTCCATGGCTCTTTGAAACCTATTTATGTATCTGAAGCTCTGTTGATCACTTTGAGCTGAACTGTCAGACAAGGAAATGAAAGACAAGAAATAAATGCAATATAAATGCTGGAAGAGTGGATTTTTGTTGTTTTAAATAGAGAAATAGCGGGTCGATATCTGGTTATTAATCAATTGTATGATACGTTATTAAGGGCATTGATTTAACATTATTTTTTTATGAACAGTTTCATGTGATAATACTGCTTATTCCGCATTTTATTTAGTTTTTTTTTACAAACAAAATTATAAATGCTTATTAAGCTTTTCAAAATTAATTGGAACCACTGTGGCTAAGTGAGTAAGACGCAAAAGTTCATCATAATTTTCGGATATGGTTTTTCTTTGTCAGTGGTGCAGGACGATGGGTCTGACAAGGACAGCTGTCTAGTCGTTTGGATCTCGTGTACACATTGGCATGTAGGCTACGTTAAAGACCCCTTTAGTAGTTTTAATTTGATATAAGAGTAGACCTTAGCGCCGCTGTCCGAGCAAAATTCCCCTCATAGCACATTGTATGAAGCATGCCTGTTTTCATTTGCCCAGTTGAACCAGAACAGTAGGTCGTTAAACTACATTTTATTCTATAACTACATGCAAATACAAGCAAATATCATTGAATACAGACAATGAATACAGCCATTGAATAACCTACATATATAGTTGTATTCAATGGGCATTGAATAACCTATAGTTGTATTCAATGGGCATTGAATAACCTATAGTTGTATTCAATGGCTTGAAAACGTACTACTTTTGTCCAGAATGACGTCACTTAAAGAACTACATATGTCAAACTGTAATGACGTCACAACTAGGCAACCACAATTATTGTAAAAAAAAAGAAAAAAGGTCGGAATAAATGAATGAAATGGGGTTCAACGTCTTACTGTTATACACTTAACCAGAGCTAATTGAAGACGGGCATACGCCATACAGTGTGCTATTAGGGAAATTTTGCCAGGGCAGCGCCGCTACGGCCTACTCTTATATCAAATTCCAACTGCCAAGGGATTTTTTACGTGCACTCCAATGTGTACACGGGACCTCTGTTTTTCGTCCCATCTGAACGACTAGGCAGCTGTCCTTGTCAAGCCCTCCTTCTGCATCACTGACAAGAGGAAATCACATCGGAAAATCGAGGTGAACTTTCTCGGCCAATGCAGGGATCAAATTATGAATTTTTATGATTTTTATGATAATCTGGATAGTTAAGTACAGTGTATTTTGAGATTTGCATGTAGTTATAGAATAAAAACAGAACTCAATGCCCATTGAATACCACTCAGGTTATTCAATGGTTCAAGAGAGTGTAGCTGCAAGAGTTCTATCTATTTATTTCATTTCAAAGTTAATTTGACTGTTAGGTTACCTTCTTTAATCAGAGAAACCTGGTCTCTCACAGTAAATATCTTGCATTTTGACTAGCTTTTATTGCTAAATTCACTTGTATCAATGAAAGCCTTGTGAAATTGGGCAAATTATCGTTTCTTGAAATAAGGAAATAATTAAAAACAGTACTATGTGTTAATCTAATCTTTTTCTTTTCATGTTAGATTATTGGGGTCAAGGATTAATTGTTTGGGTGTTTGTCCTTTAAATGCAGAAAAAATTTCACTGATTAAACAAATGACTTCAATCTCATCTTCATACTTATACTATTTATCTTAAGAGAAAATTCCTTTCAAGTTTCATTTGTGTACCTTTTGAAGTTGTACTAGTCTGATAAAATATTAAATGAACTATTTCATAAATTCATTTTTCTACTATTTGTTTACATAATGACTAATTCAGAATAAAGCCTCCAATAACTACATGCATTTAAATAAATTAACCATTTAAAAAATATATTCCACCACCTTTCGTAAAAATAAATGTTTTCTCGTTCAATTTACAGACAGGTTTTTTCATTCAATTAACAGCCTTGTGTCTTTCTTGCCTTTTCTTACACTGCCATGTTTGAGACAGACTGACAGCCTATGGTTAAATAACCTCAAGTTTGAAAAAAGATGTCATTGCATCCCTACTGACTCTATATTTGAATAAACATCCGAAAACAAATACAACACAATAGTCTAAGTTGTCACTTGCAAACTTCGGACGTGACAAGCGTCGTTAAAAATAACGAAATAACAAAATTCAACAACGAAAAGAAAACATTTTCAAATTGAGTACACATTTGTCTATGTTAATAATATGTTTTCTCAATGCTTTTATTTAAAAAAATACATATTAACAACAAATACTAGACTGATCCTAAGATTTCATCATAATATAATTATTTAATTCGATTTCTCTTTATACCATAGAGGCCTATTTTGGGGATATGTTTCTAATGCTATCATTGTCTTATTCTAATATTTTTCACCAGCATATTATTGATTTTTTGAAGTCGGTGATGGCATAATTTAATCGCGTGAGTCAGACGGTGCCTGCTGCATAACATGGGTCTGGGAGACTAAAGGCAATAATGTATAAGCTGTGCCAGTGTGTATCATATATTAGCCAGTATGACTGTCGCCCGGTGTGCGTTTATTTACCTCAAGCGTGCGTGTTGCAAGATATTCACGAAATTTATAAATAAAAAAACCCGTAAATTCCCCATAATGTTATCCATTTCTCACAAACGCTGTCAAAAAATGTAAACTGGAATAAAATTTATACTTACGCGGAGAGCCGTCTGCAGCCGCCATCACGCTTTACAATCTTTTGAAGACTAAACGTGAAAATTGAAAACGAGGCACAGCGGAATTCCCTCTGGGCACACCCCTATCGCCCCGCCCACTTTCCCTAAAATATAATCAGTGTCTGTAAAGCTTTAAAAGGTTTTATTCCAAAATAATATAACATGGATAAATCAAAGATTAATTAGATGTAATTAAATGAGCCGTTAGTTTAAAAGATATTCGTATATAGCCATATCTATCTTATGCTATCAGGAGGCGATGTGTACAATGTTCAACATAGTATAAACAAAGCTATTACATTGTCAGTGTATATCGATAGTATGTGTATATACTACTTATCTTCTGGCTGGTTTTACAAGATAAACAAAAATTTATCTATGTTTAAAGTCCCAGCTAGTAATTCTTAGTAATGTTTACATTATTTGGATTATGCCATAATACATAGTATATAATAAAGGTATAGGCATTATACGAATTTACCCGCCACTAGTTTATCAAGGCAAATATTATATAATCGATATATAACAGAACACAGTTTTTATGGGAATCAATCACTGGTTTATTCACAAAGCACTGGTTTATTCATTGTGCTTGATAACGATAAGAGGATACTTGTCGAAACGTCGTGCTTTGTGAATAAACCAGTGATTGATTCCCATAAAAACTGTGTTCTGTTAATGTGTTTCCCAATCGCTAAATGCCACTTAAAGATTAATCTATATATACAATGTTTATATTTTGGTGTAAATTCGAATGACCCCTATAACCACTTAAATTATAGTGCAAAAATCAGACCTATTCTTACCTTACCAAACTAAATATCACATAATCACTATTGATATACACATAACATTGGTCGTCCCTTCCGAGGTCCTGGACGCCTCTCCTTTCCATGTCCCCCGGCCTGTATCAGTGTTAATGAGGGTGTGTGTGTGTGTGTGTGTGTGATGGTGTGTGTGTGTGTGGGGGGGGTGCTATAAAGTTTTGATCGTACTCCAGTCTTAAAATCTGTTAGTGGGGTTTTAATGAGTCTAGCAAACCATTAAAATATACAATATCATTCAACGTTTAAATTGTCGATAATTAGGTGATTATAAGGTTATTTTAAGGTTATTTTAAATTCCACGAAAGTTAGAGTGCCCCTTTAATGTGTATTAAGTGTGTATTATTTTTTTTTGTATAGATGTGGAAGTTGTTGTAACAAGAGATATACCATCCGGACGACTGGTGTCCGGTCTAACTTGAATTATCTAAAATGTCAAAGAAAATAGCCTCTTCATCCGTTTTATTCGCGTCTGTCCCGTACCTGCAGTTATTTACTATTATCGCTGGCATTTAACATATTATGTGTAAACCAGTTTACAAAAGGTCAACTTCTATTAAATGGGGGAGAGAGAGAAATGGGGTTTTACGTCTACCCGATACAAACTAGGTCATTTTGGGACTAACATATGGTTTCATTTTATTTCAATAATTCGCTTGCGCGTAGGGGTCTTTAGCAGTGGGAGGAAACCGGAGGATCCGGAGAAAACCCACGAGGTTGGACAGAATGAACGAATGAATGAAATGGGGTTTAACGTCCTACTATTATGCACCTAACCTTGGCTAATGGAAGACGGGCATACGCCATACAGTGTGCTATGAGGGAAATATTTGCCCGGGCAGCGGCGCTACGGCCTACTCTTATATCAAATTCCAACTGCCTAGGGATCTTTTACGTGCACTCCAATGTGTACGCGGGACCTCGGTCTTTCGTCCGATCCGAACGACTAGGCAGCTGTCCTTGTCAGGACCTCTTTCTGCATCACTGACAAGTGGAAATCACGCCGGACAAACGAGATGAACTTTCTCGGCCTATGCAGGGATCGAACCTACTCCGTGTCACGTACATCCGGGGATTCGAAACAACGCCAGTTAACTCATGATAGACTTTATGATACAGCACGCACGTGCTAATCATTCGGCTATCCAGCCCCCTCTATTAAATGGACCGAATCACTTACATAGCCTACATACAAATAGGGGGGGGGGGTGTAAAAACGGCATCAATATATGTAATAATTGTAATGTTCAATGACAGAAATGAAGTTTTCGTTTTCCTGCACGCCAATGATCATTCGTTGTCCCTTGTCAGGTCATCCGTCCTATACCACTGACAAAGGGGGGAGGGGGGTCACGCCCGAAAATCCCAATGAACTTTCTCGGTCAACTCAGAATCGAACATTGGCGCACCAGGTTAGCCAGCCAACATCTTAATGACAGACGGTAAAACGTCTCTATATATATATTACAGAATTAAAGTATTATTATGCGTATCTGACATGCATTTTTTTAAATTGAAACTTTCATATATTTTTTTTTATGTCAAAATACGTTTGGTGAAAGAAGGGCCGTATAACATTTTTACAGGATGCAAAGAGTCTATATAGCCATACAATACTATTTATTTCAAAGAATTACTTTCAGAAATCTGTTCTGCTCATGCAATTTAACTTCAATGATTTTTAAAATATAAACACATATTTTGGAACAGCCCGTTTTCAATTTAATGTTTATCTCAATAACGACACCTTTTTGGAATATCATTTCCTGTTTTCGCAACTTGGCGTGTATGCTATATAAATTATGCCTTTTCAAGTAGCTGAGAAATGAAATGGGGTTTAAAGTCCTACTCTTCTGCACTAAACCTGGGCCAATTAAAGACGGGCATACGCCATACAGTGTGCTATGAGAGAAATTTTTGCCCGGGCAGCGGCGCTACGGTTTACTCTTGTGGGGATATCTTACGTGCACGCCAATGTGTACACCGGGCCTTGGTTTTTCGTCCCATTCGAACGACTATAGCTGCCCTTGTTATGCCCTCCGTTCTGCATCACTGACAAGAGGAAATCACGCCGGCAAATCGAGATGCAGGGATCAAACACCCGACCTCAAGGCTAACGAGCCATCGCCTTACCCACTAAGCCACGTGATTCCCCCAAATATCTGAGTGATCCCCTTTAAAAACAATGTATCTCCTAACAAGATTAATGTTTTCACATTAGTTGTATATATAAACGTGTATGCCACATTTTTGAAGAGACCGATATTAAACCCCTGTTGTTGTTTTTCATTTCTGTACCGTACACACATTAATGCCTACACACGTCCACACAGCCCACACGGTTTTACACACCTAGGAGGAGCCCCAGCCCCCCCCCCCCCTCCTTGCTCAGCTACATTATATTTTTTTGTAAAACACCACTTTTTAAGAGAAAAGTGTGACGGTCGTGTGCTTTATCCTTTAGTTTACCGGGGGGTGGGGGGGGTCATTCAAAGCGCGAGATAATGAAAATAAAGACTGTGATATCACAATTATTATTAAAGGGAGAGAGAGAAATGGGGTTATAACGTCCACTCAACACAACTACACAATTAAAGGACAATATTGGTGCCAGTCATTATCACATAAGTGATATAGCTGGTTTAACACATTCCAAACATAATTTTAACACATAGATCATTGTTACGATAGCTAAGTAATACTGGTTTCCTGAATTGGAAGTGGCGAACGTGTCAAGATAGACAAAGAAATATACGCATTTAACAATAATTATTTTGCGGAGTCATGATATTGTTATTATTGATATCAATCAACTCTATAGATACATAAGAATTTACCACTGTGTCTATAAATAAACAGTTACAGTAAAGTAGTTAATGAGCGATTTGTATATTATTATCATGCCTCGTTGGTAACTCAAAATTTCATAGAATTATAGATAGGTTTGATTAGATTTAGTATAAATTTTTAATTTCATTTTATTTGTCATAGAATGGTATAATACTTATCATTTCAGACCTATCGGGGGCCCCACGAGGAACACGATCCCTTCCGGGTCCCCAATAACAAATGTATATGCTGTGCGCGGGGGAGGGGTGGGGAGCAGTCCCTCTCAGTGCTACCGGGTAATATTGGACTGTACAACATGATATAGAGTCGGTATGTGTTTGACCATCGAACTAAATACATTAGGTTGAGCATTATGATTATGATTATAATGTTTAAAACTGCATTGAAACCCGCTTGATTTTTTGCCATTAATTGCCATGACGCAAAGCTCGTCATTGCGCCCCTCTCAATTAGCCCCTGAAACCTATGACAATTCGTTCCACTTTTTAAAAAAAAAAAAATTCACATCTAGAATTAGTAAGTCCGCTCATTATTTCTCGGTATTCCATTTTGGATTTTGTAGTTTAAGTATACCAAGTGCTATTCATCGCCTCTTTATATATAGATATGGTGGGAGACATGGACAAAGGGGACCGGTTCTAGCAGAGGTCATGTCCCAAAACATGTGTTTATAGTGTTACGAATATTACAGAAACACATATTCGTATTCTGATTAGCAAAACTTGTAAACGATCACAGGACAGTTGGAATTTGAATCATCCGGTGAAATCATAGTCCCCGCATTTCACATGTAATCAGATGTGTGTTAGTGCTAATATATTATTATCCAAGTTGACCTTTTACGAAAGAATAACCAAGCATACCGACGAGAAAATATTATAATGATTTAGGGAATAGCTGTCCATTTAAAGGTCAATGTGTCCTTTTCTCATCATTTTCATTTGATTAATTTTTCTCTTTTAAATTAGAGAACAAATTTTTTGAGCTCTTGAGGATACCTTAGACTTGTTTCTACAATGCTTATTTTTATCAACGTCACGGACGAGGTGCTTATTTCCATTTTACATCTGTCCTTTTTAAAGTTATATTTATATTATAGACTACATTAAGTTTACTGCGCCAGAACGTACCTTTTTATAGTGTGTATATATATATACGATAAACAGCAATACAATATATTATAGGCCCATATATATTATAATATATCAAATGCTACTTATAACCACACCGATCAAAGGTTTTCCCGACATAATGGCCAACTAGCAATACAATATGCCTTGTCATACATGTATCAAAAGGGTAAATTCGTTGGTGTGTATTAAAAAAACTATATGATGCCTTTGACAGTCGCAGCTTCATTTTCATAGTCAGTTATTTCTTTTTTCTGATACGGGATACCCCATATTATAGTTATTTGGACATTTTCAATTTCGTTTATAACTTGCTTGAAGGAGCTATGTTATGAAGAAGGCATTCTAAAAGTTATAATGCATTTTTATGTCGCTAGTAATTATTTGCCCATTAAATGGGTGTAGCATTTTGATTGCTCAACATCCCATTGATTCCATCCTTTATAGGTACAATTTGTGGTCAACCTCATACAAATTTAAGTGCAAAGACATGGTCATTTGTTCCTCTGCCAAAAGTGGGGTGGACAGAGAGGCCAGACTTAACATTGAAGTCAATGGGGAAATTAATGGTGGTCTGCATCTTGTATGATGGCAATCGTAAAACAAGTTACCTCCCTTGAATCAGTCAGTCTTGATTTAGAAGTGGGCGTTTTTCTTGTAAATTATAAGTCTCAATGCTTATACAAACACAGTGGCTCAGTCACAAAACAATGGTGGCTCACTAACCAGGAGGTCAGGGAGTCGATGCTTGATGCCCTTCTTCAATTGCCCGTATGGTGCAGGAAAGTTGGACGATAAACCACGTAACTGCTCCCCCCTCCCCTTCCAAGATTCGATGAACCGCTGAATTTACGTCTTGGATACTGTAATACAAGAGCATTTGTGGGAAATTCGTTAGATAATGTGTAATATTAATTCAGAAAACTTATGTGGCGAAATACCCCCTCCCATGACTATGAGGGACAATGTATGCAAAAGTAAATTTATGTAATAAAAAAATGTGTGACTGACATTTTGTTAATTTTGTATGCCAGCTTAGCCCATTGTCTGGTAAATCTGATTATGCGAACTGTATATACAAGAAATACAACGTAACCTCTACAGTCTCAGTGGTATTCTAAATACCTGTATTTTAATATCCCGTGTAATATTGTATAAACACACTGGCACTTGAATGGATTAAAATAATCCTTTTTATGCAATACATGGTAGGTTCCCACTTTCAGAAATCGTGCTCCGGTTAAAATCGTGGTTTTAAAAGTGATCTTTACATAGGCCTATATTGAAGTCAGCTTTAAAAGTCGTGTTGATCGCATTGAAACGTATCTGTACGTATGCAGATCGTGAACTTCATAGGGACAATCCTATCGTAACGCATCGCACGACATTGGTAAAATGGTAACCTGGCATTATAGACCGGGAGCCCAGGGGGTAAACCCAGCTGAAAAGTGTACCAATTTTCTCCTATATGTTATCAATGCATGTATATTTGGTATCATCAAAATGTAAGTCTGCCGAGTTTCTGATGGTGGGTGTGGTATTCCACACTTAAAATGCCATGCCCCCAAACTAGTCTAGATTAGCCCAAAAGTGTACCACGTGAAATTCGCACAGCAGTGTACAATGCATCTTCAGGTATCACAAAAACACTCTGACAGACATTTCCAGTGGTGGGTTACACCTGACAGAGCTATGTAATTACCAGAAATTGTACTGGTTGAGTATATCTTACAAGAGTTATCTAATTTCCAGTCAACAGCTAGGCTAGATTAGCTGAAATCTGTACCACCTAAAACAGCTTTTAAATTGTTCAGTATCACCACGGGAATCAGGAATGACCACTGCCAGACAGTTTGTGTGGTGGGTTACCCCTAACAGACACGCCCAAAGGGTCGCGGACCCCAACTAGAATAGATTAGCCGGAACTGTTACCATGTTCTAAAATTATTTTTTTTAGCCAGGATGCGTAGAATACTAATACCTAGCACGTATGGAAGAGGTGGTAAACTGTGGTTACAAGAAATTGATTTTTTGGACAAAAAACGTTTTTTGAGGCTAAAAATGCGTTTTTGAACAAAAAAATGCTTCTGCAACCGCACTTTATCGCCTTTTCCATACGTGCTAGGTATTAGTATTCTACGCATCCTTGCACAATTGTTAATTGTTTTGAACATGGGAACAGTTCCGGCTAATCTATTCTAGTTGGGGTCCGTGGCATTTTGGGCGTGTCTGTTAGGGGTAACCCACCGCAAAAACTGTCTGGCAGTGGTCATTCCTGATTCCCGTGGTGGTACTGAACAACTCAAAATCTGTTTGAGGTGGTACAGATTTCAGCTTATCTAGCCTAGCTGTTGACTGGAAATTAGGTAACTCTTGTCAGAGATACTCAACCACTACAAATGTCTGGTAATTACATAGCTCTGTCAGGGTAACCCACCACTAGAAATGTCTGTCAGGGTGTTTTTGGGATACCCGAAGATGTACGGTACACTGCTGTGCAAAATTCATGTGGTACACTTCTGAGCTAATCTAGACTAGTTAGGGGGCATGGCATTTTGGGCGTGGAATACCACACCCACCACCAAAAACTCGGCAGACTTACATTTTGATGATACCAAATATACATGCTTTGATACTATAACAGAGAAAATTGGTACACTTTTCAGCTAGGTTAACCCCCTGGGCTCCGGCTCCTGGCTCTATTAGTCAAGCAGTAGTAAGAAGTTAATCCCCTCAAGAAAGTGCTTGTGTGTAAGTAACAGTGTTAATCCCCAGAGGCGTTGCTGCTGTAGCGATATGTTATCCTTCCGCCTCAAAATCATGAATATCACTAAAGTTTTTTTCGATTATACACCAACAAATCCACAAAAATCGTCTTCCAGGCGGGAAAGGGGATTCGTAAAAGGAGACTATCACGAGTAACCACGAATGTCAACTAAACGTATGGATAATTTGGTGCTATGTGTCTTTAACACATCACAAAAAAAAACCCAGCCCCTTAATTATTATCCCCAATTACCCATATATGATAAACGAGAAAACACACATAGCTAAATAAAGACCATGGTTGCTAAAGTCACGAAAAACAAACAAACCGACAGAGAAAAGTAATTGGCTATTAACCTAAAGGTGTTAATATTGTGAACCTAGCAAAGGAAGTTTTAAAGGAATGGAGATTAACATCTCGTCATCAAAAATACTTTGGTTATTTTGAGACTAACATGATGCTATTTCTTTTCTATGGTCACGACGTGCGGGGAGAATAAAAAATATATTCTCCACAAAATGACGTTTCCTCCTATACTCTTCATTGCATTCTGTCAGTGGTTCTTTTACGGGAGGTCCCGTGTATAGCCTACATTGGCCTGCTCATATTCCTTGGCAGTTGGATTTCGACATATTAGGTCATATTGCTGCTACGGGTTAAATTTTCTTTATAACACACTGTATGGATTATGCCATTCTTCATTATCGGAGCAGAGCAGTAGGACGTTAAACCCCATTTCATTTGGTTCTTTTACGTGTAACACAATGTTTACACACTACAGGAGGACGTGAGTTTAGAACTTTAGGCTATATCATTCCTTGTCAGCAGGGGCGCCGGAACGGCGCGAGGGCCAGGGTACCAAAATATAGGCTAAGGGGGCGTTGGTCCCTCTAGAGAATTTTGAAATAATATTCCGAGAACGCTGTTTAGAGAGCCTCTAGCATTCCAAATTCAAATATAAAAAAACCTTTTAAAAACATGATAATGAGAGCAATTACATATCTATCATTTAAAAATGAATAGACTGAAATGTTAAACACTTTCATCATTAGGGCATGGGTATACATGTATACACCAGAAAAGGGCAAGGTACCATTTGAATGTATACCCTGGTACCCGGGTTGCGGCGCTCCTGCTTGTCAGTCTCACAGGCGTTACCCCCCCCCCTTTATTAGTGCCCTGACCGATCCACTATTAGGTAAAGATCTTGTAAAGTTTCATATAACACTTATAATTATCTAATTTGGCAACTTGGTAGTACATTTAATAAAACCATTCTGGCAATAAACACTTTTAAAATTACCTAAAAGTCGGCCTGTCACATTTTGAGAGACACAGTTTTCAAGAGTAAAAGATAGGGCCTATACAAAATTGATCAAATCGTCTAATTCTGACCTTCTATTGCCAGGAATAACTTATATCTCACTCGAAACATCGAGGCCAGGAAGATAACTAACCCAGGCCTTTTTTCTTTTTATAATCGTCTGGATTACTATCCGAAATCCACCTTTTAAAACCTTTAATTTATTAAATTTAAGTAAAGGAAGTAGTACGTACTGGTTTGCCGGGGAGTATGACTTTAACCTAGTAACAAATTTATCGATGTCTGATTTCAGGAACCAATCACTCGAAGGTAAAAGGAAATACCTTAAAGCGCGATTTCAGTAATCAAGCTAATGTCTGTCGAGCAGTGATCGTGTGTGTGTGAAGTCTATTTAGAACTTGTTGATTAATGATAGCATGATTCCTCCATTAATGAGAAGATTAACATTGATTTTTCACTTCAGCTTGAACGTGTTAGACATTTTATCGTACATCATCATATGACAAGATTTCAATTCGCATGTACAAAATAGTGTCGGCATGTCTACATGTATGCCATCAAACCAAATGGTGTTAAACATTCTGTGAGAACTAATGAGTGGCTGTTCAGTATAATATAAGAATCTAAAATCTTTAATTTGTATTTGAAGAGAAGATTTCCAGCTGATATCTACGAATGACAGCCGCAAGCATTTGCTCGATAATTTGATTAGATTTTAGACGTTTTTGGAACAAGTCCAGAGAAACACAGAATGTGCACAAAATGTTTGTAGATTATTTTAACAAATTATATTTAGTGATTTCTTTACTAGAATTAAAGAAGTATAATGAAAGATTTAGATAAAGAGCTATAATAATTCAAAATAGATAATAAAATTGAATATATTGAATATTTCAGTAAGATTACTTTATTCTGAGCGAAGTTATTATGAATCCACCAACACGTTAGAATCACTGGAAACAAAGACGCGGATAACGTACAGACACTGTAAGTAATTCAGTATTATTAAACTAAATGAATCTATTCAGGCACCAGTTAACCGTGTCCACCACACGCTGGAGTCATGCTGGCTCAGTGGGTAGGACGTTGATTCACTAACCTGGCGAGGTCCCGTGTTTGATTCCTGTGTTGGCCGAAAAAGTTCATCGGAATTTTCCGGCGTGGTTCACCGTTTTCAGTGGTGCAGGACAGAGGACATGGCAAGGGACTACGTATAGTCGTTCAGTGGTACGGAAAGAAAAACCGAAGTCGCGTGTACACATGGAAATGCACATAAAAGATCCCTTGGCAATAGGAATACGATATTTTCACTGTCCGGGAAAAATTTACCTCATAGTACGGCGTATGTCTGTCTTCATTGGCTCAGTTACCTAGGACACAGAATTGACACCAAAAACACAAGAAAAAATAATTGTCGTCAGATTTATATGTATAGTTTTAGAGCTTCCAGCAAAATTCCGATTTTGTATGAAGACGTGAACTTTTATGTTGCATGGTTGTTCCTAATTAATTCTTGGCCATTAGGAGGGGTTTGTATTGTATACTACTTTCAACATTAAATAGCTCGGTGGCATTTAAAGGTCTGGTATCGGAAAATCTTAGGTTACCGTTTCTTAAAAACATAGTCTACGTATCAAGACTTTCTCTCTATTCAGTGGTTTTCTGTGTAAACGCTGCTTTCTAATCAATATTTTGTCTCTGTAGTTTTCGTAATGGCATTATCAAAATCGTTTTTCTGAGATCAATACGTATAGTCGGCAATTACTTGCTACGTTCTTTGCCTCTGGTCAAATGGAAGGATAGGTTGTAAGGCATCTTCCTTTCATCCCCAGTCTCCATCCATCTCAACCGGATAGTTTCACATGCTTGAAGCCAATTATTATCAACGGCTTCTCACAATGATAAGATGTATTTCGGCACCCTGGAGTTATTATATCATAGCCTGCAACTTTTTGAAAGTTATTATGATGTTTGAAGTGTCATCGATATTTTTCATGGTACGGATGAATCAGTCATTTTAACTTGGTTATAGGCCGGATTTGATGCCGAATAGAAGAAGTGCACATATCTTGTAGTATTATCTATTTTATAAATTGTTATTAACGTTTATCTTCTAATTCGTTTTACTTATAGTTTGTTGGTACATAACGGCTATAGGTAAAACGTCATCCCAATTATAGATCTAAACTAGAACAAACATTTATAAGCTGGTGATTACGAGATAACCACAAGGTTAGGTTATAGTTACAATGAACAGCTTTACTAACCTGTATTTGGATAATTGAAGGCAATCGTGAATGGCAGTTTTCCTCTGTCTAGCTGCTATGGGTTTGTAAAATATGACATATCGGAAAAGCGATTGGCAGCATCTGCATTGACTGCCTTTTCTATGTATGGAAAGGGCACCTTTTTGGAATCCCCCCCCCCCTCAGCCCCAGCGAGACTGGTGTATCTGCTTTTTAATTAATGATATAAACATGATTTTCGCATTGTCTTTGCCCAGGCAATGCGTCAAGGCTCTGGGGATTACACCAAACCACTAATATATGCGGCACCCTAATGATTACCATTTGTTACAATGTATGCCCCCCCCCCCCCCGGAAAAATTCCTGGATCCGGGCCTGGATGTGTTTCATCTATTTTCATCATAATCATTGTCATGCAACCGGAGACTCTATCAGACATAGTATGGCTGGTATACACTGAAGAATAAACTTAATATTTCAAAAAGGCGACATGTAAATAAATTGTCACCAACATGTCTAAAATGGAAAACCCCCAAAGATAAAACTATCAAAGGATGGACGCGTTGATATCGATTTTAATGTGTACTTGTTAAAAATTAAGTTAGAGAACCATCAGCTATTATCCCAACATCACTCTATACGAATGGTCCTCCAGATTCTCCAATACACTTTTAAAATATGCCACTGATATGCATACTCCTCGCAGCGTTTCGTTTGATTAGAGGTAATCCCACTACACGATGCTTTTTTGAGTGGATATTGTTGTTTTAAATTTTGATTGGTCAGTAGTTCGTCTACTGGCTAATCACTAGCTGCCCTACAAAAGCTTTACATTTAAAACGAGTGCCAGTATTGGATCAAATATGTTTACATAACGTTACGTCATGGCTCACGATTTTATTATGACTAATTAACCAGTGCATAGAAGAATACTGCAGTAAAACTAATTGCGTGACAAACGAGGCTATCAAGAAGAATAAAATGTAAACAATACTGTTTGGAAACGAACATACTTTCACGGGTTTTAATACGTTAAGTCATTGTCCAAAGTTTTAGGAAAAAAACAGAATAAACGAAGGGCTGTCATGTTGCTGTACCTAAGTGATAGCTTTCATTGAACGGAAAGAATAGACACATTCCCGCGTAAGTTCAAGAAACAGACGCCATTCCAGCAATGGCCAGAGAGGGATTTCTCTGGCCATTGCTTCTGGAATATGCTGATATGTTGAAAGAGCATAGAATTATGAAGTGTTTGCCAAATAGAGGACTTTCTCTGCTGCTCAAATTGTATCTCTGCAATAGCCAGGTCATATGTCACTTTCATGAATTCCTGACCACATTCTTCAGCAATCTGTCGGGATCTGTTGTTTCTGAAACAACACAGAGGGAGGTTGGTGATTGATTGATTTTAGGAAGATAACATATTTGTTGTTGATGAAAGTTATCTTTTACCACAAGTCAATTCCTTCTCACCCACATTTGTATACCAGTAAATCCTAATGCGATATCATCCAAATAGCATCTAAAAGTTTGCCATCTGGACAGCTACCAGGAACAGTAGATCTTCTGGGATCAGATTTTGGGTTAAGTTCACAGTTAGTCATTCTAGGCTTCTTCCTGAATGGTTCCTTAGAATAACAACAAGAAGCTGGTTATCTGTGTCAGTTGTATCAGTCGGCCTACTGGTACTTGTATATGATACTATTTGTCGTAATTATCCCAGGCAGTACAGGTAACCAATGGATCTTCTGTATTCCATGTGGAACCATGCTCTGTTTCTCATGTGACCTATATATTGATTCTGTTTGTAGTTCGTCAATACAGTTGTAATAAACACAGCCCATAACGATTGAAAATATCAATTACTTTCTCCTTTCTGTTATATTCATCACCAGGGCCGAATGTAGGATAATAAAAGTGGGGGTGCAGCAGAGTGGACGTTAAAGCCCGTCTCTCTCTCTCTCCCTTTACCTCTTACTCTCTATATCTCTCTCTCCCTCTCGCATTCCCTCTCTAATTGAAAGACTGTACAAAATAATTTGTGAAGAGGGGGGGGGGGAGGCGCCCTTTCTCGGGATGCCTTGTTTTTCTGGGGGTGCAATGAACCGCTGCACACCCGCTAGATACTGCCCGAGTCATCACCATTCCACGAGTCAAATGTTTGAAAGTTCTAAATTTAAATTTACATGTCTGATTTTCTTCGTTTCTGGCCAGGGTCTCCTAATCAATGAGTAAAAAAGTCGATTACTAAATCTAGCACAAAACTTCTCCTTGAATTGAATCCTGCACTGTGAAAAATACATCATGCAAGAGCTGAATCTTCCTTTTGTAGGCCTTTCTTTTATAGGCCCGGAAAGTTATCTAAATTATTAATTAAACATTAATTAACGTGTCCAGACCATAATCAACTCTCGATGTCATCGCTAGCCTGTGATATTTACTGGATAGGATCCTATTTGCTGCTGAACTTTAATTCATGATTTAATCATGAAATGGAATATCGAGACTATATATGTTTTTATCGTACAGACACAGAGAAAAGTAATGATGACAGAGAAAAGGCCGAAAATTCAATCGCTAAATTCTCGGAGCTCTAGTGTGAGCGTATGTGGCATGAAGATAGGGGCGCCTTCTCAACCTCGCGGGTTTCCTGCGGGCACTCCGGTTGCCCCCCACTGCTAAAAAAACGTACGCGCACGCGAATTATTGAAATAAAAAAAATGAAACCATATGTTAGTCCCGAAATGACGAAGTTGTGTTGAGTGGACGTTAAACCCCATTTCTTCCCTCTCTCTCTCTCTCTCTCTCTCTCTCTCTCTCTCTCTCTCAGATTAGATCAATTTGACTGAAATTTCAGCTAATTCCCTTTACATTATTTAGTTTTTATACGCCCACATTTTTACGTGCATCTGGTTTTGATGAAACTTGAAATGCATCTTTATATCCCAAAGATCTTGGTTCATTTCGAAATTCAACCTTATCGGACCGTAACCCGTATTTGTAGTCTGTGGTCCCTCTACATGTCACAATTTTTATCCGATTTCCAATAAAAACCCGTTCAAATATATCACCACTACACCGTAAAGTCGGTTGAGTTCGAATTTCATGAAAATCTGACCAAAACTGCTGGACAAAATGGCCGACCCTCGTACGCAAATAGTGTAAACATAATATAACTATATTGTACAATGTATATCAAGGTAGTTGACCCTGCAGAGGCCGCAAATTTGATTCGATTTTGATGAAACGTGATATTCGTGGATATCGGATTGTATAATAACTTCCTGAATTATGGTCCTTGATTTTTACGAAATATCGCACTTTAGCTTGTAGTCCTTCTAATATGATTGTTGAGTTCAAATTTCGTGAAAATCGGAGCAAAATCGCCAGACAATGGCCACCCCTCGTATGCAAATAGTGTAAATGGATGGTATATCAAAGTTGTGAACCCTCTAGAGGCTACAGTGTTGATCCGATTTTGATGAAACTTGAGATATGTTTTAACCCAAAGATCCCTGGGCCCTTGATTTAACGAAAACATTTTTTTTTTAGCTTGTGGACCCTCTAAAGGTCACAATATTTATCCGATTGAATAAAAATCGTTTGAATATATCACCGTTACACCCTAATAATGACGGAGTTCCTTAAAATGGGACCTGCCGGACAAAATGGCTGATCCTCGGACGCAAACAGTGCAAATATATGATATATAGGTTGTGGCCGGTCCCCAGTCCCAGTTACCCGTTGGCCTTATTGTATGTCTATGACTAATGGAGACACCCACGACTGACAAACCTATCTCGATTAATATAAGTGGCAATTCCGTCTGTTTTTACACAATCTAAAGATTAGGCATTCATAAATGAATAACAATATTCGATTTCGATTATCAAAAAGATATAATTCAATACTGAAAATTAATTCCACCCACATTTAGGATCAAATCATATCATGTTCTAACGATTGGTTCCGTAAATATATATCGTTTGAAGCATCACATTCTAATATTTAGATATACTAATTATGCGTCGCAAGCCTGTCATAATAACTTTATGGTACCAAAACACGCGAAGCGTGAGGAACCGTCTAAACTAACTCGTTTCAAGCGAATGAATATACCCTTTGGTGTACTCCAGCACTATCGACAACCAGGCAACACATCACTGTGGAGCGTGGTTCAGGCAAATGAGTTCTACCAAAGAACAGACAGAGGCGCCACTGAGAATGAAATATAAAGGATGTGATTTGTTTCGTTCCAGTAACTCCCCAGAGACCAAGTGTCTTCTTATTTCCGGTTGTGGTAATTGACAATCTGGTAACAGTAGACGACTTTATCTTCCAAATCGATAATTGGGCGAATTTGTTATGTTTCTTTTATCTTCGTATTAATAGTACTTTTATAATACCACATACATTTGTCAGCACATGGAATCAACGTATATAAATCAATTTTGCTTCGTTGTACTTCTGCTCGTAAAAATCCGTTTGGACGATGATTTAACGATCTATAGAGACTTCTGGGAACACATTTACACAGAGCAACAGACCTGGGTAATTTAAGGAGGTCTAAGTGAATGAAGAGTTGATTCATGACGTTTTTCTGAAATTGAATTATCTTACGTCAACAAGTTGAGTTCTTCCGTAAACACGATCTACAGATCAATTATCGGTTCTTGAATTCGAAATATCGAGATATCGTCTTATGGAAGGAAAAAAGTAATTGCGTTCTCGATATATGATGCATAATATCAATATGAAGGCTTAATGCTTATAAAATCTTAATCCTTGACTGTTGTTTAGTGCTTGGACACATATCAAAGCCAACACAGTTATATGGTACAATAATCACTAGTAAATTGTGCACACGTACAACGTTTCGATAAGTATGTCCATGCTCATACTGTTTTCAAGCTTGGTCTGTCTGATCAATTAGTTCTCATTATTTTGACAGTATTACAGAGAAATTTAATTAAAAACTAGAGCTTCTATGGAGTACTGACGTGTTTCAAAAATCGGCCCCTAGGTATTATTGCCATTTTAAGTGGATTCAATACAAAAAAAGTTTTGGAAAATCCGAATTAAAATGGCGGCTGATTATCGATTTGAAGTTTTCTGGTAAAATCCAATATTGCGGTCAAGCGGTTGAAAATGTAATGAAACAAGGTCTTTGACAATGGTCAATGAAAGATAATATCTGGGGCTAACACCACCATAATAATATGTCATCGGAAGGCCCCGGTAAAAGAAAAAGACGTTACCCATGCGCAATTAACTCTAACCTCTCACCGAAGAGGTTAGAATACTTAAACAGGTTTGGCATATAGTACGTGTGAACGCAGTCTTAAAAGCCCCGGCGATTATGAACTGGTTTAAAAAAAAGCGTCTGAACGGGCTATTAGTTGCCAAAATTTGAGTGGTGTAAACTGATACACCAAATTTATGAATGAATGAAAATGGGGTTTAACGTCCTACTCTTAAGCACCTAACCTAGGCTAATTGAAGACGGGACCACATTTATGACTATTACACCCATAATGTTGTTATATCATATTTAGATAATTGACACTCATTGGTGTAAATCAAACATTACACCTGATTACGGATTTCATAAATAATTTTTTTTTAACAATTATTACACTCTAGTAAGAGGTTAAGTGCAGTGTTTTTTTTCCCAAGCAAACGAGTTTCAAATTCAGAAGACCTAAAATTATTAATATAACATGTCTCTCTCGGCTATTATTCTAGATATTTTTAATTGACACGTATATTACCTGGTAATGTCTTCTACATCGTTAACACGGTTCATCTCGTGCATTTTGCAAAACGATGGTTCATTGACCAATCACACCATTTTACCGACATTTCGCCTAATAGTTTGGATGCAGCTATGGCGGGAGTGGCGCCAGGCAGGGTAAGCTTACTCTTCCGGACACCTGTTACCACTGTTTGTCGTGTATTTCGTACAAGAGGAACAGTCCATTTGCTGATTACACTATTTTGCTTGCATACACTATTTTGCCTATAACGATTTTTAGGACTTCGAATTCTGTCTTATGGTTTGGATTGCTCGTATTGGTATTTATTTTATTGCAGAGGTTTTGTGGTGTCTGATGCCAATTCCTTCATTCAATGCCCCAATACCAAAAGTATAGAGCCTATATTGCCTAGTACACAGAAATTCGAGAAAGGAAGACATTTCAAATATTATGTTAATACATATGAAATAAACTTTTTATTCGAGTTAAGTAGGGCAGCTATTGCGTACAGTTTTAATTTCACTATTTGATTGGGTGAAATTGAAATGGGTGTCCTGGGCAGCAGGGGCCGCGGAGCCGGGGGGGGGGGGGGGCTTTAGCCCCGGCAATAATTTTTAATAGTGAAAATAAAATGTCGCCAAAAGCTCAAAAAAGCGAAAAAAGGGTATGGTCAGTAGCCCCCCCCCCCCGAAATCGGGCCCGCTCCGCGGCCCCTGCTGGGCAGATAAGACGTTACGGGTCCGGGTAGATGGTGCATTTTACTCATTTTACCTAAATAAACTTCGAACACATTTATTTATTTTTCTAATGCTTACAAAAATATTCTAGAATTTTATTTGCAGAAGGAAAAACTTTAGTATTGGAGACCATTAAGCCGCATCAATGCAATCCCTATTAGTGATCCCCAAAGCCCCCGTCTGGATCCGTCCTGTTTCTATCACGTGACGGTTTATAAACATGATTAAAAATCAAGAATAATAAACGAAACGAAATTGTAATTTATTTGTTATTAGATTGATTTTAGTTGCACAAGAGTGGGGCTTATTTGTAACATAGAGTGTTTAACCCAGATTATATACCCAGATTACAATATAGCGACATAACTACTCCTTCTAGCGTGACACGAATTCTTGTTGTTCGTCTCTCAATAATTCGCAATATCCTGGTTATTGATAAGCAATGAAGATCGAAGATCAGACACTACAAAGAGGTTTATTCAGTACATGCCGTATGAAAACAACGTAAATGATCAAAATTATCAATTTCAGTCGTCAGGTTTCTCTGCGATTAACCTTCATTGATTATCAATATCTAGCCGACATTTATATTCTCCAGTGATGTATAGAAGGCTATAAACAGTTCATCCAGTATATAAGTTGCTTACATAATAATAACCGCTGGATATAAAACATTCTTTCAATAAGCATATTTAAAAAAAAGCAACGTTCGGTGGTTGAGTTCGAATTTCTTGAGATTTAGACTGATACTACCAGGCAAGATTGTAGACCGTAACTTCCTGGATGACCTCGCGCCTGGTACCGTTCGTGCATTATGCGCGAACTCTTAGTTTTTCTATTACCGGCACGCGCACGGGCACTATTTCTTTATATTTTACAAGTACCAAAATCTGGGATTTCGCGCGGAGTTACCTTTGAGGTATTAGTCTGTGAAGTAGAACACTTGTCACTGTACCTGTGTATCACTAATTATAAACCGAATGTGTGAAGACAGTTAATATAAATCACGCACAGAATTTTCAGTACAGAGTTGATTCAAGCTCCATTTGTTGCTAAGCAAACCAATGGGATTATTTTCTCAACAGTGTATAAACTTATCCATAGCGATAATATCCTTTCACCGAGAGAAATTATCTAGTCTCGGTGAATAGAACCATGGTTTTCTGGTAGAAAATTACTTTTGTATTTTTTGGAACGGAAAACAGTGTTTTTAGAAGCAAACCAACCTGCCGCACATGAGGAAGTCATTATACTACTAATAAAAAGGCGAGAACTCTTTTTGCGGCGGAGGCTTATCACTGAGTAACAGGTCAAGGTTAAAACATACAGTACGCGCATCGCGGAGCTTTGACGAAACACGATATTACCGTGTTTTTTTTTATCGTGGAATTTCGTGAATTACCGAGTGAATATCGAGTGACATGATACAACTGACCGAGCAGCCCGGAGTCGAACAATCGTCGTCCGAGCTGTCTTCGTCAGCTAGTTTCAAAATGGCGTACAACCAGTGCAAGTGGGAAAAGACGACAATAAAATCAGAAATATGTTATTTATTATTGTCGAACTTATTACATCACTCCTGTCTAACAAATCATAAAGCTGTGGTGTTACAGTGGCGGCATAGTTTTTCACCGTAACACCACAGCCACTCTAACCATTCATAATACATCTAACTATCACTCCCTAGACATTTCCCCTCGTCTACTTTCCCAAACGTCAACAACACATCTCATACATCCATTTAGCTGATTAACCCTTATACCATGTCTACTGGATTATAACCCCTGGTTGTATAAAGAAGTCACGATTTTTAAGCGTTTTTATCCTATACTAGCTCTAGAGGTGACAATTTTTATCCGATTCGAAAGATATGTCGTTACACCCCGATGATGGTAAGTAAAAAGGACACTATTCCAAACGACTCAATATTTTGAGCTGACATTTTGGAACAAGGCTAACACTTTATACTCCGCTTGTTGTTGCGGACCGAATACATAAGACTCGTCCTGTTTGGTTGATTAATCATCTAAGCCAACACTGGTTGAAACCGGCGCATGATGCCAGCTTATGTGTCGGATTTGAGTCCGATCTGGGGATCAACACTCATTGATGATTAAATTCAAAAATGGATAATCGAGACTATGTTTTTTTTTATCGTACCGATTTTAGTAATGATGACTGATGCTAGGCCTAAAATTCAATCACTAATATCTGTATAGGTTTAGAGTGGAGCAATTTGAGATTTTCAGCACACTCCTTTTACATTATCTAGTTTTTAACTATTATAATGAGAACTTTTGTAATTTTACTTATATTCTAACCTAAAAGAAAATTTACCAAAAAAAAATGTGAATACGTAAGATCTGTGAAATTACATTATTTATTTTCAGTTTGTAAATATTACGTATGTAAGAATGTATTTTTACTGATTTTTTTAACCGTTTATTGTAAAAAAAAAGACACGAACTCTGTAAACATACACAAACTCCGTTCAAATACGCCCGTCTTGGTAAAACAACTACATTGTAGAGAATAAATATACCGACAATATTATGTTACAAAAACTACTTGTACTACTGTAATTTTTCATAATTTTCTAAGCGGAATTTTAATTTTGAGACTATTCAAATCGGAATTGTCCCTTCAAGCGCCAATGCCGGATATACATGCAGCGTACACCTCTAAATAAATAGTAGGTTGTGGAAATAGGTAATTGAAATGATAAACCAAGGGAAATCTTCAACATGTGTGCTTATCATGACATCCATTTCAGGCCGCATACAATTAATATACATGACATGAGGGACATAAAATAAATACCAATATACGGATATATTGATAAGAATATGAAACATGAAAAGCAGGTTCGTGTTAAAAGGGCCGTATGTAGGATTTAAAAAGTGGGGGTTCATCAGAGTGATGGGGCGCCAAAATAATGTCAAAGTTACCCATTGGCGTTTGGGCACCCTTAAAAAATACCAACTGATCAGTGCTTTAAGAGCATCACTGTGTGATCATGATTAAGTGTATGATTTTATAATTGAAAGGTTGTTTTTGTTTTTGGGGGCGCCATATTTTTTTCGGGTGCAATGTACCCTCTGCACCCCCGCTAGGTACGGCCTTGAGTGTGGACATTATGTGTAGATTTTGATCATCATAATTATAAGCAAAAGAATTAATGCGCTAGAACAGAAATAATGGAAAGCAGGGACAAATTCTGTCTGAGCTGTGACATGACATGCAGTGTAATGATAAAGTTGAATATCTACCACACTGATATCGCCACCTTACTGACTATAAATAAATCTAATCGTATCATTGATGTAATCAGGGTTGACAGAGTGATGTAGTAAGACATTACAAGATTTAATGTCATCTTTAATAAATATGATTAAGCAGAGAAAGAGAGAGAAATGGAGTTTAACGTCCACTCGACACAAACTAGGGCATTTTGGTACTAACATGGTTTAATTTTATAGGGGTATAAATATTTAGCAGTGGGTGAAAACCGGAGGACCTGGAGAAAACCCACGAGGTTGAACAGGCGACCCTACTCCACTCCTTGCCAAAAAGCAATTTAACACAGCTAGGTAGTACACTGCATGGAATGGTTTGGGAGGATGAGTGGTGGAGTCTAATGTCTCCTCATTACATTACTTCGATTATCTTAAGACTAATATAATAATATGGCATTTTAAATTCCAATGGTTATGTGAACAGTGTGAGATAGGAGCATTTTTTCCAGACAAGGGTTTCCAACTTTCCTGGAGTCCACGCAAATGTGTTGGATGTGGTCAGGGAAGTTCGAATGCAAATGTAGGACAGTTGGTTTTGCTGTACCTAAATAGTGTGAATACGGTGGGCAGATGATGACTCTACGTGTATTTAGGTCAATTTAGGTTATTTGATACCACTTCTTATTTAGGGAATGCCTACACATTAAGCTAACAATATTTACCTAATGGCATGATCTTGTGATTATTATTTTGATATATTATATATTATAGAGAATCTCCTACTGTGTTTTTTTCTATATCAAAAAATATCAATGAATTTTGATATTTTTGGATATCAAACAATACGAGTTGGAGATTTTATTTATCACCCAATCCTTTCTTACATGCACAAATAAATAAACAAGTACAACTCTGGGTGTAATCTAACATTCAAAACCAAGAAAGCTTAGTTTGCACATTTCTGCCACAAAAAAACAAAACAATTCCGGCAGCCTATATCACTGCCGAGTCACCCTACGTGCACTTTCTATGCCAAGGTAAGATGGGCCATACAAATTAATTTAACTGGCTACAGGTCACATTTACAATATCAACTTATTAGGAATGAGGAATCAATTTCTTATCTAAATTCTCACGTATAGTCAATGAACCAGTCTAAAGATCTTTTTTTTACTTATGCTCGTATTCGTCGTATATATAGAGAATCTCCTACGAGTTGGGGATTTTATTTATCTACCAATCCTTTCTCACATGCACAAATAAATACATATAATTTTTTCCTATAGATTTCACTTTTACTGAACCTATTTACATAATAGCGTAGTGATACATCATTTTTTGACATCAGTTTAGCTATTGCAAAGCCCTATATATCAAGGTCAATAAATAGGAACAAGCGATATCTACTGTCAAATATGTTATTAGGTGATAAATGTAGTTACCAGTGTTCTATTTCACATGAACCCAATTTTTTTCACATGTGTAATACTTATAATATAATTTTTGCTTGTAAAATTAAGGAATGAATGAATGAAATGGGGTTTAACGTCCTACGCTTAAGCACCTAACCTGGTCTAATTGAAGACGGGCATACGCCACACAGTGTGCTATGAGGGAAATTTTGCCCTGGCAGCAACTGAATTCCTACTGCCAAGGGTTGCTTTACGTGCACGCCAATATGTGTACACGGGACCTCGGTTTTTCGTCCCATCCGAACGACTAGGCAGCTGTGAATAAGATTGCATTATATTGTATAAATTAATTTTTTGGCAAAGTCAAACATATTCGCATAATATGTACTTATTTAGTATGTACTAAATGTCACTTAGAGTAAAATTGACATATTGTTATATAAAAAAGAGTTATAGAGTCATAACAAAACAAACTGGTCTATTTTTTCAACAAAACACATGTGTTAGGAAATGTACCAGATTGCATCATTTAGTTCATTTAACCAATCCTTTCAATAATTACAGAGCCATGAAACACGCACTGTTATGCATGATATACTGGAGTGATATAATATAGCCTATATATTAGAAATTGTCAAGCAGACTTCGATTAGATTGCAGAGCGGTTACATATAAGTTCCTAGCTAGCCGCGAGGCTGACTAGGCTTGAGAAGAGTTTCGTTACTATTGACTGTGTTATAATCTATACTATGTTAGTATGTATCAAGCTATGCTATATAGAATGTAAAAACGAACTGTTGCATTGTTATAACTGAAGAAGACAAACGTCTTAAGAAACCAGTAAGAAAATCCACAACGTGAAGGAGGAGCAAAGACAGCTAGAGACAATTAATTATAGAGTCTAGACAATCACAAGGCTACAGATATGTAGCAAGAAAACGATGCACGGATCGTATGTAAGATGTGGCGATCGGCGTTGTTGACAATGACCCGCTCTCCACGTCAGACAGAAAGGCCAAAAGGCCATTGGCAGATGTTCATTAATTAGGTCTTGACCGTTTAACGACAATTTTGGCGCCTCACATTGCATAAGTAGTCGTTATTTTGGCCTACTGTACTAAAATAATTTTTTTATTAAATTACATAATAAAGGAACACAAAACTAATAAAAAATGGGAAGGATATAAACATTAATTAGGGGTTTAGTAGGTCAGAAATACAATAACTCGCCTGTAAACGTTTCTCTATAAATTATACCCCCCCCCCCCCGAAACACACACACTTTGTGGAATGAATGAATGAAATGGGGTTTAACGTCCTACGCTTAAGCACCTAACCTGGGCTAATTGAAGACGGGCATACGCCATACAGTGTGCTATGAGGGAAATTTTGCCCGGGCAGCAACTGAATTCCAACTGTCAAGGCTTCTTTTACGTGCACGCCAATGTGTACACGGGACCTGGGTTTTTCGTCCCATCCGAACGACTAGGCAGCTGTCCTTGTCAGTCCCTCCTTCTGCATCACTGACAAGGGGAAATCACGCCGAAAAATCGAGATGAACTTTCTCGGCCAATGCAGGGATCGAACACCCGACCTCCAGGCTATCGTACCAGCGCCTTATCCACTTAGCCACCGTGATCCCCCCACACTTTGTGGACATTTTGGTTTATAATTGAAGAAGGCATCTTATTTTCGATTAGAACATTGCTGAATATTTATGATTTTGGGGAGGAAGTAAAAAGGCATGAATTAGGTAAATCCCCTATTAGTCCGGGTTATAATTGAGGGAGGTACCACCTGAAGATTAGTTATTATTAGAGTCATTCCCAAACAAGCTGCAATTTATTGTATTCCAGATTCATGAAAGTGATAAAAAGTGAGGGCGCTCTTCACATGGCCACCAATTAAAAAACGTAGATAAACTGTATATATTTTTAATAAGCATTTATTAGGCCTAGCAATTGTCATCTTTTGCATTAATTGTGATTACAAAACATTTTCATCATTAAGTACCACACATGCTATGGAGATATAAAACGACGAGGGCGCTCTTCAAACTGGTTGCTAACATATCACGAGAAAAGGATATGGGACTATGTGTAGGTTAAGAAAAAAAATTTGAGGCGAATTTGACCTCTTATTGCATTAGTTTTACACAAAGTTATTTGAAAGAGCGTACGTGTGTGACAAATAATATATATGGAGGTGAAAATTGCAGGTGCCCTTCAAAATGACCTCTAAAATCCAAAATGGCGTAGTGTCGGGTTAAAATGTCGTGGTATCGTGATGTCGGGTTATCGCCCATATTCCTTTCTATATTATGGTTTTGCACACACAAAGTTCCCTTGGAATTTGCAGCGTGTAGCACCACGGCCCTAACGGGTCATTAGTCTGACGTGGAGAGCAGACAGGCTGGAACTGATCGCCACACCCTACTTTATAACCCAATGGCCATGCATATGGTTTCTTGCTACATATTAGAACAGCCCTTGATCGTCTAGAGTTTTGTCTCTAGCTGCCTTCCTCCTCCTTCACGTTGTGTATTTTTACTGGTTTCTTAAGGCGTTCGTCTTCTCAGTTAAAACAATGCAAGAGTTCGTTTTTACCTTTTATGTAGCAGATATAGTTATACATACAAGCAATGTACATATCATCATTATAGTCAATACTAGCTAATTCTTCCCAAACCCAGCTAGCTAGGCTAGCTAGGATATCTTAGATCGTACCCTTCTGACAGCTAATCGGAGTCTGAACCAAAACTTTACAAATGGCATTTTTATAAAGAAACCTGTTAGACACGCGTACCAGTGCGTGTTCATTAGCCTTGACTGACATAACTAACAGAATGGTTGATTAAATTAACAACTGGCCTGATTCCTATCACGTGTAAATTATTGAAAGTAGAACCAGGTATTATTATGAGCTATTAGTAGTATTAGTGTTTTTTCATACCACAACACGTCAATCAAAAACTCTAAGTTGAATTAAGTGTGTGTGAACGTACCAAGTTGTCAAATCAATAGTTAATATAATATAATTGAATTTCATCTTAAAAGTTAATCTTAGAAGCACAAAGTCTACTAAAAGTATTACAAGCGTGGCTTCTCCATGTCGGTAGTACAGGACAAAGGGCCTGGCAAAGCAGATCTTGTTTTGTAGATGGGACAAAAACCGTCTGTACACAATGTCGTGCATATAAAACAATTCTTCATAGTTCGAAATTCGATGAAGAAATACCACGGTTCATTGACAATTTCCATCGTGTCACTCTGCATAGTGTATGCCTATCTTCAATAGGACGATTGGTTCGGAAAAGTAGGAAAACGAAATGAAATTGGGTTTAACGTCCAACCAAGGTATTGTGTTAAATGTTGTGATGTCGGATTGTCGTTATGTCGGATTGTCATTATGTTGATGACGTGGTGTCGTGATGTGATATCAGCCACCATAGCTATGAAAACGATTTGTTGATTTGGTGCTATATAAATGGACATATTATTTTTAGAATGGATTTTAGCGGCTATTTTGAAGAGCGCCCCCCCCCCCCAAAAAAAATAAATAATTGTAACCTCCATATAGATTATTTGTCAAACATGTAGATTCTTTTCAAATAACATTATGTAAAACTAATGCAAAAAAAGGTCAAAGGGGCCGCAAAAATTTGTTCTTAACCTACACAGGCCCATATCCTTCAACTGAGTTGTTAGCGGCCATTTTGAAGAGCCCTCGTCATTTTATATCTTCATAAAATGTGTGGCACATAATAATGAAGATGCATTGTGCATAACTCTAATCACAATTAAGTACACAATGTGACCATTGCGTTGCCTAATAAATGCTTATTAAAAGATACATGTATTTATCTACGTTTTTTGGCGATCATGTGAAGAGCGCCCTCACTTTTTATCACTTTCAAGAGTCTGGCATACAATCACAGCTTGTTTGGGAATGCCTCTAAAAATAACTAATGGAAAAAGTGGTAAAATTATTAAATATGCATAATTGTTACTTACTTAACCCATGTAGCCATAATGAGATTTTAGCGGCCATTTTGAAAAAGCGTTTTAACGGAAACAGGTTCAGGTTCAGAATAAAAATCTGGTCTAGAAAAACCACAGGAGAATTTCTACCTCTCCATATTTGGCATCCCCTCAATTACAACCAGGACGTTACAGTCTAGCATCCTTCGATTAGTCCTTGAATACAATTTACAGACTCGACTGCTTTCAATATTCTTTCAATTGGTTGTGACAAGTTGGTCCCGTTGTGGTTATAAGGTTGGGATCATAGATATCCTCATGTTCCTGAAGCAACGGTATAGTTATAAGACAGTATCCGTTGCACAGGAACATGAGATATCCTATATATGGTTGGGATGATCGAAATAATTTAAAAACAAATATAGTTCAAGACATTTCGTGAATTTAACCCTATAGTCAGGGGAGAATTTCTTATTCTATAATCGGCTGCAAGCACATTTATTACCCTTGAATTTGAGTTAAGATAATTTCACTTATTAAATGGGGGTTAACGTATTCTATTCTGAACCGACTGGGCTAATGAACACGGACATACATTCGATTTTATACGACCTATTCTCATATCGAATTCAAACTGTCATTTTTCATTTTCTATTTTTGAACTATTATAGTAAGAAGGGCCAGCTCTTTATCTAAATCTTACATAATGCATCTCCAAGCATGTCTTCAATTGTTAAATGGAACGACAATAACGGTTTGCCAAAATACAACGTTATACACCGGGAAGATGCGTAATCAATGTGTATTCTCCAAAACATCACAGTGAATATATACCTATGTTTTAACACATTGGGTTGTAAGGGGGGGGGCAATGCCCTCCTGAAAAAATTTTTTTTGCCCCCCTCCCCTCAAAAATAAGGTTTTGACAATAGTTCTAAAGACTGTGCCCCCGCCTAAAACCTTTACTGTTCCCCTGCAGTAAGCAAGCTGGCTACGGGCCTGCCTCCATCGATTAATATCGAAATGTTAGCTCTCATTAATTTACACACTATCTTCTCGTAAAACATTATATTTATGAACACGATAAGATAATACGTTACACAAGTTTTTCGTTTTTGCTAAATTGTCAGAGTAAAAGATCGCGGAATTGCCAGACGAAAAGATCGCGGGAAAATGCCAAGTCTCACGGATGTAGCCTAATAATAACAAGATTAATAGTGCGAATTTGTATTTTAATAAAGTTCTTTTGTTATCTTCATGTGTCCTACTCTATTTATTTAAACAATCTATTGCATCTATGGCTAATGCATCTACAAGGACAAATAGATTACACAAGCCTAATCTTAATCGATAAACGTTAAATCAGCTGATGGCTTTGTATAGTATGGTCACGTGATCACATATCGCTCGAGCAAGCTGACAGTTTGATACATCCAGCAACGGTAGTAGATCAAGGCAGTAAACGGATTTGATATAATAATTGTTCACCTTTTGGTCCTCATCGGAAAGGAAAATGAGCCAAAAGCAGGCCGATGTGATTATTGTTGGTGCAGGATTAAGCGGTAAGTGCAAATATACAGTTATTCATTCACGTGCATTCATTTACCACTGCAGGCTTAAGAATTTATAACAGCGCTATATATTGCCTTGATTTTTATCCATATTCCAAGTCTGTCTCGGTGAGAGTACAGAAGGGTTATAATACGGCTCGAACTGACACGTGCATTTCTATCGATAAACAAGACTAACTGTATTCCAAGAATGATTCATGCATGATATTGACCAATTATTAATTACACTCGGAGAATGTTAATAACAATGTTTTAACAGAAAAATACTGAAATACCGCAAACCATGGCATTTATAAGAAGGTCTACGTACGCCATTGTCAGCGGAGACAGTATTTTTATATACTATGTGTAAGCTAATTTACAGGAGAACTTTGCTCACCGAAGTCTTCTGTATAGACAGTATACATGTACTGTAGTGAGTAATAATCATAATACCCATGATGATATGACTTAGTGTTATCCTTTACTAAACCCTCTTTCCAAATTGAATTGTGACATTCTTAAAATTACATGCTTTAAAAAGATAAGATAAGACTTTATTGTATCAAAACATCCATTGACTGAGGACAGCATACAATATGAACATGTACATAAAGATATAGCGATATGACAAATAATACTACATGTAGTAGTATGTATTTACAAATGATAATTTTAATCAGGGCCGGATTAACCTTGTGGGGGGCCCGGGACATACCAACTGTGAGGGGGCCCCATATCAAATTGTTCTTACTGACCGCGGAACGTACCAGTATGTACGCCGCCTGGGGTGTTTTCCTCTAGGATTTTTTTATTTAAAATAATTATTAATTTCAGTGCTTCTGAGACAATTTAGGCAGCGATTTCATTGACGTATAGAATTTGTTGACAATTTGAGTATTTTCAACAGACTCTTTTTCTCGTGATGTTTTCATTTACTTGATTTTAGTGAAAATATTTTAGGTGACATAAAACATTAAACTCGTTGTCTGAACTAATATACTGTACTATGATTACGTTAATTTCCCGGGACTGGTTGGGCCCCAGCAATCACATCGCGGGATTGGGTCCCCGGAACTGGTTAGGACCTATTGATTGGTAGAACCTCTAAAATTATGTAATTTAGTTAATTTAAGGGCCTAACCAATCTCTGCCCCCCCCCCCCCCCCCCCCAAAAAAAAAATCTGTTGGTACCTTCCAGCCCTGGGACCCAAAATATCCCTTACTGCCCCGGGTCCCGATCCTCGCCCCCTCAGCCCAGATACTGGTTAGCTCCGTCCGGGATAAAATATTCGTATGACCCAGAATTGTGGGGGGCCCCTAAATGTGGGGGGCCCGGGACATTTGTCCCACTTTGCCTCCCCTAGATCTGGCTCTGATTTTAATCTAGGTTACACATTTACCTCAAACTGGTCTGATAATGACACAACATTCAACACAAGTATGATGAATGGGTATAGATATTACATAAATAACAGAAAGACATAGTAGGCCTGTAGGTGTTGACATGGAAATATGATAAGAATATTGAATATTGTGCCGCCCCCACTAAGCACCACACCCATACCCCCCCGTTTTTCCCGTTTTTGAATAGCTTCTTTTTCACCATAATGTCACTCTGATTAAAAGACGGATTTTATTTCGTCTTTTATAGTTCAAAATTTTGTATTACTGGTACTTGTCTTTATAACACTAGGATCTGGGAGAGTTGTTACATAACCTGCATTCCCGTTGAAGTAAGGGATCAGCCAATGAAACGGTCTGAACAGCAAGTTCTTAGTGTGCTGATTGATTAACCAATGTCAGATGTCATAGTCATAGGGTCAAAATCCACTTATACGACCACTGATGCGACCTTCCACTACAACCGGTCAGATCTCCATGTAGTGTAGGCCATTAAAATTTTTAAAAATGAAACCGAAGTATAGATCTTTACTTTAATCATATTGACATAATGTAAAACTGTGATAAATAAATTTAAGGCAGACTTTAAATTTGTGAAAACTGAATCTGTTATAATAAAATTAGGGTTTTGCATCCAATATTTCTGCTGGGCTAATAAAGATGGCATACACCTTTTTCCTGAACAGTTTTGCTACAGTCTACTCTTGTTTCAAATTCCAACTGTTCAGGGTTCTTTTATGTGCATGAGAATAAGCATGTGAACACAGGACTTTTTTTTGCGCCACTAACATGGGAAAACCACGCCAGGAAGTCCTGGGGGACTTTATCAGCCAACACACTGGTAGCGAACCAGGTGACCTCCTGTTAGCAAGCCAGCACGTTACTCACTGAGCCACTACAGCCCCCTCTACAAGAAGTCTGTGTATGGGGGGTGCATGGCAAAAAGGTCTTGACTGCACTTGAGATCATAAGGGATGTCATTAAACGATGATTTAGTCCAGAAATGACCTAGTTTGTGTTGAGTCAGTGTTCTACGCAATTGTTCTCATTCCACACAAAGCGTTAATATGTCCATAAATGGTTCAGTATTTACGAAGATATGATGAATTACTTAACATTTAGTATTTTTTGCAGATCATAAAAACAGGATAAAGATAGACGTAAACCAAAAATAAATTTACTTTGTTCTAATGGACAAAATATATGCTAATATTTGAATTAAATAATAAATATTATAATCGATGTTTTTAATTTTTTAGACTAAAAGTTATGCCCATTTTTACCAATTTTTTGTGGCAATTTGATTTATGCCAAAGAAATATAAATAAAAACTTTGAATGAACTGCTTTTTAATCTAAATTAATCCTAGCGCAACAAGTAACCATCGATAGTTTGATTTTTTCTCAAAAAATAATGTACAGTTTGAGAATACTAAATCTATTTAGCATGGATAATGCCTGAAATAATTACATATTGTCTGATCAGTGCGAATGATAATCAGTGGCTTTTAATGAGCTAAATCTCTTTGACTTCGATCAAAAACTAGTGATAATGCCTGGGTTGAACTGGTGCTTATTTCAATTAGTAATGCGGACAAGAAGTACATAATAAAAGTTTGCTTTCCAAAGATTCTAGGGAAATGGAAGTGAAATGAAATAGGGTTTAACGTTCTACTCTTCTGCACCTAACCTGGGCGAAGACGGGCATATGCCATACAGTGTACTATGAGAGAATTTTTACCCGGGCAGCGGAGCTATGGCCTATTCTTATATTGAATTCAAACTGCCAATGGATCTTTTACGTGTACACCAATGTATGCACAGGACCTCTGTTTTTCGTACCATCCGAATGACTAGGCAGCCGTCCTTGTCAGGCCCTCAGTTCTGCATCACTGACAAGAAAAAACACGCCAGAAAGATTAACTTTTTCGGCCAATGCAGGGATCGAACACCGGACTTCCAGGCTAGCGAGCCAGTGCCTTACCCATTTAGCAAAAAATTCAGATATCATAAAGATAAACTTTATTTATGTATATATCCTCTAACATGTTTAATGTAGACAGATACCCACTTTACATACCTAATCTTCACATTAAATTAGATTAAATTAATGTATTTTTTCTTTTTTTACCTAATTGGTCACATACTTTAAAGATAAATGATCTGACATTTAAATTCTGATGCACAATTAACACTTAACAGAACACAGTATCCCATAAAAACTGTGTTCTGTTAATGTGTTCCCCATTCGCTAAATGCCACTAAAGGATTACAATTAACACTGTTCGACTTAAAGGGAATGTAGCTCATCGACATGTATTCTCTAAATATCAGAAATGAATACACATTCTTGGAATGAATCTTCAACGCCTGTCCAACCCTGTGGGTTTTCTCCGGGTCCTCCGGCCTCCGGTTTCCTTACACTGCTAAAGACCCCTATGCGCAAGCGAATTATTGAAATTAAAAACCATATGTTAGCCCCGAAATGACCTAGTTTGTGTCCAGTTGATTTAAACCCAATTTCTCTCTCTCTCTCTCTCTCTCTCTCTCTCTTTATTTCAGGAGCAATAAACACTAACAGCAATAACTAAACAACTAATTATTTTCTATATATATAGAACCTCCAACTAGTATACAGGTGCCTTAATCTGATTCATCTTACATACATATGTAATTTTTATATAAAGTTTAGTTACTATAAGAGTGTTGACAATAGTTAAAGAAACATAACAAATCTAGCATGGGGGTTCCATGTTTGATCCCTGCGTTGCCTGAGAAAGTTCATCAGGATTTTCTGGTGTGGTTCCTCTGTGTCAGTGGTGCAGGACTGAGGCCCTTTCAAGGGACAAAGTATAGTTGTTCAGATGGTATGTAAATAGGTCCAGCAGACCAGCGTACACATTGTTGTGCACATTAAGATCCTTTGGCAGTAGGCCGTAGCGCCGCTGTCTGGGCTAAATTTTCCTCATAGCACACTGTGTGACATAGGCCTTTCTCCATTTGCACAGTCTGCCACTAATGACTTACCAAGCATTATCGAATATTAAAATATAGATTTGAAATTAAAAACAGAATTAAAATTAATAAAATAACATATGACCTAGACATTTGTTATACAAACATTATATAATTTCTGAACTTAAAAAAACCCTAGTAACATTATAAGTGACAGACCATGTAATTAGGCCAAGTTGGCTGACAAGAACATTGATCGATGAGCTTTGAAAAAAAAAGAGTTCTGTAAGTGATAAAAGTAATAATGATTGTTACTGATTAAAAGACAACCGATTTTATCTCATTCCTTTTTTTATATGTTAAAACACAGTTGATTGTGCAATGATTAATACAAATCGTTTAGGTCTAAATCAGTACAAGACTTTCCTGCCATGTTTTGAAGGGATATTGTTGTCAGTCTTATTTAACTAGGGTAATTGTTGCTATTTACGTGAAGAGTAGGACATTAAACCCCATTTCATTTCATTTCATTTGCTATTGATGTTTACTATCCAGTGTATAAGTAACTCAACAGTGTAGTTTCATAGCTAACAAACAAGAATATTTTAAAAGTGGAATACAGGTAATGGCGTGACGCTTGATTAAGTTTGAATACGAAATAGGGATTTAAACATGAATTAGTGGAAATGTCCACAAAATGCTTCATTTCAGATAATGTTTCCACTTTTCATTTAGGGAATCATTCAGTAATTTCTGGTGTTTTGAGTCAAAATGTGGAAGCTTGAATTTAAATGCAGCCTTTCATTGAAGTGGGTGACGTTGAACAGTGTAGCTACGTAATCAGCATGAATCCTCTGTTGTACGTGACAAGGAGTAGGGTCACCTGTCCTTGTGGGTTTTCTCTTGGCGCTCAGGTTTCCTCCCACTGCTCAAGACAAGACCACTACTGGCAAGCGAATTATTGAAATAAAATTAAACCATATGTTCGTCCCGAAATGATCTAGTTTGAGTCGAGTGGATGTTAAACCCCATTTCTCTCTGTTGATAAAGTGCCAGGTGACATTGAACAATGAACAGTGTAGCTACGTATTCGGCACCAGATATATATTAAGAGAGGCCCTAGACAATCGGGACATCCTGGTTACCTACTGACTAGACATAGCTCCCTCAAATCTGCACATTTTGATGACTGCATGGTGACAGCAAGGTGTGACAGGTGTGTTGGTCTTCAAAGGAATTATTAGTGAGCAGAAATTTAGCTGTGTGTCCGCTATCGCTCACTGCTTCAGTCATTTATATAGAGCAGTTGCTCGTGTTTTCACAGTCGTTACGTCACTGCTGATTCGGGTAGCGTGTAATACTCAGCTATCGTAGCATTGCTCTCTGCGTTAAAAGTATATTTGGAATGTGTTTAACCCGCTCTATCACATATGTGATAATGACTGGCACCAATATTGTCCTTTTAGTATGAAAAGATAAGAAAGGTGCTAATTTTTGGTTATTAATCAATGTCTGATGTCATAGGGTCAAAAGCTACTCATACAACCCCTGACACAACCTTTTCGAGTACAACTGGTCAGATATTAATGTAGTGTAGGCCAATGAAAATATAAAAAAAAATGAAACAAGATATAGCTCTGTATTATAATCAGATTGGAATTGAGAGAGATGTAATGTAACCATTATTGACTGATATGTTTAAACCTTTTTATAATATAATTTGTATTGTAGGGAACCACTGTTCCTGAAATATTTGATGCGTGATGTATTTCAAATGTTGCCTGGGAAAATCATATTACATGTACCAGTATATGTATAGGAACTATTTATCCTAGTAGCACATGACCCATACTTACAGAATGTCCCCTTTGTTGGCACTTTGGGTGATTTGCGGTTTTATATTTTGTCACTGAAAATTGTCAAATTTTTTCAAGTTGACCAAGGGGGGTTGGGGGTATTATTTACAGTATATATGCCAGAGTTCAAAGTGTTAAAGGAGAAATCTGTCCAGTAACTTTTGTGACTGCAGATATATCAAAGGTTTTGAATAGTTCTTCAATGTTTAATATTGGAAACTTGATTACAGACATGTACGAATAATTACAAGATTGTCGAAACCTATTGCTACTAAGTCAGGTAGTCTTAGAAGACTCAAGTATCAGTCTACAATCACATGTATTTATATGGAATTACTACTAATCACCACAGATCTGGTGTTGACATCCGCAAATATTGACTAGAATATAACTAGAAGCCTGTCAAATTATGGGTTGTTGTCTTTGATGAGTTTTTATTGTCTTTTAAATACTCCCATTGCCTGTAAGAGTATAAAAAGGACAGTCTTTATGGACATATTACATCTTTTCACTTTTACCAATGTAATATGTGTAGTTTTAATTAATTCGAAACCCTATCATCTTCAAATTACCGGTCATCTTTACGTATTGAAAATCTGAACAATAACTATATTACAGTCTCTTAATAATTACATGATTATTGTAAAATTCCTGCCTGCCCTTCCTTCTGTGCCAATTAATAGATACTTGACATATAATCGAACCCATAACCCTAACCCTTGAGTTTCATTGATTCAGACTTAAGGGAAATGAAGGCTTATGTTAAAGATTGAAAATTCTGGCTAGACTTTATTGTTGAATTTTCTAGTTATGTAGTCCTACACTGAACACCACTTAAGGATTAAGGGCAGCAAGATTATTTTGACCTTGTGTAGCAAAATATCGAGATAGTGGACCATCATCAAGATATTTATCAGAAATATTGTGACATGTTGGGTTCTATGTGGTCAAGATTAAGATCATAAGAATATCTCCACCAAAATCTATAGGATGAGAAATATCATTTAAGTCAATGGGGAGAGAGAAATTCCAACAGGGCGAGTAAGCTCTCAGTTGTTTAAATAAGTAATAAGATACTGTACAATTAAAGCATTATAAAATTGATATCATTTGAAATGCGTATTGAAATTGTAGCCTTGACTGATGCCTATAATTATAGGTGGCTTTAACACATATTTAGTTGATAATGACATTATTGGTATCTTAACAACCTATAGTTAGTTATATGGTTGTCATCTGATTATTAATCCTGAATATTAGTTTGAGGAGTATTGTGTTAATTAATTGCCCAAGTTTCAGGTTGAACTACATTATTTTATGTAAGCCTGTCTCCCCAGGGGTGTGTAAGCCTGTCTCCCCAGGGTGGATCTAGGATTGTAGTGACAATTTGCGAGCATTAAAGGTGCGAAAAGCACACAGATAGTAATCTCGTCATTTTACAAGGGTAGCAAATTAGGCCGGAGGCCTGTTTTCGATTTGGCCCTTGGCACAGATGGTGCGAATGATTTCGATCATTACTGCAGGAAGAAACCGAAGAACTCATGGGAAACCTGCCTGATCGGACGGGAAACCGAATATCCCTCTCACTTACAACGATAAAGTTCTTGCCCTGAGCTGGCATTGAACCCTCGATGCGTTGGTGAGAAGCCGCCTCTTTATCACCACAGCTATCCGACCAGCTCTATTGTTAAAAGATGTGATGTCTGTCTTACCTTTTGTGGGTACTGTACGACAAACAAAAAAGTAATTGTTGTTGGCTCGCTAGCCTGGAGGTTGTGTGTTCGATCCCTGCATTGGCCAAGAAAGTTCATTCAGATTTTCTGGCAATGGTTCTTCCTAGTCAGGGATACAGTACGGAGGGCCTAACCAGGACAGCTGTCTAGTCATTCAGATGGGATAAAAAGCTGAGATCTTGTGTACACATCAGAGTGCATGTTCAAGATCCCTTGACAGTTTGAATTCAATGTAAGAGTAGGCTGTAGTGCCAATGTTTGGGGCAAAATGTCCCTCATAGCACACTGTATGGTGTATGCCATTTCATTAAACCCCATTGCAATTCATTTTTAATTGTTGTTGAGTCATGTGACGTATATGTTGCATAGGTGTTACACCGTCACAATCTGCCTTACAGAGAATTACGAAAGTCTTCTAATATCTCTGTTAAAGATGACTTTCTTCAACGCGTACAATCACATCACGTTGCGCCAATCATTGGCTCAACTGGTTCGGGTACAATGGTGCCTTTGTGGTAGAGTGATTTTATGGGTATTTTAATAGGGTCACAATGCTAATTTGATTTTAGATAATATGTTACACAGCACTGTCTCTTTAAGCTATCTTTTTCTATCTACTCTTAATCCTAAAGGTTTCCTGTGAGTTCAGTTCACCAAACTCACTGGCAGGTTGTTTCAACTTTGACCTGGTGTTTTCTTAGTTTGGTAACATTGGTAACTATGGTCATTCTTTGTAATGATTTCATAGAGGTCAGAGAATATCTTCATTCTCTGTCACCTATGGTTTAGCCTTTATTTAGTTTTGTTGGTTAAGGCTTCTTCAAATTCATATTGTATACTATATAGTTTTAGTGCAGTTGTGGTTTCAGTAAAGTGGCAGTAATAGAATTTAAAGACTATAAGGTACTTCACCTGCTTATGAGTCTGGTTGGTTTTTTTTTACACCAGATAATAAAACTATTGTATCTGAACCCTTGTGTGGTCTTTTTGTACCATAATTTTACCCCCTAAAACACCTTTTACTCATTTTAATACCCATTTACACTAAATAGGTAATATACATGTATTTTACCTACAATTATTCCAAACATCGATATCTTTATTTATTTTTCTAATATAAAAAAAAAGGGTTTAGAATTTAATTTGTCGATTGAAAAAGGTTAATATTGGGGATTCATGTAATATCACAGTTGATTCATCCTACACTTACTATGCCAAGGTAAGATAGGCTATACAAATTAATGCAACTGGCGACAGGTCACCTTTACAATCACACTGCACACAGCGACCCACCTACCTCATACTTCTGAGATTGGGACACTGACCTGTATATCCACCATTTACAACGCCTACTTGATCATTTTGGGGAGGGACTTATCGCTTACACACCACTTTGTATAGACAACAGACTAAAAAAATCCCTGCACGTGTGTTTTATTTAAACACACCATGTCGGTGACAGTCGCGTAAAAGCGATATATATATGCTATGGGTAATATTGCAATACATTCTTTACCATTGTAAACTGTCTTTAGAGTTTCAATCAGATAATCCTTCAAAACAAGGTCAGATACTCCTAAATTTGTTCTCTCAAACAAAACCGTGTCTGTGAAATATCTCTCATAGACGCCGCCATGTTCAATAATTAAAGAACTTTTTTGTGAATCAGCTCTGATTAGTTTGACATCTTTCATACACACAACAGCTAAATAAACATATTTAATTTCATTCAATATGACAATAGAAGAGAAATAAATACTTCTAAAAACTTCTAAAAGCATACTCAGTGTTATCGACTAAAATCTTAGATGTAGGAATTAAAATGTCGATTAATTAGGTTAGGGCCTTTTCTCAGTCGGAGATATCTGTAGATAGACAGCCTAAATTTGGGATGCTTTACAGTATCAATTTCTTATCCAACTTGTCACGTATTGTCAACAAACCAGTCTAAAGATCCGTATTTACAATATGTCGCTTTAATTGTGATACTAATTGTTTTCCATATTTTGACTGAATTATACTTTGTATTGTATACTTTACCAGTTACCACACTGTGTAAACCATGCAATTGCACATAATAATGCATTACTATTATTATTCATAATATTTGGATTGTATTGCACTTTTCAATAAGAATCTTTCCTTGCGTCAAAAGTGAATGATAGTCAGGCTTATTGAACATGCTCTATCAGACCTTGACCTAAATTTGAGTTTACAAGTAACTGTATTATATTTAGGGTAAGTAGAAAGAAAAGGGCAATCTTCCAGTTATCCTTAGTACACAGGTGAAACGAAAAGATTGTTCTGCGTTAGAATGAAAGAACACTTTGCTGATATTACCCACAAGAGTCGCCTCTCACTTCAATTTACCAAGACATTCTAGTCGAGACGGCCTTGACTACCAATTAATTAAACAACTTGGCTCAGACCCTGAGTTATACACTTCCACAACCAACAGACGTACAATTGAATTACATTGGATTATTAGATTAAAAACTTTTCAACCACACAGAATCAACGACAAAATCTGAACTTGGCACCCCCACTTATTTTTATTTGTTCTGACTACATGTAAATATTTATTCTATACTTCTTATATTACAGGTTTATCAGCTGCCAAATTGTTACAAGAAAAAGGTTTAAATGTTTTGGTGCTAGAAGCTAGAGATAGAGTAGGAGGAAGAACATATACTGTCCAGGTACGCTGATTAAATAGACAAAGCAGGAAAACTGCATAAAATAACACAGCTATAACAAACAGTATAAAAATAAAGTGATGGTGTAACAAATATTAAATAGTTAAACCATGAGAAATTCATTTGAAAATATAGCATTCCACTCCATACTAGTGATATGACTATTACTTACCCTACATATATTTGTATTTGGATATTTTTGTCCCCCGCCTTTCGAAGAAAGCAGGGGACTATTAAAATGGGTTCGTCCGTCCGTCCGTCCGTCCGTCCGTCCGTCTGTCCGTCCGTCTGTCTGTCTGTCTGTCTGTCTGTCTGTCCGTCTGTCTGTCTGTCACACTTTTTGGGACACAATAACTCTCTTTCTAATTGAGCTAGAATATTCAAACTTGGTGTAGGTGTTTATTAGGTCATTACCTTGATGGAGTTCGAAGATGAGCATTTTCCGCTTAGGGTAAGCAGAGATAAGCAATTTGATTGGTTGATGCTTTGGGACACGATAACTTAAGTTGTAATTAAGTGAGAGTGATGAAACTTAGTATATATTTTTATTTCATCAATACCTTGACTAAGTTCGATAATGAGCATTTTCTGCTCAGGGTAAGCAGAGCGATAAGCAATTTGATTGGCTGAGACTTTGAAACATAATAACTCTCCTTCTAATTGAGCTAGGATATTCAAACTTGGTGTAGGCGTTTATTAGGTCAATACCGTGATGAAATTCGAAGATGAGCATTTACCGCTTAGAGTAAGCAGAGATAAGCAATATAATTGGTTGATGCTTTGGGACGCGATAACTTGAGTTGTAACTAAGTTAGCGTGATGAAACTTGGTATATAGTTTCATTTCATCAATACCTTCACTGAGTTCAATAATGCGCATTTACTGCTCAGGGTAAGCAGAGCGATAAGCAATATGATTGGCCGAGACCTTGGAACATAATAACTCTCCTTCAAATTGAGCTAGGATATTCAAACTTGATGTAGGTGTTTATTAGGTCAATACCTTGATGGAGTTCGAAGATGGGCATTGTAATTAAGTGAGAGTAATGAAACTTGGTATATAGTACCTTGACTAAGTTCAATAATGAACATTTTTTGTTGAGGGTAAGCAGAGCGATAAGCAACTGATAGGTCTAGACTTTGAAACACAAAAATTCTCCTTCTAATTAAGGTAGAATGTTTAAACTAGGTGTAGGCGTACATTAGGTGAATGCCTTGATGGAGTTCGATGATGAACAATGTCTGATTCTATCTGGTAGAGAGTGATGAAACTTAGTGTATAGTTTGATTGCTCAATACTTTTGAAAAAAATAAATGTGCGATTAATTAATAAGTGTCATCTATTTATTTTGGGATTTCGGCGGGGGACATCAGCCTCACTGTTGGCTTGTCATTTTGTAACACCGTCTACCATTGCTGCTTTTATGTTCAGTACTACAAGAATACACAATAGTGTGGTTACTATAATAAGTCAACTAGCACATTCTGGACTATTATTTCAAGTTCAGAAAGACACATTTTAAGCAATCGTTGGATTATTTTGAAACATCTCTAGAAAGCTATTCTATTAGCTTATCTTCTATACAACAGATTTACAAGAGAAGAAATAATGAAAAACAATTATCACTTACTACCCAATAATTAAATACTACCAAATGCCACAACATAATACCTTATTATGGTGAAAAACTATTATAATACTTCATTAATATAAACCAAATGAATAAATTCGTAGAATTAGCAAAAGATTTTAGGATAAACTGGGAAAGTCTATTTATAGTATAAGTACCCGGTAGTTCAAGTCAATCCAAATATCCACATCTTTCATAATTCAGCAATAACTTCAATATCAATGAGTTAATTCCTGCAATCATTTGAAGGCTAAACATGGAATACCAGTAAATGATTTATTATACGTCCACATTGAAATGTGGTTGTATAATGTTTTCGCCCGGCACGCTCTGGAGGCCAAAGTTAATATCCGATTGACTTTAAATTTATACACAGTGTCTAAGGTCATGAAACGAAGAATCCTATTGATTTTCAGCAATTTCCAATAATTACTGCGTGAGTCATGGCCCTTGATCACTTAAAAAAAATCTTGTGGATGATCTAGAGGCCAAAGTTAATATCCAGTTGACTTTAAATTTACACACAGTGTTTAAGGTCATGAGACCAAGTATCCTATTGATTTTCAGCGATTTCCGATAATTACTGCCAGAGTTATGGCTCATTATCACTTAAAAAAATCTTGTGGATGCTTTAGAGACCAAAGTGAATATTCAATTGACTTTAGATTGATACGCAGAGTTTAGGGTCTTGAGACAAGAGAAAGAAAGATAAATGGCGTTTAACATCCACTCAACACAAACTAGGTCATTTCGGGACTAACATATGGTTTAATTTTATTTCAAAAATTCGCTTGCGGGTTTTGGTCTTTAGCAGTGGGGGAAACCAGAAGACCCGGAGAAAACCGTTGAGGTTGGACAGGCGACCCTTCTTCTTGTCAGGTACAACCAGGGATTCAAAACTATGCTAGTTGACTCAATGACAGGCTTTATGATACAGCACGCACATGCTAACCATTCGACCATTAGATATACGTATACATGTATAATAATTTTAAGAAAATGGTTTTATTAACTTCATAAAATATATTGGAAAATTCAGTTAAGATTCTACTGAAGAAATACTCAATAAAAATACAGACCTTAACAAATGTGCTGCTGGTATTTTAAAAAGATAAGAGTGTATGTATGTAGGCCTACACTCAAATTTCAAGGTAAACATGGTGTCTGTTTCTAAGCCCTGATTTAATATTAAAAACACTATCATGTTCATTCACACCCAATTATATTGTTGTATTTTCAAGATCTATAGTACATAAATACTTGAAAGTAGGTTCAGTAAGTGTGTACAAGGCTTTGTTATACATGTACCAGATAAAGTGCGTTTAGTTAAATATTGGTTGTAGTGACTTTGACTTTGCAAATTGAATGATGACAAGACTGAAAATATAATAATCAGGAATAAAAAGAACAGTGACATCAAATGACATCACCCATATGTCATATCAAATTTTCTATCAATTGAGTTAATGGAATGAGGTTTAAACTTCTTGATTTTCTACACCAATCGGGCTAGTGAAGATGGGCATGGACAGTGGCATTTCTTCATCGAATACGACATGTGAATGGTGCTGTGATGTGCATGCATTTCAACTATCAGAATTTCTCCATTGTATTTTCAACCACCAAAATTTCTCCAATCGAATGAACAGAAGGCGTGGTTCCGGGTTCAGTCGAAGTTGACATCATAATACGTTAGTATGTATTGTCTCGGCTAAAATAGCTGCTCCATTGGGTTTAGTGATGGGTCGATAATCGGTTTTAATATCAGTAGTTGGCCGATAAGTGGCCTATTTAAAGAAATCGGTATCAACCGATATGAGCCAATTTTGCCGATATTAGAGTGGCCGATATCTGTTCAAAACGACTCCGTAAATACCTTTAAAATATTATCCAAGTTATGCGATGTACAATATAATTCATCGTCCAATGACAGCTACTGTAGGGTGAGTTATCCATATTATACACACTCTATGGTTACATGCAGAAAACCTTTGTCAAGGAAAGATTTCAGAAAGAAAAGGGTAAAATTGGGTATGAATGAGCATAAAATATATTCAACTTTTTATACACACACATTTTCATGTGGACGTCATGGGCGTGGATTTAGGGGGGGACGGGGGGGACGAATATGTCTCTGTCCCCCCCATAATTTTGATCGCCGGAAACAAATTTTTATTTAATCTACTTGGCAAAATAAAGTTCCCGAAATCTAATAAAACACCAATTTTACAGGCTGGAATAGCAGTAACACACATTTGTGGCTGTCAAATATTCCAAAATTTTCTTGCGGGTTCCATACATGGTCATCTCCTCTTCTTCGCCTGTCAAAGAAAACCGACGCCGCTGCCTCTAAACCTGATTTTTGGGGGGGCATTTCTAGTTATACTTCCCTAACTGTCATCGGACTCTAATAAAACACTAATTTCACTTTCCTTTTAATTGAATACCACAAATTTGTACTCAGTTGACTAAGGATTTAAATATTTTGTATGGAGCCACTCTTTTTTGTGCGACATTTTTCGTGCATCCATTATTATTTGTGAATGCAGTTGCAACAGTCTGATTGGATGGTTGGAATTCATAGTTGGCAAAATAAAGTTCCCGAAATCTAATAAAACACCAATTTTACAGGCTGGAATAGCAGTAACACACATTTGTGGCTGTCAAATATTCCAAAATTTTCTTGCGGGTTCCATACATGGTCATCTCCTCTTCTTCGCCTGTCAAAGAAAACCGACGCCGCTGCCTCTAAACCTGATTTTTGGGGGGGCATTTCTAGTTATACTTCCCTAACTGTCATCGGACTCTAATAAAACACTAATTTCACTTTCCTTTTAATTGAATACCACAAATTTTTACTCAGTTGACTAAGGATTTAAACATTTTGTATGGAGCCACTCTTTTTTGTGCGACATTTTTCGTGCATCCATTATTATTTGTGAATGCAGTTGCAACAGTCTGATTGGATGGTTGGAATTCATAGTGGGATTTCGGTTACAAAACCATTGGATACTTTTGGATTTCCTTACACAGGCTAGAATAGAAGAAAACGCATTTGCGGTAGTAAATTTTCCCGGGGGGTGGGGGTTGAGATTGAGGCACCCCATATCGCGCTACGATTGATTGGTTGTTTGGAATTCTAGTCAGCGTAGGCTATATTGGACCAATTGAAGTTGTTGTTTTCACAGGCTGGATAGCAGGGAAACGTGTTTGTGGCAGTTAAATTTAAATTTTTATCTCCTAACGGAATTCGAGTCAGCCACCTGAATTAGTTTATATTACGCCGCTCTGAAGTTACTTTGTCCACAGGCTGAAATAGCAGGAAAAGGCGCTTGCAGCCGTCAAATATTTCTAAAAATTTTGTGGTAAGCTCCGCTTCTTCGTCCCTCGAGGAAGACCGGCGCCGCTGTCTGTAAACCTGTCATCGACCCTGTACGCTGATGCCCTAACACTGGTAAACTGAGCGTAATTGTCCCTCGCCTTTCGAAGAAAGCAGGGGACTATTAAAATGGGTCCGTCCGTCCGTCTGTCCGTCCGTCCGTCTGTCACACTTTTTAGATCATTACCTTGATCAACTTCGAAGATTAGCATTTTCCGCTTAGGGTAAGCAGAGATAAGCAATTTGATTGGTTGATGCTTTGTGACACGATAACTTAAGTTGTAATTAAGTGAGAGTGATGAAACTTGGTATATAGTTTTATTTCATCAATACCTTGACTAAGTTCTATAATGAGCATTTTCTGCTCAGGGTAAGCAGAGCGATAAGCAATTTGATTGGCCAAGACCTAAATCTGTCAGTCTTCATCTGGAATTCAAGACCCGTGCCCCAAGGTGTATTTTGTGGTATCTGGATTAAACCAAACATTTTTATTAATAAAAATAATGTGTAGTTGAAATTTGCCTTTCTCTATCAAGTACGGCACATGGGTTATTCACTGCAGAACCCTCTCAAGTAACCGTAATCGGTTACAAGGTCACCCAACGAAACAATTGAGCCAAAATCTTAAAGGGTTACGTGTCCCGATAAGCAGTTTTGGCACTCACGTCCAAACGACTCAATATTTTGAGAATTTTGAGACAGGGTATATACACCATTCTTCTATATTTGAGTGGTAAAAAAGAATGAATCCATGAAATTTGACTTATAAGCTTAATCATTATTATCTTTTTACAGAATGATAATGTCAAATATGTTGATTTGGGAGGAGCATATGTTGGTCCTACACAGAACAGATTACTTCGAATGGCTAGGGAATTTGGAGTCAAAACTTTCCTGACCAATGAAGTCGAAGATTTGGTATTTCATTCAAAGGTAATTTGCTTGAATAAATGTATCTCGGTGATATGTTGGGCTATGATTTGTGCGTAAATGTTAAGCAAGGTCCTCAGTCAATTAAACATTGCATGCAGACTATATGTATTTGATTCTAAACTGACTGCTAACACCAAAATGACTACTATCTCTGTTCCAATCAGTCAGATTTTAGATCTGATTAGATCTGTTTATATTTATATTGGATAAGAGTCATTAAAATCTTTGTGATACATATTAGGTGTCAAGTGTTTTCAGAATTGTTCTGAGGGACGATGATCGCAAACTCCGAACCTAACTTCATTCAATAGGTTAAACCATATTTGTTTTTCAGCCATTGTGTGGGGCTGACGTGGCTAAGTAGAATAGACGCTGGCTCGCTAGCCTGGAGGTTGGGTGTTCAATCCCTGCATTGGCCAAGAAAATTCATCCAAATTTTCTGGCGTGGTTTCCTCTGTCAGTGATGCAGGACGGAGGGCCTGACATGGACATTTGTCTATACGCTCGGATGGGATGAAAAACAGAGGTCCTGTGTACAAATTGGCATGCACGTAAAATATCCCTTGGCAGTTGGAATTCGATATAAGAGTAGGCCATAATACTGCTGCCCGGGCAAAATTTCCCTCGTAGCACACTGTATGGCGTATGCCCATCTTTATTAGCCCAGTTTAGGAGCAAAACAGTAGGACATTAAACCCCATTTCATTTCAGCCATTGTGAAAATGTGTGCAATACTCAAAAATTAAACCTTTTATACATGTACCATTTAACATCTAGTTCACTCTACTATACAGTTATGTTGCTAATATCCCAAATTTGGCTTGGAGCACCTATGTCTGCTGCTGAGACACAATCAGTTCCTATCATTGGTCAGAATTCCCCTTTCCCATATATTTTATAAATTTCTCCATTGATAATTCACAAGAAACTCTAACAACGCAGTTTGTTACATGTAATGTCATTGGCTGATAAATTTTTTTTTTCAATTCAGGGCAAGAGTAAAAGATTTCAATCAACATATCCTCCGATGGGGAGTGTTTTAGCCTGGTTAGATATGAACAATATATTTCGTTTAATGGATGAAATGGGTAAAGAGGTAGGTGGTTATCAACAAATAGAAAATGTCTTTATTATCATTTATCAACATGGATGTAACTCCATCATTTATTTATTTCAGCATGGTACAATAATTTTTTTTATTAGTGTGTTATGTAATGAACTAAACACAATGAGAGAGAGAAATGGGGTTTAACATCCACTCGACATAAACTAGGTCATTTCGGGACTAACATTTGGTTCAATTTTATTTCCATAATTCGCTTGCATGTAGGGGTCTTTAGCAGTGGGAGGAAACCAGAGGACCTGGAGAAAATCAACGAGGTTGAACAGGCAACCCTACTCCTTGCCATGTACAACCAGGTATTCAAAACCAGCCTGTTGACTCAAAGACAGACTTATGATACAGCGTGCACGTGCTAGCCATTCAACTATCTAACTCCCCCGAACTAAACAGAAAGTTCAGAATGCTTATTAGAGTAATCTCCCTTTGTTCATTTTGTAAAAAAAAAGTCAAAGGGCACCATTATATTTTTAATCTAGTTTTGAATTAGGACTAGTTTGCACAACTAAAGTATTTCGGTGTACACCAAAATCACTTAAAAAATGTAAGCTCTAAAAGTTTACTTGAATAAGACCCAAAAATACAATTTCCTTACCATTACATCTATTAAGAGTATATGCATGTATTGCTCCTTCCTGTAGTTCATTTTATAGATTACTGTATCATAAATTATTGTTTTAGATTCCACTTGATGCACCATGGAAAGCACCGCATGCAGAAGAATGGGATAGAATGACTGTGCAGCAGTTTTATGATAAACATATTTGGACACGGTGAGTTTATGTTATGATTGATTTAAAAATAATTTCTCTAATTTCTATGAAGGAATTGAATTAATTTGTGCAGGCATAGCCCCTTTATGACTGGAAGGGTTGTAAAATGGTTTGGATATACAGTGGACTCTGTCACGTCCGACATCTGAATACTATGGCATTCTGTGAAATCCGTCATCAATTTTTTACGTCCCAATTTATTTGATTATTGCTTCAACCAGAAAAGTTTTGAGTAGTCCGGATTCTCAATATTCCGAAATACGACATCCATCAGCGGTCCCATCACCTGATTTGCATTTTATAAACATTTGATAATCCTGCCTTCAATCAGTGAGTTAACCAACAACCAATCAATTGTCTGTGAGCATATGTCAATCCTTGTTGATTACCTTGATAATTTCATAATCTCTTGTAGGAGTTAAATAAAATAAAACCATGTTTGAACAATCCAAACCATTAGAAAAAATTTGTGGAGATCCTAAAAAAACTGTATAGGCGCTTGGTATTTGATTTAAGGTACTCACGTCGAATACAGCAACATATATAAATTGCTGAGATGAAGAATCATAATTGTGTTTATAATGTGTGATCATACAGAATGTACAGAAAGTGTTATCATATTTGAAATTATTGGTATTCGAGGGTGCATTATAATAATATTTCCGGGATATGCAATGGTACTATTGAACCTTCCGGTATTGAGGCAATTGAGTATTCCAACATGCTGTGTAATTCGGCATATTGTATGATGTGGGAATTGACAAGAGTCCATATGTGAGTTCTGCAACCCACCTTGATCATGTTCAGACAATCAATGTCTTCATAAGCAAGCCTTTCAAAGAATTTCTGTATCACAACTTTTGATTGGTAGGTTGATCTCTAGTTAACCAATCCCAACCTGCACATTGATAAAAGTGCCTTATAAATAAATGTTTTCAGGCCAACATGAGAATTTTTTATTAGAATTGTAAATAATTTGGATACTGTACATGTTTTTTCCCCAGAAAAGCTCGTAATTTTGTCCGGGATTTTATTCGACTAAATGTTACATCAGAAGCTTATGAATCTTCCTTATTGTGGTTCCTGTGGTACGTGGCTCAGTGTGGTGGAATAGATCGTATTTTCTCCACTGAAAATGGAGGACAGGTTACCACTAGTTCTATTTTATATGTGAATTCATATCATAGTTGTTAGATTAGAATTTATTGCACAACAGTATTGCTTGTTTGGCTGCTCATGTATATGTGAAGTCATAGTGTATTTGTTACATTAGAATTTGTTGCACAACAGTATTGCTTATTTGGCTGCTCATTACTTTATATGTATATGTGAAGTCATAGTGTATTTGTTACATTATAATTTGTTGCACATCAGTATTGCTTGTTTGGCTGCTCATTACTTTTTACCTAACTCCTAGTTACACTAAACTAGCATTTACCCATCTCAAAACCATAATATGAAGAAAAAGAAGAGCCCTTTGCCAAATAATCGCTGTTGAGACATCCTCATTTTTAAAACCATTTTTTTTTGCCTTACTAAAGTAAGAAATTGTCATCAAATTCAGTGTAATGATTTGATCAGAGAGTAGCATGGGATCGAGCCATTGAAAATAAACTGAATGAAATCTATTGGTATTTATTGAAGTTATTATGGCATTCTTTGAAATGACTTGAACATTATCCTCTCCTTTCGAATTGCACTATACATAGTGTATAATGGGACAAGAAATCCTATTGATTTTCAAGGATATCTGAAACTTACTGTTAGGGTTAAAGGCCTTGGTGACATAGAAAAAATCTTGTTGACACTACAGCGAGTATAGTTATAACTCAATTCATGACTTTGAAAAAACTTCTTTTACTGGCAACACATCTTAAAATTTACAGACTCTTATGTTTTTTCCCCAAAGGTGCTCTTCAAATTATATCTATTTAGTTGGTACATGGCAGTGATGGGGTTTAGAAATTTTTCCTGTCGGACGTTATACCGAAAAGAAAAGGGGCATTACTCTTATCATTAGGTGAATCTTGTTATATGTAGACAAAATTTCAGCAGGTTTGGGTCTGTCTGTATCTTATTAAAAAAAGAATAATTTTACCATTGAAGTTTTTGCTTTGCTTGGATACATGGCTGTTATCTTTATGCCTGTAGTTCAGTTGTTTTCAAAATATATCTGGCCCCAAGTTAACAAAGCATTCTCAGACTTAAGTTAAGAATTTACTTAATTTTCAATCACTGTTTATGAGAAATATCCTTAACATAAAACAACTTTACACATAGTTTCTTATTAGTGTATTTGATACATTTAAACAACAACAGTTTTATAAAGGGCTATATTTTGGTTCAAATAATGTGAACAATTTTGAAGACATTCTTAACTTAAGTCTGGGAATGCTCTGTGAACTTCGGGCCTGATCTCTGTTTATAGTGTGCATGACATTTTGTGAAAGACCCAATATAAGCGGCAAATATATAGAATGCTATCTATTGTTTATTAGTATCTGAAATGTTTGTACATCTATTGTTTCACCTATCACCTATGATTATTATAAGTTTTAGCAATTTTTTTCCGATCCATTTACCGGTACTTTAAAGTAATATGTTTAAATTTAGAAGAAATGTTATAAAATTTTAGAGTGATCAGATCTAGCAATGTTTATTGGAAGTGTGATTCACACACCCATCTTAAAATAAAATACACATTAGTATAGTAATTCCTGGTACACTATAATAAGCTAGTGTTATAATGGATACACATGCTTTTCATGTTCTCTTATCTAATGACATTCAATTACTTTATTGAATTGTCAGATATCCTCTTACAGTTCCATATAACAACTGTTGGTCTTCGAAGGAATTATAAGTGAGCAGAAATTTAGCCGTGTGTCTGTTATCACTCGTCGCTTCAGTCAGTTAAATAGATCAGTTTCCTTTTCGTTACGTCACTGCTGATTTGGGTAGCGTGTAATACTCAGCTATCGTAGCATTGACCTTTGCGTTAAAAGTATATTTTGAATGAGTTTCACACGCTCTATCGCATATGTGATAACTACTGGCAACAATATTGTCCTTTAAGAATTGATCATATTGAGTTGAGAAACACTCTATAAATCTTGTTTGACACAGTAATAACAAGGTATATCAGCTGCCATTTTGTTTTGAATTGTTAATGTTGATGACATTTTGTCTGCTATCATCTCACAATATTCTATTCGTATCTGGAACGGACCAGAAGTAAGACGAAATAAGGTCAAAGGAATTCCCTTTTGCTTTTGTTTGTAGCAGTCTGTATCACCCAGTCCCTTTATAAACCTATTTGTTACTCAAATTTTGCCTAGGAACCGGGTGATCCAGACTGCACTAAAATACAAACACATGCGGCCTTGCTCAACAGATCCCTTGATCCCTTGGCAGTTGGAATTTGATATAAGAGAAGGTCGGAACGCCGTCTTCATGAGCCAAGTTGAATGGCAGAACAGTAGGAAGTTAAACCCCATTTCATTTCATTTTTTCTGTCTTGTTTTTCAATACCACTAAATTTAACATAATTTTTTGATCTGAAATGTTATCTGTTTTATTTATAATAATCTGTTAAAAAGTTAATTTGTTGGGGTAAAAAAGTTAACGTTGTATTCAGTGGGGGTGCCTGGGTATCGAGTTCTTCCATTGCATTGTCGAAGGGCCTAACAAGGACAGCTGTCTAGTCATTCGAATGGGACAAAAAACCAAGGTTCCATGTACACATCTGAGTGCACATAAAAGATCCCTTGGCGATTGGAATTCAATATAAAAGAAGGTCACAGCGCCGCTGCCTGGGCAAAATTTCCCTCATAGCACACTGTATGGCGTATGCCAATCTTCCATTAGCCCACGTTAGGCGCAAAAGAGTAGGATGTTAAACCCCATTTCATTTCATTTCATTGCTTTGTTCACTCTATAACACAACACTCCTTATAAAATATATCATTTAGTACAAATCCCTGATAGCTATGTTATTATATTGGTTACAGTGGTGGTCATTATTGGGGGACCGATTATGTACAGATAAATCTTGGTTGTGAAACCTGTGAAATATCATTATTGCATTGTTTGTGGTATACTAAAAGTGCTGACGGCACAAGGCGAATAAATGCTACAGAAAATGGTGCACAGGTATCTATATATATATATAGGCAATGTAATATAAATCCTTTTCCTTAAAATATATAGGGGGGGGAGGGTGGATCACTGAATGGTTAGTATGCGCGTTCTGGTTTAGAATTCCCGGTTGTACGTGGTAAGGAGTAGGGTCACTTGTCCAACCTTGTGGGTTTTCTCTGTGTCCTCCATTTTCCTCCCACTGCTACAATGCATGCTTTATTGTGCTTTCTTGTTTTAGATAATTTTAATTCATTAAAGGGACAAAAAACACTTTTGCTGGCTTGACAGCTTCAGAAAAAAAATAAATGCCTTATTCTAAGTACTAGATGTTTAAGTGTCCTACCGGCTGTGCAAATTATCCATCACATTATCCATTTTGCGTTAGGCTTTTCAAACCAGTTAGTTGATTTTTCCCAATGCTTTAAATTAGGTGTGTTAAGATGAAATTTGTATCATCAATTATTTGGAGTATTGTAAAATAGTACAATTTGTTGACCAGAATAAAGATCGGACATATTATTCAGTTACAACAAGAGTGGTATTGAGCCTTTAATGTTTCACGTCACTACCTTTAAAACCATGGACTGTGTGTGTGTTTTTCAGTTATTGCCTCAAAAATGCACATGATAATCTTATTAACAGAGATGTAATCTTAATTAACTGACTAGTAATCTTATTTAATAGTCTAGTAATCTGATTTAATAGTCTAGACTTGTAATCTTTTTTGATTAACAGACTTGTAATCTTATTTTATTAACAGACCAGTAATCTTATTTAACAGACTAGTAATCTTATTAAATAGTCTAGTAATCTGATTTAATAGTCTAGACTTGTAATTTTTTTTTAGAGAGTAGTACAACTATTTTTATATGAGGAAAATTTGATCTTAATTTTTTTTTCTATTTTAAGGAAAGAAAGTTTGTTGGTGGATCACAACAGATCAGCATTAAAATGGCTCAAAAGATTGGTCAAGGTGAGTTGTCTCTAGGAATTGAAATCAATAAGACAAGCTCATTTAACCCTTAACTGGTCATTGTCGACTATAGTCACCACGGCGTTATACAGTTAATGGTCACAGTTGACTTTAGTCGACCACGACAAGAGCCTTTTTATACGCCCACATTGAAATGTGTTTAAAAAATTGAAATGTGGTCGTATATTGGCGTCGCCCGGTCCGTAGGAACGTCTGTCCGTCCGTCGTCCACAATTTCTTGTGAACACTCTACAGACTAAATTTATCACCTGATTGTTTTGAAATTAATATATATTGTTGACATGAGTGAGATGGAGAAGCCTATTGATTTTCAGCGATTTCCGATAATTACTGTCAGAGTTATGGCCCTTGATCACTTCAAAAATTCTTGTGGACGCTCTAGAGGCTAAAGTTAATAACAGATTGACCTTAAATTTATACACAGTGTTAAAGGTCATGAGATGAAGAAGCCTATTGATTTTCAGCAATTTCCAATAATTACTGTCTAATGGTCCTTGATCACTTCAAAAAATCTTGTGGACGCTCTAGAGGCTAAAGTCCACTAAAGTTAATAACCGATTGACTTTAAATTTATACACAGTGTTTAAGGTCATGAAACGAAGAAGCGTATTGATTTTTAGCGCTTTCAGATAATTACTATCAGAGTTATGGCCCTTGATCACTTCAAAAAACCTTGTGGATGCTCTAGAGGCTAAAGTTAATAACCGATTGACTTTAAACTTATACACAGTGTTGAAGGTCATGAGATGAACAAGTATAGCCTATTAATTTTGGTATCAAAGCCAAACAAATTCGAATGATTTTCTGATAATTACATAATGAGTTGTTACTTTTAATCAGATTTTAGTGTAGGCTATTATAAATATTTCATTACCAAAAAAAGTAAAATATGCGACAACTCTTGTTGACTGCCCGACGATTTAGCTGCTGTGGGCGTATGTTTCGTTGCCTGGCAACCTATCTTTTATAAGCTGCATTAGATAATTTTGGTTTCTTTCTTAATTGATATGGCCATACATCCGTGTTAGACAGGAACTTGTCTGGCCAAAAACATTGAGAAAAACATATCTTTGTTCAACATTTTTTTAACAAAAAAACGTAATTTAACGATGTCAGGAAGGTTAAAGACTCTCAAAATGATTGAAATGCTTATGAATGACCCCGACTAGGATTATATCGACAACACCGATTCTGAAGATGATATTTCTGATGAAATGATTTAGAATGATTTGCAAATTATCGATCAATTTATTCCCTTCAATTTTTTTTTGGTGTTGAGAGTCTATTACTTATAATTATCCGACAGTAGTCGATTGAAATAGGCATACAAAATATTTCACTCTGGCCTTTATTTAACCTGACCACTTGACGTCATAATGTCAAAATGACGTAGACCGGTTAAGTGTTAAAGACCTTTAGGTATTGATCTTAATTTTTGAACTAAATTTCACAGAACTCTGTTCACCACATTTATAGCTCTACTTCTCTTTTGGCCCAATATTGATAAAGATCCCTGTGGCTTGGCCCAATATTGACAAAGATTACTAAACTTGCTTGGGTAAGTGGTACTGGTACCTTGATTGTAAATGTCAAACTTCAGACGTGATGAATGCTTTTAAAGTTCATAATACTAACAGTGATTTCAGTTTGAGCAGAACAGTAGGGCGTTAAACCTTATTTAATTTCATTTCCATGTACTTATAATAAATGTATATTTGTAGATCATGTATTATTAGAAAGACCCGTTAGTAAAATAGAACAAAAAGAAAAAGATGTTATAGTATATGATTTTAATGGTAATTCTTATACAGTAAGTACAAAATAATAATAATAATAATAATAATCACAAACTAGTTGTTAAAAGTCTATAGTGGTGAATGGTCCATCACATTGATGTAAGTGTTGGGAGTTTGTCACCATGTTTGTACATAACAAGGAGTATGGTTCCTTGCTGTAGGTTTTCTCCCATGTTCATGCTTGCAAACATATTATTATACACCACCATTTTCATGTGGACGTATGTTGTTGTCGCCCCTGTCCGTCCGTATGTCCACAAATGTTTGTGAACACTCTATAGGTCACCATTTTTATTCGATTTTGAAACTTGAAATATAGGTTTATCACCCTAAAATCTCGGTTCATTTCGATATTGGCATGTATCGGACTGTAACTTTATGGATGTTGGTCCCTCTAGAGGTCACAATTATTATCAGATTTAAAAAAACGTTTGAATGTATCACTGATACACTGAAAACCAAAGACATTGGTTCCTTTCGATATTCACACATATCGGATCGTAACTTTATGAATTATGGTTAAACCAAATAACACATTTTTAGCTTGTGTTCCTGTAGAAGTCATAATTTTTATCTGATTTATAAAAAAACTTGTGAATATATCACCAATACAAACTAAGATCTTGGTTCCCTTTGATAATCTCAGTTACCCAAACTTAGCTTCCTGGATTATTGCCCCTGATTGTTTGAAAAATCATATTTTTAGCTTGCAGATTCCTTAGACGTTACAATTTGTTTCCGATTTTAAAAAATGTTTAAATACATCACCATTCCACAATAATGAAGGTGACTTTCGAATTCAGGAAAATTATTAGAAGTGTGTAATACGAAGGTTGTGGACCCTCTAGAGGTCACAATTTTTTTCTGATTTTGCTAAAACGTAACACATATCTTTATATCCCAAAGATTTTAGTCAATTTTGATATTTGCACATTTCAGGACATAACTTTCTGGATTATTGCCTGTGATTGTACAAAAAATGGCATTCGTTTTTAGTTTGTTCTCTATCCATCTCTTGCAAAATGTGGGTGTATTCTGCCTGCCAGGTGCTGGTTAAAAAAAGATAAACCTTTTGTCAGTTGCAAATACATGTACTGGTATGTGTTAAAGGGACTATCCCAATATGAAAGTCTGAGTACGTATTAAATTTAAGCGCCAACATATAGAGGAATGGTGTATTTATCTTTTCTCAAAATGTCAGCTCAAAACATTGAGTCGTTTGGACGTGCACATCAAAAATGCTTATCAGGACACGTCACCCTTTTAAGATTTTGGGTAATTGTTTTCGTTGAGTGAATGACCCAATGACCAAAAATAAATTTTACCTTCACATTTTTTTTATGAAATAAAAGTCTGATTTTAACCCAACACCGGATAATACAGCATGGAACATTGGTCTCCATTTCCAAATGAAGACCAACGGGTATAAGTTTTTTCAAAACATATCACAATTATTCAGTTAGTAAGCTAGAGGATTTAGGGGATTTTAACACAATATTAAGCAGTTCTATTCTCCACCATATTATTCGGATTGACCCTTTAAGTTGATGTAACATCTCATTTCTGTCTATTGACAGTCCGTTAATTATTTCTTGATGCCTCGTCAGTCCTGAATATCAACATTCATTGCCAGACAAAAAAAGGAAGTTGATCAATTAAATCACATGACCTTGTAAGCACTAACAATAGTTCATATTTTTGTAGTATTATTTACGAAGATTGATATTGTATTGCAATATTTAATATATTCCAGGGGAACTATGTAATTATAGCAGCTCCATTACCTTTACAAAATAGAATAGTTTACGATCCACCGTTACCAGGGTTACGTAATCAGTTAATACAGAGAATACCAATGGGCTCAGTTATAAAAACATTTATGTATTATAGAACACCCTTCTGGAGGGAAAAAGGTAAATTGCCTTCTTTATGTTTAACAATATTAAAGATACATTAGTCAAGGGCTAAAGATACATAAGTCTTTCTATAGGCTTCAAATGTTATAGAAGTTATTAATTAGACCTTTATTTACATAAGATAAGATAAGATGTTTATTGCATCAAAACGTCCATTAGGGACAGCATGCATACATATACACTTAGACATATATTCAAATACAAAATAATAATACATATTACATAGACTTAGATATAAATTCAAATATACAAACATGATAAGCTCAAAATCAACTCTGTAGACCCTAGAATATATGGTTTGATTTTGTTTATTTTTAGGTTTATGTGGTTCAGCAGCTATAGATGATGATGGCGAACCTATTGGTTTTACGTTAGATCATGTTCATCATGATGGTTCACATCCAGCTCTGATGGGGTCTGTATCTTAACTCATTACACAAGTTATAATAGTTATCAGTAGAAAAAAGACGTAAAATTTGCTGTTACTTTAAAGTTGAAACTATGAGGCATTTAAAGTCCTGCTACATCATTTTAAGCAATAATATGAATCACTTGTAAACTGCAATGTTGTGAAAGATGACTCTCTTATATAAAATCAGTCAAATTCTGTGGAATTAAAATTTTCGTTGATCTATGCAGTTGGCTAAGCAATAATTATAAGCCTGCCGCAAATTTGTTGTCCGCAAATACTTAATGATATGCCTTTTTTAAAAATTTGATTGATTGTAATCCGGAATATAATCTATGGTTGCTAATTTTCAATTAAATGTTAAATAATCAATCCGAGTACATATTAACAATGACAAGACTTTGATTTCTAGCCTCAAATTAGTAAAATTTAAATTTGAGAAATTTACTATATTTCCAGGTTCATATTAGCTGATAAAGCTAGAAAATATATAGATTTAACTAGAGAACAAAGAAAATTAAGAATTGCTAAACTCTATGCTAAAGTCTTTGAGTGTGAAGAAGCTTTACATGTAAGTCTTTATAAAGTGAAGTTCTGGAAATAGACCACTCTTGGGTATACCAGATTTATGGTGCTTAGGGCAGTTAGGGGAGAGAGAGAAATGAGGTCTAACACCCACTCGACACAAACTAGGTTATTTCAGGACTAACATGGTTCAATTTTATTTCAATAATTGGCTTACGCGTAAGGGTCTTTAGCAGTGGGAAAATCATCGCGAATTCTAAGTCTCTCATTTTCCAACTGTAATGTCTACCTGTGACAACCGATTTGCAAAGTTCAAGGTTTGCTCAATGTCAAAGCTACTTTTCCACTTCAGCCTCAGCTTTTCCGCTATGATAATGCTTAGTCTAAACCTTTCTAATTTACTTTTCTCTTCTTCAATTATGCTAGCAAATTTGCTTTTCTATGGTTTTCCGTTAGTTTTCAACAAAAAGAAAACGTGCTAGATATATTTCTTTATGTGTTTGTTACATGACCTTTGATTGGACAACATTATTCACATGTATGATCTCGTAGGGAGATAACGTACTTAAAGTTCAGGAATTTCAGACTAATCGAAATGTTTTCTTTTTGGCAAGTTGTTGTTATGATTATATATGTTTTGTTTCAGCCTGTACACTATGAAGAATTGAATTGGATGGAAGAACAGTGGTCAGGCGGTTGCTATACAGCCATGATGCCACCAGGTTTCATCACTAATTTTGGAAAGTATGTTGATTCTGACCCAAATATAATCTGCTTAAGTGTTGGGGTATAAATTTTGGTTACCTGTCAAGTTTTACTCAATTGGTCCTTGGGAGATAAACAATCACAATTTATTTCTGACTGGCTTGGAGATAAACCCTGTTAGTTTTCCATGGAGATAAATGATATTGAGTTTTTTCTGACTCACAGAGAGATAACCCTTTTAGTTTGTCTGACTGTAAGATATCTCTGCTTATTTCAAAAAATCTCAAAAGTCTACAAGGGTGTATCCAGAAAAGGGGTGGAGGGTAACTTAAAAAAATTTTTTACAACACTTTTTATGAGAAAAGTGTTACAGTTGTGTGCTTTATCCTTTATTATCAGATGGTTCTACTATGACGGATAGTCGTTTGACTTAGCTTAGTCGTATTGAACATTAAGCTATATATATCGATGCCATTATAGAATGGTTCATCAAAAAAACATCTACGTTGCTTTATTCTTCCCATTATATTTGGAGTCATAAATGTGAACAACTCTGTTTTAGGCTCTTGCCAAGTTATCTGCGCCTTGGTGTATTAGAAAAAATAAACAAATAGTTTATATGATGTATTTTCTTGATATTTTGGTGTTTCTCACAGTCCCAGTCAGTTTTCTTTTTTCTAATTTGCTTCAATAAAACGTAGCCTAGTAGGTACATGTATGGAGAAAACCCACCCAGACCACCCCAAAAGATTCATTTCAAATGAATATAATATTGTTTAAAATAAACCCCTGACTGCAAAAATACCTGGATCCACCCCTTGTCTAACCGAATATAAATTATTGATTTGTTCGACTTGTGATAAATCTAGATGATGTGTGTTAAAGGGAGATAAACCTGTTAAGTCTCTTTTTCTCCTATATTGACTATAAACCTGGTTATTATGATTTGTCGTACTTGTGATAAACCTAGACGGTTTGTGTTAAAGGGAGATAAACATGTTAGGTCTCTTTTTCTCCTAAATTGGCAATAAAACCAGGTTATTATGACTGGTTGATAAACCCAGTTGGATTGTCTCTGGATTAAAGAAATCCCCAGGTAATTTATCTGACTTGAAACCAAGTAGTTGGGTCAATTGTTTGGTATTGAATGTAGATTATACATATTTTTAAATGTTTAAAAACAGGGAAATACGACGTCCAATAGGTAAATTATATTTTGCTGGAACAGAAACAGCTACTCAATGGTCAGGTTATATGGAAGGTGCCATACAAGCTGGAGAGAGAGCAGCTAGAGAGGTTGGTATAATGGTTTCGTTTAATGTCCCCTGGGCCCTGTTTCCCGAAATCTCGTAGCACGATTTACCCAAATCCACCCTAAGACAACCAAATCTACTAAAATTTGGATTTTATCTTTAGTTAAGATTTCGAGGGGTAGCATGATTTACCCAATTCTACCCAAATCCACCCAAATCTACCCAAATCCACCATTATTTCAACTTTCTCGAACTAAACAGTTTAAATATAATGAAAGCTACAGGAGATGATGGAATTGGACCTAAATTATTAAAGATGATGTCTGATTATATTTGCTCATCAATAACATATATTATTAACCTTTGTATATCAACAAATACATTTCCTGACATATTAAAAGTAGCAAAAGTACTACCAATACACAAGTCAGAATCAAAATCGATTGCAAATAACTATAGACCTATTTCAATATTACCAACTATCTCAAAAATATTCGAAAAACATATTTCTAAACAGATTAAATCCTTTTTCAAAACATTTCAACTTTTTCACGAAAATCAGTCAGGTTTTAGAGAAAATCACTCATGCGCAACAGCTCTTATAAGAATAACCGATTTATGGCTAAAAGCTATTGATGAAGGAAAAGAAACTGGTATTATCTTTCTTGATTTTAGTAAAGCATTTGACCTGATTGACCACAATTTACTCCTGCAAAAACTAAAAATGTATAAATTTAACCTTAATGCTATTGCTTTATTAACATCTTATCTACATAATAGAACACAAAGAGTGTGCCTTGGAACAACACACTCTGATTTTCTTAAAGTTAAGTGTGGTTTCCCACAGGGTTCTATTCTAGGACCACTGTTATTTTTAATCTTCATAAATGACCTCCCACTGAATGTTAAGTCATGTGCAACTGATCTGTTTGCTGATGATACAACCCTTCATTACTCAAGCAATAACCTAACTGAGTTGCAAACAAATTTACAGGATGACCTTGACAATGTAAACCAATGGTGTCTTGAAAATGGCATGGTCATCAATATCAAAAAGACCAAATCTATGATTATTTGTCACAATAAAAAGATACAGCCATCCACTGAAACTATAGTTTTCAATATTAACAACCAAAATATTGAAAGTGCTACTGAGGCAGTGCTTCTTGGAGTCACTGTTGATTGCTGTCTGCACTGGGATAAACAATTGATCAATATATGCTCCAAAATCTCAAGTAAAATTTATTTGTTAAATAAAATAAAAAAACACCTTCCTTTTGAAATTAGAAAACTCTTTTTTAACAGTTATATTCTACCGTTCTTTGATTATTGTAGCACAGTTTGGGGTAATGCATGCAAAGGTAAATTAGAAGTTATCCATAAACTACAAAAAAGAGCAGCCAGATCCATTCTTGATGAAAATTTTGACACACCTTCAGCTACCCTTTTTTCAAAACTAGACTGGTTAAATATTTTTGATCGAATTACTCATAGCAAAGCTGTTCTCACTTATAAAACCCTACAAAACGAAAGTCCAGCTTATTTGTTTAAATACCTCAAGCCTCAAAGTCAAACGACTACTACTTCCCTCAAACTTTGTTCCGAAACAAAAAATACCCTATCTATTCCTAAGGCCAAACGTCATGCAATGACACGAACATTTCATTATACTGCTTGTTTGCTCTGGAATTCCTTACCACAAACTGTGAAACAATCTCCATCAATTAATATATTTAAGGAACGTGTGAAGATACATCTTCAAAAAGTTCAATAAGGTATTCACATATATTGTATTACTATCATTCATACAAATTAGCCTGTTTTTAAATGTAAATTGTATGCTCCATTGATATTTTCAATTGTTATTTTTAAGATATTTGCCCAGTTTTTAACATGTTTATATAAATCCCATATTTTGTTATATAACCATTTTGTCATATTGTCTTGTATTGTACTGTAAATAATGTATATAGTATGTAGTGAGTAGGAGGAACGCAGGGAAGATTAGTGTTCTTCACTAAATGTGTTGTCCTCGATAAATAAAGTTATTATTATTATTATTATTATTATTATTATTATTATTATTATTATTATTATTATTATTATTATTATTATTATTATTATTATTATTATTATTATTATTATTATTATTATTATTATTATTATTATTATTATTATTATTATAATAATTTATATCGATATTTGCCAATTTGTCATATTTAATTTACAGTTGTAACGTTTTGGTTTGTGAGTAGAAGCCAAGGGACATAACTTGTGTATTGCACGAAATCGCTTGTTTAGAAATTGCATTTTGAGGGATATTTTTTAAACAAAAACCTTACGATTTTATGCAAATTTGGCATAGAGAATAGTATATTAAAAAATACAGATATAAATTAATATTATATGAGTTGAAATAATGGTGGATTTGGGTAGATTTGGGTTGATTTGGGTAAATCGTGCTACCCCTCGAAATGCGATTTCCAAGTAGTTTGGGAGTAGAAGCCAAGGGACATAACTCGTGTATTGCACGAAATCGCTTGTTTGGGAATTGCATTTTGAGGGATATTTTTTAAACAAAAACCTTACGATTTTATGCAAATTTGGCATAGAGAATACAATATGAAAAAATACAGATATAAATTATTATTATATGAGTTGAAATAATGGTGCTACCCCTCGAAATTTTAACTAAAGATAAAAATCCAAATTTTAGTAGATATTTCTATTTTGATTGGCTAAGCACTAAAAGTAATCTAATATTATCCAATCAAATTAGTAAAATTTGGATTTTATCTTAGTTAAAATGTTAAAATTTCGTGAAACAGGCCCCTGGTTTGTCATATTTACCTGATATTGGCAGCAACGTAAGCCATTGTGAGTAAATGTGCCATAAAACATTTTGAGAATCATTTTATATTAAACTGTATACAGCAAAACTAGAATTACATTATTCCTAAGGAATGTATATTGTTTTCTACTAGTATAGGTATAGCTGTATTTTAAATATGATATATTAATTTTGTTTTTTCTGTATTTTCAGATACTACATACATTAGGAAGGTTACCATTTGATCAGATACATCAAGATGAACCTACAGATATGGTAATAAAACTTACTTCATTTCATACTTCTACTTGTTTAATAAATACTACATGTAATATTGCTGTTTGGCATTTTCATTTAGATAGTCATGCGCAAAACATATAGAATGTAGCCAAACAAAATAATAATGATTATGTAAATAACAATTTTTATATTTATATTAAACCTTTTCTTGTACTTCTTAAAGGAAATAAAAATATAATAATTGCTGTCATTAGAGAAGCAATATATATAGTTTAATATAAATAAAGATACATTATGCAAGAGCTAAATATGATTATTGCAAGTCATGTTTACGTCATAAGTTAGATCTAAAGGCTAAATGAGTGTACTTATATAGGCAGCTGTTGAGCGATATTCCGCATGCCATTGGGAACTTGACTTGATAATAGAGATTATGAAGGTGGAGTTAACGCCTGTCAATCAAACGATGGCCAAAGTGAAGACACATTCGGTCCCCATTTCTAGTCAAATATTACAAAGTGAATAGTTTGGTACAGAATAAAGTAATTTGAATGAAATTTTCAATATATTCTTCTTTCATCATCTATTTTTGAACTGTTGTAGCAAGAATGAAAAACTCTCTATAATAAAATCTCCCATAATGTATCTTTAAGAAAATAGAAATCTTAATCACAAGGATCGTTTCATTTAATCACTCACAAAACTATATACCCCCCATCCTCCAGACATATCGGGCCAATCTCAATTGGAGGGGGGGGGGGTACACCTGTTGTACAGAATAATGTAATTTGACTTAAATTTTCAATATATTCTTCTTTCATTATCTACTTTTGAGCTGTTAGAGCAAGAATGGCCAACTCTCTAATCTCCCATAATGTATCTTTAATTATGGTTTTATTTATATGAAACTGTCATACAGGTGTTCTATTTTCATAACTGAAAACCTGAATATATGAAATCAAAAAGAATTTTCTTTTTCTTACTTACAGGAAGTGAAACCAAGACCATTCAATCATTCATTTTTGGAAAGGAATGCACCATCAGTCCCTGGCTTCCTGCGTCTGATGACGTTTGGGACTGTGTTGTCCATAGCAGGAGCTGGTGCTTTTTATTATCATAAATATATCAAATAAGTATTTTTGATAATTATTAACAATATTCTATTAATTAATAGATTTTAATCATCAAAATGAATTAAACCGATGTGACCTGGAGTATTCTTACCATGGGTATTATTTAGACCATCTAAAAGAATTGTATGTTTCTTGAAATATAGGACGTTAAACCCCATTTGATTGATTCTTGGAGCCCCCCTCACTCCTTTTATTAATACCATTGTGTGTGTTCGATTTTATCAACAATTTTAATGTTTAATTGGGCCTTAAACATACCTTCGATGCATTCTGAGGACATTTCTTGACTTTCGTTGTTTAAATTCAAAAGTAACCAGAAATGTACCAGTAACAAATGAGAGAACTAGACTTGGACAATTTAAAAACAGAAAAAAAGTTCTTACCTACCTTGCCCAATTTTCAAATTATCTGAGAAACGTATAATTTTTTTAGATGGCCTTACATATACTTGTTTTCTTCATTCACACTTACTACATTGTTATTTATGCTCAGATATCAAAGTGCTTATATTTAGTTCGCTAGAAATTTTAAAAAATGGGGATGAAGGATCATAAAAGTATGATACCTAAATTGTAATAATGGTATCCAGTGTAATCAACGAGTGTTCTGCATTGCTTGAAGTTGTTTATTTTTCTTTTAATGTAATGAAAATATTGAGAGTTGAAAGTATTTTTTTATGAATAGTTGTTTTAACTGATCTCTTGACTGTTTCTCTGTTGTAAGTTTCTATTATAGTATAAAGATGAGATTATTATAATTAATATAATATAAATTTGATTATCAGATTATCAACTGTATACAAATGATAACATGTTCGAAACATGATGTTTCTCTCCCTACCACTGGCCCATGGCTGGATTAACCATGGGGCACAGGCCAAGGGCCCCCCACATTAGAGCGCCCCCACATGTTTACCAGTGCAATTACATACAGTGTATCGGTATATAAGTTTGTCAATATGTTTGTATAAGATGCCCCGATTCATCACTCTGCATGTCATATACACTGTTTCAGCTAGGAAAATACTTGGCATAACACAAAGCAGTTAATATGACATTGCCTATAGTCAAATACTGTCTTTTATTTGTAAGCTACTTTCAATTTAATAAGGCTTTGATCTGGATTATATAGATATGACTGATTAATTGACAAGAGAGATTGAGAGTGATATCTTGCAATGTATGCCTTCCTGGTTCATCCTCACCCAGCTCAAAACTTAAATAATCATGTTGGCGTGACGAAGGTGTTAATTGGAATTTCTAAAGAACGATTAGCTGTAGTCTGTTTTACATTGGGCACTGTTTATTTCATTAGGTTAAAACTAATTGTAAAACAAAATCACTTTATTCAATATTTATTATAGTAAAACATGTTTATTTTAACACGTTTAATGTAAACGGAAAAATTTAACATTAAAGATATATATTTCATATGGGCATGTAAACTACCATTTCACAAGACACTTATTAAACACAGTTCACAAGACACTTTTATTAAACTTTAAAAATATATATTTCATATTGGCAAGTAAACTACCATTTCACAAGACACTTATTAAACACAGTTCACAAGACACTTTTATTAAACTTTAAAAATATATATTTCATATTGGCAAGTAAACTACCATTGCACAAGACACTTATTAAACACAGTTCATATGACACTTATTAAACGGTTAATCCATTTCTAATTAGGTGACCACATTTCAGCTACAGACCATAATCCCCCAGTTCTAAACCCTTAATCAATATTTTGAGCTGGATGAGAACACCCCGCCTTCCTGTCCTAACACAAAAAAGAGAAAAACAAATTCAAAAATTATGTTTCTAAATATCTCAATGTTTGCTCACAAATCGAAAAATATGATAACTGGCTAGACCTACTTATAGAAATAAATTTGTGTTATGAAAGAAAGAAAGGATCATTAGTATTTTGTAATAATAATTGTATTATAATAAGTGTAGTCTTTGTAACAAACATCTATATATTTCTAATATTTTATATGAATTCTTATTTTTGATGGTGTTGTTTAAAATAGTAAATGTTTTATTGTTACATTTTTTTTATTTTAAATTCCTAACAATTTTTCGTTCATCTGCTAGGCCCCCAATATGCTAGATAGATTAATATGCCAGGTAGATCACTGCAATATGCTAGATAGATCACTGCAATATGCTAGATAGATCACTGCAATATGCTAGATAGATCACTGACTATAGATAACGGTGCAATTAAAATAATATTATCACTATTAAATTTTGATTTGATTTTATACTGGAGCAAGTTTTTTTTATTATTCTACAATCTAAGTATATTGTTTTCTAAGATATGTTTATTATTGTGGATTTACATAATATGTCATGTAGAGATAATCTATGATTAGATTTGTTAGATTTAATATGATTGTTATAATAATATTGTTTAATCAGAAATATATAATTTGTCTTTTTTTCAAACATGTTTCCTTCCTGTATGCTCGTTCTTCCATCGCCTTGACTTTACCCCATGACCATTCAGTGGTACTTCATATAGTAAATGGAACATTTGAATAAATCCACGCTTTCGTGATGTATCTGGAACTGCACGTTCCTGAACCAACGACTGCCAGTTTTACAACATTTGGCCGTTGCTGGTTTACTTCACAATTCCCGAACTTATAGCTACGTTATCTGCAGACACGTCAACAGTACCATCTAATCAGAGATTGTGGCATACCGAAACCCTATGGAAACCTTGACATTTGCCAACCTTGAACTTTGCAACTCGATTATCACAGGTAGACAATTTAACTTGAAAGTGCGACACTTTGTATTCCTGACGACCAAGGAATCTGATAGGCACACAAGCTGGACTTATACCAAATCAAACTTAGTGCCGAAATATGCAGAGTGTTACGTGAAGGGCTTGATAAGATGGATGTAGTTAATTAAGCGAGATCAGGCCTTCTAAATTTCTATTGGAGATGCTGGACCTGGGGACCTGTGGTGGTTCAGTGTAGACGTCAACTCGCTAACCTGCGGACGTGGTCCCCCCTTGTCAGAGTATCCATAAGCCATTTAAGGTATTCATTCTGTTGTATCTGGAAGATTATTACCACTATATCACTTTGGTAAGATTACAGAAATGCTTATCAAGATATACATAGCGTGGAATTTATAGACTTTTGGCCAATCTCAAATGAAATTGAAAGTTTTGATTTCTTTGAAACATTATCAGAAGTTTTTGATAGCTCCAAAAATTTAGATAAATCGGAAATGATGGATGTGGCATTGATTGTTAGTTAACAAAACAATTTTTGCGTGATCGGATGTAGGGGTCTTCTCCTCAGTTGTCACCTTATTTCAGTCACCTCTGTAATCGGTTTTTGACAATCTCCCGTCTTTTTTAATTGTCGCGTCTAATTTGTTGATTCACGAATACAACCTTGGTTTATTTTTAGATCAAAGTATATATTACCGAGATAGCGATTCACCCCACATGTATAACATTTGTGGATTCGTTATCTAACTGATTAATTGTGTTTAAATATCCTTTATCGCGAATAAGAATGGGTAAAGAATTATATGCATAAATGAAACCATTCCTACTAATGTTTGCATTCCCCCACTCTTTTTGGATGCATTATGTCGTCGCTATCGTCCGTTCACATTTTCTAAAGATCTCGGATAGGTTCGATTATGGCACACATTATTTTTATTCGATTTATATGAAACATAAAATCAATGTTGGTTTTCCAAGACGAGTGTAAAGCTGCCATTGTCCGACCCCTGATCAAAAAGCTTGGGTCCCAATACTCTTAAAAATTACAGACCAGTGTCAAATTGTGGTTTCCTAGACAAATTCCTAGAGAAATGTGGTTTTTCGCGCTTACATCAGTACTTGTCCAGTGGTTGCCTCTATGGGAAATTTCAGCCTACTTATCGAGAGGGGCACAGTACCGAGACGGCACTCCATAGAGTCCTGAACGATGTTGTGCTCGCTCTTGATAAGCAACATGATGTCATATTCGTATTACTGGACCTTTCTGCTGCCTTCGACACCATCGATCACAACATCCTTAAGAACAGATTACTTAAACGTTTTGGCATCTGTGGTCAGGCTTACGATTGGATAAATTACTTTCTTCGAGGAAGAACACAAAGGGTGTCAGTTAGATCGGTGGTGTCAGAGGACCACCCCCCCCCCCATCCCCTAGAATTTGGTGTTCCCCAGGGCTCGGTCCTAGGACCGGTTCTCATTGCATTATACATGACTCCAGTCGAGGACATCATCAGCCTCCATGGTCTAAATGCTGTGATATACGCTGATGACACCCAGCTCTACATCACTTGTGACTCTCGAACGGACTTGATTTCTGTCGGTCGTGTTGAGGCATGTATAGATGAGATTCGTCTCTGGATGCGTGCAAACTTACTAGCACTCAATGACGATAAGACTGAAATTGTTCGTTTCTCATCGTGCAGGAAAATGCGAGTCCGCAGGGTGTCGCGGGTGATGTACGAGTTGGCGAGGTGCTTGTTTCGCCATCAGCTTAAGCTCGTGATATGGGGGTGATGGTGGACTCGGCTGGACTGATGGATGATCAGATCAAGAGTGTGTGTAGCAAGGCTTCTCACAAGTTAAAGAAATTACGACATGTTCAGAATTTCGCTGCTCGACTGGTGATCCGAAGGGAGCTGGAGCGACACGCAGAGATGACGCCCACACTTCGAGAGTTACACTGGCTCCCAGTTGAGAAGCGGATTCATTTCAAACTGTCGTGTATAATTTTCAATTAATACGCCATAGTGAGTCAGCTCCTTGCTACCTCACCGATATCAATAGCATTCAAGTTTTATCATGTCAGACTAGAAGGTGAAGTTGCGACCATTTTTCCGCAAAACACATTTAAAACAAACCAGTGAGTTGTATGGCGATCGCTCCTTTAGTCGTGCCGCGCCTACTCTCTGGAATGAGCTGCCACTAAGACTCAGATCAATCACCAAATTCAGCCTCTTGTAGTACGCCCATGTAAAGACGGTTGAGACAATTTGTGTGTAACGGTCTATAAAATATATATATTATTATTATTATTATTATAACATCCAAGGTATAACTTCTTGGATTATTTCCCCTGCCTTTTACTCAACAAATGAAATACGTACAAAGTTTGTGAACACGCTAGATCAACATCCAAGATGTGTTGGATTTCGGTGCTCTTCCGTCCGTAACTTCTTGTGTTCTAATGACCCCTGCCGTTTACTCAAAATGTGTAACAAAGTTTGTGGGATCCCTAGAGGCAAAACATACCAATGTTGTGGACACTCTAGATATATATTGCGATAGTATGTTATGGTTCAGAAGATCCTGTGTGAGTTGGATTTCCGTTAAAATTGGCCACCGCTTTTATGCATGATGGCATCCGCTTTTGAAGTGCATCAAAACGTTTGCCTAAAAACTAAATAAAAGTATAATACTAAATCATTTATTTTTTAATTTCCTTTTACGTTTATAATACACAGTTTGGCATGATAATATTGTGTTCCAGAAACAGTTCTGACTGTAATTTAACACAAGTAACAAATCCTTAGTTTCAATAGCAGTAGTTGTGAGTCGCCCAAACGCTCTCAAATTGACTAATAATGTAGTTGTTATGGAAACTTCGCCAGCACCCTTGTGTTTGTAATTGGTATATATTTGAACAATCTGAAACAAAACGTCAGTGTTTAAAGTCAGTTTTTATAAAAAAAAACGAACAGATTATAAGGGGGAGGGGGGTAATTGTAGATCATGCTAATCCAGTCTACTAAGGACCCCCCCTTCAATAATGGAGCTACTTTCCCCCTCCCCCCTCCCCCTTTGTTGAGAAAAGGTTTGAATTTACATTCACTATCAGAATAGGGTGAATATTTATGGTTTTGAGGTGGAAGGATAACAGTGTTGTTCAATTGTTCACCAGTAGTACGGCGGTTAAGTAAAAAATCGAGCATTTTGGAGTAATAACATGAAACTTGGCACATAGATGGAATGAACCCTACTGATTATTTTTGAATGTGTGTTATTTGTAGATTATATATCTCAATGAGGAATCCCACCCTTTTTTTGGGAGTAAAATGTTGCCACACGCTGCAACAAGTTCCAACCCAAACAACCATTGGACACGTAAGAGCCGGACAAAAGGGGTGTATTAACATTAAAGAATTTAAAAAAAACCAAAAACCCATATTTTTATTCAGCTTGACTCAAGTATGGACATAGTCTATCATTTATGTCTCCAAACCTGTGGCGCAAAATATTGCCCAGTCAAGATTTTCTTCACTAAAAAGTGTCTTTTATTACCAGAACAGGACCGTATAATTTACATTCTTACCTTACTGACAGTAACTATTGGTATATTTAAAGCTTTCATAAAGATAATACCTTGTGGTGGTACCAATGGTAGTAATAAAATCAACATAAATGGAACATATAAAAACAGAAAACCTAGCATAAATGTTGGTCGTTTATTATACAGCAATAATAAACAACTCAATATTAAATACTGAGCCATTAACAATATACTTTCACCCCATGTACTGAAAATAAGAAATAAAAATTATTATAAATGACATGAAAAGATCTTTCGGGAAAAGTGTGGTGGGGAGGGGGTGGATGGCCGAATGGTTGTAGGTGACAAGGAGTAGGGTCGCCTGTCCAACCTCGCAGGTTTTCTCTTGGTCCTCCGGTTTGCTCCCACTGCTAAAGACCCCTACGCGCAAGCGAATTATTGAAGTAAAATTAAACCATGTTAGTCCCGAAATGACCTAGTTTGTGTCGAATGGGCATTGAATCCCATTTTTCTCTCTGTCTAGTCGTTCGGAGGGGACAAAAAACAGGGCAAAATTTCCCTCTTGGCACACTGTTTTGGGCGAACCCGTCTTTATTAGCCCAGTTCGGAGCAGAACAGTAGGACGTTAAACCCCATTACATTTCATTTAAACCATTTGTATCCCTGGACGTCTAGAAAACCTGATGATGTCTTATTGTGTGAATATTTCTACACAAACGCTGCCGAAAGAGTATAACAAAACATGACAACTTCTACATCTGATCTGTAGCTGACAAATTATCAAAGGTGTGCGGTTACCACACGGTATTTTATCAGCCATTAAATATCGCAAAGGCATGATATTAAAATCAATCAAAACCAGTATTAAAAATGTAGCTGGCGACTTGATACCGGTGTTATATATGTGTGAAATAGAGATTTAGTCCAAGGATATGTTACTGAAGATTACAATTACAAGCTTATTAGCGAATTATAATTTTAGAACTACATCCCAGTTGAGATCATCAGGTCCCTGTTTTAAAGATGAAATCCAAATTTTAGTAGATGCTTTTAATTGGCTAAGAACTAAAATCAATCTAATATTATCCAATCCAATTACTGATATTTGGATTTTATCTTTGGTAAAATTTCATGAAACAGGCCCCTGGCGTAATTGATATTTCAGCATCAATAATGTTTTTTTTTGTAGAATAAAACTCTGGTTCGTTTCTTTTATGGTCTTAAATTATTTCAGATACATTTTAACATAACTGCCTGACAATTCATTGTTTTAAAATATTCTAAATATATTTTAACATAACTACATGTATCTGATAATTCATTGCATCACTTACCTGAGTGGAAAATGTTTTTGTAGATTATAGGCCACACTTGTAGATGATGCTTGTAACATCAATATAACACTCAGTGTACTAATACCCTCCCCACTTCTCTTACTTAATACACGTAATATCTGAGGCCATTGAACTGAAATATGAAGAAATACCATAAATAAATATAATAAAATAAATTTATTTAATTATTTCAAATTTAAAATTGAAAGGATATAGTCATTTATGCCAAAAACGCAAGATGCCAAACACCTTTATTGCAGTTCTTGGATTCCGTTTCGTACGAAACATCAGGACAAACTTTACTGGATCGAACAAAATTCCTTATGTTAGATAACCATTACTACCAAACAAAATCAGGTCCGCCTTAAGGTAATGGATATGTTATGAAGTTACTCGGTCGCATTCAATTATCTATAAATATAATGGAAGAATTTCCTATTCACACTAAAAACTATAATATATTTAAATTCAAAGAGTCTCATTGGTTGGTAAGAGAAAATGAAAATGATTTGACGCGGTATTTAACAATAGACTAGATCCTATGCAAACATTGAGATAAGTCTGTCAATCTATCATTTTTCTACTTTCAACTTACTAACGTGCAAATCTTTTAGCAGTATTCAAGAAATCGAACCAACGGTTGACCAGTTCTTTGATTTGAGTGGGATATTACTAAAATAAAATAAAACCAAGTACGAACAATCCAAACCATTAGACAAAATTCGAGGTCCAAAAAACACGGTATATCAGCAAATGGACTGTTCATTTCAAAATACATGACAAACAGTGGTAACAGGTATCCGGAAGATTAATATTACCCTGTCTGGAAGAGCATAACAGCTAACAATGCCGTAATCAATAGAGTTCATATTTTTAAAAATTGATAATAAATTATAACAACTTACTTGTTGCAACCAGCACAATCAAAGCATAGCCCAGTATTTTACTAAATAGTTTTAACAAACACTCGTCTGTAAGCAGAAAAATACCATACGTTGATATCAGGCTACAGGAATGGTACATAATAACCATAGGAATAATTCCTGGTAGTATAAGACCAATAACATGCAACAACATTATCTGTAATAATATATAAACATATCATTCCCTGCTCGCTAGATCAAATCAAATCAGAATCAAGCGAGACGGTTCTCTTCGGTCGAAAGAAATAAAAATGCCCAGATTGATTATGTTAATGCTCTCGTCAGACCGGGGTGGCGTTCTTACTGCGCTGCCGCGACCGGCACGGTGACCAGAAAATACACAAGGTCGCCGGCAAACGTGAACACGACGCGCTAAAATGTCCCATAAAATTACAAACTTGACAACAAGTCGTATTCTCATAGCTTTCCAGTTTAGATCGCAGAACCTTGGCGTTTGTTTTGAACATGCCCAAAATAAACGCCGTGACTCGGCGATTATTGGCGACCATGGTGACCACAGTACGATAGCTGGCGTTTCCACCACGTTTATGGCGATCTGAACGCGCTCTAAAACCATTTTCCATCGCTGTAGCAGCAAAGTAATGGCGCCAACGCGGGCTGGCGGGGGTATTACCACACGCTGTAAAAAATAAATAAATTAATAGTATATCAATTTCTATTGTTATTACAAAATCACTCAATCCCGTTCTTTTAGTTGGTATTTTAAACCTTTGAACATAAACAGAAATAATTTCCTTTAAATTAATATAAGGTATATATGAAATTTTACAATATTTGCAAGAATTTAAGCATTTTGTTTTCGCATTTGTGAGGTGAATGAAAGGCGCGAAAGATTTAATATTTGGCAAAATTTTGGAGTGAGTTGACGGTCAAACACCTCTGAGATCAGTCTCTACTTAGACTGGTGGCCAGTCTTCTCCACACATCAAAAATTGGCCAGTCCTCTCCAAAAAAAACCCCGAAAAAACCCGGTGCTGGTTACAGGTTTACTCAAAGTTTTTTTTATACAAATGGAAACGAAAGTGTTGGTTTACTAAAAATTAATACTTTTATATAAATCGAAATGTAAAATAAATAGAAAAGACTCGGCCAGTCTAGTCTCTACTGTATGTAACAGAATATATACAGACCTTTTTATCGTTCTGTTTCAAGCTTTATATTACTTATTTATCAATTATGAATGGATATTGACCATAATATAAGATAATGTACCACTTCACATTGTCTGTAGATATATTCAATATCGTCTAGTTCAGTACATATCACTGAATCTTAAAAAAATATTGTGATTGCTATATTTTATCAACTATCTTGTTTTGAAAGACATCTTAGTTAGGTGACATACCAAAGATAGTATAATTCAAGATGTCGTCTGTCCAATCATTGTTAAATGTTAGTAGGTAATTTTTAAAACTATAAAACATTTCGGGTTCTTGCAAAATTGCAATAATACTTCTGATGAGACTGAGAGGATACCACTGGGTACCTTTTTGCAAGATTTGTTGGGAGGCCAAACATAACTCTATACAAAGGAATGAATGGTTGAAATGGGGTTTAACGTCCTGCACCTTACCTGGGCTAATGAAGACGGGCATACGCCATACGGTGTGCTATAAGGGAAGTTTTGCCCGGACAGCAACTGAATTCCAACTGCCAAGGGATCTTTTACGTACACGCCAATGTGTACAAGGGACCTCGGTTTTTCTTCCCATCCGAACGACTAGGCAGCTGTCCTTTTCAGGCTCTCCGTCTGTATCACTCACATGGGAACCACGCCGGAAAATCGAAATGAACTGTCTCGGCCAATGCATGGATCGAACACCCGACCTCCAGACTAGCGAGCCAGCACCTTACCCACTTAGCCACGTGATCCCCTTTATACAAAGGAAAGGGTCACAAGCTTTTCCGGGCAAAAAAAAGCCCTGGAACGGAAATTCTCCGCAATACTGAAATTCAACATGGCTCTTTCTTCTAATGAAAATCTAAAGCCTTCATCCTCATACAGTCTAAGCGTCCGAGCAGCTGCTAGGGTTAGGGTTAGGGTTAGGGTTAGCCTAACATACGGTATTGTGAATAGTCACTCGACTTTAGTCCAGTCAATTTATAAAAAAAGGGGGCCTACCCCCCAAAAATTGCAAGAAAAGGCTTTTTGATGGGTTCTGGTGGTTGGCTGTACTGAATGACATTCTAACAGCTAACCAAAATTGGAGTACCGGAAAGTCCCAAATTTTAAGGGTAAAGTTCTGGATTTAAGCCATTTTCCTTTAAAAGGTATAATTTAAAATACAAAAAAAATCGTCATTAATTAACAGCTACACCAAGTTTGAACATTTTAGGTCAATTGGAATTTGGAAGGAGAGTTATTGTGTCAAAAACAACACGTGTGACGCGTAGACGGACAGACAGGCAGACGTACAGAAAGTCGGATAAACTTATTTGAATAATCTCATACTTTCTTCGAAAGGCGGGAGACAATAAGTCCTGATGACGTGTATCATACATATTTACTTACAGTCTGCTCGATTTAGATAAACTTATCTCTTTGATGTGATGTTACAGCATGTAGACATCACGCCATGTTTGACAACTGAGTTAATGTGTCTTTATCGGTAGAAATCAGTGTGAACTGGCCATATTATGCATATCGCTACGAGAACGTAGATAAAAACGTTGGGGTATCCTGATGTGTTTGCTTTAAAGGAGCTAAATCGCTAACATTTGGGACCTTGAAATTCACAAAAGTGGTTCGCAACGCATATAATGAATGAATGAATGAAATGGGGTTTAACGTCCTACGCTTAAGCACCTAACCTGGGCCAATTGAAGACGGGCATACGCCAACAGTGTGCTATGAGGGAAAATTTTGCCCGGGCAGCGGCGCTACGGCCTACTCTTATATCGAATTCCAACTGCCAAGGGATCTTTTACGTGCACTCCAATTTGTACACGGGACCTCGGTTTTTCGTCCAATCCGAACGACTAGGCAGCTGTCCTTGTCAGGCCCGCCTTCTGCATCACTGACAAGCGGAAATCACGCCAGAAAATCGAGATGAACTTTCTCGGCCAATGCAGGGATCACAACGCATATAATACTGTAATATGAATGTATATAAACTGATTTACATTCAATGGTTTCCTTTTTTACTCCAATTTCAAATCAGTTATGTTTGGCAAAATAAGCCAGCAATGTCCATCATGTGCAAAAGTCTAACACCTAGTTATTCGAGTCTACATAACTCCGTTTGACTTAGTGCAATCTAGCCTCGTCCATCGATTCCCTCAATACAACTGGGGCTTAAATGGTACACGATTCGTGTACCAATGTTAAAAATTTTATTTAAGATTAAATATCGGATATCAGAAGCTAATCTTTTCCCGGTAAGTTTACATCATCAATGTTGATTTAAATTGACCAATAATTCGTGTTTTCGATGTCGACGATTTTGGAGGATTTTGAGTTACGGACTAAGGTCCTTTAAGCCACGAGGCTTTGAGGAGGGTAGGATGGCCGAACGGTTAGCACGTTCGTGCTGTATCATAAAGCCTGTCATTGAGTCAACCTCGTGGGTTTTCTCCGGGTCCTCCAGATTCCTCAAACTGCTAAAGACCCTATACGCGCACAGCGAATTATTGGAAAAAAATTAAACCATATGTTAGTCCCGAATTGACCTAGTTTTGTGTCGAGTGGACGTGAAACCCCATATCTCTCTGTAGTTCTTGCAATGTCTATTTTCTGTCTTGTCCACAGGTTTATCTTGTAGATTTTGTTTTGTTTTGTTTGTTTTGCGTGTAGTGCAGTCCTCCTGCATATACTATTTAAGCTACGATTGGATGCCTTTAGACTTAATTTCGTTATTAATGTAGGTACCATCTTAAAAAAATAAGGTAATCATATACTGTTAGGAGTTAGGACCAATTAAACATATCCAACCGAGTGTAGTTAAACAACTCTCGCTTATCTACATATATTATTAGTTAATTTTATCAAGTTTGACCGACATGATACCGCAATTTTCAACAAGTTCTCTACTTTGCGATTTAGAGTTTTCAGTCTTAAGTTAAGAATTTATTCAAAATTGTTCGCCTTATTTTAACTTAGATAAGTTAAGAAACTATGTGTAAAGTTTTGTGTTTCTGGGCCAAAGATATTTCTCATAAACAGTGATTGAGAGTTAAGTAAATTCTTAACTTAAGTTTGAGAATAAATTGTGAACTCGGGGCTTGGTCGTGGGTAAAACTTCTGGACAAGTACGAACTTCATTGCAAGGTTTAAAGCTCTTAGTCGTTTTAGAAAAGTCATATTTCTAGCACTATTCCTGATATACTTTCGTTTTACAGTCGTTTGTATAAAGATACATTAGGTCAAATTAGATAAAGAGCTGTCAGTTGGAATTCAATAAAACAGTATGCAAAATTTCGTATGCGTCTGCCCGTCTTCATTAGCCCAGTCGGGGTAGAACAGTAAGACGTTAAACCACATTTCATAACATTTCTTAAAGGAGCTGAAAATCTTTGTTTAAGGTTAAAATTAAAAAAATTAATTGGGTTGATTTGGTGTAATATTTTGATAAGTCATGGGAAGCAAATCGGTTATATCTAAACACAGGCTATATGATAGGTTGTCATTCCACAAAACAAATCAACACAGAAGTTTATTTTTTTCAGGTGACCATTTTATTTTTGACCCAAAACAAAAAGTCAAGGAATTTAGGGACATGGACGATTATGGTTACCTTTATTAAAAAAAATTTTGACCACTCATTTAGCAAGTAAAAACAAAAAAACCCAGGTGTATCCTTTTGTATCGTCCTACGTTTCTGCACCGACCGCGGTAATGAAAACGGGCATACGACATGCAGTGTGCTAAGAGGAAATTTTCCCGAACAGTGGCACTACGGTATACTCCAATTTAAAAAATCCCAAAGGCGAGGTTTCTTTACCTACATGCCAGTGTGCATGTTGGAGCAGCAGGGCCACTAGAATGACACGACACCGTCATTGCAAGGTCTTCCTACAAGCAAAATAAACAAAGGCAAACCGCGCCGAAACATACCAAGGAGCCTTCTTGGCCAAGGTCGAGAGCGAACCTGAGACCTCCTGGTTAGTGAGTCAACATCTTACTCACTGAACTACCAAGGCGCCCAAATATCCAAGCAGATGAGTGCTGCACACATAAAACATCATGTTCTACATCAACAGTTAGAGTTAGATGACAGTGAATAATTAACAAAAAGGAAATAAACACCTTAATTAAGTAAATTTTTAACCCTTTTGAAGAAATCTTAAGATCAACACTGAAGACTTATCTGTTCCGACGCTATGGCTAGCATTGTGTTGTTATTGTCACTCGAAACTGTCCAGGAAACTCACTACAAGCCTACAGACAATGTGGAATAGCGCTATAACAATGTTCATATATAAAAAGAAAGTATGTAAATGCTTCACAGGTGAAAGACGCTCGGATTCCTCGGCTAGGATTTTGATTTGTGTTGCAAATTTACTATATGAACGGTCACGCGTGAATTCCCATCTCCGGAAACCGTGGTTCGACATTATTAAAACCTTAAAATAGGCCCTGTTTGATGGTTTTCTCAATTTAAAGTTCTAAAAGCAATACTTACCATAGTGGACACTGGTATTTAAATTCAGAAATAATTCCTCTGCACATTCAGTAGATAATAAGTCAAAAAACATTTTAATAACAGCCCAATAACAAACCAAACTTCATTTGTTATCGTTTAACTATGTGCTCCATAAATGGGTTATTAATAAATTCTAATTATGACATCCGTTGTTAACGGAAAAGAAACACTTGTAGTAAAAATGTTGAACTTCGTTTCGTTCTCTAAAACAAAATGGTGAATCACAGATAACAAATTTGATTCGCAAAACCTCGATCTGTTGGTGCTTCCCAGTTTAATCACACTGTACGAAAATCCAATATTATTGTTAACAGGCCCCAGTAAAATCTCGAAATTAATTATAATTTATACGGTAACCACTGTCATTGATTAAACTTGTCACCGCAATTGCAATACATCCGGTTCATCAGTAGGTCTGTTTGACTATAATACTAATTATGTACATTAAAGTCGTGTGATAATTTCTACCTCCATATCATATCTATATAGAATATATCTAATCTATCATCCACGTATACTAGATGTAAATATGAGATAATCGATTAGCAGTGATTCACTACACTAAACAAAATCAACTGTTAATTTTGGGTGTTTTAGTCAGTTTTCATTGTAAAAAAATAAGAAAAAAAATGAGGTGCGTGTATTGCATGCCAGATGTCTTGTTAACGCACTGACTAGAGATTTGACATCTGTTGTAACTTTTAGAAAAGAGTGAGGCGTGTGTATAGTACTGTAAACCCCCTCTTAACGCACAGAGTAGAGATTTGACATCTGTTGTAACTTTTAGAAGAAAAAAAAGTGACTATCAAAGTGAATAAAGATTTGTTTGCCGAATTATCAGTGTTTCTTTGGGAAGGTCGTATACAATTTAGACTATAAATACAAGTTTTGAAAAACAGAGTTTCACGCATTGTAAATATAGTAAATAACTTGCAGTTGACCTAGTGTTGCTCGAGGAGAGAAGGCGTAGTGGTAGGGCAACGCCACTAGACCCATGTCACCCCGGCTCGAGTAACAGCACATTTCATCCACGGGTAGTGTAGACGCAACTATAGAACCATAGCTTTTGTCTCTATCAATTTGATTAAAACACACACCCTATTTCGTTTCGTTTCTATAGTTCAAAATTTTGTTTTACACTAGGACCTGGAACATATGTTATCATTGACTAGTTCTGGATGTTGTGTCAATATATACACCTCTATGGTTGTGTAGGATAAGCCAATGAAACGGTCTGTTACGGCGATCGAGTTCTTGGCCTTTTGATGTACGGAATTGTGGGTAAACCACTTTAAACGTCAACGTTGATTATTAAATCAATGTCTGACGTCATAGGGTCAAATACCACTCGTTTGACCCCTGACGTGAACCATTACTATAGCTTGTCTGATCTTCATGTAGTATAGGCCACCGAAAGTATAAAAGAACGAAACGAAAGAATAGATCTGTATTTTAATCAGATTGTGTCTCAATACACTGTTTAATTGATACAAACCACCAACCGCTCCCTGTTTTAACACCGACAAGCTTTTTAGGAAAAGAGATTGGATGGGGATACATTTGCCAACTTCAGGTGAGCCGCCTCGTCCATATGCTGACGATAAATTCCGTTTGTATCAGGCATTTAACTTTCTTTTCCTCGATTTGGTCGTTTGAACCTTTAGCGCCTGACCTTTGTTATGTGCACTTCCAGGTAGTTCATTTTGTTCAACATTTAAAATGATTCAATTGTTAATTTAAACTTCGATAATCTAGTTGTATCGATAACTGAGTGAGTTTGATAACACATACCAACTAAAGGGAATCGACAATTGTCCATGTTCGACTCCATTAAGGGAACTACATACAACCCAAAGTATTAATCAACAATCATATCTGTCTTAGATCAAATTTGTCTTAAAGCGTGAATTTCAAATTTTCTAATAAAGTCAAATCATAATTATTTCTATGTATTATGCTCCATAGGTTATCAACTCACTATTATACGATCATAGGCATTATTTCCCACCCTTAAAAATCATTGACACAGGAAATACTAACACAGTTACCCCCCTATTGACAATGTTCAGCCATCTCCCAACGTTTGAATTTGATGTTGAAAATGATTTTTTTCGCCAATTTCTCAGCTGGCAACAGTGAATTATAGGATTAATAGGATTATTCTTGAACAAGGTAGACCTGTTTATGAATACCATTGTGGTGATCTGAAGCGCATGTTCATAGCCCGATCCGCGTCCTCAGTTTAGACGAACTCATCGTTTATTGGTCACTGGGCGAGGAAGGCCGTTTCCCTCACGGTTAGTAATTACTAATTATTGAACTTGATTGTACATATTGTTAAAGAACTCTGATAATGTTATTTTGTAGCTATGTTTCATTCTTATGTATATTGTAAATGTATTTTTATAAATCCGTCCTAACACGCGCTGTCGTCAGCCCGCCACAGAGTAAGAATAACCAGAGTAGCGACTTCTTCATTTGCATAAGTAGAGGTCGCGCATTGCATCTTGGGTTTGATGTGTAAGTTCTCAAACATGGCGGCTGAAACGTGTGGGCTGTCAACAAAGAGAATAAAAAGTAAATACAAGAGTGGGGACACAGTGTAGAGCCTACGGGTGTTATAATTATACAGGGACTGTATAATTAAACTTTTTCCTACTGCCATCAGGCATTGCCACTGAAAAGATATTATTAAAAGAAGAAAAATAACTTTGTGTAAAATTTGCTCAAAAATGAAACAAGTCAACAGTTAGGCCCATCTTCCCCGCTGACATCCCAAAACAAATAGATGACACATATCAATTAATTGGCCAGAAAACAACCCTACTCAAACCCATCTGTACTTTCGGATGTGTCTTTAGTGGAATTAGATATCTCTAAAATATTGATAGATCCTCTTTTAGAGCTGCCAGAGGAAAATATTTTTAATAGAGCCTACAAGAAGTTCAACTGTGACGCCTGTTTGAAGTTATGGACAGCTTCCGAAAGGGAAGCTCATGATGACATTTATTCTTTTATCGATCAAAAGCAATATGATAAGGAGAATAAGAAAGGTCTAGTCAAACCAAGTCATTTAATTTATGCTGTTACAATGAAATTAGAATCAATATTTAGAGATTCTTTTTGACACGATCAATAAAACCCAAAATGTATGTAGGCCTAGACAGTTTATTGAAATATTTATGAAAATTGTTACAGACAATATTGTTTGTTCAACTGATTGTACTAAAGTTTGTAAATTTATGCTTTGTCTTTTTGCTCGAGATCGGTTAGGCCCTAAAATTAACTAAATTACATAACTTAGAGGTTCCAATCAATTGGTCCTAACCAGTTCCGGGGACCCCATCCCGCGGGAAATTAACAGACAACGGAGTTCAATGTTTTATGTCAACTAAAATAATTTCACTAAAATAAAGTGAATGAAAACATCATGAGCGATAGGGTAGGCCTATGTTTTAAATACTCAAATTGTCAACGAATTCAAAGCTTCAATAAAATCGCTGTTTAAAATGTCTCAGATGCATTGAAATTAATCCTAATTTTAAAAAGAAATCCTGGAGGAAAACACCCCAGGCACTCAAGGGGGCGAAGTATATACTAGTACGATCCGCGGTCAATACGAACAATTTGAACAAACAACATTGGGGGCCCCCCACTGTTGGCATGTCCCGGGCCCCCCACAAGGTTAATCCGGCCCTGTGTGTAAAAGAACTTAATAGTTTTTGTCTTTTGTTTCCAAACTATTAAGGGAAAGACAGATATCTGTTCTTTGTGGCTTACGATCCCCCTTGTTGGTGGTGAAGGGGGTCAACGTAGATAGTCGCTTGGATGGGACGAAAAGCCAGGGTCCTGTGTACACATTGGCATGCAGTGCTGAAAGAACCCTTGACTGTTATTGGAATTTAAAGTAAGAGTAGGCCATAGGGCACACTGTATTGCATATCCTTTTAATTGCATAGGCCCCTTAGGAAAGTCCAAGAAAAGGGCTGATAGACTTATAGCATTTCAAGCAAACTACCTTTTATGGCAATTCAACCACCTGGATTTAAAGTAAAGTTAATGAAATTGGGCATGCTCATATGTTAAGCTTTTGTTCCAAGGGCAGATCCAGAATTTTTTGCAGAATGTGGTTTGCCAGCTTGTTCCTGGGGCAATGTATATATGTATCTTTTGGGTGATAGGGGCACTTGGTTTACCCCCCTTCCCCCGGCCTTGAAAAGGTTTGAGGAATAGGCCTACAAGGTTTCTTTTTTAAGAGAGAAATCCAACCCCCATGTCGATATCAATTTTTATTATGAATACAATCACTCTGTGTATCAATTTTATTGATTGATGCAAGAGATTAATTGTGATACAAATTAAACGACCACTTTCTCATATGATGTCCTAATGATTAGGAACCTAGAACGGTAAATCTCTTTGATCTTTTTGGGTATATATGCCCTGAATAACTTGCGGTCTGAAAGTCGTTGGCGGTCCCGGTTTTTCGTTTATCAATCTTGTTTATCCCCACCATATCCCCGGTGTCGAGCTTTATCACACACAGAACCAACAAACAATGACAAATCATGAAAATAGATCGCATTTATAAAACAGAGTAAACTAATTTCCAAATGATTAATCGGGACGGTAGGCCTTATCGTTCGATAAAGCTCAAATCAGGCCTTAAAGAACTGGGCAAAGTTATAATATTAAGATGGAATTTCAGCAAGAACTTTTGTTGTCAACTATAACTAGTACAAGTTTAGCCAAATCGACCGTGTAGTGTTTGTATTACTTGAAAGAATAGCTGTCATATAGGCTAGATCACTAGAAATAGATATCGTAACCATGTTGAGCGAACTGTCAGTTGAGTGCTATTACACTATATTCCCAAGATGCATTGCGCGTCGGAGTGTTTCTATGGGGAGTAATGCGGGCCGCTACTCTGGTTATTCTTACTCTGTGATATTACCTTGTCCTTGCCCAATTCAGGAGGTGAGAGTTGAATAGTGATTAGCGGTGGTAAGAGAGACCTTTTCACTAACGAGTCTGACCCCGACTTATAGGGAGCGATTTATGGAGCCCTTTTAGGAGCGATACAGAGAGTCTGACCCCGACGTATAGGGAGCGAATTATAGAGCCCGTTAAGGAGCGTTTGAGAGAGCCCGATAAGGAGCGTTGAAGAGAGCCCGATTAAGAACAGGTTTAGAGCTGACGAGTGTTAGACGGAAATCATTATTTGTGTATTGAGGAACAATAAAGAGAGTTGCTGATTGATCCGGTGTTAGTCTCTCTGAGCCAGCTGCTTGGTTGGCTACTCCCACGTTTCTTCAGTAGTGAGCCCTCGACAGAATTGACGGATAGAGCCGGGCCCACTCTACCACAGTAATCTGCTCTATCCGGAGGTCCGGTTCACTACACCATCTTTTTTAAGGCTTTATTTTAATAAATCTTAAAAATATATAAAAATATTTGATTAAATTAGCAAATATTACTAGAAATATAATAAAAAATGGGTCTTTATGGATTATGGAATTAATCAATGAATCTTAACAGATGGATATTAAACTGTTGATAATGGTTGTCGAGATGTAGAGCCTCTGTAAACCTGGTAAGTTCTGGGTGCTTGTTAGAACCATTGAAAATGTGCCATGACATCTATGTAAAGTAAACATAATTCGCTTCTCGAATCTGCAAAAACCAGAAAAAAAAACATTCATGCGCTAATCGATATAATTATGCTGTGTTCACATTCAAAGATTCCCGTTCGGGATTATGACAGGGTAAATACTCCATACAGACAACCCATCTCCAAACCAGAGTTGTCTCCCCTTGCAAGATCTGGAGAATGACAGACAGCGTCAACGTTGTCCGAAGTTCAATCGGACGTTGAATATATTTGAGAAACTATAATGTATTATGTTTGGGTGTACAATGCGAAATAATAAAGCATTACAGTAAATAATTGATTAATTAGGCGAGCTACGGTTCCGTGAAAGAATTCAAGACGAAATCAAAGAATTTTACTACGGATTGGCCCGGTCCTTTTTAAAAGAAACAAAATCCGATTAATATCGATATCAAACCAGCTAATACTGCCCCAACTTCTTGTCCAAACTGCAATCAACCATTATCATAAGGCCTGCTATTGTACGTCAAGTGGTGTGGTTTCGACCCCCGCTTGTACGTGACAATGCGTAGGGACGTCTGACCTACCTCTTGGGTTTTTTTTCCTAGTGCTAAGCGAATCATTAAAATAAAATTGACCTAGATTGTGTCGAGTGGACGTTAAACCCCCTCTCTCTGACCATTACTAAGTATAAGTAAGTTGGATGCTTACCTAATTGTATGCACTCATTAATATTATAGCCAAGACAAAAAAGAATGTCGGGAAACCAATGAGAAATAACAATCTAAATTGATCAGAGCGGGTCAATTCTGATACATCTTCAGTCTCAAAATCTATAGGTGGAATAGCTTCCAATGTCTTTCCATTAATATCAGCAGATCCAGAATTCTCCATGACCGATTCTAAATAAATAATTCAACAAATAACTCAATAAATAAATCAATAAATAAATCAATAAATAAATCGATTACTGATTCTAGATACAGTATATAATATCTTCAAAATACAACAGGGGGCTAGTACTAGACAACGTATAACCTCCATTAAATTAGCTACAACTGTTTGATTTGGTCACGGGCCCTTGGCCACCTTATAAAACTGGGGGAGGGTGCTACAGTTTCTTTTAGAGGGGCTGAGGATGTGGCCAGCTAAGAACACTTCTAAAAGATAGTAAGCTGGCACTGCCAGGCAGGATACGCCCACATTTTCGAGAGATGGATAGAGGACAAGCAATACTGGAAGTGATTCTTCCTACAATCAAAGGCCATAATTCATTAAGTTACAATTTGATATGCGCAAATATCGAAAAGAATCAAGATCTTTAGGTTATAAACATGCATTTCAAGTTTCATTAAAATCGAATTACAATTGTGACCTCTACAGGGCCCACAACTTTAATATGCCATATTTTTACACTGTTCGCGTACAAACGGCGGCCATTTTGTCTGGCAATTATGGTCGATATTCTAGAAATTCGAACTCAACCGTCCGTAGGGTGTAATGGTGATAGAGTCAAACGTTTTTTTTAAATTGGATATTAATCGTGACCTCCAGAGGGACCATAGGGGTTTTTTCGGACAATCAGGGGCCATAATTTAGTTATGATCCGATATGCGCAAATATCAAAAGGAACCAAGATCTTTGGGTTATAACCATGCATTTCAAGTTTCATCAAAATCGAATTAAAATTGTGACCTTTACAGGGTCCATAACCTTGATATACCATTTTTTAACAGTATTCGCGTACAAACGGCGGCCATTTTGAATGGCAATTTTGGTCCTATTTTCCAGAAATTCGAACTCAACTTTCCTTAGGGTGTAACGGTGACATAATCAAACTTTTTTTAAATCGGATAATAATTATGACCTCCACAGGGACCACAAGCTAAACAAAGGCGATTTTGCGTAAAAACAGGGGCCATAATTCAGGAAGTTACGATCCGATGCCCAAATATCGGAAGGAACCAAGATCTTTGCGTTATAACCATGCATTTCAAGTTTCGTCAAAATCGAATTAAAATTGTGACCTCTACAGGGTCCACAACCTTGATATACCATTTTTTAACAGTATTGCGTACAAACGGCGGCCATTTTGTATGGCAATTTTGGTCCGATTTTCCCGAAATCCGAACTCAACCTTCCTTAGGATGTACCGGTGATATAATCGAACGGTTTTTCAAATCGGATAATAATTGTCACCTCCAGAGGGACCACATGCTAAAATAGGTGATATTTCGGACAATCAGGGGCCATAATTCAGGACATTACGTTCTAATTGGCGCAAATATCGAAAGGAACCAAGATCTTTGGGTTATTAACATGCACGTCAAGTTTAATCAAAATCGGCTCAAAATTGTGACCTCTATAAGGACCACAAGCTTAAAACGTTATTTTTCGTACAACCAGGGGCCATAATCCATGAAGTTTCGATCTGATACATGCCAATATCGAAATCAGCCGAGATCTTTTGGTGATAAAGCTATATTTCAAGTTTCGTCAAAATCGGACAAGAATCGTGACCTGTAGAGGGACAGACGGACGGACGGATGAAAATGTGGGCGTATAAAAATACTTATTGTTGGGGAAGGGGGGCTCATTCGTAGGGGGGGGGGGAATTTACGGACCCGGATTTAGATCAAAAATTAAATGGTCGATATGTTTAAATTTTATGTGTTGAGGATCCGCGGTGGCTCAGCAAGGCGCTGGTTGCTAACCAGGAGCTATCGGGTTCCTCGAGATTTTTCCGAAATGCCCCCCCCCCCGGTCATTGATACAGGTCAGGGAGGGAGGGGTTGACAAGCAAAAACCGAGGTCCGCTGCATACTCTAGGTCGAAATGTATTCAATAAGATATTCCACTTCTTCATTAGACCAGATGGTCCTGACAAGTGGGACGTAAAACTCCATTCCATTTCGTTTTATATATTATTTCTTTTATAAGATGACAATCTATCTAGAATTTGTGACAGCGACCCATATCTTAAGCAAACGTCAGTAAAGACACCGAGATCATCCCTTTTTTATGCGTCATTTTGACATAATAATATGTAGGCCTGTGAAGGGGGTACTCGGTGAGTAAGACGTTGATTTGTTAGCCTGCAGTTGGAAGTCCCTTTGCATTGGGTATGCTCGTCGTTATTTAACCCCATTTTAGAACACCCTTAACAACTTATCATATCGTTCTTGTCACGTTAATTAAAGAAAAAAAATGTCACCCACTCTAAACAGATTGACATGACTATACAAATCTAGGCCTTAGAAACTGAACAATAGAGACACCCAACATTCGGTAAAAATAGCAGGTATTTGCACGCCATTAATATTGTTTCGCATGACATATCAGAGAAAAATATGTTGCGGGGTGGTTCGTTAAACTAGTTGCAAACCACTTATACCACATTGTACCACGTATACATTGGAAATTAAATTAATTATCTGTCTTGCAGAGTCGTGTCCGATTGGTAGAGTCGAGGACAATCAAACTAATTGAGCACCTACGATGTTACATTTGGGCCACATAACACCCAATCTACAATGGTTTATTATTTTAGCGAGAGGTCAAGATCTTGGAAACGCTGATGCCTATTTAAATCAGAAATTAAAAATTATCTGTTGTTTATAAACATGTAAACAAAAACCGTGTTGTGTACTAACCGTTAATATGTTTTTGATATCCGAAATGTCCCAGGCGTTGTTAATAGTCTATAGTATATGTCTATAAAAGTGCTTTTTCAGTGAAGCATATCATCACTGACTTGACCTACTTCGTACCTTATATGTAAACATACGGTGAATAGCCACTTTTTTACTTACATAAAAATTGTGTAAACTCTCCATATATTTTATGTATTCAAAATAGAACGCTTTTTTAAAAAAAATAACAGTTGTATTGTTTAAAGGCTCAATACCACTCTTGTTGTAACTGAACAATTTGTCCCAATCTTTATTCTGCTCAACAAATTATACTATTTTACAATCTTCCAATTAATTGATGATATAAATTTTTTCTTAACACACCTAATTAAAAAATTGGAAAAATTTAACTAAATGGTTTGAAAAGCCTTACGTTACCTTTCCAAATTTAACGTGGATTTAAAGATATTTTAGAACACTCTGGAAAGGTAAAATGGGATGCAATGGATAATTTACACAACAAGTAGGAAGGACACTTAAACATCTTGTACTTAGAAAAAGGCTCAAATTTATTTTTTGAAGCTGTCTAGCCAGCAAGAGTGTTATTGTTTCTTTAATAGAAAATTAACAGGAAGTGTAGGTAGGCTATGTTTATTTTATAGAATTTCCAGGTGATATACATATATTAGGGTGTGGCTGAGTTTATTATTGCCGACGACTTCTCAATGCCAACAATGCATCATTATTTAGTCCAACTATTACCCGTTCCGTTTCGATGAACACTCATAACTTTAGCCACTATAGCGTTCTCACTATATTTTAACGTGACCAATGGCAATAACCCTGAATATATCGAAATGGTCTTCTTTGTGTCATGAAGATAAACACTTTGCATACATTGTTAATTGCATGTTATCTTCATCTGCTAGAGCGCCTAAACCATTTTCAAAAGTTATTTTTTAAAAATGTATTAAAATAAAGTCTGAAAATAGATGGTATCCATGAACAGTCCCCCATTGTTAAAGAATAATCCTATAATTCACTATTGCCAGCTGATAAATTGGCAAAAATATCATTTTCAACTTCGAATTCCAACGTTTGGAGCTGGCTAATGCATGGATGGCAAAACAAGGGAGGTAATTGTGTTATTATTTCCTGTGTCATTGATTTTTTTGGGGGTGGGAGATAATGCCTATGGTCGTATAATAGTGAGCTGATAACCCATTGAGCAAAGGACAAAAAAATAATTATGTTTTGACTTTATGAGAAAATAGGAAATTCTCACTTTAACATGTGCTTTTTTTAGATCAAATAAAAATAATTCATGTTTTTTTCATGGAAAGTGACTAATCTACCGACACGAGTGAGGATGTATTTGAGTCAAGTGGCTTGGTTTCGATCCCATGGCGAAATCCGGTTTCCCCACTTCTAATGACCCCTATAGTATACGTGCAAGCGAATTGTTGAAGTAAATTCTTTACAATACATGTATGTTAATCCCGAAATAACCTAGCTTGTATTGAGTGGACGTTAATCCCCATACCCCCTCCCTCTCTTTGCTCCCGATGCATCGATGCGTAGGTAAAATATATTTGATATCAGCTTACTGATAATTTATGATGTGTTTACCCATATTAAAGAGGCCACTTCTGACAATTAACCTCCTTGCATGGCTTAAATACAGGTTCTAGTATAATATACCTAAAATCCATTGGATGATAGCTGTAATATCAAGAGCGTCAACAGGACAGATTGGCGGGCAGACGTAACACTTTTCAACTATCCTCCATCCCTAATATCATTCGGCGTAATATAAGCAATAGACAATGCAAAACGCCGATATTGGAGATATATTTTAATGGTAGATAAATAGACCACGTAAATAAATATTGAAAATAAAAAAATATATAAACCAATGATACATGAATAAATATTGTAAATAAAATATATAAAAATGCAATAGCCAACAGACATCCTGTGGACGAGAGACACAAACTATAGTCAAATATACACTTGAAGAGTCTAGGGGAAGAACGATCTAAGTCACATATTTTGTCTTTTCGCATAAAACGGAAAACAGACTTTTGGACGAAAATGTTTGATGCGACCAGAACAACGAGTGGGTTTAATTAAATCTTCAAAATTATGTTTAACACGAAACATAATTACCAGGAAAACGATTTTTCAGGCAAATTAAGGATATATAAGTGGTACGATGGACTTGTATTTGTCCGGGAGGCCATTTCAGATGGCCCCTTGATCGATGTGACTCGGATCGTTTTAACCAGAAATTGGTTGTCCACAAAAAGCCATTTGCTACCAGATGGCGACATTAACTGGGGTTCGTGAAAAAAAGGGACTTAGATCGTTCTTCCCCTGGACTCTTCATTTCCCATAATACCCGAAAAGCACAAATAAGTGAATAAGCGTGGCAAAAGATACAAATACAGATTTTGTACACTCCAGTTTGATACAGAACTACAACAGAAACAATGATACATAATCATTTCCATAATGCCTTGAGATGAGGGCGTGGGTAGTTTAATTAAAGCTTGGGTTTCAGAATATTAGGTATTTCATTGACTCCCCCCCCCCCCCAATAAACTTTTACCACATGTTAGCCCAGATATGAAAGTTTTTGTTATGTAGATTTTTTGAACCCCATCTCCCTATTTATATAAGATGGAAAGAACCCTTTGCTCTAAGTGGCCAGTAAGAAATACTCTCAAGTCCATGACGAACAAAATCAACTTTTTATGCGCATGTAGTATCAGAAATTTGATCAGAAGCATTCCCTGAACTAAGCTTCAAAATAGTACTACATGTATCTGTAAAGTTCTACGGAAGACTAAATCTAGGAAATGATTTTGACACATAACACTAGAAATATTAATGGTAAACCATTTTAATGTCCATCACAATGCCTCGTTATGTAGTCCAGTTCTTCTTCACTTTTTCACTATCGCGAACGATATCCTACTCTGAGCTAGAAAAGTTAAAATAGAACCAACACAAGTACAACCACACACTCCACGCTCGTATTGCTTGAATTACCCTATTAATTTGACATAACTGTAAGGTAACATAATATATTTGTCTTTAGGATTTTACATTAGGTCTATTCGGTCTTCTTGTATTCAGAGTTGCTTTGTTGTAGTTTCCCGAGTGAATGTTTTTGTGGTTATATTCGTGGAGGGCCGCCCCTTCGTAGTGTGTATACAGCATTGTCCTTGGGAATTTACCAATGTCTTTGATACCAATTCTGAAGACTGGGGATCCACTACTTCCGGAACATGTTGTAGCAGAATGGTAAAGATCATAACCGTTGTTGCCCTCGTCTAGTTGCTCGCCTATGGAAACCTTCTTCGGTAAGCCATGGGGGTGAGAGATGGTGATAACTGAGATTGCCTTATCACCATTCATGTTTAATACAGGAAGCACAGCTTGGTGAAAACTTATCAGCCACTGAGGTACGGGGCTGAACATCACATAATCGTAATCTGGAGTTCGTTTATAGATCTCGATGATTTGGCTAACACTATTGTCGTTAAATCTCACCTCTATTGGTTGATCTGGAAGTACTTCGTGTTTTAAGAGAGATGTCGTCTGTAGAACAAAGCCACCGTCCATTTTTAAAATATAGTACTTTTCTTCTTCTCTTTCCCCGGGGAACCTCACCCATACATTATAATTCCATAAATCAAGGATAGCATCTGTAATATGACCTACAGGCGCCGTATCAAATTCAACTTGACAATAGTCTCTTTTCGGGTTCACGTGTCTTAGTTTTGTTCCACGTGTTGTGATGGTATTGTTGCCTTCCTCGTCCTCGTAATTAAAATCAATCGTACAGTTTTCGGCTTTCAATTCGGAATTAATGACGTGCGAATTTGTAACAACGTACACCTCTCCATTTCTCTTGCATATAAAACCAGTAGCATGTTCACAATGTGTACGATCTTCGCTGTAAACAGTAACACGAACAGTTCGACTTCCCATATACTTAATATACATACACAAATCTACGTCAGAGTATTGACCGAAGTCACTGGCTTCCAGGTTTTTAAATAATATATAACTAGCATGTTGCTGTTTGTTATTCTTTGTGCAGTTTTCTTCGCCAGAATAACCAGCCTCTGAAGAGGTAGCTATTTCAACTTTGAATTCAGGTGTATCCATGGAGTTCGATGGTAGGCCTACTGTATTATCTGAAATAAAAATTCAAAAACAGCCGAAATCAATGCCCAAATCTTAGCTTGAAATACGAGTTGCTGTTCATAATGTTACTTTTCAGGCATATCAAAATCACACGACTTCAGCCAGAATTATACACCAGTGTTCCTAATTTATACATGATCTCAGCTTCTGAAATAATCTGACACGAACTACACTGTTGACCGTAATTACTTATATACACACGCAATATCAGCCATCCGTAACGGCCGGCTTCTTCACATACTAACTACATGCCGAATATATATACTAATATATAGCTTTGTAACTTACCACAAATCTCTTTATTTGGGACATTTCTTGCTTTTTGGCCCTTTGGTCCTGAAAGCTGTAATATCACATATCTAACGTTTTGATTCTGATGCTGACACTGCCGATGCTTCTATGTATACAACTAAATATAAATGGGATTTCTGTAAGATGACTAGAATTCTATAAATATCCATATTTCTCGGAATTCCCAGTTTCTCGTGTATCACGAGACAGCCACACCATTGATCAATAGCCTAAGTAGACGCGTTTTTTTAATATCGCCTATTTCGATCCCATGGTGCCCTGCGAGGTAATATTTCTGAATTTTTCAGCGTGGTTCCCCTTGACAATAATGCAGGAACATTGTCTTGTCGTTCATATTGGACGAAAAATCCACTGACAGCTAGGATTCATAATAAAATAAGGTTATTATAGCGCCGCTGTTCCTGCATATTCCTGAAGCAACGGCCCGAGAAATCCCTCTCTGGCCATTGCTGGATTCGCTTCGGATTCTTGACATTTATGTAAATGTGTCTATTCTTCTCGTTCAATCAAATCTACTACTTACGTACAGTAACATGACATTCCGTCGTTTAATATTGGGTCTTCCTTAATATTTTGGACAAAGATTTAAGTTATTAAAAACGTTGAAAATCTGTTCGTTACCATACCGTAGTGTTTACTTTACGTCAATACCGATAGCCTCGTTTGTCACGCAATTAGTTTTGCTGCAATATCCTGCTATGCACTGGTTAATATAGCATAAAAAAACCGTGCAGTCATGACGTAACGTGTCGTAAACACAGTTGTCCTAATTAAACGTCTTGTTTTAAAGGTAATACCTTTGTAACGAATTCAGTGATTGGTCAGTAATAGGACCACTGGCCAGTCATAATTAGTGACAATAATACCCACTCAGTCCAGCAGGGAGTAGTCAGATTAGCTCTAATCAAACGGAACACTGCGAGGAGGATGCTGTTCCTGTAATATTTCCCATTAATACTCACTACTGCATGGCGTAGGTTATGCCTGTCTTCGATAGGACGTTAAATCCCATCTTTTTTAATTCCATTTCAAAGAGTCTTTTCACAGAACGAATAATAAATCACCGTGACCTGGTAGTCCAATGTCACTATCTGTCAATTTTGCGGTATACATACATTTAAATAAAACTATTAGTTAAATACACAGTTAAAAATAGAATGCACAACAAGAAAATGACACCCCTTGAAGGTTAAGTTTCCGATCCTATTGTTAAAGTGGTATGTGTAGAAAACTTAAAGATGCATTATGTAAGATTCAAAGATGTGCCCGTTGTTGCTATAGTAGTCAAAAACAGATAATGGAAACGAATAGTATCAGGGGCCGCGCAATGGGGCCCTCCAGAGTTTGGGTTGGAGAGGGGGAGGGGATATATTTGGGAAAACTGGCGGTCACTTTGCTAAAACACAAGTTTACACAGTAATAATTAGTGTTAATAATTATTTTGGTTATGGTAATTTGACCAGTTAGGACATTTATTTTGTTTAGTCTTGCACGAAGACGCAATTACCCAGTTACCGTTCTGATCCATTTAAAATCTCGACCATTCGATGGTCTGGAGGTTTGATTTGTGGATGTTTAATTATGGACTTACTATAATATATGTCCAATAACTAATAATTCATATAATATTTGATGTAATAGAACGATTTAGCTCTTACACATTAATAAGGCATCTTTAAAGGAACTACTCGATTTGAACTACCCGAATTAAACAGTTTTATTCTCAAAAATGTTATCGGGATTGGCCCTTTAACATTGTTTTTGTCAATTGATATTTGTCTAGATCATTTAGTGATAGAGCCTAATGATACAATTCTGTGGAATGTAGTAGGATTACACTAATACATGTATACATTATGTATTTACGCCACGACTGTCTGTATTATGTCAGAGTGACACGCGTCCAATAACGGATGCTCTAGACGCACTGCTGTAATAGAGAAAGAGTGTGTGAGAGAGAGAGAGTTCAGAGAGAGAGAGAGAGAGAGGAAGAGAGAGAGAGAGAGAGAGAGAGAGACAGGAATTGGGTTTAATAATAATAATAATAATCTCGTCATTTTACAAGGGTATCAAATTAAGCCTTAACGTCAACTCGACACAAACTAGGTCATTTTGGGAATAACGTAGGGTTTTCAATTTTTATTTCAATAATTCGCTTGTGCGTATACAGGGGTCTTTAGCAGTGGGAGGAAACCGGAGTTCCCGGAGGAAACCCACGAGGTTGAGAAGGCACCCCTATCTCCATGCCACATACGCTCACACCAAGGCTCAAAACCACAGCCGCAAGCCAGAGGTGACCGGCCAGCTAGAGGTCGAAGCGCGGCACTCTAGACCACTAGGCCATCCCCCCTGCTGTAATAGACATAATCTTATGTTAGATACTATCGGACAGTTCAATTTGAAAATTGAAGCAACGGTCACTTTTATATGTTTGCTTAATCATTAAAGGAGCCAAGTTTCTAACTCAATATTTTCTATTATATTCGAAATTAAAAACAAGAATGTTGTTATCTTTCCGCGAAACTATAGGATCCTAATATACAAAATTTAAGGCATAATTAACATTTTATACTCAGTACACGATTCGTGCACCCTATATAGTTTCGGGTGCCATTTTTAAATGAAAATACAAAAACGTATCCTACAACACAACGTGGAAGTAATTAGTAAAGGCTGGTCCACAATCGACAAAATAATAATTTAAAACGCTTATGTATAGAATGCATTGTTCACGTATTTCACCGAATATAACTGATTAGAAATTACAATATTTTTTCCCAAAAATTGAATATAAATCACTTAACATACATTCATATTGCATTAATATTTTTGTCCATTTCAAGGTTCCATAATATAGAACCATGCGCCCATACATTTTAACAAATGGTAATCATTAGAGTGCCGCATACATTAGTGGTTTGGTGTAATCCCCAGAGCCTTGACGCATTGCCTGGGCATAGACTGTGCGAAAATCATGTTTATATCATCAATTAAAAAGCAGATACACCAGTCACGACCCCCCTGCCCCCCCCCCCCCCCCCTCCCTGGATCCGCACTTGTGGGGTTACGGGCGCGTCAAATTTCCTGACCCAGACAATTTTTTACAGGACCGCGTTCACTTGCAGACAGAGAGTCCTCACACAAAGAAAAACAAGCCAACAGTGAGGCTAATGTCCCCCGCCGAAATCCCAAAATAAATAGATGACACATATTAATTAATCGCACATTTATTTTTTTCAAAAGTATTGAGCAATCAAACCATACACTTAGATTTATCACTCTCTACCAGCTAGAATCAGACATTGTTCATCATCGAACTCCATCAAGGCATTCACCTAATGTACGCCTACACCTAGTTTGAACATTCTACCTTAATTAGAAGGAGAATTTTTGTGTTTCAAAGTCTAGACCTATCATTTGTTTATCGCTCTGCTTACCCTCAACAGAAAATGTTAATTATTGAACTTAGTCAAGGTATCGATGAAATAAAACTATATATCAAGTTTCATCACTCTCACTTAATTACAACTAAAGTTATTGCGTCCCAAAGCATCAACCAATCAAATTGCTTATCTCTGCTTACCCTACGCAGAAAATGCCGATCTTTGAACTCCATCAAGGTACTGACCTAATAAACACCTACATCAAGTTTGAATATCCTAGCTCAATTTGAAGGAGAGTTATTATGTTCCAAAGTGTCGGCCAATCATATTGCTTATAGCTCTGCTTACCCTGAGCTGAAAATGCGCATTATTGAACTCAGTGAAGGTATTGGTGAAATGAAACTATATACCAAGTTTCATCACTCTAACTTAATTACAACTCAAGTTATCGCGTCCCAAAGCATCAACCAATCAAATTTGCTTATCTCTGCTTACCCTAAGCGATAAATGCTCATCTTCGAATTTCATCACGGTATTGACCTAATAAACACCTACACAAAGTTTGAATATCCTAGCTCAATTAGAAGGAGAGTTATTATGTTTCAAAGTCTCAGCCAATCAAATTGCTTATCGCTCTGCTTACCCTGAGCAGAAAATGCTCATTATCGAACTTAGTCAAGGTATTGATGAAATAAAACTATATACCAAGTTTCATCACTCTCACTTAATTACAACTTAAGTTATCGTGTCCCAAAGCATCAACCAATCAAATTGCTTATCTCTGCTTACCCTGAGCGGAAAATGCTCATCTTCGAACTCCATCAAGGTAATGACCTAATAAACACCTACACCAAGTTTGAATTATCTAGCTCAATTAGAAAGAGAGTTATCGTGTCCCAAAAAGTGTGACAGACGGACAGACGGACGGACGGACGAACCCATTTTAATAGTCCCCTGCTTTCTTCGAAAGGCGGGGGACAAAAAATATAGTTGCAGATTAAGAAGAATTTTGTGTCGACCACGAAACCGTTATAATGAATATTTTTTCAAGCCAACTGTATTCATTTATTTTCAATCCGACTATATTTTATGTTATATTTCCGTTTTCAATTCTTATGTAATCTGTATTGATACAATATTTCTTTTGAAGTCTATTATAATATAATTTGGCCTGATATAAAAATAACTATAGTGGGGATATCTGTAATAACTTTCTGTTATTGCCACCGCCTGACGATACCCATGGAGGGGTTGAATTAGTTATTTATAGATTGATGGCCATCTGATATGCACTAGTTAAAGCGATTTTTGATTTAACGATATGTAATGATATATAGGAATTAAAATGTAGGCTACACAAAATACTTTGTCGTGAGTATTATTTATGTAGATAGAGGGATGAGGTCTAATTAGATCAACTATGTCATTTCAATAATTCTCTTGTGTGTGTGTGTGTGTGTGTGTGTGTGTGTGTGTGTGTGTGTGGGTGTGTGTGTGTGTGTGTGTGGGGGGCTTTAGCAGAGTGATGACCCAGAGAGAAACCACGATTCTGTACAGACGACACTTCTGCTTGTCAGGTATAACCGGGGAATCACATACACAAGTTATCTCCCTTCAGGCGAGTGAGTGTGAAACTCCGATTTGAATATATATATAGGAATAGAAAAATAACACTTACAGTTTTTAATCCTGAAAACAATCCTGAGATATAATCATCACCGGTATAGTTGGATCTGAAAGACATACATATGTAGTCTTCACTTGAACATTGAAAAACATTCAACTGAGTAGTAGGCTATCTACTTTAATTTCTCACAATCTTAATGGCACCAACGTTGACATACTTAACAATATAAGCTTTGAATATCGCGACTTTCTTTCAAACACGATCCGCGAGGATACTCAACTCGGGGCTTTTTCCTATCATTTATAATTAAAACGAATTGCAACGAAAGGCATACATTAATTTCTTTTAAACAAATATCATATACACGAGTTATCTCTCTTCATGAAAATTACATACACGAGTTATCTCCCTTCAAGCGAGTGAGCGTAAAACTCTGATTTGGGCTCATGAACGTTGCGAGGCTTTAAAATTCCACTAAATTGTTATTTTGTATTTCCAAAGTCAACAATTTGGTGTTATTGGGCAGTTATTTTTTTCTTGTCAACATAAGGACACATACTAGTAATTATTTGCCCATTGACTTCAATAAAATAAAAACCAAGTATGCAAACCATAAGACAGAATTCGAAGTCCTAAAAACGTTACAGGCAAAATAGTGTATTCAAGCAAAATAGTGTAATCAGCAAATGGACTGCTCCCCGTGTACAAAATACACGACAATGTTAAATGGCTGTAACATCTCTGGCTGTAGCTTTTTGCTCAACATTCTGTTGGTTCCAATATTTTTATGCACAATGGGGACAACATTTGACAATCTCATCATCATAAACTTGTAGGGTTTTCATGGTTTAGATTTTTTGCTACAGGGATTTGAAGTTGACTGGGGTGAAAATCTCACTTCCGATACGGTACATTTCATTGCTCCGCAGAAAGACATTTTACACTCCGCTGTAATATCACTATAGTATTACCCAAAACTGCTATGAAATTGCAAATTTGATCCCTTTTCTCCTATTCTAGACCAAAAAGTCAACCCAAAAATGCAGGAAGAGGGGAGAAAAAAATTAAGGGAAAAATTGTCTATTAATAACTCGCACTACTAGTCTTAGTCCAAAAATCACATAATATTCGAGTTATCTCCCTTCAAGCGAGTGGGCGTGAAACTCAGATTTGGGGCCCCGCAGATTTGGACACAAGTGACAAACAAAGCAGCGATTTCTTAAACTTAAATTCAACTAAAAATTGTTATTTTGTGTTTCCAAAGTCAAAATTTTGTAGTTATTGGGCCGTTATTTGGCAGTTATTGGGTGTTATTGGGCAGTTATTTGGGTGTTATTGGGTAATTCGACGAGCAAAATGGCCATTCAGTACGTGCGACTCGGAGATTTTCTTGACAATCAAGACTTATCAATGGAAGATAACTCCAAACTGTTAATTCTGTGACCTTTGAAGGTGAAGGCTGTGTCGAGATTCAGTAAACTGTTATTATTTTCAATATTTTACGGCACTGGCTAATCCCTCTTCAACTTCAAAATGCCTGTCATAGAAAAAATGCTGAATGGTATTTTGCGCTATAATAAAGCAAGCAAGGCAAATTCATTAAAGAAATTAATAGAGATAAACAAAAATGTTCAGGTTCGTATTATTATGATATAAAAAAATAATATTGATATTATAATTATATTTTTATTATATTATTATTATCGTATTCCACATTCTTTTCATGGGAATGGTTGCAAGGGGTTATACGACACTCGATTTAAAAATAAATTCATTGTTCTAGAACATTTATTATCGTACATGTACTTATATAGCCTGACTTGTTTAGTGTCAATTTGTGATTTCCATTACATGAAATAAAGCTTACTACAAAGTACAAAGTACAGTTGATGTCAATTGATGGGGAAAAAAACCCTGCATTCGATAAACTTTGCCAAATAATAATTTTGTAGGGTAAATAAACTAGGCTAAGTCAATATTATGCCAACCCCCTAAAACTACTAATAATATGGGTTGCCTTGCTGAGCTTAGAAATTTTCGCACAACAACTGTAGTCACTCTATAATAATCTATTATAAAAGATTAAACAATCCTGACATGAAAGATTCAAACCTGTTACTGACTGAAGCATATAATGATGATATCAAAATAGCTAAGTCTAACATTAAAATTTCATGGACTGCCTCTATAACACATTAATTTAATAAATTATTTCAATATAAATTCGGGGATCACGGTGGCTAAGTGGATAAGGTGCTGGTTCGCTAGCCTGGAGGTCGTGTGTTCGATCCCTGCGTTGGCCGAGAAAGTTCATCTCGATTTTCCGACGTGATTTCCCCTTGTCAGTGATGCAAAAGGAGGGCCTGACAAGGACAGCTGCCTAGTTGTTCAGATGGGACGAAAAACCGAGGTCCCGTGTACACATTGGAGTGCACGTAAAAAATCCCATGGCAGTTGGAATTCGATATAAGAGTAGGTCGTAGCGTCGCTGCCCGGGCAAAATTTCCCTCATAGCACACTGTATGGCATATATACCCGTCTTCAATTAGCTCAGGTTAAGTGCATAACAGTAGGACGTTAAACCCCATTTCATTCATTCATTCATTCAATATAAATTCGTCAAACCTCACTAAACTTAATATCAAATCATGACTTCAATCCAAATTCAACTCCCTTTTCACTGAATCCTGCCGCACCAGTCCATTTAAAGCTACAAAGCTTAGGACTTACGGTTTGTTTCAAACGAAAATATATAAACCTGCTGAATATCTCGATTCTCTATCATGTACATAAGAATTTTAAAACAACCATGACCGCACTCCGACTTAGTTCACACTCACTTCGAATTGAAATGGGCAGATACAAAAATGTCCCCCCAGATCTAAGAATACCTACATGTATGCCAATAATGCTCTATGCACAAAACTGAAGATGAAGCACATTTTTTACTAGAACGTCCATTGTATGAAAATTTATGTGCCATTCACATATACCTAGCATTTACAGATACATTGTAATTATCTACTCTATTCTCAAGAAAATCTTTTTAATCCACCCAAAACAATTGCAAAATCAGTCAGTGCGTTTGTATTTCATGCAATGAATCCTAGAACATAAATTGTGTAGAGCTACATGTATCACTACCTTTTTGTATCAAAATTATTTTGTAGATTTCCATTTAATATATTTCATTCCATGCTTCTAGCATTCCTATACCATATTTAAAATTTAAGTCTTTCTGTATTTATACATGTAATATTTATTACCCATTAATCAACCTAGATTAAAATTATCATTTGTCATGTTTGTAATATTATTTGTCATATGATATTATTTTATTGCTATATCTTTATGTTCAAATTGTATGTTGTCCTCAATGAAAGTTTTGATGCAATAAAATCTTATCTTATCTGTACAATAATAAAGAATAATTAGTATACATCAAAATATATACTAACATTTAGATAGTCTATCTGATAGACTATGTTGAGTCATTTGAAGATACAATGTACATGTAGGCCTACATGTATTATATCATTTATAAGCTAGGACAGTAATATCATTATATCCATACCGCATATTGCATTCTCATGAAACAATATAAGAATCAAATTACCAGGAACTTTTATCTGTTTTGGGATAAATTCCAACCAATAAAGGTTATGGTTTATTCCCATAACGCCGACTCACCGAGTTTTAGGGGGACGATTTTGGTCGGTGTTAAGGGGTCGACTGGCCAAGAACAATAGACCCAAGCTGGGGGATAAAACTAATTAAGCCGATAATTTTGGGAGCATTTATTTTTTAAAAAATGTATAACAACCTTTAAGACATATGATTATACATGTAAATAATTTTAACTTTTGGCACGCATAAAATGTCCAACATAGTCAAAAAATTCTAACAAATTCAATCCTCCTTCTTCATAACTATATTTTGCATCTTGGATCTTTCTGTTGATATCTGTGTATTTTTTTCCTTTTATGTTGGTTGTCGCTGGCCACTCGAATACTGCAACAACTGAATCTCGATCGTCTTTTGCTCTTTTTTCAAAAATGCCATCACTTCAAAAATATTCGGATGAGCTTTTCCAATTAATTTTTCCAAGACGCCCGTACCACCCCTCTACAGAATTGTTGGTTCTTCGCGTGGATTGGTTGTGGTTCCATTGTACTTGAGTGAATTGACCGTCTAACCATTGGGTAACCATATAGTCGGCCAGTTGTTGAAATTTCTCATTATCTGGTACCTTGGCCATTATTTGGATCCATGCGTCATCAATCTGCAAATAAAAGAAAGATACATATAAATTATCTATATTTATTACCCAGCAACACATAGGTAACTGCCACCTCTTGGTGTAGGAAGAAACTTAGATTGTAACTGTGCATTAGTCATCGTAGAAAGAAATGTATATGAAATGTCCTGGGAATATTTACGTATTTATACCTATTTTGAGAAATAATCACAATGAACTGAATTTCGATCATTTGTCAGCTTCTTGTTGAACTGTCGTAGCCTATATCATTTCATTAATTAATGAGTGGGTTGAGTTTAAGTGAACTATATTAATAATCTGAACAAAGTAAAGTAAACTATAGATTAAGAAAACTATAGTAAGTGAGTTGAATTTAAGTTAACTATATTAATAATGACTGGTCCCTACCTCATTAACGCCTTTAATCCGTTCTTAACCCATCAAAGAGTGCCGCGGTCGACTTTCCAAACTCTGGTGAGTCGGCGTTATGGGAAGACACCAAGGTTATAGGTGGGGTCTGTCCACTAGTTCTTACGGTACATTCTTTGTAGGCATACTTTATAGCTATACCAGGATTTTATTTCCTGGCAACCTATCTTTAGTAAAGCTTTTTGTAAAAGCTTTCATTACCTTCAAAAACATGGACTGCTCAGACGACTTGGCAGTGGTGGGCATATTTCTATTGCCTAGCAACAGCTATATGTTTAATTAATTGAAGTATCTTTTAATTATTTTTATTATCTTTTTTCTAGCCGAAAGCTGTTATATTTTCCTGTATGGATGCCAGAGTTCGTCCAAATAGGTTTCTAGATGATGATCTTGGTGATCATTTTATTGTTCGTAATGTGGGAAATATGGTACCCGATGCCAGTTCTCTGAATCAAAATACAGTGTCTACAGAAGCAGGAGCGCTTGAGTTTGGTTGTATTCAAAAAAATGTTAAAGATATTGTTGTATGTGGTCATTCTGATTGTAAGGTATGTGTTTAGTTGTATTAAAATATTAAATAAAGAGGAGACTTTGTAACTAGGGTAAAATTAAATCCATTCATGGTGTTTGATGAGTTAAAATTGCATGTTTACATACAGGTAGTTTTGTCCTTGTGAGAAGCCCATAATAAGAACTGTAAGGTGGAGAGAAATGGGTTTTGACATTCACTGAACACAAACTAGGTTATTTTGGGACTAACATGCTTCAATTTTATTTCAATAATTTTCTTGCATGTATGAGTCTTTAGCAGTGGGAGGAAACCAGAGGGCCAGGGGAACAGGCAACCAGACTCCTTGTCAGGTAAAAGAGGGAAATTAAAGCCATGCAATTTGACTCAAGGACAGACCTTTTGATCTAAGGGGCACCATTCGAGGCAGCTAGGGAAATGTACCAGAAAAATATTGGTTGTAGTTCATATAATATAAACCTGCCTGTGAATGTAAATAGATATGCCATCTATGTAGTGCCACTGCCCTGGCAAAGTCTGATTTCACATTTTTGGGGATTGGATGGTCGAATGGTTAGCATGTGCATGCTGTATCATATGGTCTGTCATTGAGTCAACTGACGTGGTTTCGATTCCCCGCTTGTACCTGATAAGGAGTAGGGTCACCTGCCCAACCTCATGGGTTTTCTCCGATATCCTCTCACTTCTAAAGTAAATTATTGAAATAAAATTCCACCATGTGTTAGGTCAGAAATAACCTAGTTTTAATATTTTAAAATTTTTTATAAGCAATATTTTATTCATATTTGTATCTGAATAGGGATTGGGGAACAGGCATTGCCTATATTAAACCCCTCTCTCTCGCTTTCACATTAGGCCCAGTTTATTGTACTTAAAGTTAAAAATAGAATTAAACTAACTGATGTAATATCATCTGTTTATTTATTCATAATGCCCCCAAAAATGTTATAACGCTTTAATTTATAAATCAATCCAATGACTGAGCCACATAGGCCTACATATGTTAATATTTTATGTAGTTTCAATATTATTATTTCAGACTGTCAATATGTTATATGATACATGTGTACAACAGAAAGAGGATGAACCTTCGAAATCCTATCTAGAAATGTGGTTAAAACTGCATGGACGAGATACTCTTAATATATTTAAACAATTGAAACCATCAAATAACTATTCTGGGCCATTATTATTTGAAATAGAGAACTATAAAAGTTTTGAAGCCTATATTGATCCAGAAAACAAATTCAGCATTACGGATAAATTTTCTCAGGTATGGTGTAGCTTTCGCTTACATTTTGTCAAGATATATGTCGTGTGTTATTAAGCAAATCTAGGGGATCATGTGGCTAAGTGTTTAAGGCGCTCGCTCACTAGCCGAGAAAGTCCATCTCGATTTTCTGGCGTGGCTTCCCCTTGTCAGTGATGCAGAACGGAGGGTCTGACAAGGACAGCTGCCTAGTCAATCAGTTAGGACAAAAAACAGGGTCCTGTGGCATTTGGAATAAGGGTAGGCCGTAGCGTCGTTGCCTGGACAAAAATTTCCCTCATAGCACACTGTATGGCGTATGGCCGTCTTCAATTAGCCCAGGTTTCATTTCATTTCTAAGCAAATCTGTTCAACCAAACTGAAGGGGATCATGTGGCTAAGTGGGTAAGGTGCTGGCTCGCTAGCCTGGGGGTCAGGTGTTAGATCCCTGCATTGGCCACGAAAGTTCATCTTGACGGAGCGTCTGACAAGGACAGCTGCCTAGTCGTTTGGATGGGACGGAAAACCGAGGTCCTGTGTACACATTGGAATTCAGTTGCTGCCCGTCTCCAAATAGCCCAGGTTAGGTGCAAAAGCGTAGGACATTAAATACCCATTTCATTTATTCATTCAACCCAACTAAAGCAAGTAACCAATATTTATTTAGTTATGTAGCCTTCAAAATTTTTTGTTGGATTGGGATTTGAATGTTTTGTTGACACATGATTTTTAATTGTGGTATGAAAAGGCTATGGTCAGTCTTTGAATGGCATTTAGCGATTGAACATAATATAACACAACACAGTTCTATGATAAAAATCACTATATTATATACACAATTTGTAATTTGTATGCTTGATAACAACCAGTGAATTCAAACAGTTTCAGGTGCATATACTTCTGAAAAATCAGTGGGTATGTTATGCAGTCCGCATTTTGATGTGATATTTTGGAATGATATGATTCTTATTTTTAACAGCTGGTGCATGTATATTTTGTTGTTTTGAAATAAGCAAATCCTAGATTCAACTTTTGAATCTGCAGTGATAAGCTGTTACTAAATTTTATATTAATTGTCTAATTTCAGGTTAACTGTTTACAACAGTTACATCATATATCAACGTATCCTTTTCTAAAATTAAAACTAATGACGGGTCAACTCTTTCTGCATGCTTTCTGGTTTGATGTTCATTCAGCTGATGTTTATATGTTTAGTCGAGCAAGGAAACAATTTATAATAGTTAATCAGGATAATTTTGAACATTTATTAGTTGATTCTCATGAGCAAATGCCCGAATAGGTTATACATTCTTTTACTGATTATATGCTTATTCTATGCTAGTTTTAGCCATTCTATACTAGTTTTAATTCTATCCATTTGTAAACCATTCTTATACCTACTGCTTCTGGTTCACTAGTTTCTGACATCATCTTTTGGGGATATTTTATCCAGACTGACTACACGTTTTGTAAACTTAATATTACTGGTACTCATGATTTCCCAGACTTCCAATATCTCTATGGTCAGTTTCTAGAAATTAATAACTAATCCTAAAGACTTGTTTAAAACTGCCTGGAAAAATGAAAGTAGAAAAGTTGTTTAAAGCCCCAATACCACTCTTGTTGTAACTGAATAATATGTCCCAATCTTTGTTCTGGTCAACAAATTGTACTATTTTACAATATTCCAATTAATTGATGATACAAATTTCATCTAAACACACCCAATTTAAAAATATGGAAAAATTCAACAACATGGTTTGAAAAGCTTTACGTAAACACTTTCAAATGCAACTTCGTTTTAAACATATTTTCGAACCCTCTTGACAAGTAAAATAGGATGTAATGGATAATTTAAACAACAGGTAGGACACATAAACACCTAGTAGTTAGAATAAGGCTAAATAAAAATTCTCGGTCTGTCAAGCCAGCAAGAGTGGTATTGTCCCTTTAACTATGGCTAATTATATATGCAAACTAAATTTCTGTTTCACTGCAAGTCAAACTGGATGTGTGTAAAGGTTTTTATCATAGCATGATGCCAGAAGTTCAGAATGTAACATGAAGCAGAAGGGTATGAGAATGGAGTGCATGATGATGAACTTTGTAACAGATAATTATTATATGTAAATAGCCTTTAGGTATGGATGAAGTATTGTCAAAGCACTATTACCAGTATATTAATTATATTTATTGAAACATGCATTTAATTAATGTTCAGATAATGCTGAATAATCATGTGATATTAAAAGGGTATATAATGGGTAATGACAGATATATAATTATTATATTGTAATTTACAGAGCATTTTATGTTTATTGAAAATCACAAAATTTAAAGGATTAGGCTTCATTGATTTAGTTAAAAAAACAATAAAAATGTTGATTTAATTGTGTTTTGATTTCTTTTGTGAAGAGGGTAACCTACCGTAAATCAAAGTGGTTTAGCTCCTTTAATTATACATATATTTTAAATCCATGTCATATACTGATATAGGAATATAGGTCCACATATTATATATTATGTGATATTTTGTTTTCTTGTTGATGTATGAAATCCTGATTGATTCTCATAGTATATAAAAAATTTTTTTTTTTTTTTTATCAGTCCAAATTTAATGTGGATGTATGTTGTTGTCAGTGGTCCATCCACAAGTTTTTGTAAACAGTCGTCAGGTCAGCTATATTTTAAAATTTGAAAGGATAATTTTTAATAGCATTAATCATTATTCCTTATGACTCATTAGGAAGAATGGTATTAAAATTAGGATTCTTAGATTGCCAACTTATCTTTCTGTTACCGTAACTTTTTTAATGTTAAAACTTGTTTATTTGAGTATTTTAATTCAAATAGATGAATTAAGTACAGTGCAGAGAAATTGATCTCTGGGGAAAAAATTTATGGTTATCTTTTTGTTAGACTATGTTACCATTTCAAAACTTAATAGGATGTTTTAAACTAGTAAATCAGGATTTGAAAGCAGCCATGGATAATTTTACTGATGGTGGGTGTATTAAGGGGCCTTGACAAGCCTCTGCCTATGTTTGTGTTTACTGCTGATATAAACATATTTACTTGCCATAAAACCAGCTGCTAGCTTTATTATATTATGTTATATATTATCGACTATAATATTCTTAAAATGATGTAAATTTGAATAGTTTTTGTTTAGTAGATGTTTAGTTTAGTTGTTTGAAAAATGGTTGGTTTATGATCTCAAATTTAAAATAGACAAGGGAGGTTGGGGTGGCCTAGTGGTCTAGAGTGCCGAGCTTCGACCTCTAGCTAGCCGGCCACCTCCGGCTTGCGACTGTTGTTTTGAGCCCTGGTGTGAGCGTATGTGGCATGGAGATAGGGGTGCCTTCTCACCCTCGTGGGTTTCCTCCCGGCACTCCAGTTTCCTCCCACTGCTAAAGACCCCTACACGCAAGCGAATTATTGAAATAAAATTAAACCATATGTTAGTCCCGAAATGACCTAGTTGTGTTGAATGGATGTTAAACCCCATTTCTCTCTCCCTCTTAAAACAGACAAACAATGGAATAATAAATTATTAATTACGTATAACATTTAATGATACATTAATTTTAATAAAATCTAAGTCTGAAGACTAAATTGTGTATTGCAAGAATTTTAAACCATACAATGTCCATTTTCACAATATCAAGAAGTTGTCCTGTCTCTCATGTCCTTGATCAAAATATGTGTCTCACTATCTATGGAGGACAACTATAGTTTAGACATCTGTTCGCTGTTATTTAAATTATTTAGTAAAATTTTGGATCAGAGATTCAATGCTAAATAGGAACTTCAGTTTGCTTTGGAACTCACATGATTTCGGAAATCACCCGATTCATTTTACACCATCAATGAGAACTAGACTGCAGTTGTCTCAAATCAGATGAGTCAACAATTTACATGTATATTAATAAAATAATTAGTATGGCTGGGTATATTACATTTTATTGCATAATCTATAGCAAGAAAAAGCAGTACTTGCCCTGGGAGAAACATTTATTTTTTTTTAAAAACAATTTTGATTCTTGGCTACACCCTCAGAACTTTTTAAATTAAAAAAATGTTAAAGAGGTTAAAATCGAGAGCAATATGGGCAAGAATATCAAAACTTTTATGAAAATTTGCAAATTGTTTAAACCATTCAGATATCTGGATTGGACACCACCAAAAGATCATATTTAACAAAAAGATATAGATATTATATATATAATGACTACAAATTTGATCTTTATGTAGACAGTATTAATAATATTAAACATTTTAAAGAAGCCGTCCCATATATAGTTTTATGAATAAAGCTTGTGTTAAATGCGTCTAACCTTATCACAATTAATAGGAATCTTTCAAATATTTGACAAATACAAATGGTCAGTAATGAAGCCTGGTTGTTGACCAGTGTTAACCACAGTTATTTCTCATGGATATGTACATGTTCATGGTTAACTGTAGCCTACGTACTCTGTTTGATATTCTAGTAATCTATATTCTCGAGTTCATGGCTGTTTTCAATGCAAGTTTGATCATGATTGTTATTAACAGTACAGTCCCCTAACCGTAAAACCTCAAAACGTACCAATAAAAACACAAAATGTGTCTAATAATATGTCTGAAATCTTGTTGAAGCATTGCAGTGAAATAAACCATAGTAATTGTTATTCTAGAAAAGTAGGTTATTTGATTATGTTCCAATTAATAAATGCCATTCAAAGAATGAATTACAATGGGGACAAAGTTGGTGGTAGGTGTATGCGACATTTCCGGGCAAACTATCTTTATGTGTATAGACCTATGTACAGGTAATTTGTGATTGGTAGATTTAAGTATACATTACATTAATTATTATACTTATACTCTTGTTAAAGCTTTTATCTAAATAAACTATATATTATAATGCACAAATTATGAAAATAGAATATACTGATATATATATACAGTAGAATATGTAATGCACAAATATAAATAAAATATATTGAAATAGATGTTTTGTTGTTTGAATTCTAAGAAAAAAGAATCTACAATCCATGTGACAAGGGTGGGGCCTTTAGACTCGATTGAATGTATCTCTCATCATTGGATTGGTCTAGAACCCAAGCTCCTGTGAGCAGTTGATAGTGCATGTTGGCAGTTGGAATTGGAATAAGAAACAGTATTTTAGTCTCAAAATGACCCGAAGTGTCAACACCGCATTAAACCCCAATTCTGTTCTTGAGGTTTGACTATATCTCCTATAAATATTTATAATATGAGAATTCATCAGTGTATAACAAATTCTCATATCTGCCATAGATTGTGAGTGTGCACAAGGTTTCAAAAAATGGCATGTGTTTGTAATACTTTTATTAATGGATTATTCATATTAATTTTGCTAAAATCAATCAATTTTAAGCACTTGATACTGTGATTGACTGATGATTGTGTTCATATTTTTGCCACCAATTCAAAGTTTCATACCTTCAATCCATGTAGCTTACATTTAGAGAAGTCTTATGCAAGGGCACTTATCACCACTGTCCACTGTTAGAAATCATTGATTATACTGGTATGTTGGCCCACAAAGTATGTGTTTCAAACAGGTGTGTCACTGTCTTTCATGTAACCCCTTGAAGTACCAGCTTATCCCGTAAATCAGATATTTGAGAAATTATCCAATGTTTGAGAAAATATACTTCACCCCGTTCTATTAAATCTTAGTAAATTCTATGTTAGTAAGATGGCCTATATTAAAAAAGACAAATTATTATACAGTATTTATATTTCTTTATTTACATTTAATATACATGATCACTATAATATTGCACCAGGTAGTTTATCTATTGTATTTTGAAGTCTGGATAATGTACTGTCTTTTCCTATAATTGCCATCATTTCTGCCACAGGAGGACCTTGCTGAAAAAATACGTAGAAGTTTAATTGAGTATTTAAATTAAGAGTATAGTGTCAATTTCTTTGCTTATTTAACGCAAATCAGATCACCTGTAAACTCAATTTCTATTGAATTTTAAAACTAAATTAGTTCAGTAGTTGCTCTGTTTGTTCGAATCCACCTAGGGTGATATCGTAGACAATCAGTAGTTGCTGAGCTAAGGGCATTTTTATACTAAGTGACTCTAAGAGGTTATTTCACAGAGTGGGGTGCCCAATAAAACAAACCTTCTGTTGAACTTGACAAGTATAGCCTATAATATATCATAAAGCTTATGAAATAGAATTGTTCGATTGAATTGCATTACAATCACAATGTAGTTCATAATCTACAATGGATAATTGCTTTTATATCCACCATGCTGTACTCACAGAAAGATGATAATTGCTATAAAACAAACCTTCTGTTGAACAAGTCCATTCACTATAATAATCAAACAAAGGAAATAGTGCAATTAAACTGTAACTGTAAATAATTGTAAGTTGAAAAATTATACCTTCAGCCCACTTAAAGCCATCCGCAAGATTTTCATATAGTCCATCATTTTCATTTTTTCCTCATTTATATGACATTTAAGAATGTCCGCTAAACAGTCTTTAGTAAAATGGTCAACATTTTTTAATTTATTAGCACAGTTAATTAACACATCTTTTACAGTAGGGTCTATGGCTTGCAGGGCATCTATATGACTGTCTGTTGGTGTTGACCACAAGAAGATAAATCTTGACCCCACCAAATCTTGTAATTTGACAATTCGATTCTGAAACACAAAATTTGTTGGATGTTTTAGTGAAGTTCCCACCATGGATAAAAACAGATATGGAAATAAAATTAAATGGAGTCTTAATAAAGATAGACATTATTGCAATGTGCTATTGGAGGAGTGGGTGCTGTGTAATTCTTCCTTTACTGAGGTGGCGATATTGCGTAATTCATTTACGATATCCAACTATCAGGAGATCTCTATGAGATACCAATGGTAAACATGAGAATAACAATGGGCAATCCAACTAAAAAATCCTGAGGTCTCGTCATTTCATTAAATTTGATCCTAATGTCAATTTTTTACCTCTGCAATGCTCCAATCCAATACTCTACCAATATAGTCTTCGTTTCTACAAAATAAACAGAAATAGCTGTTTTACTAACTGTGAAATCATTTATAAAAATTCTGTAAAGGGCAAAGGTATACAACCAAATGTACTTAAACGTAGGCAGGGGCTTGCTAATATTCCCACTGCAAGAAAATTAATAAAATAATAAATTCAATAATTTTTTTAAAAAATTGCCCAAGAACTGTAGAAACAGATGAAAAACTCAGGTGAGTTCAATATACATGTACATCTACATTCAATATTGCCATATAATATGCAAATTGGTTCAGAAATTATTCCAATCCATTAAAGGAGCTAAATTGCTAACATTAGGGACCTAGACATTTCACAAAAGTGGTTCAATAATTTTTTTAAAAAATTGCCCAAGAACTGTAGAAACAGATGAAAAACTCAGGTGAGTTCAATATACATGTACATCTACATTCAATATTGCCATATAATATGCAAATTGGTTCAGAAATTATTCCAATCCATTAAAGGAGCTAAATTGCTAACATTAGGGACCTAGACATTTCACAAAAGTGGTTCAATAATTTTTTTAAAAAATTGCCCAAGAACTGTAGAAACAGATGAAAAACTCAGGTGAGTTCAATATACATGTACATCTACATTCAATATTGCCATATAATATGCAAATTGGTTCAGAAATTATTCCAATCCATTAAAGGAGCTAAATTGCTAACATTAGGGACCTAGACATTTCACAAAAGTGGTTCGCAACACATATAATACTGTAATATGAATGCATATAAACTGATTTACATTTCATGGTTTCCGTTGTTACTCCAATTTCAAATCAGTTATGTTCGACGAAATAAGCCAGCAATTTTGCAATCAAGTGCACATTTCTAGCGTCGAGTTATTCCAGTCTAAATAACTCTGTTTGGTTTGATGCAATGTGTCTAGCCTTGTCCTTCGAGCCTCTCAATACAACTGGGGCTGAAGCCCATTATGGTACTCGATTCGTGTACCAATGTTAAAAAAATTATTTTATCTTAAACATCGGATATTTAGAAGCTCATCTTTACCCGGCAAGTTTACATCATCAATGTTGATTTAAATTGACAAATAATTTGTGTTTTAGATGTCAAAGATTTTGGAAGATTTTGAGTTACGGACTTAGATCCTTTAATTATAGGTCTTGCAGGATTTTTTTAACTGAGGCCCAGGGTAGTTTAATTACAGTAATAGTCTTTATGTTAAAATGAACCACAGATGTTTTACCTTCGTGATATTCGTGAATAATCTGATTTGTTGTGCATAAAGGAACTAAAATTGTACAGTTAGTGAATGGTTCATACCATATACCATACATATATACTTACATACTTCCAAATTCCTTTTGAACAATTTTTCCAATGAATTTGATTAGCTTGACTCTCTCATCTGGGCACTTTATTTTATTCTTTAATTGAATTTTATTGGCTTCTTCTAACCACAAAGGATCAAGACGACCATATTGTTTTTTTATACGAGCTATTTGGAACTAAAATTATAATAAAATCTAAGTGTAAAACAAAAGTAGATTTCTCAGGATTTGCATGTTCCCCAAGAATTGTTTAGGTATTTAGATTCATGAATTTCAAAGAAGTACCCCTTTATTAAATCAAGCTAACAATGAAGTTTTATGGAGAAATTGTTGTAGAGATCAAAAGAAAACTGAATATTATTTGAGCTATAAATACATATCGCGACAGTTTTGTTTCAAGAACTGAAAGAGTATGGTAAAAGAACAGCAACATTTTTGGAGGTATCAAAAGAGCTTTGATTTTTTGTGACAAGACATTAGAAAATTTGTTTTCTTTTCTTTCATGTTGGTAATGGATTTATACTTGATTTTTTTTATACTTTATATCATAGAAGCATTTTTTTTTGTATTAAATTTCTATATTTTATCTGAGTAATAAATTATAAAGTTTTACCATATCTGCTAATTGTGGCAAATTGAAACCATAGAGTTCATCTGTTCCGAATCCACCACCTACTTTTGTTACATAATTTATTACAGCTTCTGGAAAGTAACCTGAATCCTACAACAACAAAGCTACAAATCTGATTACAGTACACCATACACACCAAGCAATATTTATAACAGTATACCATGGTGAAATCTAAAGAGTCTGTTGTGTCCCTTATGGATAAAGCCATGAGAAAGTAGTATTCCAAAAAGAATGGTATTCTTGGCCTTATGAATTATACCAGTCAGGAGACCAGATGGACGGGGCAGGAAATTGACAATATACTCCCAATATAAAAATCATTATAAAAGGACCTACTTGAAATTGATATTTTTAATATAAGTTTGAATGTAATCTAACCTTATAATATTCTACATTTATATCACTTTGTCGTTTTGATAGCTTACTTCCATCCCTATAATATAGAAATAAATGTTTTTTAATTACAAGTTTACATTTGAAAACAGCTCATTTTTAACAATCATCGCACTTTTTGATCAACAAAAATATCAAAATGTAAAATATTCTTATACAATAGCATGATTTTTGGTTGGGTTTATTATACCAATGTTTCTTTACATAAACTATTTTATTAATCACTCACAGTAAACAATTTACTGGGGTCGAAAATTGAATAAGTGTGAGAGTCCCAAAAATCTGAGAATAATCTTATATTTAATAAAAGTCAGTGGTAAATTATTTTCTTCCTATTTATAGTATGTTTACATAATTATCTTATAAATGCTCCTACTTGTTTACAGTCAGTGGTAAATGATTTTCTACCTATTTATAGTATGTTCACACAATTATCTATTAACCGGTCTTACTTGTTTACAATCAGTGGTAAACGATTTTCTACCTATTTATTATGTTCACATAATTATCTAATAAGTGGTCTTACTTGTTTACAGTCAGTGGTAAATGATTGTCTATCTATTTATAGTATGTTCACATAATTATCTAATAACTGGTCTTATTTGTTTACAATCAGTGGTAAATGATTTTCTACCTATTTATAGTATGTTCACATAATTATCTAATAACCGGTCCTACTTGTTTACAATCAGAGGTAAATGATTGTCTATCTATTAATATAAACAACTGGTCTTACTTGTTTACAATAAGAGGTAAATGATTGTCTATTTATTAATATAATAACTGGTCTTACTTGTTTACAATCAGTGGTAAATGAGCAAATTGTGGTGGAGACCAATTAAATGCTTTATATATTATGATGTGTTTGGGTGTTGATGCCTGCCATTCCTGAAAAATGCACAAACATAATAGTATATCTTTATTCCAGTAATATATTTTTTTGGTGGGGTCTGTTGTTATGGAAGGCAATTACCCGTAAAGCACCTAGTGGCCCACCCACAGAAAACCCATGATGTTAGTCTTTGTTGTATACAACTTTGGGATTAAACATACATGTCATAAAGTTGACAGACTTTATAATATACAGAGCTCGTATTTGACCACTTGGCCACCATTCCCAAACAAATAAATGTAATAATTGAAAATATTCTTTAAAAACCTGTTTTCCTATATTTATTTCCCCCAAAAGTGCTTAAGATACCATTTATTTTCCCTTACCTTTATCATTTTTACCAGATTAATGAGTCAAATGGGAACAAGAAATAAGACAATAATATACACCATGTTTTCAATTGTTATATAATATACACCTTTTTTTCAATGGCTGTACAAAATACACCACAATTCCAATGGTTGTATAACATTTATCAAGCGTAACTTACATCTCCTCTAAAAACATGTGATATCTTCATATGATGATCATCTACAACATTAGCAAAATGGTACGTAGGATATTTATCAGATTTAAGTAGAACCTAGAAAAGAATTAATGCAAGGTGATATGTCAGTGTTTGAATTCATTTTTATAAATCATTGGCACATATCCATCAAGCATGCTTAAGAATCCGTTGTCAGCTACTTGAAGTTATAGATGCATATGAACCATTAGATTGGTTGGCTATGGACCATTGAACAACTTCAAAAACCAAGACTTAATCATAGATCCATTTAGGAAGCTATAAGTAGTTATACATGCCATGTACAAGGCAGGTTATGTTAAGGAGTCCACAGTAATTTTGTATTACTTTAGTATGACATCAAATGATGATATAGAGTGAATAAATTACCGGATCTCCCTCTATTTCAGCTACATTATGTACAATTGGTCCTTTAATCATATCTTCATATGGTTCTTCACTCCATTCCATCTATAATAATTTAAATTACAGGTATAAAGACTAAGCACAATATAAATGGTATGAAATAAAGGTAACGTACGCATGTATCTGTGGTCTGATCCCAATATTATCTCCCTTTAGTAGGGACAGAGAATTTAAAGTGAAACATACTAAATCTAAAATAAATTTTAATGTGCTTTATTCAAACAGTTTCAATATATTCTGTGACTTACTGAAACGTTTTTATTTTCGGATAAGGCCAATTTGGTCATTTATGATGTCAACAAAGGTAGCAGATGATTTAGTACCTATTGTCCCCTAGTCAAAGTTTGTATGGATTAGGGGGGTTGATGGCTGAATGGTTAGCATGTGCGTGCTGTATCATAAAGCCGGTCATTCAGTCAACTGGCATTGTTTCGAATTCCTGGTTGTCAAGGAGAAGGGTTGACTGTCCAACCTCGTGGGTTTTCTCTGGGTCCTCCGGTTTCCTCCAACTTCTAAAGACCCCTATACGCAAGCGAATTGTTGAAATAGGTTAAATCTTACATTATGTTGAGTGGATGTTAAACCCCATTTTTCTCTCTCTCTCTTGTATAGATTATTGTACAGATTGAACTGGTCTAGTATATCAATAACAGTCATTACATCTTTTAAATACAACTCAAATAAAAATACCTTTAATCTAACAACAAATTCATGATTACTAGCTAGTTTTTCTTCTACTTCTGTTGATGTTAAATATCTACATTTATTATCATATTTGGGAGTTTCTCTTCGTCTGGCAGCATCTTTACGTAACAGTTCCAGTCTTTTAGGTGTACAAAAACAATGATAAGCAGTTCCATTCTGCAAAAGATTGAAATCATGTGAAGCATATTAGTTTTCTCTCCTTATCTATCTTTAAACATTGTTCAAGTAACGTCTTTATTAAACTTCTAGACATCTTCTTGGCACATTATACAAAAAAACTTTCTGATTTTATTTATTTAACTATAGAGTTACATCGGAAGTGTTCAAATTCCATTAGCTCAGTTAGTGCAGAAAATAGGACATTAAACCACAAATTCATTCATCCAAACATGACCACGCAAATATTAAAAACACAAATGTTTTAAGACATATAATATTCTCTCCAACGTCTAGGTGCTGAATGATATTATTAATGATAATACCTGTATCAATTTTTTGATTTCTTCATGGTAAAGATCTAATCGTTTTGACTGAAATAAGCAATTATCAAAAATATATTAGTTTGTGCAAACTATTTTTTGTATTTTTTTTTATAATATATGAAACTATTTCTCATTGGGTAGCTCAATTAGCTTACGAATTAATATTTTGTGTTTTTGTATTTGAACCACGACTTTCCTTTTTGTAGCTTTGCCATCTGAAATTCAAGTCCAAACTCTAAAACTCTAACAGGGACTGGGGTCATGCCACCTGTAGTTACTAGTTTCAGTGAAGATGCCTCTACAAATTATGTATGGAGTTTGGTTTAAGTATATGTAAACACAACATAACATACCACTCCTATATGTTCGAGCAATTCTGAGAAGAATTCAAAGATGAAACTAGTTTAACTATGATACAAATCAATGAGTTCATGATATTGACTCCCCCAGGACATTACAGTGGGGAATGGTTCAATATTATGTATATACATATTTATTCAAAAGGTCAATTTACCTGTAAATATGGCCCATAGTTACCACCTTGAGATGGTCCTAAAATGATACAATTATCTTTTATTTGACAAAGAATATACTTTTATGCAAGAATCATTGTTAGAGTATCACTGGAGCTGTAATTAATACTGTATTCTAATCCATATTCTTGCATGAACAGTTTTTTCATTAGCACTACAGTTCCTTCCAAATTTTTTGAACTACAATTGTACCACTTTACCAATTTATTTTATAGTTGTTCAAATATTGAGTATCAGGTATATGTTAATTTTAGCAAACTAACAAAGGGCTCAAAAGCGTAGATACCGGTTGAAAAAGATATAATTTTCCTACCATTGTATCGTGTAATGGGTATTTTTTAAGGTTACAATCGCAGGATATAAATTTGTAGCTTCCGTTTGTTTACATCAAGAAAGGAACTGGATAGAATTGGAACACTTTTTATAGGAACGTCCTACTGTTTTGCTCTGTCTGGGCTAATGAAGATGGACATATGCCATATTTCTTGCCATTGTGCAAGGGAAATTTTGCCTTGACTTCAGCTCTACGGCCTTCTTTTACGTTGAAATCAACTGTCAACGAATCTTTTACATACATGCCAAGTACATGGGACCTTAGTTTTTTGACACATTCAAACAAAACTTATTTCCAAAGAGTTTATCTGAGAGCTTTCTTCTGAAAGGTCGGCATAGAATTGAATAAAACAAATTGAAGCTAAACTTAACAAGTCTATATTATTACCCATACCTTGTGTCCCTTCTAAGAGTTACCATTATATGCAATGACAATCACTAAAAGTTGGGAAAGTAAATTTACTGTATGTAACACAAAGTGGAATCTTAAATAAATAAAATGTGTTAACAACCTTCATGTGGACTGATGCCAGCCCAGTCTAAAGCTTCTTCTAATTTCTGTTCAGCCCCTCTTACATATCTTGTCTGAAATAAAAAGAAGGTCGCTAAAATATATTTTCTTAAATTGATTAACTTTATAGTTATTGATCTCCTTACATATATATTAGTCCTTTAACTTTAAAAAAAATGCAAAGGCAAGCCTAGCAGTAGTACTCATAAACTTCTTGTCAACACAATAACTTGTTCATTCTAAAGTGGAGATATAATCTTACCTACACAGGCACAACTCACCTCTTTCCAATCTAAACAGCCAAGGTTTTAGTATTTTCGGTTATGCTACATATACTGTCGTACTGGGCAGGGTATGTTTATATTAATTAGTTGCCATAGTTACATTGTAGAGACACATGATATGATGGAATTGTCACAGAATTAACTACATGTATAGACTAATGATGACATATATATTCTTAAAAAAACCCAATCAGCTATTTATCGGTCATGATCATATGCTTTGTCTACTAAAGGCAATGCATTGTCATTTATTCCTGTGTTTGCTTAATTGGCATTGACCCTTCGAAGGGTTGAGTATCCCTACATTGTAGTCTTGCTTTTTTCAACTACAGAATAATAACATTGAGAACAAGAACAGCATTAAATTATCCTTGAGAACGACGCGGACATAATACCTTATATGACAACAATGCGAGTATACGTACATAGAATAATGGGGAAGCACGTTTTTATTACATATTATTAATCCTTGGTATCCTCATGCCTTTGTACTACTACTAGCGAGAAATATGGCTATTTCATTAAATTATAATACCTGGTCCGTATCCTCAATTCGGAGAATGAAACGTCCTCCATTAGCTCTAGCAAACAAATAGTTGTAAAGGGCAGTTCTCAATCCTCCCAAATGAAGCATCCCCGTAGGGCTCGGCGCAAACCTAACCCTGACATTGCTGAGAGTACTTTCACAGTAATATCTACAATTTTTCAAGGTTTTGAAATGAATAAAAATTCGTCTGCACGTTTTCATGGGCGCCGCCATGACACTTGGTTATGGTTGTCGTAATATATAATTACATTTGAAATGTACCTTCGTTCTTCAACAACGCGAGCTTGTATGATAGAATAGTAAAATATCTAAGCATTTAAAATAATTCCGATTAATATTATTCTTCAATAAGTTTGGTTGCATGGAAATCTTTTAAAAATAACATTTGACGACAATCAGAAACCAAAACACGTGTTTATATTTCGTAAGATTCACAAGATGTCATTTACGTATTCGTAATTTTAACATACATCAAAAATGGTAATTAATTTGTTTTTTTTATCGTGTCTTGTTTTCCGTGGTAGTATACTAAACATGTTATCCATTGTTGCTCGCATTTCGTTCATAAAACGGTATCACCCAGGCCATGATTATGAATTAAGACCAAGAATTTAAGAAAGATTGTCAATGACTTCAATGAGTCAATGTCAAAAATGTCAACAATAAATTTAATGACATTTCTGGGGTCACTAATTGAATGTTCCAGAATTGAATTCTCTCAGTCTCTAAAAAGGTGCCAGTCCAATACACACGAAAAGCTGGGGAAATAGTTGGCACGTGTGTGCTGTATGATACGGTCTGTTGTTGGTCTGGATTGAGTCAACTGGGAGTCAACTGGTTTGAGTTTGGTTTCGATTCTGTGGTTTTAGGGATCGTCTGTCCAACCTCAAGCCAGACCCTCCGCAGTTTCCTCCCAGTACTAATTCCAATATGCGCAAGTGAATTAGTGAAATAAAATTGAACTATGTGTTACTTAGTCCGGAAATGACCTATTATCTTCGCCATGATAACTAATAAACGGATTTCCTCGATTATGAACAAAATAGTTAACTTTGGTTATTATAATCTTACCTGTGTGTTTGTAATGAACTCCCGATAAATAAAATCCATTGCACAACTAATTATCACAACTATGAATACAAGTTCTCTCTTGAAAAATTTGAAAATTTACTAGTAATTTCGACAAACACGTGATGTAATCAAAACAAAGCGCGAGTATTTAGAGATTTTGAGTTTAGGCGACGAAAATATCAATTGAAGGCAATGACGTTATTCCCGACCTCTGTTCTGAGGCCATTTTGGAATCCTTACCTACTATTTTTTACCTTTATTCTAATTTATTCGCCTAAGAAATCATTTCTTGCCACAGCCGACACACATTTTTAATGATTCAACACTATTTTCAAGTAGAATTCTGCGATTAAAAACATACACAAAATATGTTTGATCTGAAAGCCATTACGAGACCCGAACATGCGCAAACCGCATGTTTTATTCATCGCTAAATTCTACTTGAAAATTGTGTTATTAATTAAAAAATTGTGTCAAATATATTGATAAATGGTTTCTTTTGAAAGAATCACGTTGAAAAATAGAAGGTTGGTGTTCTAAAACAGCCTGAGAAGAGAGGTGGGTAAGAACGGTATTTTACCGTATTTTCATAATGCAGCCTATATATGGCACGACAGGAACTGTCAGTGAACATCGTCCGCTCAGAGACAGTTCTTAACGGAAATACTCCAGTAACATCTTTAAGCGTGTTGCGAAACCCTCAAAGTGCCCATTGGGTGGGTTTGAAATGCTAATAAGCCCGTAAGAAACGGAACATTAATTCCCGAATTGACAGAAATGTAATAAGGCCCGTAAAATGAATGTAGTTGTTTTTGCGCGGCATTCGTGTTCAAAAGAAAATTATCTCATCCGAGTCTCTAATCAAATAAATAAAATAAAATATTTCAAAAGGTAAAGCTATAAAATTTGCAGAGATTTTACTAGAATATAATAGACGGTAATGTGTGCGAACGCTCAAACTCAATGCTAATTGTCGTAGGTATCCAGACCACTCGGACTAAGACCAGGCGGACCAAAAAAAAAGACCAGTTGGACCAATTAAATTATATTATTAGGCTAGAAGATATGCTATTTATTTATTATTAAATCACAATTCAAAGAAGCAAATAATTCTTATACAGAATTCTTATATTTAGAGTCGTTTAGTTCAATTTTTTTGTGTACGGAAAATAAATCAACGATAATGGTGCCGAAAACAATATCAATCTAATTTTTCTTATTTACTCTTGCAATGAGACTCGGTATGTCCGGACTTTTGACAGTTTCTACATAATACTGTTCTTATCTGATAGCCTAATTTTTACTTTTTACACATTTGCGGTATCCCCAGTGGTTTCATTCCGTTCTACCCCACTAACCCCTGAGTTAATATATGGGGGTGGGGGACACGTTTTCAAGTTATCCGTCCTTGATGCGTTAATATTAACAGCACATAATCAATCTCCCAAACAGAGTTGTCTTCCCTTGCAGTCCACACTATGCTGGATAGCGAGACTTGCGTGGAGAATGGCACATAATAATACGAAGACCCCCTTTTAAATGCCCCTTTTTAAACGTGACTTATGTGGTACTCGGTATCCCCCAAAAAACACTTCATTATTTGTTCGAGTTACTTATAGTCATATTAAAACAAACACAATTATCAATTTATTAAAATGGCACTTTATTATTTGTTCGAGTAATATTAAAACAAACGCAATCCTAAATTTATTAAAACAACACTTTATTATTGGTCCGAGTCGTATTTCTGTTGGGTCCGAGTAGTCTTTTTGTTTAGGCCGAGTGGTCTATCAGTTGGTCCGACTGGCCTTGAACCGATTGGTGTTGGTCCGAGTTGTCCTGTCATCCCTCATACGAAATGGTATTTCCCACGTAAACATCTGCCATATTGGAAAATTTCTCTTGGAAGTTTGTGATATTTCAATTATTCAAGAGAGTACGTGTTTTCATGGTTGTGATAATTAGTTGTGCAATGGATTTTATTTAACGGGAGTTGATTTCAAACACACAGGTAAGATTATAATAACCAAAATTAACTAGTTTGCTCATAATCGAGGAAATCCGTTTATTAGTTATCATGGCGAAGACAATAGTTTGTATTGTAACCCCCCCCCCCCATCTCTCTCTCTCTCATTTAATAATAATAATGTATATTTATAAAGCGCATATATCCATCCAAAAATGCATGCTCAAAGCGCTAAAACAACCCTGCTTAATTAAAATAAATATATTACTGTACTGATATAGTGATGGCATGTTTTGTTTTTCTTGCAGTCTAGCGGATTAATTATTGCTGGTATTGGTATGGCGGCTGTGGGATTTGCAGGTACACATGTATAATATAAACATTTTATTACCCTTAAAGAAGAAATATTTCATTATATGTTGTTGCAAGATGTTGGCCATGATTCTTGCTATAACAGTTATGAAAAATTTATAGGCCTTCGCATATACATGTAGAAAATTTCATTCAAATCACTTTATTTTGAGGAATGCTATGACAAATCACTGTATTCTGAGGAAAGTTATGAGAGTTTGAAGTTTTGAAAGAAATAACTGATCTTTGCCAGACAGAAAGTCCTCCCACACTTCTCTGTGGGTGATGTCAAGCATAACTGGAAAATATTGGCTTAATATTGACTGTAAGATTTAATTAACGAGCTGACGGTTTTCTCTGTAATAGTTAAAAATAACAGATTATGAAAAAGCAATATATTGAACATTTCTGTCAAATAACTTCATTCTGAGGTGTAAGGACTGTTTGGAGAATAGTGAGCTATCAATTGTCATTACTACTGTTGTTAAGATAGTAAACAAAGTCTTGATTATCCATTTTTTACTTAAATCATTAACTGCCAATTGTATTTAAATCCGTTTAAAATCTTGATCATCAAGAATTTATTATAGTCTCGACAAGTTATTTTTTTTTAAACATGTAACATATAAGGCCTAAAGAAGGGACCTGCAATAGGCAGATTTAGTTCTTACATAATGCATCTTTTAGTAATATCTAAATAATATTTTTATTCTATGACTACGTGCAAATACAAGCAAATATCATTGTATACAGCAATTGAATACAGCCATTGAATAACCCTAGCTGTATTCAATGGTCATTGATAAGGGACTACTATTTTCAGAATGACGTCAAACTGTAATGACGTCGCAACTAGGCAACCACAATTTTTTTAAAAAAGAAAGAAAAAAGGGCGGAACTTATGATGAATTTTAACGTTAGTGGTAATGATTTTTTTCATGATAATCTGGATAGTGCAGTGTATTTTGAGATTTGCATGTAATGTAGTCATGGAATACTTGCGCAGGGATACACTCTCTTGAACCATTGAATTACCCAAGCGGTATTCAATGGTCATTGAGTTCTATCTATATATGACATTTGAAGACACAAAAATACTTGGAAATATGCAAATTTAGCTCTTGCATAATTACGTTTTTTATTATAAGAGAATTTGGTCTGTTTTCACTCTCTTATGTTGGCTTACACCAAAGAGATTGAATAATTTATATCTATTTTAATTCATTTATTCAGCTGAATTTGACGTTCAAATTTTTCAATAATTTATGGTGCGTACCATGAGTATTTGAAGGATGGTTTTTGTATTGCTGTAATCATTTTCTGTTATTCAGGAAGATATATTGCACGATATGGTAAACAAGCCCAGCAAGCTATGAAGAAACAATTTGATGCCTTACCACAGTCTGGGGTGGGTACATGTACATGTATACTGTAGGCCGTAGGGCTGACATATTGGAATATATTCCTACTTGTTGCATTGCAGTATATTATAATATTTTTACCCTTTAGTGCAGTATATCAATATATTGCAATATTGCTACCCTGTCTTGCAGTATCATTATTTATAATATAATATTTATAATCAATATTAACAGTTTTAGTATACACCTTGTTTAGCTGGTCCATGTCTCGTCAATCATTATTAAAATATGCTTTATATTGATTTATCTATGGTTACAATTATCATGCTTCCTGCTTGACTCATTTACGTGAGTTATGCCCAAGCTTTCATCTCAAGATGTCATGAAAGAGTAGTGTGCTACTAGACACACAACAATGAGAAATTCAGTATTCTTGAGACAGAAACCGTAGTTTGAATATTGATGTTCACTAAACATGGGTGGATGGCCGAATGGTTAGCATGTGTGTGCTGTATTCATAAGGTCTGTCATTGAGCCAAATGGCGTTGTTTAGCTTCTCCGGTTGTATGTGACAAGGATTAGGTTAACCTGTCCAGCCTCGTGGGTTTTCTATGGGTCCTTCGGTTTTCTCCCACTTTTAAAGAACCCCATGCACAAGCAAATTATTGAAATAAAAAATAGACCACATGTTAGTCCCAAAATGACCTAGTTTGTGTTGAGTGGATGTTAAACCCCATTTCTCTTTCTCCAAACACATGAATGTCAACAAATGTCACAATTTTAATGTTATAGAACTAGAAACTGTTATTCTTAACAGTGATGTGGATGGCAAGTCTAACAACCCATATTTAGTAAGCATGTTGTGACGCAATTACAATAGTTTAATATGTGACACTCGTCTTCATTAGTCACGTTAGAGATGATCCTATTTCCAGGAATCGCAAGGTTTCTCTTTTGTGGCCAATCACAGACGCCTAATTATCATGGTGCTCTCCAATTGAAGAAAGTAAAATAACCTGAATGAAACCATAATTGTTTGTAGTATTAGATTCTTGGTTTGATTTAAAAGCATTCAAATTGATAATCACTATTTTCTTGCTACATGTATATTCCCATGTGGATTGCCATCTTTTGCATGATGACATATAGAACTATGACATGAATTATGACATAATCTGTCATAATTTGTGGACTTGGTGTACAAAGTAAAATACATGAAGCTGTCATTGTGATTGTTGATTTTGATATTTCCTTAAAAGGAAAAGTTCATGTAAACAAGATATTTGTGTATAATTTGGAAAATAAAAAAGTTTTTGTCCACTGGAAAACTTTATGGCGCTGTCCATTGTAGTGACATTTATTAAAAAAATAAGCCTTTCTGGTCTGTGAACTTTATTATATTTTGATTTTTCAAAACAAAAGTCTTTTTGATGAGTATTTATTATTATTAAACATAATAACTTGTTTGGGTAAATTTGACCTTTAACACTGTAGACTGTGTGCTACGCATATTTAAATTGTTTGTTTTCAACATACACCACTGGCACCTTATATTTTATTCTGTTTATTTATTTTGAAGGCCTTTAGTAAATATTATAAAGGAGGTTTTGAACCAAAGATGTCAAAACGTGAAGCTGGATTAGTACTGGGTGTCAGGTAAAATGTAATGATATCTACCACTTAACACTGCTTCTTGAGGCAACATTCACAATAAAAACAAAAATTTGTCTGTCTCGGAATTTTTATTTATAATCAATTCAGTTGTCTTTTCATAGCTAAAATCAATATAGAATACAATCTTTTATTTATATTAGAAACTATTGATTCATATTTTTCATTTCTTTCTCTCAGTCCTACAGCAAGCAAGGCAAAGTTAAAAGAAGCCCATAAAAGAATTATGTTATTAAATCATCCAGATAGAGGTATGACTGTTTTTAAACAAAATGTGTTTTGACAAAGTTGAATAAAACTATAGGGTTTAACATGTTACTTTTCTGCACCAACACTACACACAAAGATGGGTATGTGCTACTGGATGGCAGCACATTCAGTGTGCTACTGAATTGCAGCACTATGCTGCTAATGGTATACACAAGATCTTTGTTTTCTTTCCTATCCGAACAACAGGAGACTTTTCCATGTCAGGCCCTTCTTGAGACACTTCTTGGCCATCACCGGGAACGAAACAACGACCTTCTGGTTAGTGAACCATATGAACCTTTTCTCCCATTAACAGATTCATTTTTCGCGAACCTGTTCGACACAGTTCATCAAGATATTCTTGTGTAGTTTCCTCTTGTCAGTAGTGCAGCACGGAGGGCCTGACAAGGACAGCTGACTAGTCATTTGGATGGGAAGGAAAACTGAGGTCCTATAATATGTATACACATTGGAGTTTGCGTAAAAGATCCCTTGGCAGCTGAAATTTGATATAAGAGTAGGCGGTAGCGCTGCTGTCCAGGCAAAATTTCCATGGTACACTGTCTGTTTTTAAGCTTAGTTTAAGCAGACAGTAGGACGTTAAACCACATTTCATTTTGTTTGACACAGAATATTGATTTGGTACAAATGTATATAAAGTGTCATATTGTGTCAAATCATGTGAGACTATGCTGAGATTTTATCGATATGTGAGGAAAAAAGACAGGAACCACATCTGTAGTGGCAGATAATCCGGTTTCTCGTAGAAATATCTTTTTTGTCTTGATTTCCTTTCTTTATTGTTTCAGGAGGCTCACCATTTCTTGCCGCCAAGATAAACGAAGCAAAAGATTTATTAGACAACAATAAATCTGATTTGAAATAATAAATACAACTAATTATAATAAAATATTATTTGTAAATAGTAAATATTGAAGTGAGAAAGTTAGTATGTAGTATATTATTTTAGATGATGAAAGACAGTGAGCAATAAAGATATACATGTATTTGATTTTTATCAAAAATGATGTTGCATTTTATGGAAAAAAGGAAATATTTTCACAAAGTATGTATATTTCTGTTGACCGCAATTGATTGTGAATGCTGTAGAAGTTAATTTCTGATTGACTTAGAATTTATAAGCAGTGTTTAAGATCATAAGACAAAAAAATGTGTTTTTTTGTAATGATTTCCAATAACCACTGTCAGAGTTGTCACCCTTTATCACATGGTTATCATCAGATTGACTTTAATTGTATCCATAGTGTTTGAAATATATGTCAACACCCCAAGATATTGGAAGGAATTGATTTTGGCACATGTCATAATGTAACTTCCTGGATTATTGCCCTTGATCGTACGCTCTAGAGGTCACCATTTTTATTATACGCCCACATTTTCATGTGGACGTATTATGTCGTCGCCCCTGTCCGTCTACAGGTCACAATTCTTACCCGATTTTGAGGAAACTTGAAATATAGGTTTATCCCCCAAAGATCTCGGCTGCTTTTGATATTGGCATGTATCGGATCAAAACTGCATGGATTATGGCCCCTGATTGTACGAAAAGTCATGTTTTTAGCTTGTGGACCCTATAGAGGTCACAATTTTGAACCGATTTTGATGAAACTTTACATTCATGTTTATAACCCTACGATCTTGGTTCCTTTTGATATTTGCGCCTATCGGAACGTAATTTCCTGAATTATTGCCCCTGATTGTCCGAAAAATCACCTATTTTAGCTTGTGGTACCTATGGAGGTCACAATTATTATCAGATTTAAAAAAACGTTCGAATATATCACCGTTACACCCTAAGGAAGGTCGAGTTCAAATTTACCATACAAGATGGCCGTCAATCGTACGCGAATACTGTTAAAAAATGGTATATCAAGGTTGTGGACCATGTAGAGGTCACAATTTTAATTCAATTTTGATGAAACTTGAAATGCATGGTTATAACCCATAGATCTTGGCGACCTATTCGGCCAGCGACTTGTATTTTGTTCTAAATTCTAAATTCGGATCATCGTACAAAATTCCAAGAATCCAGCTATATATATTCTTAAAGGTAATTATATAAGCTTTCCAAATATTATTTGTAAAAGTTTGATAGACGTTACGTTGGATTTTATTGGTTGATAAAAATAGATGAGTTTGGGCGACTGCTGAATTTATTCTGAATAGGTTGCCAACGAACAGGTTGCAAGCTGGATCGGTTGAATAGGTCGCTAGCCGAATAGGTCGCCAATTTGTGTTCGGTTAATATCTGTCACGTGCTAGCTATCACATGATGTAAACAATTAGCACGTGGCTTAAATTGTGCCACTGTGTCCAGTTTAGAAACTTAATTTACACTAACGTGTTGTTTATTATACCTTCAAAACACCGTAAGTTCTTGTTCTTAATATCCTAATAAAGATTACCTTTCATCGGATTTTCTGCCAAAAGACGAAACGATCACAAAACACAGCGCTAAACTTACTCCAAATTTGTATGTTTACTATAGTGACCAGTGAGCGTGTCGGACCAACTACGTCACTTCCGGTATTAATAAAAATTAATTTCTCGCTTACAAATTATTTTTTGCATATGTTATAGGAGGGATTATTTTTAAATATATATTTATTATTTATGGAAACCTTATTGAAAATCGTTGGTCTTCCCCTTTAATGAATTATGGCCTTTGATTGTAGGAAAAATCACTTTCGGTTTTGCTTGTTCTCTATCCATCTCTCGAAAATGTGGGCGTATCCTGCCTGGCAGCCGCTGGTTTGAATTTGAGTAACATTCAATTATATGTTCATTACTCAACTTTTCGTTAAAATAATGACAAACACTAGAATACGTAAACTAAGGATGGGGGGGGGGCGCCCTCTAGATAATTTGAATAGAAAGCAATGACTGTTTCTAATTATAAGGGAATTGTGACTTGTCTAGAGGGCTGAATTCTGTTATTAAGGAATTCTATAAAATAGTTGGATCAAACCTTACAGAGTAAATCAAATTAACTTAAAAATTAATGTAATTTTATACAATGATTGTTGTGTACCAACCGCCTACAATGTTTTTTGGGTTGGGGCAGATAAACATCTTATGGTATGTTATAAAGCCCAATTTCCACTACCAGTTATATATTCTGATTTATATTTAAAAGGTTAAAGTATATGATTATTGACAATTTTCCCCATTAAAAAAAAAAAGTTGAAATAAAAAAATTCACACATGCTTCATTAGTGAAGTAAACAACAAGCAAAGGGAAACAAAAGAAGTTCATCAGTGTATTTATTTAGACCTTATAATTATGATAATACTTATAAAATACATTTAACTAGAACCTAATTAATCTTTGTTTATCTATTTTCTTCCCTTTTAAGTATAACATTGATTTTAAATCAAGTTTATTTTCTGAGTAGGACTACACAAAGCAACTATACTCAGTTAACATCAATTATACTTAATTATTTACAACTTTATTATAATCGATAATTGTGAATATTAACATTTTAAAGAGTCATTTCTGTGTTGGGGAGGGCGACTTGACAGTGCCAATTCCTTCTGTTATTCTTTATCTAGTCTGTACCATACACAATATCATGGAGGCCGCTCGGCGTTTTTGTTTTTAGAAAAGATTTGAAAAGTTTAATGAGTCCGCTTTGCATTCCAAGCAGAGGTTTTTACCAAAGCGTACACTGAGATACCATGCATTGTTTTAGTACCATCCGAACATAGATATACCCTATAGTTGACAGCGGGCTAATGAGCGCATAAAGGCCATATTATGCCACGAAGCTACGGCATACTCTTTTTTTCGCATTCAGACTTTAGTTTTTCGTCCCACCTGAACGACTAGACACTGATCCTTACCAATCCCCCGTTCTGCGCCACGCTGGCAATGCCGAGTAACATTCTCTGTCGATGCAGGGAGCGAACAAGAGATCTGGTTAGCCAGCCATCTACTTATTCACAGAGCCACCACAACTCTCACTCTTTACAATTAGAGACGACTTGTTTCGAATCGCGGAGATTCTGCGCTTATTAAACTCTCGGTTAACCACACAATGCAAGATTTGCTCAAGATACAGCTATCATATACGCCCATGTGATATACTCTATGCATTCATCAAAAACACCCACTCCGCTTATTCTCCCCGTAGTATATGTATTTGAGTCATAATTGTGCAAAACGCTATTTTATCAAGGTATCAGGCCCCAATACAGTCGCGGACGGTTTTTGTTTTTCAATTTTGCTGTCAGAATCGTGTAGAACTGATTTTATTGCACATCAGTTAAACTAAAACGTAGCGTTAGTAGGTAATGTATTTAGTAGCCTAAGTTGTTTTTATGTAAAATGCCAGTTGTATGTGAAATGTTTTGTAAAAGTTACCCCAGATATACACCAAAATGACGATAGAGATCATGTATTATTACTCAAATACTTTCAAGGCAGGGGGAAGAGAACACCTCCGACCGACCCCACCCTTAATTCCCCAAAATAAACTCTACCACAGTACCCAGATAGCAGGAAATTCGGTTAAATGTTTCATCTAAAAAAACATTGCTCTGATTACATTCTCGATTGAGAACAAAGTACGATCCTTTTTTCTGATATACATTGAACAAAGGCCTAATGATACGGTATACAACGCTGCAAGATCGTGATAATGACACATAGTGTGGACTCGCATATATCGCTATTCTGAGAAAATATAAAGAATGGTTTTATTATAGATTATTGATTACCGTATGAGAATATTTTAAATAGTAAGAATTGGCAAATGTATTGTTTTCACCGGTAACTGAAAGCGAGTGACGTGACGAACTATTGTCCCCCATAAGAATACAAAAAATATAGATCGTCGGCGTTTCCAAGGTACTGGAGGAGCGACAATAAATGGAAGTATCGATCGACAAGACGCTGGTGCCATGTTCGATATGAAACTTACCGCCGCCAATCATCGATTAATTACAGGTACGTTATAAGGTTGCGAAGAAGAGTGAAAGAATAAGTCAGGTTTATTTTACAACACGAAACAAGATGACCAAACATATTGTATTTATTTTGGTATATTACGTTATATGTAAGTATATTCTAGCATTTTTTAATTTGTAAAATCTCGTCTATTCGGAGAATTAGGATGGCAATACATATTAAATAGCCATTCGGTACACCCAGCTGATTGTTGTCTGAATTTCACCAATCATTTTTTTTATTATGGAATGTTTTGTATTGATATGCATTTAATTAGAAATGAATGACGTCCATACACAGATATCTCCCGTTCTTCTGAATATGTGGTACACAAAGATCCTATTGACAGTTTTATACTTATATTTTTAAACATATGTTAAAACTCGTGTTTGTTTTTTTGTTTGTGAAATTTGTCATCTCTGTGTGACACTTAACTTTCTTATGAGACGAATGCTCACCCTCCCCCACCTGTAAGACTATGGCTAGACGTTTTTCTCTTTTAGTTAATAGCATTATATTAAAGATACATGTACATGATGGGAGATGCGATAAAAAGCTGACAGTTCTCACTGTTACAGTGAGGGATGGGGGTGGATGACCGAATGGTTAGCACGTGCGGGCTTTATCATAAAGCCTAATTGCATTGAGTCAACCGGCGTGGTTTCGAATCCCCGGTTATACGTAACAAGGAGTAGGGTACGCTGTCAAACCTCGTGGGTTTTCTCTTGTTTCATCCTACTGCTAAAGATCCCTACGCGCAAGCGAATTATTGAAATAAAATTAAATCATATGTTAGTTCCGAAATGAACTAGTTTGTGTCGAGTAGACGTTTAACCCAATCTTTCTCTCTATCTCTTCCTTTCTCTCTCTCTCTCTCTCTCTCTCTCTCTCTCTCAAAACTAGAACATGTAAATAGAATTAGCTGAAATTTCAGTCAAAAGGATCCACCCTAAACCGATCAAGGGTTTAGCGATTGAATTTTGGGCCTAGCCTTGATTATTATTACTAAAGTCGGTAAGATAAAAAAAAACACAGTCTCGAGTATCCAGTTTTGTATTTAACCATCAGTTGACTCGTCCAAGCACGCCGAGCTGGATGGGGTTAAGAGAATGACTTTTCTGTAATTTACAATGCTTGTATCTATGCGGGGGTTTAGGATGGCCTAGTGGTCTAGATTGCCGCGCTTCGACCTCTAGCTGGCCGGCCACCTCTGGCTTGCGGCTGGGGTTTCGAGTCATGTTGTGAGCGTGTAGTATGGAGATAGGGGCGCCTTCTCAACCTCGTGGGTTTCCTCCGGGCACTCCGGTTTCCTCACACTGCTAAAGACCCCTACACGCAAGCGAATTTTTAAAAATAAAATTAAACCATATGTTAGTCCGACAATGACCTAGTTTTGTCGAGTGGACGTTGAACCCCATTTCTCTCTCTCTCTCTCTCTCTCTCTGTATATATGCATCCGGCTATGATATTATATAAAATGTAAATTCCAACTTTTGCATTGTGATTCCTGGCAAGACAAACGTTTTAACTACACAGAAGACAAACGTCTTTACATTTAGATAAGAAGAAGTGAATACACAACGTGAAGGGGAAGCAAAGACGACAAGTGAAAAGCACTTGAGATATTATGTAGTAAGAACAGAATTCAGGATGTGACGACCGGTATTAGTAGCAGGGGCCTGTTTCACGAAATTTGAACTAAGATAAAATATAATTTTAAACAATTTGATTGGATAATATTAAATTGATTTTAGTGGTTAGCCAATCAAAATTGAAGTATCTACTAAAATTTGGATTTTATTTTTAGTTAAAATTTCGAGAAACAGTCCCCTGGGCCCATTTCAATGTCTGACAAAAGACCCATGGTACAACATACCCCACTAGTACGCCCATGTGTATTTAATGACCTTTTATGACAGAACATACGTATTTTCTCACACAAAAAATAGGGGATTACGGTGGCTAAGTGGATAAGTCGCTGGTTCGCTAGCCTGGAGGTCGGATGTTCGATCCCTGCATTGGCCGAGAAAGTTCATCTCGATTTTCCGGCGTGATTACCCCTTGTCAGTGGTGCAGAAGGAGGGCCTGACAAGGACAGCTGCCTAGTCATTCGGATGGGACGATAACAGAGATCCCGTGTACACATCTGAGTGCACGTAAAAGATCCCTTGGCGGTTGGAATTCGATATAAGAGTAGGCCGTAGCGCCGCTGCCCGGGCAAAATTTCATTCATACACAAAAAATAACATTTATAAATTCCACCAGTTTTTGTGTCACGCCGATAATTACTAATACCTTTAAATGTTAAGCAAAGCAATTTGCGTCGAACTGAATCTAAATTGTTTGTTTTTCTTAAGGCTATTAATTACAATTTGTAGAACTAAACATTTGTCGTTATTATGAAAAAAAAATAACAATATGATTGGAAAGGTTCAATAATTTTGTTTAAGTGAGGCATATTAGGTCTGTATTATCCAGGGGCAAAGAAAGGTTCTTTAGCAGAGGGGGGAAACTAGAAAATAATGTGTCTTTAGCAGTGAGATGAAACCGGAGAGAGTGTTTGTTTAGCCGATAGATGAAACTTGGGAGGACGGATTTAGCAGTGGAAGGCAATTTTGAACTGGAGAGAAAGGGCCTTTGTTGGATGATTGCATTTCAAACTGTATATCTGGCGGCAAATAAATTTAAAAGGAACTGTCTTCCCTTTGTATTCCGTTATAACAAAAAGCATTTACTTAAAATCTTTAAAACGCTCAATATAAATATAACCAGTCTGAAAAGAAAATATAACACTCCATACGATGTATAATTAAAAAAAGCTTTACAAGAAGGCATATGGGCTAACATGGTTTTCTTAAAAATTAAAATCAATCATTACCAAGAGGGATTATGTAGGCTTTGTCGGTTTCATAATCCTATTATTCAATAAAATAAAAATAAAATCATTACAAACGTAATTTAAAGGGCTAATCCCGATATTTGTTTTGGTAGTAGAATTGCTTAATTTTGTGTTAAAATCCCTTAAAATATTCGAGTTAAGGGCCGAGCAACTACTTCAGTATTTATGATACGTTTTCAAACGACTTAAATTCGTCAGTCTTCATCTAGAATTAGAGACCGGTGCCCCAAGGTGTATTTCGCGGTATCTGGATTAAACCAAACATTTTTTTTTATAAAAAATAATGTGAAGTTGAAATTTGCCTTTCTCTATCAAGTATGGCACATTGGTTATTCACTGTATAACCCTCTCAAGTAACCGTAATCGGTTATAAGGTCAACCAACGAAACAATTGACCCGAAATCTTAAAGGGTTACGTGCCCGGATAAGCAGTTTTGGCGTTCACGTCCAAACGACTCAATATTTTGAGTTGAAATTTTGAGACAAGGTAAATACACCATTCCCCTATATTTTGGCGTTTTATTTTCATACATTCTCAGACTTTTATTTTTGAGCCTCTGTTTAATTTGGGATTGTCCCTTTAAGGATACCGTAAATTCACATTACTTTCTATTGATTTTCGTGTTCTGTGGATTATACAATCAACGACTGAGTCATATTTACAAACATCGAGAACAAGGTGGTATTAATTGTCAAAATTAATGTCCGTGGAATATTTCTTTCATATGAAAATTTTGACATTACACTTGACGTTTCATCGATCCATTTATAAGGCAATAACAAAGATTCTTGTAGACGCTCAATACTTTTATAATTGTATAGCCAGTATATAAATTATAGATTCGTTGATATAAAAGATTTTATATTTATAGTAATTGATTGACTTTTGCATATGACAATACTGAGGTGTGCAATATAATGTATTTAGCAAGTATTATTGTTATGTGGCAGGTATTATGGATTTGGGAAAAACTATTAAGATTGACGTTTTCATTAAAAATTAATTTATATGTTGATTTGCTCTTTAGGAAGACATATGTAAATTTGTTTTGACTGATAAAGCCAGTGTAAAAGATATACTAGTAGCCTATTTTGTTTTACACTGTCGACACATGCAGTACGCAAAAAATTGGTAAACAAGTCGCTATATATTGCATATTGCGAAACAGAAATGTTAATCGCATAGAGTTTGTCGAACGATAAGACTAATCGAAATAATGCATCAAATAAAACTCATTTCAATACTTCACGTTTGAATAAATCAAAGATGTAACTAACATTTGTTGGCTATGGCTATTGTAATCTGATTCAAACACAGATCCTTTTTCGTTTCGTTTTGTATTGTTCAAAATTTAGTTTAACTTGTGCTTGGTTAAACCACAGATCCTATTTCATTTCGTTTTTTTATTGTTCAAAATTTCGTTTTACTTCTCTTTAGTATACTAGGATCTGGAAGAGTTGTTATATTACCGGCGTTTTGGTTGAAGTGGGGGATTAACCATTGAAACGGTCTGTTGCGGCGACTTCTTGGAGTGCCATACACGGAATTGTGGGTAAACCACTAGAAACGTCAATGCTGATTGATTAATCAATGTATGACGTCGTAGGGTAAAAAGCCACTTATACGACCCCTGACACGACCTTTCAGTACAAATTTTTACATCTTCATGTAGTGTAGCTCACACTGTAGGTCATCGAAAGTAAAAAAAAACAAAACGAAATATAGATCTGGGCCCTGTTTCTTGAAATTTTAACTAAAGATAAAATCCAAAATTTAGTAGATACTTCAATTTTGATTGGCTAGGGCCTAAAATCAGTCTATTATTATCCAATCAAATTGCTAAAATTTTGATTTTGTCTTAGTTCAAATTTCGTGTGTTTTAATCGTTTTAGTTGCAACAAGGGCGGTTAAAAATATGACTTTTTCGTCCTTAGCTTGCCGGAGCTTACATTTACTTTATTTCAATCGGTGATCTTGGTTCTCCCCACCAAACTGCTGCTCTCTTGTCGATAAAAAGATGACAGCAGAATTCCTCTAAATTTTGATACAAGAAGACCACAGAATCTTTCATTACTAAAATCATTTATTTTATTTCCTTACACTAGTAAAGTATATGGCGGAATAATATAGCAAACTTATAGATCCGTGAAAATAGTTCATTAATTACGTCAGAAAAGTTTATCGATCATTCCAGTTCGTATAAATGTCAAACAGTTCGTATAAATGTCAAACATCAGATCGTTTTAACCATTGTAGAAAATTCTTAATTGTTAGATTTTTTTGAAAACGGATGTCTGACTATATATAAAACAATAAAATAAACAGGAATATAGATGTGTTTACTTAGGTGCATTGGAATTATGATCTCAAGAAAACCCGACAGGCATAACAACTGGTAAACAAAGCACTTAAACGCTAATGGCTTGAATGATATTAAATTGGTAATGTTCGCTAACATGTTGACGGGCTGTAAATATACCTGTCCATCTTGGTTAAAGCGAGAATTTCATATTTTCTAAAAAAAAAAGTCAAAACATAATTATTTCTATGTCTTTTGCTCAATAGGTTATCAACTCACTATTATTCGACCATGGGCATTATTTCACACCATAAAAAATCATTGACACAGGAAATAATAACATAATTACCCCCCTTGTTTTCACATTGCGTCCATGCATTAGCCATCACCAAACCTTGGAATTTGAAGTTGAAAATAATATTTTTGCCAATTTCTCACCTGGCAATAGTGAATCATAGGATTAATAGGATTATTCTTTAACAAGGTAGGACTGTTTATAGATACCATCGATGTAAGGCTTTATTTTAAAACATATTTAAAAAAAAATAAACTTTGATATTTGAAATTTGAACTTTAATGTCTTGCATTGGCGATGCATCTATTCTGTGATAAAAGCAAAGAAAAATACTACCACCCGTTTTAAAGGGCCATTCCTTCAAAAAAAAAAAATAATGGCAAAGCAGTATAGCAGAATGTGAATTTTACCATTGCAACGTATCAACATACCAGAAGAAAATCAGGCCAATCAGTTCCATGATAATAGCTCTTTGCTACGTGGCTGAAACTATTTTACTGCCTCGAAACGAAACTGACCTATGAACTTTCAGAATAAAACCTAATTCAAACAAAATAAAAAACAGAACAGAAGCAAAACAACACCAAAAACAAAACATGAAATACTCCTTCCGGTAAAAATATGTCATTTGGTAATTGTGTATTTTCTGAGATACCCACACATGATTATTAGAAAAACGACGTATAAAATATAATGTTATTGTATTGTATTTTCGACTATTTCAGATTGCACCGCCGATCAGCCTCACCTTGGGTGCTATAAAGAAGATAAGAATGACAGAGATTTAACGGAAGAAGTTTGGTCAAACAGAACTGACAGTTCCCAACTGAACATTACACACTGCATGGTTTCTTGTCAGACACGAGGATTCGCCTACGCTGGGTTAGGATTAGGTGCAACAGAATGTTGGTGTGGATCATCTTACGGTAAACACGGAGTATCGGAAGGTACGTCTTTATTAAACTTCTAGATGTCTAGATTTGTTCTTGGCACATTATAAAACAAACTTTCCGATTTTATTTACCGGGATTTCACTATATAGTTACATCGGAAGTGTTCAAATTACATTACCGTCGTTATAAGCCTAATCGGTGTAGAAAAGTAGGACGTTAAACCACATTTCATTTAAAATTAGATTGTATTAAAATTGTAAGTCAGGTCTGTCGAGTCTAACTGATGTTTAAAAGGGGATTATCGAAGATTAGAAAATATAAAGAGCTGGCAGATATCACTTAATAGTTAATATAATAGTTAAAAACTAGATAATGTAAAGGGGATATGATGAACGTTTCAGTCAAATTGCTAAACTCTGAAATGGAGATATTTTAGCGATTGAATTTTTACGCCTCGCCTCGGTCATCATTAGTTAAATCCGTACGATAAAAAACCCCATAATAGTCTCGGTTATCATTTTTTTTGATTTAATCATCGATGAGAATTGAGCAGCAAATCGGATTCAAATCCATTGAAAATCCGACCCATAAGATGACACCGGGAGTTGATTAAGGTCTTTTCATGTTAAGAAATTTCTAATTAATAGTTTATACAACATTTCAGGCCGATAGAAAAACTTTCAGTATATAAGCCAATATTTATTTTACGGAATTCGGCGAACAAACTACGGTTCTTTAAAAGAAATGGCGAATCTATACGGTTATTTGGAATTTGCACTTGTATAAAACCATTAATATAGACTTAACCATCGGTTGACCATTAGTCGGAGTGGTGAATTTCTAAGATATTTTATATTATATTCAGCTATTAACAATAGTGGTAGATAAATCTCTCTACAATTTAATTTTGCCTGTTGGCAAAACCAGGTCGTCACGTTACTAGTTTAATATTCATTTGGGACGGAAACCACGCGTAGTTGAATGACCGGAACTTGCTGGGCGATAATTGATTTAGATTGATCAACACACACGGTCCATTTTTATTAAAGGCTCAATTCCACTCTTGTTGTAACTGAATAATATGTCCTAATCTTTATTCTGGTCAACAAATTGTACTATTTTACAATAAATAATCCAATTAATTGGTGATACAAATTTCATCTTAACACACCTAATTTTTAAAAAATATGAAAAATTCAACTAAATGATTTAAAAAGGCTTACGTAATCCTTTTCAAATGTGACTTAGATTTAAATATATTTTCGAACACTTTCGAACAGTTTTTCTTTGTGGTAATGCGTTCTACATAGCGACGTTTCTTGTAATGACGTATTACGCAAATAAGCCGCCATTACACCATTTGAAATTACGCGTAGCAGTTGGGTTTCATCAAATCATATAATTATGCGGTAAGGCTTCACCTTTATGTCAATGGGAATTGATTTAGTATATGTTAAGTTATGCGCAGTACTGTTTTGGGTCAGTTTATGTGTAAATTAAGGGAGCTATAGGCCAGTAACCTTTTTGTAGTCATTTGACTAAAAAACTTGCGCAATGAAACTCTGCGATGGAGTAAGGCGGAAAATGTCAGTAGTGGAACCATTTCTAGACATTGCATGGACCCGGCGACATGACATTGCAAGGACCCGGTTGCACTAGTCGCTATATTTGATAAATTGGATTCTAAAATACCAACAAATCAACTTAATACATATTTAATAAATCCATTTCCTTTATTTAGATTGTGTGTATGTTTGTGTAGGATTTCCAGGCTATAGATGTGGTGGTTCACATGAATACAATATCTACTACACAGTGCAACAAGGTAACCACTACAGTCCTTCACGAACATTGATGATAAATCATTGGGATATAGCATTACACGATTATACAACTTAAAGATTCGGGAAAAACCTACGAGGTTCTGTAACCTGGCATGTTCCTGTAGCAAGGACTGTGAGTTTTACAGCATCAGGCCGTTGCTGGTTTACTTCAAAATTCCCGAACCCCACGTATACAATTAAGCTTGAAAGCGTGAGACTTGGTATTCGCGACGACCAAGGAATCCGATAGGCTCACAAGCTGGGCGTATACCCAATCAAACTTAGTGCCGAAATATTTAGGGTATTACGCGAAGGGCTTGATAAGATGTACGTATTGAAAGCGAGATCAAACCTTCTATTGAAGATGGTAACATGGAGGAGTTGATTCGAAACCACGACACTTGCACGGATAACCTACGCGTAATAACACCCGGATCGAATTTCTCGATAAATTTAAGGGGTCCCTTTTTGGTTCTTCATTCTGTCAAGTTGGCTCGCTATAATTCATCAGGATTTTCTTGCCTGATTCTCCTTGTCAGTGGTGTAGGGCAGGGCGGAATGTCTGGCAAATAATCGTTCGGATGCGATGAAGAACTGAGGTAGTGTGTAAATATTGGCGAGCACGTAAAAGAACACTTGATACTGTACGGCGTATGCTTGTTTTCATTATTTGGGTAGGTGAGGAAAAGTGGGACGTAAATCCGATTTCATTAAAATTCTTCTAACGAGCGGAACTCCAGAGTTCTATTGTATCATATAATGTGTTTTTCAGTGCCTACATGTCCAGCAAATTCTCAGCTTCTAGCTAGGGAACCCTACGATGTATGTTTAACCGTTCCAAGTGCTCAGGTGAAAACGTATGCGGAGGCTAGAGATGTCTGTATTTTACAGAATCAGGAAGTCGTAGCAATTACTTCAGACAAGACGCTATCCATAGTAGAGGAATTGCTGACCAATTCTTCAAACGGGTAATATTCTAGCTAAACGTTTATGTCGTCTAACACATAAACATACATTCTTATACTGGGATCGAACAGCTGACTCTTATACAGCTTGCCAGTTCAACTGGGAGCGAGTCCGAGCATCTGACTCTCATACAGCTTGCCAGTTCAATTGACAGCGAGTCTGAGCAGCTGACTCTCTTATACAGCTTTTCAGTTCGACTGGGCGAGAGTCCGAGCATCTGACTCTCCAGGACATCACATTTGTTTCGTTTGTTATTTGAACACTGACGTCATTATGACTCGCCCCAGTTGTCCAGTTCACCTCCTTGTTCGCTAATTTGATCATGTTCTTTTTATGGATATTGAATTTGAACACTCTTTAGAACTGTTTTATCTTAATTTATCTTGTTAAAAAAACGTCAAAACATCACCAGATGACATGAACTTTGACCCGTGTTCGGTTAGTGCATCTGAGGATTTAGTTAATAAACCAGTAAAGACAATTAAGATCAAAGGTTTTGCCCTACTGACTCCCGCCACAGCATAATTTAACACACGCACCCTGCAATATCTTTAATTTCGACCTAGTTCCACTTCGTTGTATTAAAATTCATCAAAAGGAGAGGTCTCAGCTATATCGGTCCGACTTTTTGTTTTCAACAGGGATGCTAGTGTATGGGTTGGTCTAACGAAACCCACATCAACCGGCACATTTAAATGGACATCCGAACACGAAGAAACATATTCAGCAGAATGTAAGTCAAGAATAAATTGCGATAATGTTTTACAGGTATGACCCCCCAAAAAAGGTGGTGTTGGCGACATTATGTTGAATTGCACAACAAAACCATGCACGCCAAGCAGAGTAATGCGCGAAATTTTGCTTTATTGTTACTATGACCAACGAACCATCTGTATCAATCCAAGTTATATATGTATTAGGCACTATTAAGCGAGGAATTATGTAGGGCCAGTTTGCTTATAATATAGTCAACGCAATATAGGATGGACTTCACTATGGACGTATTCGAAATATATAAAATTGTCAAATTCGTATGTTTTAATTAAAAGAAATATATAAAAGAGAGTCATGGATCTTAGATTTTCAAACTTTAGAATTTGGGAGAATTTGCTACCCCATTAGCAAGCGTTAGGACGGCTGCAATTTAATTTTTCTGAAATACATACCGCTGCGCAATTTGGAAGGTTGCAAAGGGGGGGGGGGGGGTTCTAATCCTTTTAGCAAGCGTAAGAGCGGCTGCAACTTAATTTTTTTTTAAATACATACGGTAGAGCGGCAAGGCTATTATATATGGAGGGGGATCCTCGCCAAAACTCTCAATTTGTGAAAATACATTTGTCGATTTGTGAAAGTACATTTGTTAATTTGTCAAAATACAAAGTACATTTGTCGATTTGTGAAAGTACATTTGTTAATTTGTCAAAATGCAAAATACATTTGTCGAACCTACAAAGTACAAATTTTGAAATAACGCAGCTTAACTTTATAGTTTCAAGAGATGTAATTTCAACATTTGCAGTTTCAACATTTTAAGTTTCAACAGTTGTATTAACGAGCCTTGCATTAGCAAGCCATGCATTAGCGAACTATGACCATATTTGGGTTGATGTATGGTATGGAAGCCTATTGCGGCCATTTCAGAATCTCGACTTCTAGCCGCGGGCATAAATTTGCCTGTGTCCCAGATTTGACAGTCTAAAACATTCACGTAGTTGTGTTTTGTATACGCCAACATGGGAATGTGGTCGTATATTGCCCTCGACCCCGTCCGTCCGCCCGTCTGTCAATCAGTCCATCCGTCGTCCGCAATTTCTTGTGAACACTCTACAGACTACATTTATCATTTGATTGTTTTTAAATTGAGATATGATGCTTATATTAGTTAAATGATGAAGCCTTTTTAATTTCAATAACTTCCGTGAATTTCTTCTTGAGTTATGGCCATTGTTTCACATTGTTGCATCGTGTGGACGCTCCGTATGAAATGTGGGGAGTTGGGATGACCTAGTGGTCTAGAGTACCGCGCTTCGACCTCTAGCTGACCGGTCACCCCTGGCTTGCGGTTGTGGTTTCGAGCCCTAGTGTGAGCGTATGTGACATGGAAATAGGGGAGCCTTCTCATCCTCGTGGGTTTCCTACGGACACTCCGGTTTCCTCCCACTGCTAAAGACCCCTACGCGCAAGCGAATTATTGAAATAAAATTTAACCATATGTTAGTCCCGAAATGACCTAGTTGTGTTGAGTGGAGGTTAAACCCCATTTTCTCTCTCTCGTATGAAATGTATATGCATCATTTAAATTAGTAAAACAAAGACTCCTATTGAATTTCAGCAACTTCCGTTATAGATATCAGCGTGATGGGCGAACATACATACATACATACATACATAGGCTACATACAATAACACACCTAAAGGTAAAGAGTCTTTAACAGTAGGAGGATACTGAAGGACCAAGAGAAAACCCACGGAATATACAGTCGATATATCCCTTGTCACGTACAAGCGGCGAATCGATACCACGTCAGTTGATTCAATGACAGTCCTTGTGATCAATTGCGAACGCGTTAACCATCCTTCTCCAACTGAGCTAACGAAAGTACGTCATGCAGTGTGCTACGACGGCCTATTTCGAATTCCAACGGTAAAGGGTTCTTGTACGTGGACGTCAATGTATGCGAAAATGAGAAAGAAACGGAGAGAGAGAGAGAGAGAGAGAGAGAGGTTCACCCCCTCGGTTGGACAGACAACCCTAATCATTGTCACGTTCAAGCGGCGAATCGAAACCAATGTTTACACGGGGCCCCGTTATTTTGTCCCATCCGCACGACTACACGTTATCCGTTGCCAGACCCTCCGTCCTCCATCTACACAACGGAAAAGGGAAGATATCTCAAGATAAATTCCGATGCAGTTCGATGAAGCTAGAGAGCAAACGTCCTACTCACTGAGCCACTGTAGCCTCCACTTCATTTCGATTCCGGACAAGGAACCTAGTTTTTGTTATCTATAACATTCGAACGGCTTTGCGTTATCCCTTGCCAGGCCTTCCGCCCTATACCACTGACAAGCAGTTGACATCGTTATTTTTAATCCCATTTGATCGACTATACGTTGCCCCAAACGAAAGTACTGACAAGACCACGCATCAAAATATCCGATGAACGTTGTTGAAGTTGGAGAGCAAAGAAAGATTTGATTGAAGACTTAAAATCGATTACAGAATACAATACTATCTTTGCCAGAAGAGATTAAAATTATTTTGGACTATTTAATTGTCGAGATTCTGAAATGGCCGCAATAGGCTTCCATACCATACAATAACCCAATGCGAGTGTCGTTAATACAATTGTTGAAACAACAAATGTTGAAACTGCAAATGTTGAAATTACATCTCTTGAAAATACAAAGAAAGAAATTACATATCTTAAAACTATAAAGTTAAGCTGTATTATTTCAAAATTTGTACTTTGTAGGTTCGACAAATGTATTTTGCATTTTGACAAATTAACAAATGTACTTTCACAAATAGACAAATGTACTTTCACAAATAGACAAATGTACTTTCACAAATCGACAAATGTACTTTGTATTTTGACAAATTAACAAATGTACTTTCACAAATCGACAATTGTATTTATACAAATTGAGAGTTTTGGCGAGGATCTCCCTCCATAATTATAGGTCAAACAAATTGAATTTATGAGAATCAGCACCCTCACCTACCCAATCTTATTAAAACACAGATTCAATTTCGTTTCGTTTTTTATATTTTCGTTTTTGTAGTGTAGGCCATCGAAAGTATAAAAAGCGAAACGAAATTTAGCTCCATTTTTTTATTAGATTGTCACCTACCCTACCAGCACGCATAGATTATTGCACACGAGGCATTGGGCATTCTATGTTTTAGTTAATTGCAAAAGTTCTTCTATTTTTTCAGCCACAAGTCAGTTCTGGTCGACTGGACACCCAAACAATAATCATTTGTGTGTAATATACAATAGTCAGACTGGCAAGTTGGAAAGTGGTAGTTGTTCAGACACAAAACTCATCATTTGTCAGACCACGTTAGGTAAGTTTTATAAATAAACTGTTGATTTGATATGAATGAATGAAATGGGGTTTAACGTCCGACGCTTCTGCACCTAACCTGGGCTAATTGAAGACGGGCATACGCCATACATTGTCTATGAGGGATCTTTTTCGTGCACGCCAATGTGTACACGGGGACTCAGTTTTTCGTCCTTGTCAGACCCTCCGTCTGCATCACTGACAAGGGAAAACCACGCCGGAAAATCGAGATTAACTTCCCGACCAATGCAGGGATCGAACATCCGACCCCCAGGTTACCGAGCCAGCATCTTACCCACTTAGCCTCGTGATCCCCTGTTGATTTGAAAGAATATGCACTGATAATATTATCACCGTGATGTTATGAATAAACAATAGATTTTATTTTTATAATATTAAAGCCCATTAAAACTCTTAAAATTGTTATCGATGTAATTTATTTTTTTCTTATCGTCTCCTTGACAACAGCCACTCAAAATAAAAATATTATATCATGACGAAACGGGTTTTGTTTCTAATGCTTTATAATAATTGCGTGATCCTATGATCAGTATCTAGATGATACTATAAGTATATTATGCAGTTAACTGTTTCTTATAACCCAAAGCGTACGTAACTAACGTGACGAAAATTAAATGGTAGCTGGCTTTTTGTTTCGAACGTATACAGTGAATGACCATCTTGCTCAGTTATCCGAGCCATAATTTGGCTATTTTTAAAAATTGCTTTAAAGTTTTAAATTTTTGTTTAGAACTGAAATAAATAAACTATTAGCCAATCCCCACGCTAAAAACATAAGCAGAAATGATTGTGTATGTGAAATAGATCCTACCGAAGCACAAAATGGTGCCAATAGGGCGGCCCCGCGTGTGTCAAATGTCCGTTTAAACTTGCTTATTCTGTTAGAAATCCCGTTTTCTTCCGGGGATTTATTATTTAATCCCAAGTTCTGTCCGTGTTATTCCACAGACAACCCTGATACGACGCAGGTTTTCTGTTCGCCGAAGTCATTTTACTTTCGTTTGTTTGTTTACAAGCTGAGTTCTGTGCGTTGACCTCGCGACCTGTGACGTTGAGACAACGTCATATGGATATCATGACTATTCACTGTGTCAGAGTCATTTCTCTGTAGGTAGGGTGAGTCTGTCGTTCAGATTTTAGATATGTTGGTTATAAAGTGTATGTAGCAATCATCCACAATACATGAAAGAATAACTACATAAGCTTGACGGTAAACGCACCTCAGCTGAAATATTACTGTGTGCGTTATATAGGAAATGGAATGCCCGATTCGTCAGCACCGATGGGCCATGAAACGGCCATACGCAATGCCCATACAGTGTTATAAAGGATAGTGGCGCTACGACCTACAGTGTTCCTCGGACAGTGGCGCTACGACCTACTCATTTTTCAAATTCCAACTGTCAGGGTTCTTATGAGCGTACGTATTTGTCTACACGGAGGCCCAGTACTTGTTTGACCCTTCCGAACCACTAGAGCGCCCGATCTAAATGACAACGGCAAACCACGAAGTAAATTCCCGGGAGACTTTCTTGGCGGACGCCGGACCCCTTCATTGGTGAGCCAACGCGACCAAATAGACTGCCTCGAAACGTGAATACTTATATATTCTCAAAATATATTAATTGTTCTTATTCTTATAACGCCATGTACACCATTTTGTACTTTCAGACAAAACATCGATTGTGATCCATATGTCTATTGGAGACAAGATTGCTGAGTTTTTTTCTGACAAAGGAAACCTTGCTCTGATCGTCATTGTTGTGCTGATAGCTTTAACTGTGACTGGATGCTGTATAGTCTACAGCTTCCACAAAAAGGCGAAAGAAAAAAGACAACAAGAAAAGATTTCTGGAAGGTCGAAAAAAAAGTTTAAGAAAACCGGAAATGATATAAGGGTTCACCCTGACAACGACAGACATTAATTCTATGTTAAAGTCCCAGTAGCCCTAGATAAAGCTTAGATTTTCCTTATTTAGCTGTAATGCACAAATTGTATTCCGATATGCATTGACATCACGCCCATATTTAAATAGTAAAAGTTGACCATGTCAATATTCATGTTAATATCCAATTTTGATAAAGACAATGACCTATTTATAAAAAATTCAATGTAATTGCCTTTGTTTACTGAAATTAATTGAAACTAAATGAAATCTACCGTCCTTCTAACGCTTTCTAAAGAGAAGGCAAATTCTTAAAAATTTCAAATTTCACAAATCTACGCCCCTTTTCGTTTAATCAGCCTATAACCCTTTATTTTGTATTTGTATCAATAATGGAATAAGATGCATTCCTTTCCGGGGCATTATTAATTACTACGTTAAAAAATGTAATTAAAAACAAGAATAGATGAGGAAAACCCGGAAATTTTATAAATTAGAATAAATTCAAAAAACGAAACAAACTTAATATCACAAGCAATTCATCAGATTTCGGTTCAGGGTTATTTCTCTGGTGAATAATGGACGTTATTGTCATTTATAAATACACCCTTGGGGCTACTGGGAATTTAATTAAGGTGTCTTTTAATCGGAACATCGAGTTAAAAAAAATCATGCCTTAAATCTATTATGCTTTAATTATAATCTTTCATTTTCTGTATATATTTAATAAATCGACCCAAAATAGAAATTACAAAAGTTTATGACTGTCGTTACTTATATTACTTCGAAAAAAGAACTCAAACAACCTCATCAAAAAGTTGTGTCATTAGACCCTAAGCATAATAAATTCACCATTCGAGATTCTGAGCTTATCGCTCATCTGTGGGTTTAAAACGAACCCTTCTATCATTTTCACTGACCTACTCTATATCAAAAATAGAATTGAAAATTATTACAGAAAGTATGTACTGCGAAATCAAATGGCAATTTCGTTTCGTTTAATTTCTCATGTTTTACTAGACTGTGAAAACAGTCGAAACGAAACAGTTACCTGATTTTAATTATGCGGATGTCGCTTACTTTATTGTATGTTTGCTAGAGAGTAATTCGAGTTACTAAATCATTTGCGTTATCACTCATTGCTTTTATTCTGTTATCTTAACCCCACTAGATTAATTACTTAAGACTAATCTATTATACGGAACAATTATTTCTTCCCGTTACAAAGTAAAAACAAACTGTCCATTATGTCTATGCACTGTATGCCTAGCGCACACACAAAACCCTCTTACGATTAAAACACGTTTATTTTAGGTAGTCTTACCATGTTTGCGCATTTAAACGATTGCCAGGATTTTAGTCGCTGAATCGAAAGTAGATCTATCTGTGTGCGTGTCCATGTGACTTGAAACACATGTCGAAGGGAGAAATAATTATGTTAAAAAGATTTCTGATCTCCCTGTGCGCTATATAGGCTATACCATTTATACAAACACAATGCGGTAAACATTGGCATTGCCTTTTCAGTATTTTTTTTATGCAACTTGCTTTTAAAAATGAAATATTAAATGTTTATAAACAATGTATATTAATGGTGTAGGGAGGCAATAGTCCTGATTTCTCAAACCCAACCCGCAAAAGCTTCCGTTACAGCGAATATTGATCTGTACAAAAGAGCACCCTTTGCGAATATAATGTCAGGGGGTATACTAAATTTCTGCGAATGATTAAGGGGAATAATACATGCGCTCTGCGTTTGAAGTATGCACAAAGCCTAACTGCAAGCTTGAGCAAATTTGAACTGTATTTTGTAGTGTTTGCTTTGTTTATGTGTCAACCAGTAATATTTTGAACACCAGGTTACCTTCTGGCGCCAAACTGGGTTAGCCTTTGTCAACCGATTACGAAATTTGTCATTGTGGAATAGACAACTGGCGGCATTTTATCTAGTCTCTATCTACCAAAAAGATATTCTTCGAATATAAGTCTGGATGCGTTGTCAACATTTTGAGAATGATAGTTCATTGGCTAGATTATCAGGTCTTTTACATTAACATAAGCAAATTCTAAGGGAGGTAACTAGTCCTAAATCAAGATGTCGACGCCAATGAAATTAATTTAGGCATGCCATTTCAGAAAATATGTTTGATTGGATTTCAAGTTCAGTATCGAACTCTTTTTTTTAAATTAAAAAAAATATTATTTAAAAATTTCTCTCTTGGTCACATCTCTGTTTTTTAAAAAAAATAAAATAAATTAATCCTAATTCGTCATCACAATTCATATTTGTCACTCCCGGATACGCGTGGGCAATGGAACTTTATGCAAAAAACATGACAACTGTTCAGACTCTGTACGTTGAAGACTAGGAGGTTCTTGGTGGCCGAGACTTTATTTTATCTTGACCAATATTTGGCAATACATGTTTTTGGTTCCGTTTAAGAGTTGATTAATTTGGACGAAGCAATTACGGCCAATCAATCAATTAATTATATCTGACACAGCGCTGCGTAGAGATTTATACAATGAGGAATAATTTATTTATTTTTTAGATAAAGCCAACATAATATTTAAGCATAAGCCTGGCCAGTCCACCCATTAACCATTTTATTCATTAGTAACACATCGAGACATTTCTAAGTAAGATGGAGCTCTAAGTGTTTTTAATTGTTCATTTCAGATCGAGAATGACTTTCACTTAACGGTAGATGTGTTGCCCTTAGAGACGGAGCCATTTCTAGCTTCAGTAATAGATAATTATCGATAAATTAATTATAAGGACTCTACATTTTATTTTAACCCAAAGCTTTTGTCAATATATAGGTTGATAAATTCTATTTGTGCCGTTGGTGATTTTAACCTTTCTTCTCTAGATTATTTTACAAGTAATGGTTATTTGTTAAAGATGTATAATCCATTAGCTTATCTGATTCAAATAGACTATATTATTATCTTATGCAAAAGTACATCCATTTGTTACGGTATGTAAACTCTCGAAATAAGAGGTGTTATTAGGTGTTATATGCTATCTCATATTCTCATTCATTAGTGATGCTTTTTTGTACAATGAACTTTTCCTTGTAAATTTAAATTTAAAAATGAAAGTCAACACATATAGCTGATTTTAAGAAAAATACATTCGGGACAGGGCAGTGCTATCCATTAACTTACAGACACACACCCGATTGTTCACATAAATATCTAAACTTCAAAATCTCGAATAGTTTAATGGACGTTAATGACTACTAACGATAGTACCAGTCTTACTTTATTTCTCTAAACCCATATGAAATCAGCAAAAACCCATGCATACTTTAAATGGCTATACAGCAAGTTGGATTTGATAAATCAGAATAGGCTTTGATTATAAGGTACATTTCTTTGTGTATATGGACTTTAACCTTCAGTCTGGTATGTTAGGTTATTGAAGGGACAATAACACTCTTGCTGGTTTGACAGCTCCAGAAAATAAATATTAGCCTTATTCTAACTACTAGATGTTTAAGTTTCCTACCTATTTTACTTGTTCAAAGGGTTCAAAAATATTTTAAAATCCAAGTCACACTTTTTTCCAATTTTTTTAAAAAAAAGGTGTATTAAGATGAAATTTGTATCATTTATTAATTGGAATATTGTAAAATACTACAGTTTGTTGACCAGGAAAAAAATTGGGACATATTATTTAGTTACAACAAGAGGGGTATTGGACCTTTACGACAATTCAAGAAACAATTATTTATTCCGTCCATTATAATAAAGATATATACATATATTTATTTTGTTAGTATGTTTATAGTTATTATAGAAATTTAATGTTTATAGATAATAATATATAAATGTTGTATGACAATATACTGCTGCTGACACCTTTTCTCGTTTTCATATGAAATTGTTCTTGATGAATAAAATAATTGGTGTATTTCAAGATTCTGTCTATTTCTTTATAATACAGGAAGAACACTTCAGTTCAGGAATACGTGTCATTTGCTTTAGCAGTTTCTTCCCACGATATTTGTATTGGTTAGGGGGTTGGGATGGCCTAGTGGTCTAGAGTGCCGCGCTTCAACCTCTAGCTGGCCGGCCACCTCTGGCTTGCGGCTGTGGTTTCGAGCCCTGGTGTGAGCGTATGTGGCATGGGGATAGGGGCGCCTTCTCAACCTCGTGGGTTTCCTCCGGACACTCCTGTTTCTTCCTACTGCTAAAGACCCCTACGCGCAAGCGAATTATTGAAATAAAATTAAACCATATGTTAGTCCCGAAATGATCTAGTTGTGTTGAGTGAACGTCAAACCCAATTTCTCTCTCTCTCTCTCTCTCTCTCTCTCTCTCTCTCTCTCTCTCTCTCTCTCTCTCTCTCTCTCTGTATTGGTTAATCCCTAAACAAAATGTATGCTCTAACGTACCCTCGAATTTGCATACAACGAACATCGTTTTTTTGGGTCATCAAAGCAGCCAGGTGCTGTGGCTGAGAAGCGCGAATGTCTTCGTTTGAAGACATACAATGAAATGCAATAGGTATACATCTAGTTGAGCCTCTGCAAATGTGGCGATTTGTTCCATTCATATGACAAAGGTGTTGGGTTTTACGTCTCTTCCCACAGTTTGCTTCTACTCTTCTACGAATTTCAACGCCTAATGGATCTTTCATGTGCACTACAAATTTCTAAACGTGGACGCCACACATGCGAGTGATAAACTGGATTTAAAATTTCAGAGTCTAATAAATTTACCATGATCGGAGTAGAATTACATATTGTCTTTTAATCCAATTAACAAAGGTTCTTTTACAAAACAGACGACTAGGCACAATTTGCGTGTTGGCCCAGTGGAGAATGTAGCGGAAATAGAGCATACAAATATAATAATATAACTAAATAGAATTACTGTGGTATAGTTATTAGCCGTGGCAATATTAACCGTTACATTACAAGGCTTACTTTAATAACAACAACAAATATTTTATATAGACCTTGACTGTCGTTTATCAAATAATAAAATTATATATAATTATAATTAGGGCCTAATGTAAGGTTTATTGACGACGCCCGTTTCCGAAGATACCAGCTTATACGTGCAGGGGTGGGGAGGTGTGGGATATTTACCCCTTGTGTCCCGATGGAGTGCCGGAAGCATCATTTCCATCGATATGGGGAAAACTTGATAAGTCTGAAATTATGACCACGACCGAACGTGGAATTAAAACATCACCACGTTTACACTTTTGTAACCCAATTTGACAGAATTGGCAAAAATATATTTATAACCGCGTAATATCGGCAAAGTCCAAAGAAACGCCCAGAATCGATTCCGAAGCAGACGAAGCTTTATTGTCTCATACCACTGACGAGTATCTCCCTTGTACACAGAAAAATATTGGTTAATTTCGTCCCATAATAGGCTTTTGGGTGTGGCACTTGGATCATCAACCGCTTCGTTTTAACCCCCCCCCCCCACACACACATGCCAAAGTACGAATGTGTACAGGTATTTAATGAGGAATAATACCAAGCCAAACGACGTCACCCATCATCATAGTCATTTCTGTTTGCACTCTTGTAGTTTCGTATACAATCATATCAGAATCTCAATTACATACCCATAATCACAATTACACACTCAGGTATTCATACATATTTCAAAACACAGAAAACAGATTATCAAAGCACGGATTTCAGATTTTCAAGAATTTCAAAGCACGGATTTCAGATTTTCAAGATTTTTAAAGCACGGATTTCAGATTTTCAAGATTTTCAAAGCACGGATTTCAGATTTTCAAAGCACGGATTTTTATACATTCGCAGGTCCATAATGTACGTTCGTTCAAATAGGCCCTGGTTATAATATATTACTGTTCAAAAGGACACGTCACTATAAAGAAACTGTTTTTTAAAACTATTATTGTTAGCTATTTTATCATGATAATAATATATATCTTGACAGCTTGTGCATTTTGACTGTCACAGGACAAAAATCAATAAAATAATGGCCAGCTGATGACATGTGACTGGCTCAGTATGGATTGCTTTAACCGACGAAAATAACATCTTAAATTGATCCATGTTGACTTTTGAAAATAACTGGTCCTAGTTAAAGATGAATTTTCGAAATTCTCACCCGGTGTGGTCATCATGGTTCACAATTGAAAATCATCGAACCGCCCGCCGCAATGATTTGGAATGGATATATCGGTTTGACCACCAATAGGCTTACTGGAACAGGTATCTTGTGGAACAAACTGTTCGTCAGTTTTCACCAAGATGGAGTTCAAGGTCTACAAAATTGTTCCAGAAACAATTAAAATGTTTTTACCTCTGCCCTAAGCATATAAAATGCGATATTTCTACTGAAAACTTTACACACCTTTGAAACATTTAAATCAATGTGTGACAATTAAAGTAACTCGCACAATTCATTGAAAATAGAAAACCCTAAGAGTATCATAGACAAATAGCCATATTATTGAATGACGTTAGGTTTGTTCTTGTAAGGCAGTCCGTAATTAAAACTGGTGGTCAGCGCGCACTAGTTGCCCGGATGATTGCTTAAGGGTTATTTTTAGTTACAAAGGTCAATCGTCCACTCAGCATTTAAATCCAGCATTCGTTGTCTTGTTTGTATATAAAGACAATGGATATATTTTCTCTGTTTTTCAAATAAGGTAAGATTGATTTTACACTCATTGGTTTAAAAGAAACGTATTTGGTTTAGAGATGTATCCCACGATAGTGAGTTTTTTTGACATTTTCTCTAGAACAGCTGATTTTCACATCGTTATATTGAAGGCAACCATTCAATGGTTCAGAATATTCCTATCATAAATTATAGTCGAATGATGAAAATTTATATTATTTCAATGTTAGATTATGTCTTTTCAACAGTTTAAATTGCTGTAGGAAATTATTGGAAAATTTCCCAAGATATTCTGTTGATATATTGGACGAAAAGATGAATAAGTGTCTAACGTCGTTTCCGCTTAATGTTTATATGGAAGTGTTTCTAAATTGAACATTTTCTAATTCAAATCATGGTTTTAATCACATTATTTGCGTTTACCCGGTTTTTTCATCTTACATTAGGTAGCATTTGGATCTATCACAGGTATATATGTATAGTATTATATTGACACATTTAAAGAAAACAGTAGAAACGAAGCATTATATTACCATGGCAATGGGTATAATCTAACGGAAGCGATATTGATTGATGAATATCTTGGTGATGATTTCACTTTATCGCCCTACTCTTGTAGTATAAGTTACTCGCTATTCTTATATAAGTGTTTAACGTCCACTTCCATCGGTCGTGATATCGCAGACAAGTTGTCTTATGTAATTATGCTTGGCGCACACGCAGTGGTCTTTCCTGGGGGAGGAAACCAGGATACCCGGAGTAAACTCACGAGGTCCAGGGCCCTTGAGAGGCATATTCCTGAAGCAACGGCCCGAGAAATCCCTCTCTGGCCATTGCTGGATTCGCTTCGGATTCTTGACATTTAAGTAAATGTGTCTATTCTTCTCGTTCAATCAAATCTACTACTTACGTACAGTAACATGACATTCCGTCGTTTAATCTTGGGTCTTCCTTAATATTTTGGACAAAGATTTAAGTTATTAAAAACGTTAAAAGTCTGTTCGTTACCATACCGTAGTGTTTACTTTACGTCAATACCGATAGCCTCGTTTGTCACGCAATTAGTTTTGCTGCAATATCCTGCTATGCGCTGGTTAAAGGGACAATAACACTCTTCCTGGCTTGACAGGTCGAGAAAAAAAAATTAGCCTTATTCTAACTACAAGATGTTTAAGTGTCCTACCTGTTGTGTAAATTATCCATTACAACCTATGTTACTTGTCCAGAGGGTTCGAAAATATGTTTAAATCCAAGTTGCATTTGAAAGTGCTTACGTAAGGCTTTTCAACCCATGTTACAGCATGTAGTTAAAATTTTCCTATTTTTAAAATTAGGTGTGTTGAGAAGAAATTTGTATCATTTTTTAATTGAAATATTGTAAAATAGTACAAATTGTTGACCAGAATAAAGATTGGAACATATTATTCAGTTACAACAAGAGTGGTATTGGGGCTTTAATATAGCATAAAAAAAACCGTGCAGCCATGACGTAACGTTACGTAAACACAGTTGTCCTAATGAAACGTCTTGTTTTAAAGGTAATACCTTTGTAACGAATTCAGTGATTGGTCAGTAATAGGACCACTGGCCAGTCATAATTAGTGACAATAATACCCACTCAGTCCAGCAGGGAGTAGTCAGGTTAGCTCTAATCAAACGGAACACTGCGAGGAGGATGTTGAGAGGAAGTGACAGCGTGGCCAGCTAGAACTCAAAGTGCAGGACACTAGACCACCCCACCCCATCCCAAACTTAGGATGTCTGTCTACAGTTAACTTCTCATCTTGCCAGCTTTTTAATACTAATTTCTAGAATGAAGAAAATAAATCTACACGAGAATACTAGGGTGTATCTATTGACATACAACTTGAATTATAAAATTATTTCGATGAAATCAATTATCTTGTAAAACATAACACTTTACCCCTATAGTGTAATACTTGTCTATAACAATACTCTTCGAAACGTTGCCATATATATTAGTAGCTGTTACAGCACAGTACTCTATCCTATGACCAAATCCCGCCAAAAGATGGTGACCCCAAAGGGTTCAAGATTGTTTCAGCTCAAGTCATTTGTTACCACACTAGCGTGAAGCGGATAGCAGACATCAAAGACTTAAATATTGTCAAGGCTTTCACATCTTTTTTTATAATCTGCATTTACCCCATGGTCAAAACATTACAGCCAAAAATGGTGATCAACACGTGTCAACATTGTCTTTCATTTTGTCCCGGGTTTTCACGTTGCCCATAGAGCCAACAGCACCCAAAAATATCAATATCTTCTATAGCCTCTTAGATTACGCGTTGAACTCACCCCATTGACTGAGTGAGACGTTGTATCGGTGCTTGCGTTAGGCTGTTCAATTTCTCTGTCCATCTCCTTACTTTGCCATACCCATGCTCTACCATCCGCCATGGACTAGAAAAAGTAATGACGCCATGTTCCAATGGTGATGTGCTTCATGCAATCTCGTCACACGAGTTGCAATAATGCTGCGCCTTGTCTTGCATACGTTATACTGCAAGGTCTATCCACAGAGCTAGTTCTATGGTCTACCAGAGAGTTGGCGGTACTTTGCGTCATTAGTCTATCGAAGTATTTGCAGTAACCAACTGTAGGCCCTTTTGTGAAATGCAGAGGGTAACACAGCGATTTCCCAATCATGCTTTTCAGGACGCAAGGGGTTCACGCTTCCCGCACGTGCTGCACTGGCAGCTTTCGATTGTATATATTACATTTCTCTCAAGTGTATAACAATTCGGGTGTTGCAATACATTTTTCTCGGGGTATATATGGATCGCAATAAGTATGAGAACGGTTACGTTTATTCAGATTGGTTAATATATACAATGTAGTTGACAAAGCGGAAAATTGAGAAAACTTCCACTTCTACTTCAAAACTGTTTAATGGCTTCTAACAAGAAGTTAGATGTTCTCCATGGGTTGTGGTTATTCGGGCTTGTTCTAATGGTTTTGCTCGGCCCTGTTAAATGTGGTTTCATGATATATTTATGGGTAAAATTCGTCGGTAGGCAGACGAAGGGAACGTATCTTCATACCGTAACCAATTGACGATAAGTCACTTCGTCTGCCTACCGATGAATTGTGATATTTTTTGATATATTACATTTTGTCGTGTAGTTACCTATGCCAATGATTATAAAGTGTGGTTGCTAAAGCAGGCAAATGTAGATATTTTCCCGTTTATTGATAGCCTTGAAATAGTTACAAAAACGGTTTAGAAACATGAAGCAAAAGATGACAAAGTTCGCATTATATTTGGCAATAACATGTTATCATTATTTCTTGATCATAACCTAATATTTTCAAAATATCATTAACCTGTATATCCTTCTTTAATACTCCTACTTAGGGGTGAATACTGAGTTTCCTAAGACGTATATGCCGACACACAAGTGTTGATATATGCAGGTATAGGCTTAACAATATAAGTTTGAGACAATCACTAATTATAATATACTTAATCAGAGGGGTCACATTGAGGTTACGAGGCTTTTATAATACGTTATAAATAGTAATCATTTATGATTCATTAAACTTAGAAAATGTATGTTGTTAACACGTAGTACTCAGATTTGACCCCTTCCATATACATGTATTGTTAATATCCGCTTTTGATTACTCTCGCACTAATTAGATATAAATGGATGGAAATGAAATGAAATTGGACAAAACGTCCTACTTATCTGTCCATTCGATGCACATATATATAGGCCTACAATAAGACCTTAAACAGGCGAGTAACTGTCAGACAGTAAGCTACAGCACATGCAATTTTCACAACACCTTGAACATTTGCAAAAAGTGTTCTGCCCTTTGGGTTTCCAGAAAGTTGACCGAGAAACCAAATCGTCCCCAATGCCCAGTTCACGCCTCACGCCGTCCAAGCAGCATTGGGAGCTGCACAGGATTGTGGCTTCAAGATCCTCCGTCACATAGCATATTCTCCATATCTACCCCCCCCCTCCATCTGCCCCAAGACCGCAGATTTGGGACGGATGTCGAGGTCATCACGGCTATGGAGAAGTTTTAGGGAAAGTGACAAGCAATGGTTTTCCGTCTGGTTGAATACCCAGGAAGAACGATGGAACGCGTGCATTGATGCCAAGAGGATTGTAGGTATATACATGTAGATCGCATATTAGTTAGGGGAAACTAATTTAATGGGATTACATCTTGAAGGATAGAATATCCCAGCGATTATTTATATCTTTAACATCACAACCTCAGATGGCTCTTAAAGATTTATATCTATTTCATATTGTATATAATTCCCTAATCACCTGCTGCCAATATTCTTTGTTTTAAACTATTAATTGATCTTATAACTTGTAATTTTAAAACGTCTACGGGCGCTAAAGCGTTTTAGTTACCTAGATATTGTTTGTATAGACGTTAGATTACAGTATTAATGCCATAGGTAGCATATGGGGATATAAATGAGTTAGTACAAAAAATATCTTTCTAGAAACTTAGCATAAGGAGATCAACTTCATATCACATCCCCAAGGCAAACTTTATGTACCTGTGTATGGATATTTGAAGACACACTTTTGTGTTAATTTTCATATTCATACTGGAGCTTAAATTATCTACCATTAAGCATTGAACCATGGTTGTTAACAGAAATTGTGCTCTGCATTGTATGTTGATTATTAATTAACCAGCTTTAAGTAATAATTAACTCATAGTACAGCTTGATAAAGACGAGAGTATCATTGCGAAACGTTGCATGTTAATAAACCAGTGATTGTTATTCCATAAATACTGTTATTGTGTTACTGTTCAATTACTAAATGCCACTTAAAGAAGTATTTTATTAGTCCTTTTATCTATTTATTATTATCGTTCATTCTTGTATCATGAGAACATGTTGAAAATGATCGAGACTAGCCGTTTACTAGCCGCGAGAAGAGTATTGCGTTTTTATACTGAATAAATTCACCGAAGAAGCGGAAACTGAATGTAACCGTTAAAAAAGAACATAGAACTGTTGTAGCCATACTTTAAGGGGGGTAGAATTTGTTTCGACCCAGCTCAATTATTCGAGAGAAAAAGCTTTAATTAGTCTAAAATAAGAAGATATGTTTAGAGCATCCCTGAGTTACTTGATCTATCTATCGTTACTATTCACCAATGTCACTACAACTCATCACTGTTATTCAAAGAACTATTCCGAAAGTTCATCGCTATTCGTGTCGCTGAAGGCATGCAAATCGTCCGTAATTATTTCATCGTTTCCCTTCTCATCCACACCGTGGTCTGCCAGCAGTATCTCAATATCAGGAGGATAAGGAATGTTTATCCAGTCAATAGTTTCATACCCCTTCGAAAAATGGTTTTGTGGATTTCTGAGACTTGCGGTTTATCGCGTTGAACGACGCCAGATTCTTACTACATAGTTCGATCTATCGGCATGCTTGCGCAGAGACGATGTTTGTGGCGGTATAGATACCAAGTCAATTATATTTACTCGCTGAAAATTCGCCCAAAATACATGCTGACTAACGTTTCATAGTTATAATCTTTTAGTGGCATTTAGCGATCGGGAAACACATTAACAGAACACAGTTTTTATGGGATACAATCACTAGTTTATTCTAAAGCACGACGTTTCGACAAGTATCCTCTTATCATTGTGCTTGATAACGATAAGAGGATACTTGTCAAAACGTCGTGCTTTAGAATAAACTAGTGATTGTATCCCATAAAAACTGTGTTCTGTTTCATGGTTATCTTTATTCAAGTTCGGCAATACAGGTAAGTAACTCTTCATCATTCTTCACTACATTCCAGCAAGGTTTCTTCCCTTACTAAAAAACCCCCAGAGACATAGTAATTACCAGTCCAAGCAAAGCCTTTCGTTGCACCCCATTCAGGGCACACTTTGACAAATTCAAAACTGCTCTGCTTTGTCCACTTTAATTATCGGATAAGACATTCATAATGCTTGGTTCCATAGTGCCAATCAGTATAACCAAAATATTCGTGTCACCAAATTTTACCTAATCTCGCATCTTGTGTCTTTATTATTACTTTGAGCATGGGGTAGTAAAAATCAGAATTTTTTGTCATCTTCAAGATGACCAGTTTCTAGTGTCTCTAGCTGCCCGACTTCGTCCTCAGTATCCAACTTCGTGGGTTTTCCGCGCCCCCCACCCGGTTTCCACCCACTGCTCAAGACACCTACGAGCAAGCCAATAATTGAAATAAAATTAAAAACCGTATGTTAGTCCCAGAATGACCTAGTTTTTGTCGAGTGGAAGTTACCCCCCCCCTCTCTCTCGTCCTCAGTAATTTTTGTACAATACCTGTGATATGTCGACTTTTCTGAGTCGGACTAGGGCAGGTTTTTTTCTTCTGAAAATACTCTTCAATCACTAGATGCATCCTGCCCATCTTTGTCCCGCTACTAACGAATTTCTTGAACTCACTACACGACGGTACTCTGGTGTCTGCTATCCGAATAATATAAGACTCGTCGGTTTCACCTCGATATACGTGAGTACTGAGCTTGATCGATTCTTGCTCGTTGGAATCACAAACTAAAAATACCGTTTGGCATTTCTTCGGACTGTCATTCATAATTGGTTTCAGTGCCAATTGTCTGAAAGTACTGGGTATTTTATCCATGCTGCGAATAAACGCTATTACGTCTAGCAAATAATCGCAGTTAGGTGCCTCAAACACTTCTTTGGCTATCAATTCATTCAATGGAACTTCCATTAATTTACTCTTAGCGGTTGATCGCTTGGTACCCACCTACATCCACTGATTTACCCTCCTTGCATGACGTTGCAGTGAAAATGCTGAGGATCTCTCTCTGAACTGCTATTTCCTGGTTTTGCCTTTTGCAGTAACGGTAACTTTCTTAGCCGCTTCGCTTAACCCTCCCTAGGAGCTCTACTGATAGGATGATAGGATCATCGCTCGTCGATTCCATCTACCTAAAATCGCTGTCGAAAGTTAATTAAATAATCTGCCGTTTCACTAGTTAATGGCTTTCTGGGTGCTATGTTGTACAGTTTATCGTCAGTAGCGGAAAATAGATTAATGAAAGTGTGTCATTCAAGACTTTCATCCAGAACTTATTCGGCACTTTCTATCAACGATTTCATTGAGACCATTCTACATATTGGCAACTTATGGTCCATTAAGGAACCATCTTTCGTACTGCTTTTCTTCACATCCGCCCACTCCTTTTGAGCTTTTCATATGAGTCCGTTCACCAACACCATCAATAGACTGACCGATTCCATCATTGTTTCTCAGGGGCGGATTGGCCCGTCGGGCGATAGGGCGTTCGCCCGAAGGGCCGGTCCGACAAAAATTAAAAAGGGCCGGTCGGATAATTTTTAAATTTTTTTTCCCCAATTCGTCTAAATGAAACCTTTTTCTGCTGAACATATTAGGGGGGGGGGGTGCGTATTGGACTGGCCATTGAGTGATTAAGGTCATGTTGTATGTGGCCGGTGGTTTTTAAACGGTCATCACTGGAGTCTGGTATGGGCTAGTATAATAGACTTTCTGGGCCTAATTTTCGGGCAAGCTGACTTTTCCTGCGAAATTTTTTTTTATTTCATCTACTTGCAAAGTCAAAATAAAGTACCCGTAATCTGATAAAACACTAATATTACGGGCTGGAATAGCAGTAAAACGCGTTTGCGGCCGTCAAATAACCCAAACCAAAATTTTTTTGGGGGTCCATACAAGGGCTGATTGGATGGTTGTAATTTAGAGTGGTAAAAAGTCCATTTGATGATTAAACTATTTTGCCCGATTACACTATTTGGCCTTTACAGTTTTTTTTAAGACTTCGAGTTTTGTCTAATGGTTTTGATTATTCGTACTTTGTTTTATTTTATTTCGGTTACTAAACAATTAGATGCTTTTGGAGTTGCTTCCACGGGCGTTTGCGGTGGTTAAATTTTCAAAATAAATTTCTGGGAGGCTGAGGGCCCAATACCCCGCGACAATAATTGATTGGTTGTTTGGAATTAGGGTCAGCCAGGTAGGCTATATTGGACCAAATTGAAGTTGCTGTATTCACAGGCTGTAATACCAGGAAAACGCATTTGCGGCAGCTTAATTTTCAAAATTTCTCCTAACGGTCCCATCTTCGTGGACTGTAAACGAATTATAGGAATTCGAGTCATGCGTCTTAATTAGACTATAATATCAGACCACTTAGAAGTTGCTTTGTTCACAGGCTTAAATAGCAAAAACAACGTGTTTGCAGCCGTTATATTCAAAAAAATTCTTGGGGGGGGGGTGTCTCCATACAGGTAAGACCGACTCCGGTGTCTGTAAACCCGAATTTATTGTTCGGAAAAATCGGATTCTACCCCGCCCCCTAACTGTCATCGCGCTCCGCGGTCAGTAAATGGGGCCGCTCCGACACGGGAGCCCGGGCCGGTTCCCGGCCCCAATCCGCCCCTGTTGTTTCTACAGACATACATTCCACCTACTTCCATGTGCTCTTTTGCTCCAAGGTGAATGTTCTCAATGTTCTCTGATTGTTCACAGTAATATGTTCCATACCGCGCATGGCTCTACTTCTTCATAGGCAGCGATTCGTTCCAACATTTCAATCTTAAACATACATTATACAAGAGCTAAATCTTCCTATTTCAGGTCTTTCTTGAGGCCTAATAAGTTATCTAAATGATTAATTACATAGTGATTAACTTATCCAGACCATACTCAACTCTCGATCTCGATCGTTAGCTCAACTTTTCATTCATAATTTAATCATTAAATGGGTAATCGAGACTGTTTTGTTTATCGCAAGGACTTTTGTAATGATGATCGAGGCTAGGCCGAAAATCCAATCGCTATTTTCTCGGTTCAGGGTGAATCAATTTGACTGAAATTTTCAGAAAATTCTCTTTAGATGATCTAGTTTTCAAGTATGTATCTTTCGGACAATAATTTTGACCCATTCGAGACAAAATAAGAATTGGTGTTTTCTTTCCAGTCCAACGGTGAAGTCCCATGCCTTGTTAAACATGTTTTTGGGAAAAAAAATGCCCCGTTTGAGTTTGCGAACACATTATCTTTAACTTAATTTTGAGTGGACTTTCTTACTAGCTGATACAGCAATTTTACGGTGCGATTTGTCAGTGTGTACACTTTAAATCATAATGTATGTCATTGATGCTAAGCCTGACCAAACTATTGAAATAAATCTTTACTGTCTCTATATGTCCCAGTTGGTCTTATTTGTACGTTAAAAAACCAATTTACACAACATATCATAATTCAATGACATTCAGAATAAATAGCATTAACTTCGAATTATAATATATAACTTTCCAATATCAACTTACATAATTAATTGGGCCTGCTTTCAATTGGATAAACCAATAATACATAATTTTTATGTTACAACCGAAAACAGCAATACTCTTTTTTCACCATAGTATGTAATATGGTCAACATCCAACATTATTCTAATAGTTTGTATCTGCAAAACTGTAATTAAATCTAAGAATGACACACTTAAACATGTTGGCTTTCCATTTGCTTATATGCATTATACAAGAGAATCTGTTACAGACCATATTTAAGCGACTATCCCCATTGTTATAATGCACACCCGGGTTCTTTTCTTAATACTTTTTTTCATTAAATATACTATACAATATATAACATTAAAGTCAAAACTTATATAAATTCACAAACCCTACTAAATTACCCTATTTTTTTTAAATAAATAAATTCATACGTAATAATTTAAATGGAATCCCTCAGACTATACCAGTCATGATATTCGACTAGTTTGAATTCCAGGTCTGTTGAAAAAATATAGATTCTGCCAGTTTTAAATTCCAATACGAGGGCTGGCTGGAAAGTTGCAAGTCCTTCACGGGAAGACCCGTAAAAAGTCGACGACTTCCATTTATTTTTCTACACTTTTGCCAACGACGTTGCAAGACCTGGAGGCAGGGCCAGAAGAAATGTTCACCTGTCACCCTAAAAAGGTCGTTCACAACTGACATGACGTCATCATTACTAGTTCCGGTTTTCATTTTTGGAAACGGTTGTCATCCATGGTTGCAAATCGAACCATAAAAGTATCAGGATCTGATTCAAAACGACATTGACAAGATTCGAAGTCATGAGCTTTGGTACCAATCTTGCAGAATTTGCAGAAAACTTTGTCATGCTTAACTAGTTGGCGATAGTGCCAACCCTCTCATGGGATATGCCCACAACACTGGCAATATGTCAAGTAGTCAATCAGCCATCAACATGCCAAGCACCTGGGTTATTTTTTTTATAAGAATTGTTGGTGTTGATGGTCTTCAAGGACGCCCGTCCTCGTCAAAGTCATTTCAGATGCAAGTACATGATTGTTATCATAGCCAGTTCTGTACGAAGAAATTAACACTACAGTTGCAGTTCTTGTGTCTGTAATTAATTCAATGGTACTTGTTGTTGGCAAAAGTTTATTTCAACCTAATTGATCTATCCCTTTCAGACTTAGAACTTTTCAGCCAGTCCTCGATTGTCATCATGATGATAAACACACGATTCATATTAAAACTGAATGGCTTTGAATAGTTTTCTACTTTGAATAGTTTCCTATCCAACCTCGTGGATTTTCTCTGGGCCCTCGGGTTCCCTCAAACTGCTAAAGACCCCTACGATCAAGCGAATCGTTGAATTAAAACTGAACCATGTGTTAGTCGAGAAATGACCTAGTTTGTGTCGACTTTCTCTCTCTCTCTCTGAGATTTGCACCAACTTAAACTAAATGGTAGATTATTCTATAAAACGGGGGCTTGGAAACGAAGCGAACAATGGCAATAAGAGACAAGTTGAAAAGTTTTTGGGCTTTAAAAGCAATTTTTTTTACTGATGCACGTAATGTTCGACCAGGTGTAAAAAGTTCTAAAAGATCTGAGAGGTAAACAGGAGCTAAATTATTTAAACAATACAATCTTAAAATCAATTATATAAAACAGGTGTTACGTGGTCACATTTTATCTGAGAAGCAATACATCTTTCCAATAATGTAGAAATGTTTAGAGACAATGTTAGCAATGAAAATCATGTCTGCGCTATACTTGTCAAACCTTTCAATATTTTTTCTTTTTTCTTTTCTTAACAATATTTATTCACAGAAACTGGATTGGAGAACAGGCATACGCTCAGAATAAAGTAATTTGATTGAAATATTTAATCCTATTATAGCAAAAGCTTTTGGCTCTTAGTTTAAACCTTACATGTGTCTTTAAATAAATGAATTATATCAACTTATTTAAATATTATGCTGAATAGCTAACATGGTTACAAAAATACATGTTAATGATTTATTTTATAGTTGCCTAAAATTTAAAGTTTGTGGGAATACGTTTGCTAAAGTAAACACAACTTTAACGATAAAAAAACATTTGAGATTAGATCAAAGCTGTGTGACGATTACATCCTGTATTGTATACAACTAGAAAACCACTCAAAATGTTACAACACCTTTTACGCAAATATTGCTTAGTGTGAAATGTAAGGTATCAGTTTGACACGAACCTACCTATGTATGTTAATCAATGCTTTCTACGGTGGCTGATTTAGGACATGCAAAAAAAAGAAAAAAAAAATTATACTCGAAGCGCTCGAGATACTATACCGAGACTCAACCGATGTTTTGAGCTTTATAATTAATTTTGCGTATTATTTAATGATAAACTCGCAGAATAAAAATTACTATTTGTTCGTTTTTACAGACCATCCAAAGCTGCAGTGACGCGCGCCCCAACTCCACCCCATACTTAGCATCTCCAGCGCTCGACTTAGTATCACGAGCGCTGGATATATTATTTTTTTGCATGTCCTAAATCAGCCACCGTAGTATGAGTATAGTTATGCTACTTAGCATCTCCAGCGCTCGACTTAGTATCACGAGCGCTGGATATATTATTTTTTTGCATGTCCTAAATCAGCCACCGTAGTATTAGTATAGTTATGCTATAGAAATTGTTCGGAAGTGTCGTTGTATTATGGAATACAGTTAATCTAAAAATAATATTGTTAAAAATAACTAAACTGTTTTGAAAGCAGCAGAACGAATAGCGTTTATTTTGTTTGAAAAAATAGCGTATGATGATACAAGTTATGAAAGACTAAAAGTCGCAATTTAGAAACTGGCTTCCAAACTTTGTTCCCATTAATCTGACCGTTTTTATGCCCCACACATTGCATCATGGAACAGGGTGCGCTTACTCTTCCAGGAACATCTAATACTCTTTTGCTATTTGAACATTGTTGACGTCGACCCTTTTCACTGTCAACCATCACATTTTATTACACAAACGTGTTATTTTCTATTTAAGGTACATGTATACGTAATTTATCGCCATCCCCATCTAGAAATTCATAAATAAGTTAGTTCAGGCATTTGCATGGCTGATTCGGATAGAGTTTGAGAATATCCCCCAGAATAAATGCTGGTAACCCCTGTAGAATGTTGGCAGGATAGTTGTAAGTGTGAAAATAAGCAAACTTTTTATGACACGTATATACATGAATCTCCGATTCCCCAAAAAATGGCGTCTCGCTGTGCAACTCAGGAGGAGGCCGCCATTGCTTTGCATGGGATTTCTTTGACCAATTTCGAGAAACGCCGATTTTACGTTAAACTTAGTGATGGAGATATTTCATATGATGTGATAGAGACAGAGATTGTTGATACACGTAAAGAATACTCCAGAAAGGACATTCTGAAGTATACAGATCGCAAAAAGGTAAAATGAAATCTTCAAAACAAACAGCTGCCAAAACTTAACATAGAATAGATCATACAACAAGACTTATAATATAATTAAGTTTAAAATATATAAATGAATAATACTGAATGTAGTAAACATGCTTTTTTCTTAAGCATTCTTAATGTACCCTGTGCTATTTATTTCTATGCAACACTGTACACTCACAGTTTGAGTATTGACCTGTTTAAAGTGACAGCGATCAGCTGATCGATACGAAGGTTAAGTTTAACAGCTGTTTGTTTTGAAGCTTCCAATTGACCTTTTTGCGAGTAGTCTGAAACGGATTGAATAAAATTTTAATGGCGTTGGTTGGGCTTTTGTATTACAATTGAAGAAAAGTTAAAGAGTACAATAAACAAAGTTCAATTTGTTTCTCGAATGTTTAAGAGAGTGATTTCCCTAATAAAAATAATAATAATAATAATAATAATAATCACGTCATCCCTTATGTCACTATAAGATGACTAAAGACGTGTTAATCCAGAATTGACTTTTGTTGTTTTGCGTGTAGTGCAGTCCTCCTGCATTTACTATTAGAGTAGAGTTTTAGCCCTTCGTACTGCAGAATGTTCTCGTTGTCGGGCTTTGCTCCTGTTAGCTCACTACATTTATTTATTTTTTTTAGCGTTTTCCGGGTTTCTGTCCGGATTATCGCCCTTATTGTTAAAATTATTTGACGTTCTAACAATACCTGACGTCGATTGGCTGACTATCGCCATTGGAAGAGACGACCACTTACAAGATCGGTCGCATTTTTTTTTTTTTTTTTTTTTTTTGTGTCTTTTATGTAAATCATTTTAGTGAAGCCTGTACCAAGACAGGCCCGGGACTGTACAGCGCAGTGGACGCTTACGGCTAGCCCCCGGATCCATTCACTCTTTTTTGAATTGTTGTTTTTTTGTTTGTTTTGTTTGCTGTTTCGGAGTATGATGTCTTGTCGTTGTATTTGTCCTTTTTGTAAATCATATGTGGCGCAGTCCCCCTGCACTAACTATTTGTGTCGACTGGACTCTGCGTCATTTTTTTCAATACAGTGCATACTATATCTTACGCTATTTTCTTTTTTTTTGGGGGGGGGGGGTTACATAATTTTTTGGAGGGGCGGAGGATGTGGCCTGCTAAAACCACTCCTAAGAAATAATTATTGTTGTCGAAATATTTGGGGGGGGGGGGGGGGGCTAATTCTATTTTTGGGTCCGATTGCACTATTTCTTAGTTTACATTACACATGCGTTACATTGATATATAAAAGGGTAATTTTTAATATTCAGCATAATATTATGGCCAGGATCCAGAAATATTAAATAAAAAACAGATCCATGGTTTAAAAAATATACATTGCCTGAAACTGTTGGGTTATGTTTAAAGAAGCTAAATCACTAATATTCGGGACCTAGAAATTGTAACAAATGGGTCGCAACGCATAAAATAATGTAATATTAATGTATATAAACTGATTTATATTCAATCGTTTCTGATTTTACTCACTCGAGTGGCAATCTCTGTCGTCTGGTTATTCCAGTCTACACCGATAGTATTTATTGCACATGCTCTGCATATAAAATATATGCCGTAACCACTTGATTTAAATTGAAAAGACTTTTGATTATACTGAGTTAATGACTTAGCTACCTTAAGTTATGTTATAAGCACTTCAGGTTTTCAGTTATTTCGTACGTGTCACCTTAACTTTTCTTCAGTAATAGGCACTCGATCTTTGTACATTTGCCCGACATTAACGGAAAATGATTTACACAAACCCATGATAGCTTACCTAAATAAAGACATAAATATGAACACACATATCTGTATATCAAAATCGTCCGTGCATTGTTGCATTTAAACTGTTAAAGACATAATCCAGGTCCGAAAGGAATTACATCTCGCGATAGCAAGCTTAGAAGGAATACTTCTTTTGAATTTTAAGCTATTGTGCTTGATTTATACGACTCATGCACAAGGCTAGCAAATCGTCGATAGTTTGCAGGTAAGGCTACTTAAATAAAATGAAATTCGGCTTTTGAAGACGCCACGGAAAGCAAGAAACCTGGCTCTATAATTTTGGGGGCCTGCTATAAATGTTAACAGTAACCAAAATCATACATTCATGGACATTAAAGGGACAATACTGATTTAAACAGAGGCTCAAAAATAAAAGTCTAAGAATGTATGGAAATAAAACGCCAAAATATAGGGGAATGGTGTATATACCATGTCTCAAAATTTCAACTCAAAATATTGAGTCGTTTGGACGTGAACGCCAAAACTGCTTATCCGGACACGTAACCCATTTAAGATTTCGGGTCAATTGTTTCGTTGGGTGACCTTATAACCGATTACGGTTACTTGAGAAGACTATGCAGTGAATAACCCATGTGTCGTTCTTGATACAGAAAAGCAAATTTCAACTGAACATTATTTTTATAAAAAAATGTTTGGTTTTATCCTGATACCACAAAATACACATTGGGGCACCGGTCTCAAATTCCAGATGAAGATTGGCGGATTTAAGTCGTTTGAAAACGTGTCATAAATACTAAAGTAGTTGCTCGGCCTTTGACTCGAATATATTAAGGGATTTTAACACAAAATTAAGCGGTTTTATTCCCGAAACAAATATCGGGATCAGCCCTTTAATTTATAAAGATATAAAATATTTATTTCAATCGGAGGATCGATCCATATTTTTTTCATGAAAGGAAATGAGACAAAAGGGTCGGAAGCCGTAAGCTATGTAAAAATTCGTCACCACACTTACCAGTGTTTTTTTTATCAAGGACTTACGTATATCTATACTTTTTTCCATGTGTTTTAAACACCATTGTTCTGACCTTATAGATACAAGGGTTGGGTGTTAATATATTTCTGTCTATGAAAGCCTGTGCGAGCCCGAATGCACCTGCTCCTTATACCAACATTGTTACTTTTTAAGTAGGTTACAATATTGGTAATATTTACGCATGATGTCGATTCATTATTTGCTAATAAAAGAAATAACATTTGAAAACTACTCTCTAACCGGCAATCACCAGTTTTAGCCGGATGATCTGGCAGGAGCCAGATATTTGGGTCATAAAAAACCCATTCACGCCAATAGGGCATGAAGACATTTGAAACACCGGAAAGATATCGTGTGACTCGGAAAGTAAACACACTTCGTGATCCCATCAATACGTAACTTGAACTTTATTCATCAATTTGTTTCTAAGTAAAAACTCGATGACACGTCTTGGGACATTGACCTATATGTATACCGACTCTTGTTAAGGTTTTAGTTCAGTGGCGGCGCCAGCCACCGGTGGTTGGGGGAGTAAAGCTGGGACAAAGGCACGGGCTTCTGCCGGAAATGCAGCCTGGCAGTATTTCAGGCACTGATCGTTTAGATAAAATGTCAAACGAACCGACTTGCGAACCAAAGTTTGGGGTCTTTACGGAGGGTATGGGCACCTTTCCCAGAAAATTTGAAAACTAGACTGCCGGAAATTTTGTCTGCCAGTATTTATGCATATAAATACCGATTGCCTAGATAAATAAAGCGATCCTCAACGAAGCCCCCTCATGGGCGCCAAAGTAAGGAGTCTTTATGAGGGAGTGGGGTGGTATTGCGGATCCGCCACCCCTAAGAAAATTTTGAACAATAGACTGCCGGAAATGTTGGCTAGATAAATAAATCTGATCCCTTCCCCAGCTGTCGCATGCTCACTAGTTTATCCGACCTCAGAGAGAAAACTGTCGAACGAACGTACTTGCTTATCTTACCGAAGCCCACGGAATTTTGAAAAATAGACTGCCGGAAAAGCAGTATTTCATGCACTGATCGTCGAGATAAATAGAAATGAACAGATAGCGCCTGTCGACAAATCACCAGTTTATCCGACCAGAGAGGAAAGTGAGTGAATAAAAGTGAATAAATGTTTTCGTCACGATATTTTGAGAAATAGACTGCCGGATATACTGTTCGTCACTTATCCGAACCGAGAGGGAGTTTCATATAAATTATTAATTAGACATTCGGTAACTTGCCAAGGCCATAATCAAATCTCGATGCAATCGGATAATCCAGATTGTCAACACAAGCATTGGCGGTTATTGATTATATTTGAAAATGAATAACAAAGACTTTGTTTAGTATCGTACCAACTGTAGCAATGCCAATCGAACCCCCAACTAATGTCGCCCAGAATAAAGTAATTTGACTGTTGAAGATAATAATATTCCCATCTGAACATTTATAGTGAGAAATGCCAGGTTGTAAAATCTTTCCCTGTTCATAAGGTTTAGAAATATATATCCCCAATTTCAGTCTAAACTTTAAATGTGATGTTCGTTAGCGATTACATTCGAAATTCCGATCTGATGCACAAAAAAATATTTTTTTAAAGCTTTGAAAATGCTGCCATTAATTTGAATGTTAAATTCAAGACGGAATGATTTTAAACTCAGGTAGGTCGGGCCGGTTACTTCCATGCCATGTAAAGAATTGCCAATCCTGTCTTGTATCGCCCCATTTGCTTTTGAAATTGGCCATTAAAAATCGACAGGATTCTTCGACCTAAGAGCCCACCAAAAGAGCTCTAACCTACATCCAGTTCACAGTACTTTTTAATTGGCACTCCGAATGTAAATGAAAAGACACACTGAGCGAATTTGAAACAACGTCGGCCGATACGAATCAGAAGAATGTGAGCACACAGAAATATCGAACATTTTATGGATCGTACTTAGGAGATAAACACTTCCTGCCATGGAGAGTTGATTATGGCCTTGATCAGTTAATTGGTGTCTAATTGATAATTACCCGGGACTGTACAGCGCAGTGGACGCTTACCACTAGCCCCCGGATCCATTCACTCATTTTTGAATTGTTTTTTTGTTTGTTTTGTTTGCTGTTTCGGAGTAGGATGTCTTGTCGTTATATAATATGTCCTTTTTGTAAATCATATGTTGCGCAGTACCCCTGCACTAACTATTAGAAAACATTTCAGGCCTAAAGAAAGACCTGCAATAGGCAGATTTAGCTCTTGAATAATGTATGTTTAATTTACATATCGGTTTTGTGTATCGTCTTTATTTTTTAGGATAAATTTAGAATATTATCATATCAAAGTAAATCCCCAAAAGTAAAATTTCTTTGTTGTGGTATAGGACTCCAAAGTTATAAATATCATTCTTTATCGATAACGATACGAAAGCCAAAAGTACAGTTCACGTATATGTTACACAATAATCCTTATGCATACATAAATAAAGGGCACTAAACTATTATACATGTACTTAATATTAGGTGATACTATATTTAAGTTAAACATCACATGATTTTATATGACATGCAACGAGTATATCCCTACCCCCGCCAGGCCTCGCCCCATTCGATTGAGACCCCATGGTAATTAGTTACCAATTACGGCCAACTATTATATCGAATTCCAACTGCCAAAGGATCTTTTACGTGCAATATGTCCACGAGGCCCCTGTTTTCGCCCCATCCGAACGACTAGACAGCCGCCCTTGTTTGGCCCTCCGTCCTGCATCACTGACAAACGGGAAAGCACGCTGGAAAACCTGGATGTGCTTTCTCGGCCAACGCAGGGATCGAACACCCGTCCTACTGGCTAGCGAGTCAGCGTCTTACCCACTTAGCCACGTGAAATTTGAAACAAGCCTATTCAGTTATTAAAAGCATCTAAAAATTATATATAATCTCTCCCTCTCTCTCTTAAAGATAATGTCACGTTAATGCCGTCCAATAACGATTCATTGACAGATTGGAAATAATTTTGTTTTTAACTATCATTTGATAATGCAATTTAAAGAGAATGTCACTTTAATGTTGCCCAATAACGATTCATTGACAGACTCTAGACCCTTCTATTATTTTGACACATATTGTATTGGTCATGTAGAGGTTATACACATTGCATTGGCTATATATTTATATTCATATGATGAGTTACCTACTTAGTTACTAGAATGAACTGGTTTGTTCAAATTTCAAACTCTCGTCCGTTTTCCACTTCCATTATTAATACCACTAAAACCGTTTAAGTGTGTTGAGAATTCGAGATATCTATTCCAGACGAATAATAGAAAGGTGATTTAATCGTATCAGTAGCTGGCATAAATAAGTTTCGATTGTTGGTTCATATGGAATTCGTTTGCATTAAAGATGCCATTTGGATATTAGATGTTAAGACAACCACCAATTACATGAAGCAATTACTACAACTTGTATTCTCTTTAGAAGTATTTTTAAAATGAAAATCAGTTATTGATTTGATTATGCACAACAATTATACATCCCTGAAAAATGCATCATCATTAACTAGTTTTCGAAAAAAACTTAAAAAAAATCCTTTTCCAGAGTGCTTCTAAGTGTTGATTTATATATTGAGTGTTTTATATGTGCTACAATCGCTTGTGTCTGTGTGTAAAATGTATTGTGTTTGTGTAGTTGATTATTTTACGATTGTGTTTGTAAAGCGCCACTGAGCAACACTCGTGTTGGATATGATCAATTATGATTAAATTAGTATTATTGTCCATAACATCACGACCTTTTGTAAGACTTCCAGAAATCCCAAACCATATGTGCTCCATGTTTCATAGATTATATTATTTTATTATTGACTTTTATTTTAAGGTATGTCCAAAAATGATATAGATCAAGGATGGGCTTGGGTAGTTCTGGTAGCCGCCGCGACTAGCTTGGGATTATCTTCCATGGCAACAGCATCTATAGGAATATTTCAGGCCGAATTTTTGGAGAGTTTTGACGGATCGAGGAGTTATATAACTCTGGTGTGTTCCATTCATTCAGGATTACAACTATTTTTAGGTAAGTGGATACTTATAATATGAGTTATTGCTCTGCATCCATTCGTATAGGGCACTTTCAGCGTGGTTTTGTTTTCTTTTTATCATTTATAGTTCCGTTTTCAATGCCAGCGATTAAGACTTTGCCATGTTGTATCTTTTCCAGAGATTCCTTAGGCATTCTATTAATGTTATAATCACCTGACTGTAAAAATGCTATGAATATAATTATACACTCGTGTGTATACATTTTGTTTGGCCCTGACTTTTATCTTTTTTTATTTTTGATCATTATTTTAATAAATCTGTATGTTACAATGTTTAAGAAATGGTTTTGAATTCTTTCTGAGATTAGTAACCAGGAATATCCCTTTTGAATACCAGACATAATAAGGATGTGTCGCTCTGGCATAGTTCATACTAATCTGGGGTTTAAGGTGCAAATGAAATATATATTTGGGTGTCATGTGCGTATAAATGAAATTATATGTCATATTTTCTAACTATATCTCGAAGTGGTGAGGGTTATAACGTAATTAAAATAGGATCAAGGACAGAACCCTGGGGAACGCCAAAATTTAAATGAAATGGGCTTTAACATCCTACTGTTTTGCTCCTAAACTAGGCTAATGAAGACGGGCATACGCCATACAGTGTGGTATGAGGGAAATTATGTCATATTTTCTAACTATATCTCGAAGTGGTGAGGTTTATAACGTAATTAAAAAAGGATCAAGGACAGAACCCTGGGGAACGCCAATATTTTAAATGAAATAGGCTTTAACATCCTACTGTTTTGCTCCTAAACTAGGCTAATGAAGATGGGCATACGCCATACAGTGTGGTATGAGGGAAATTTTTCCCGGGCAGCGGCACTACGGCCAACTATTATATCGAATTCCAGCTGCCAAAGGATTTTTGACGTGCAATATGTCCATGAGGCCCCTGTTTTCGCCCAATCCGACGACTAGACAGCTGTCCTTGTCCGGCCCTCCGTCCTGCATCACTCACAAGGGGAAACCACGCTTCAAAATCTGGATGTGCTTTCTCGGCCAACGCAGGGATCGAACACCCGACCTACATCGCTAGCGAGCCAGCGTCTTACCCACTTAGACGCGTGAAATTTGAAACAAGCCTATTTAGTTTTTTAAAGCGTCTAAAAATTATATATAATCATGTTTTTTTTTCATTTTTATAATTATTGTATACTTGAAGTTGTATTTTTTTTATTTCAAATTCTGCGATTCTTGTCTCATCGCCATACTAAATGTTTGTGTAACTTTATGAAACAGATTTCTTTTATAACACATATGTAATGTATAGTTTACCCTATATGATGGCCTAACATTGTATTATGATACCGAAAACATCCGGAAGCTGACCGAATTGTTAAATATAATTTTGTTATTCTGGTAAATACTGAATAGTGATGATTAGGAAACAAGCTATGTTAATATCGAGCTATCTTCCGGAGTATTTTCTGTGTTATCTCTCATTAAAATAAACAGTCCACAGGTCAAATTAAACCGTGTATTCTTTTACTTACAGCCTTTCGTGTTAATGACTAATGGTAATAATGTATGTTTCTTCTTTATTCCAGGACCAATTGCTAGTATAATTTGTAATGCCTTCTCCATTCGTGTAGGCGCCATGCTCGGATCAATGATCCTTTCACTGGGTCTAGTGCTTTCATCGTTATCATCAACATTTGAAGAACTGCTGCTGTTCTTTGGTGTTATTGCAGGTGATTATATTTAAATTAATGTTGATACAGTGCTTTGCGGTAAATGTATATTATTTGGAATGTATCAGATATATAAATAATGGACTTACTGGGCTGTTACTGTTTCATAGAGAAAATTTAATTCATGCTTTATTGTAATGCAAATTTGGAAATATTTTATATTTTCAGGCTCCGGATTCGGAATAATGTATACATCGGTTAGTGTTATAACTAGTCATTATTTTCATGAAAAAAGACTTCTAGCATGCGGTATAACATTTGCCAGTCCTGGCGTAGGTTACCTCGCTGGTCCATCTTTAACAAGTTATCTTATCAGAAATGTAGGCTTGAGGTCCACATTGGGTATCATGGGATGTCTCGTCTCTCAGGTCTGCGTCTTAGGAGCTCTCTTTTTCCCGATAGACGAAAAACACAAAAACGTATGTAAATCCGTTTGCCAAATAAACAAGAAAAATGGAAAAATACGGAAAGATGATAGAGCTGTGGGCGTTCCACTAACAAGAGATTTTAGCCCAAAGAGAATTCAGGAGTTGAAAAGTGAAAGTCATTTAGAAATACATAAGTATATCAAGTCCGATGAACAACAACAGAACAGAAATAACAATATGACCATCAGCAATTCGGAATATAGCAACTATAATAATTCAAATGAAAGTCTTGCATATCCTACAGTGCCAAATTCCTTACCAGTTAACTCTCCGATTCTATCTGCACATAAACCCTTTAGCAGAAAGGGGTTTAATACTAGTCTAAGTTCTGTGAATTCACATAATATTCATGAGCGATATATCACTGTAAAAGATGGGATTTCGATATCAAAACCCGACGGTAGATTTATTACAAGTATTCAAACCCTTTCCCCTATTAGTCATGGTCATCGACATATTTCCGGCAGTTTAATATGGGAGTCACACTGGAGTATGCAGCACGTTGGCAATTATTTAGCCGAAGCTGACGATGCTGAAGAATTCGGATTTCTTCCAGAAGAATCCCCAAAATCTACTTGTAAACCTGATTTTAGTGTTTTCAAACATAAAGCTCTGTGGTGTCTTAGTATAAGTCAGTTCTTCCTTATATGTGGATATGGAATAAATTTCATTCACTTTCCTTCCATGATAGTAGCTAATGGAATAGATATATCTGTGGTTCCACAGCTGTACATGACTCAAGGTGTTGCGCTTATAATAGCTCGTCTTATGGGTGGATTATTCGCTAGTCATCCAGACATTAACATTCTTCTTGTAAGTTTTGGCTGTCAAGTGCTCCTGGGAACAATAGTGTTTTGTGTACCCTTTCTTGGTAATAATATATGGGCGTATCATCTTTTCGTCAGTTTTTTCGCAATGTACTATGGAGCTAGTTATGTAGTTCTTACTCAAATTTTGATCAAGATCTTAGGATTACAACACTTAGCAACCGGTTTTGGACTGCAAATGATGATGGCGGGGACATCATTTTTTATAACACCAGCATTAGGAGGTAAGATTTTGACTTTTTTTCTTCTAAGATGCGATTTAATCCAAAACTTGAGAAGCGAGACTTAACGGTTAGCAACGACAACCGAGGCCGCAGGTGATAAATCGTTTAACTATTATACAGAAAACTGACACCCCTTTATCTAATATAATGACCCTTTTATAGTGAGGGGTTGGATTGCCGAATGGTCATAGGCGTACGGGACCGAACTTGTTTGGGGGGGCCAGCATATTTTCCCGACAAATATATTTCTTTAGGGTCCGCGGAGCCGCGGGCGGCGAAGCCGTCTGCCCGCGAGCGTCGCAGGCGCGAAGCACTCGACGGGGGGTTTGGGGGGACTCCCCCAGAAATTTTGAAAACCAGACGGCCGTAGACGCGTTTTCCAGGCATTTCGAATACTTTCTAGTAATTTGGAGTGGGTAGTAAATTATGTCAGTTGCGGCATAAAAACTGGTGAAAAATCATCTTTAGAATGCAATTTAAAGTGTCCTTTGTCCATTATCTGTTGTTGGCAGGACGTAGGCCTACATTGTATTTTGCCGCCATGATCTTTCTTTCGGTTATTTGACTGTGACGCCATAGTAGATACGTTTTCCTTCAATTTTCACGGCAGTACTGCAGAAAGTTTTCAAATCTTCAATACTGATTTTAGTACTGCTAAAGCATTAGTAATCTTCTATATGCTAGCAGTATTTAAATCAGTACTGAAAATAGTTTTTTTTATTTTTTATCGAATTGATATAAAATATCAGCAATAGAAAGTGTACACTCATATAATTGGAGTTATATAAGCGGTGCGTCCGCCCTGACAACAAATTAAATATGGACTTTACTTCGATTCAATCCCAACAGTTTTGACAACAAACAGTTTTTTTACAAATTCAGACAGTTTTCTCACCAAGTGTCCCTTGATTGTATAAACACGGTACCGCACACAGCTAACTTGACAAAAAACGCGCGAGAACTTAATTCATAGATTAGTTTAACAAAGTCATAGAAAATTGAAAAGGAGATTAATGAGTTACTATAAGACGATGGGCAAAATTTACAATTATCTTGTACTGTAACCGAATCCATTAATCAATCGACGACACTTTTTTAAGTTTGTCATCCAAAATACTCGACTCGAGAACTGAGAAAGGTCATGCGTACGTGCTAGTTTTATTCAGATGGCGTACGTATTCTTCTTTGACTAGCCTGCTTTCTTTACGCTTCCATATTATTAAAAATATTCAAAACCGGACAGACGGCTCGACGCTTCCCGACAAACTGAGCATTCATTCCCGACAAGACCACAGCCATTCCCGACAAGGCCATACCCCTACCCCACCTCATTTTCAAAAACTCCTCGAATAATGACCGATCTCACAATTCTGAGCTCTTTTTAGATTTCTAAATTTTTTTCATGAAAATATTTGGGGGGGGGGGCAGGGCCCCCCGCCCCCCCGCCTCGTACGCCTATGCGAATGGTTTGCACGTGCGTGCTGTATCATATGCCCTGTCATTGAGTCAACTGGCGTGGTTTTGAATACCCGGTTGTACGCGACAAGGAGTAGGTCGCCTGCCCAACTTCGTGGTTTTTCTCCGGCCCCTTGGTTTTCCCCCACTGCTAAAAACGCATACGCACAAGCTAATTAATATTATAAAATGAAACCATATGCTAGTCCCGAAATGACCTAGTTTGTGTCGAGTGGACGTTAAACCCCATTCCTCTCTCTCTATCTCTCTCCCTTTAATAATAACCAATATATATTCATTTCAGGTTGGCTTTTTGACATTACAGAATCTTATGCTTTTGCATACCATTTTGCAGGTAATATAACTTTCTTTTCACGCCGTTCATTTCCTTCATGCAAGCGAATTATTGAAATGAAATTGGACCACATGTTAGTGGAGTGAACATTAAACCCCAAAAAACAAAGGCAACATAAAGGATTATATAATAATATGCACACGTTGAGTTTGAGGTTAATCAATCAGTCGTTTATGAATTGTTACTTCATACCCGATAGGAAGTATGATAAGCCGAGAAACGGGAATGACAACCGAAAAATTGGAAAGTATGACTTGATCGAAGTTCCCGCCGTATTTGTAACCCGCCCTAATAAGCACTTCATATAATTAAGTGAATAAAACGGGGTTTGACGTCATACACATGATACAGTGGGCGATAAGAAAAATTTTCCCGGGTCGCAATTGAAAAGGTAGGATGTTAAACCGCCCCCAACATTCCATTTCGCTGTGGAATTTATACGTAGGGGTTGGGGCCGCGGTAGGGAAACTGGGCAGAATATCCTGTGTTCGAGAAAACCGTGGGGATTGTCAGGGACAGCGTGGGTACTATTCACGGAGAAGTGTTGCCTATAGATGTTCGGTTAAGACAAACGCGTGTACACACTGCATGGTTATTACAATCAAACGAAAAGGCCACTCTTCGGACACAATTATCTCCCCTGGCATTGCACACGTGATCATATGAAACCGTAAGAGTACCTTAGTCTTAAATTGACTGAAGATGTTGTCCATTCCTATATCCATTCAGATGATTATATCTTTGGACTGTGTGGGCGTTTCTTCTATGTACAACATTATATATTGTTGTAATACAATTCAGGTGCAGTCATATTCTGTGGTGCATTTTTTGTATTGATGATACAAGCTATCGACCCAGTAGCATTTATGGACGAGCCACCTGAAGATATTGTGATAGGGGTTGATGACATCGACATAGAGAAACACGAATGATGACTGATGCTGGTATTGGTGTATTGGAATGAGAAAGCGTCGAAGATACGATGATTGTATCTGTACATTTAACCGGGTGATAAATATAAAAGAAACGAAAGGTCTTTAGTTCGATGCAGAATTTTAAAAGTGGTGGGGCGCCAAAATAATGCCCAATTTACGCGTGGGCGCGTGGCGATCTACGATTTTTCATACAATAATGGATCGGTCCTGCAAATATTATGACGTCATATTATGCGAATTGTGGGTTAGGTTAAGGGTTAGGTTTGGCCCAGGGTTATTGTTAGGGCTAGCCCTGTTTAGATCTCGAGACTTTGACGAAATCTACAGGTCTTAGTCCTTATCCTAACCTTAACCCACAATCCACATATGACGTCACATGTGCTAAATAATGTGGAGGACCGTCTCCTATCTAGCGTTCTCTACAATAATATGTTGCATAAAGCTTAGATATTGGGATGTTAAATCTGTACTTGTGTAACAATCAACGACTTTTCATGGAATATATGTTGCATAATGCTTAAAGGGACAATAACACTCTTGCTGGCCTTGACAGGTCCAGAAAAAATAGCCTTATTCTAACTACAAGATGTTTAAGTTTTCTACCTGTTGTGTAAATTATCCATTACATCCTATTTTACTTGTCCAGAGGGTTCGAAAATATGTTTAAATCAAAATTGCATTTGAAAGTGTTTACGTAAAACTTTTCAAACCATTTAGTTGAATTTTTCCAAATTTTTAAATTCGATGTGTTAAGATGGAATTTGTATCATTGATTAATTTGATTATTGTAAAATAGTACAATTAGTTGTCAAGAATAATGATTGGGGCATATTATTCAGTTCAAACAAGAGTGGTATTGGGGCTTTAAATATAAGTATGTCAAATCTGTTACAGTGTCTGTTAATAAAACGGTTTATATTGAACTTGGATCTATGATTGCAGATTGAATTGAAAACTGGTAGAAATAACGAATAAAATAATGTTGGAGGGTAACGTTAAAAACAATTCGTGCAAAGACTGGCCACTACTCGCCCTATGGAATCCGTCTGGCAAATTCATCAATGTTCAACGTAATTAAACGTTCTCTTCAAAATTGGTCTCAAATCTTAGTTTGATATACACCCATTCAAATAATAATAAGCAGCTGGTAATTATTTTGATTACCTTGGAGGTCGATGAAACTAGATATAAATCCACGCCTCCAATGTATGTTTTGGTGATATGACTGTCCTAACAATTAAAGCCGAAATGTACACTTTCCAAGATAAAATGAATTTGAATAACGAACTTAAATTAATCGTGAATACAATTCGTATGTGTTTCTCGTGGATTAGAGTTTTTCGAAAACTTTTATTCAACCTAACCACCCTCTCAACTATCGTATCCTTCATCCTCAAAATCATGAATATTCACCAAAACCTTGCAGAAAATGTATTTGCATACCCCTTTCTTTGATTCTACATCAAAAAGTCAATAAAACTCGCCATGCAAAAGTTGGAAAGAGGGAAAGGGAAAGAGAGACTGAAAATAGCTTTGGGGTAGGAATATTGTGTGACCTGTGTCCGTATGTGATGAACAAATTTAAGTTGAATTTACTGCCGTTAAATTACGCGGTTCATTTATGTTAAATGTCACGGGTGTGAGGGGGTGGGGGTTCAAAGGTGATTTAGTGTGTGAGGCGCTGACTCAATTCCGGTATTCGATTTGAAAGTAACTTCAGATTTTCAGCGTGGTTGGCAGGCCCGTAGCCAGCTTCATGGCGGAGGGGGGGGGGTACTCTCCCCGGCCATATTGTTGACAACTTTTTGTCAGGGGGGGGGGCAAGATTATTTCCAGGGGGGGGGGGGGGGTCAGGCCCCCCTTAGCTACGGGCCTGGTGGTTGGGCCGTCTCAGTGGTGAAGACGAAGGTCCTGTCTAGTCGTGTGGAAGTGGCGAAGACACGAGGTTCCGTGTACACGTTGACATGCACGTAACAGGACCCTTAACAGTTAGAATTCAAAAAAGGAGAAGGTTAGGCAACATTTATCAAATCTGGATACCCCATTCACGCAGACCATTAAATCCCATTTCATTTCATTCCTATATCTTAGTGGCAGATTGCAAATTAAATGGTTACCTCCCCTTTTGGCTATTACGTACAAAGTCATAATACGGAGAAAGAGAGAGAGAGAGAAATGGGGTTTAACGTCCACCCAACACAACTAGGTCATTTTGGGACTTACATATGGTTTAAATTTTATTTCAATAATTCGCTTGCGCGTAGGGGTCTTTAGCCCCTATCTCCATGCCACATACGTTCACACAGGGCTCGAAACCACAGTCGCAAGCATATAATATAACGTGTTCAATCACGATTCATTATTAAAGACATTGATCGATAAAATACCCAACATTAGAAAGATAAAATACTCTAATTTATTGTATTCAAACACTAGAAACTTGATTAAAGCACTTATATGGATATACTACTTCTGAAGTTAGTAACATACAACGTTTCAATACACATACAGGTATCGTTATCAAGAAAACTTGATACCTATATGGGATACAAATGTAGCATGTTAATTAACTTCAGAAGAAGTACAACCAGAAGTGTTTTAATTTTGCGCAATCTATTTCTATATGTCCTATAAGAACTAGGACCTTCAATTATAAAATCTTGAGATACCAGATTTAATGTTATCAAAAAACAAGCAGCACAGTCTACAAACTCTACACAATCAACAATATATACAAGGCCTCGAGAAATTTTGGAAAGTTTCATAAATGAGACAAGAAACATTCTCGTTTGCATACCTACGTGAATCTATCTCAAAACGTGTAACGTTTGTCACTGGCCGAACACTCATTACGGGCATTCGGCAGACCGCGACAGATTCTACGCATCTAATCTCGACTTTATGACCATTTTCGCCATATTTTAACTTTTTTAAAGGTTCCGAATTAAAAATGACTGCCTACATGGAGATTTCTGTCGAGAGTGTATTATACCTACAAACGTCACGTTTTGCATTGGGTTTGGGGAATTACCAGGGTATTTTATCAAACCAGCAGCCTTGAGACAATATTGCTGCTCATTTAGGTACATACACTATACAAAAGACGCAATTTGGGACTTTTTTGTAAAAGCGAACCGTTTTCCTGCTTAAAGTTAACCGGTAGCCGCATCGCAAATGTATGGGCGTAGGTACATACCACTTACTGTCATATAGCCGAAATCTGTCGAGATTTGCCGTGTGTCATTACAGGTTGACAACACGTGTACACACTAATCGATGACGTTTTCGTACCGATATGAAAGGTCCCTAATATATGGATTATCACCCTTATAATACATACGTGTTTTTTTCTTCGTAAAACCGGTTTCATTGATAATGGGGTGTGAAAAATTTAATATTATATTATTTACTCCTTTTCTATTTCAATTTCTACTTGGGTTATATCATTGGAGAATGATTTTTGTTCAAAAATCTGTATCATTGGGACAAAAAATGCACCGACAAAAATCATCGATCCTGCAAAAGTAAAAAAAAATAGCAACAATCATACATTATTAAATAAAATAAAACCAAGTAGAACAATCCAAGCCATATAGACAAAATTCGAAGTCCTAAAAAACGGTATGGGCAAATATTGTAAGAGGCATATGGACTGGAATATTAAGAGATCTGATACAGCAGAGTACTGCTTCTCACCCCCCCCCCCCTCCCCGCCTTTCCTCATCATATGTGGTCAACATTCAGGTTTCCGTTTCGGAAAAGCTACCGCGGACAAAAAAATATGGCTGATATGTGATATAAATGTTGTTCCCACCCGTTTTTTTAACTAAAAACATGTGGGGTGTCTTCTAATAAAATATATTGCGCCCTAGAAATACCTTAAATTTTGACTTATATTGGAAATACGTGTAGAATATGCAGTGTCGGTTTCCTACAGGCCCTGGTTATTCTACCCACGGGGCACATCCCAAACCCTGACTGCACGAATATGTGATTTAACCATAATTGAGCAAAGCCATTGGACGGACGTGTGCTTAAAACTGATTACTATGCGTGTAAGAAAAGCTCGTGTCAAAAATATCGGCTCATACAGACCATGGGTTATTCTACCCAAGGGGAACCTCCCAAAACCTCACTGCACGACCATAGGTAGACGAACTATCTGATTTAACCACAATTGAGCAAAGCCAATGGACGCATGCTTAAAACTGACAACTGTGCGTGTAAGAAAAGCTCATGTCAAAAATTTCTCAACACATCGTTGACCGAAGGTTCCTTAATGTTTAGACCCCTTGTCCGCAACCCATCTGTCTTACCAGAACAAAAGTATGCCAGGTCGTAAGAAACTGTAATATCATAAAGCCAACCTAAAACAGACAAAAAAGAAACGAACTACTTCTGGGAAATTGAACAAATTGGTGTACGTAAATAATGGTATTTTAAAAGCACTAGATAGATTGCCAGTATCACTAAAAGTAATTGGATTTTTAATGATATTATAATATAGTAGCTAAAATAATCCGAGACCAATCGTGTAATTGTTTGTTTAGCAGGTCTGAATTGTCCTTTAAAATAGTTCCAATATGGCGGAATTCGTCATACAGTCGAGATTAGACTCGTAGAATCTGTCGAGGTTTGCCGAATGCCCTTTAGTTGTAATTAAATCACACAAACATCCAACTTACCTGCCAAACTTGGTGTTATGAAATATGCAATTCCTGCCATCATCATTTGAAGACCAAATCCTGTAGCCAAATTGTTAAGCCCTAATATTAACACCAGAATTTGACTGAGAACAACATAGGTTCCTCCATAATAAAAGGCAAATAGGAACTGACAGAGATGATAGGCCCAAACTGCATCACCTAGGAATGGTAGACAGAACACCACAACTCCTAATAACACTTGACATCCAAAACTAACCACAAGAATGTTTATGTTTGAACTTCCACAAAATAATCCGCCGAGAATTCGTGCTGCAATCAGACTTATACCTCGTGTAATGTATAACTGAGGTACCACAGAATAATCTATTCCCTTCGAGAGAATCATGGACGGATAGTGAATAAAGTTCACACAGTAGCCACACATCATAAAGAACTGACTTAAACTTAAACACCACAACCCTTTGTTCTTGAGCACACTCAAATTGGGTTTGCATGAGAATTGTTTAGTGTCACTGTCACTTGGTATATACTCCTCGTTGGCAAGTTGATTACCAAGATACTGAATACTGGAGTGAGATGCCCACATCAAGTTGTCAGATGCGTGAAGATGTCGTCGAGATATGGATGAAAGAGATCGTGTACTGTTGTGAAGTATATTTTCGGTTTTTTCCAGTGGCATCAAGAAATTATCTTTGATGTGTTCACGAATATTACTAGAATTAATGGAACTGTCACTATCATTGAACCCATTTCTTAGTAGAAGTGGTTTAGATCCTTCCTGCAATTTGAGCATTTCGGGAGATGTCTGCTCTGTGGCATCCCGACAGCTGTTCATCTGTACCATTGGTAGCCCAACCTGGCCACTATTATGGTCCTCAGTTTTAGGATGAGTGTTTGAATTCTGATTTGAGTTTTTCAACAATGGATGGCTAGTTAACGGATCTTGTATACTTCCTTTTAAGCTTTTGTTACTTTTTGGGTCCCGTTTTTTACACTTATTGGTGCAATTATTATGTTTATTACCTTCATGCATTGGGAAGAAAAGTGCTGTTAAAATTAAAGTGTGAGCCATAACACAGCTCAAGATGGCCATAGTTGATCTCCAGCCATACAATTCTATTAGATATCTTATTAATGAAGGACCGAAGATATAGCCAATTCCTGGACTAGAGAATGTTATACCACAAGCGAACAGTCTCTTTTCGTGAAAATAATGGCTGGTGATGACGTTTGCTGACGTATAAAATATTCCAGATCCAATACCTTAAATATAAAAAAGGAGACTGGCTCGTAAACAATAACTGACACTAGAGATTACTCACAACATACTTCCATTAGAAAGATATGTAAAAAAAATGAATTGATCATTGTCTCAATTGATTATCTTTTAAAATTTCCCCATTGAATCATTTAGTGCCATATTAAACTCTACTGCGATCAATCATCCCTAGCTTTGCGCTTCCGGACGTTCAACATATTTACACCAAGCTGAATTAATTGTGAAATCAATGACACGGGGTAGCTCACACAAGCTTACTGTGACACTAGCTTACAGGAAGTTCTTGGTCCGAGACAGGAGTAAATGATGCCATCTATATCACGGTCTTCGCGGTCAGTTAAAGGGGGCCGTAATAAAAATGCGCCGTTGGCCTATCGAAACGAACGTCGGAGCAACGCCCTTGACGTGTAACGAGAGTAATAGTTCTCAGTGACAACACAGTGTGGACAGGACAGTGGAATGATATATTATAATAACCTGTTAAAACTCCATAAAACAGCAGCAGTTCTTCAAATGTGGTTGAAAATGATGATAGCATTAGTCCAAATGTGTAAATGGTGGCACCTAACATTGAACTAAATCGTATTGAGAATATATTACAAATGACACTTGCCAATATACCTAAAATATATAATTAAACACAAATTGACAATATTAGTATTGATGGAATCTCCAATGAATTATATAACCGTGTTTGTAATCGTAGCCATGTGACCGGTCCATTTAAAAAAAAAAAAAAGCATTTAACAAGCCTTAAAATACAAGCTAAACAGGAAAAGTGCAAGAACGTTTATAATTGTACTGGAAATTGCGTTTCCACCACGCTTATGACGATCTTGACGCACTCTGGAGCCATATTCCGTCGCCGTAGTAGCGCAGTAAAGGCGCCACATCGGTCTGACGGGGTAAAGAACGCGACTTCTTTAGGTTTATAAATTTTTAGGACATTTTTTTGAGTTGTGTTTACGTTTGCCGGCGACGTTGTGCATTTGCCAGTCGCTGTACGGTCGCAGCAGTTATCTTCCTTTTGTGAAAACGTTATGTATGCGGTAGAGGCTATTATTGTCTAACGGTTTTATTTCAAATTCGGTCTAGAACATTGGGGTCATGAGAGAATTAACTCCTCAGTTATGCCCCCCTTTCCGAAAACCTGGTGAAGGCCATGTTATTTAAATGGTTCTTGTCAATATTTGGCCTGAACTTGAAACATTTGGGTCTTTGATTCCTAACGATATTAATAATCCGCAGTCTCCCGTTCCCGAGCCCCCCCCCCCCCCCCTGCCAATACACACACAAACTTTGGCGAAAACCCGCTGAACTCTATATAGGTTTTAGGTTTTTGTTTGTAATTTGGTTGGAAGCAATGGGGTCATATATGGACGAACCCTGGAGATTAGATTTCTTCAAGACTATTAAATTTGCTCAACATTCAAATCTGTTCAGTTTCTTTCTAAGCTACAGTTGAGGTAAAGCTGCTGTATGGCTGTATTTACTATATAAGACCAGGTAGTATCCACGAAAGGGAGTTAATTTTTACCTACCTAAAAATAAATTTAATCCTATATGAGTAGAATTAATTAATGATATTTTACTGCGGGTTCCTTCAAATTCCTTTAAAAATTCCACCTGAAATATGCCAGTTGACAAGGTTATCATCGTGTAGATTCCTAAACTTGTAAAGGCTGCAAACAATACAACCCACGCCCATCCTTGATCTATGTCCTTCTTTTTGGCCATATCCTTAAAATAAATAACACATATTACACACACACATAAAAGAGAGAGTAAGAAAATTAATTAGAAATAGGATTCTTCAAGCAATAAATTAGAAAATCCGTATAGATTGTGCATTTCGAACGACCAGTCTTTTCTTTTTAAATCGAAAAACATCTATACTAAGATAAGAAAGATTTCAAAGGACAGTGGTAACACGGTTTCATTAACATCAGATAAAAAGGTCCACGACCTTAGTATTACATACTTTTACACGATTTGCGTACATGGAGAGACTATTTATTAGTTAGGCAGTTTTCGTTCGATTTTCGGGGAATTCCAACTCAACCGCTAAAATCTTTGACTTACAGACGCTCCGCAGCTACAAATGCGTTTTTTTTAGAAAACCACCCCGAGTCCATAATCACGGACGATACATTCACCTAACACCTTTAAAATGTTTTATGGCCGTCATGTTGACTTGATGACATCGCGCCTGGTACGTTCGTGCATTTTTTATGCGCGAACTCTTAGTTTTTCTATTACTGGCACGCGCACGGGCACACTTTTGTTTTGTTTTACATGAACCAAAATCTGGGATTTCGCGCGTAGGTACTTTTGAGGTATTAGGTCTGTTTAGCATAACACTTGCCACTGTACCTGTGTATCGCTAATTATAAACCGAATGTTTAAAGACCGTTCATATTTATTACGCACAGAATTTTCAGTACAGTGTTGATTCATGCTCAAATTGTTACTAAGCAACCCAACGGGATTATTTTCTCAACAGTGTATGAACTCATTTCATAGCTATAATATCCTTACACCGAGAGAAAGTATCTAGTCTCGGTGAATAGAACCATGGTTGTCTGGTAGAAAATTACTTTTGTATTCTTTGGAACGGTAAACAGTGTTTTTAGAAGCAAACTAACCTGCCGCACATGACGAAGTCATTATACTAATAATAAAAAGGCTAGAACTCCTTTTGCAGCGGAGGCTTATCAGTGAGTAATAGGTCAAGGTTAAAACATACAGTACGCGCATCGCGGTGGTTTGATGTTTTTTTATCGTGGAATTCCGTGAATTACCGCGTGAATATCGAGTGACATGATACGACTGACAGAGCAGCTCAGAGTCGAACAATCACCGCCCGAGCTGTCTTCGTCAGCTAGTTTCAAAATGGCGTACAACCAGTGCAAGTGGGAAAAGACGACAATAAAATCAGAAATATGTTATTTATTATTGTCGGACTTATTACATCACTCGTGTCTAACAAATCATAAAGCTGTGGTGTTACGGTGGCGGCATAGTATTTCACCGTAACACCACAGCCCCTCTAACCATTCATAATACATCTAACTATCACTCCCTACACATTTCCCCTCGTCTACTTTCCCAAACGTCAACAACACATCTCATGCATCCATTTCGCTGATACCCTTGTAACATGTCTACTGGATTAGTAAATAGAGCACGTCTGTTTCGGCTATTATTCTAGATATATTTAATTGACGCGTATACTATCTTATTGATTTTGTATACTACATTGGTTAACACTGATTTCGCCTAATGGATAAGATGCAGCTATGGCGGATGTTCGTCGTGTATCTTGTACACGGTGAATAGTCCATTTGCTGATTACACTATATTAAGATATTTTTACGATTCATTGCTTTTAAATATTACCGAGCTTCACGGCTACCGCCGTTCACCTTTCAAATCAACATATATACCCATAGGCAATGCGAACCCCCCAAGTTATATGCAGTCACTATATTTCTTACATGCCGAAGTGGTGAAGGCCCACGACACTGTAGAGAAACGATCATAAGTAACTGCAGTAAGTCCTTTAGAATCAAAGATATCGTCTTTAAAAGCATTGTGTTTCAATTGGTTATCTCGGCTTAGTCAAAGCAACCTCAACAACCTCAGTCAAGATATTCACAAACCATGTGTGAACATAAATCCATGAAGAAAAATGATCTGTGATTGGGGTGCTGGTAAGGTGCAGAATCAAGCTAGTTTCGTTTTCTTGTCATGTCACGAATTTTTCACGGCGATCAGCGTCCCCAGAAAATAATTATTCTGAGGTCCTAAAGCTACCCCGGCCATTCCCTAAGAAAATTATCTGTGAGTGGGATGCGGGAAAGGTGCAGAATCAGGCTAGTTTCGTTTTCTTGGCATGTCACGAATTCTTCACGGAGATGGGGGGAGGGTGGACAAATTCAGTGAGCCCAGAGCTACTCAGTAATCCCTGAAAAGATGGGGTGGGGGCGACAGGATCGTCAAGATAAAAGAAAAGAAGTCTATGACCATCATCACGATGCCGTGCATATAGAGTTCCGCCTGTTCAGGTGGACTGGTGGAAGATTGGTAACGGCTTTATTGAGTTGAACCACGAGACATCGTCGAGAATTCCCATTATCTTATTTCACATGAGAAATATGATCCTAGCCCAATATTTTGTAGCATTCTACAGTCGAGTTGGTACATACCTGAGACACGATGTATATTTGACACATTTATGTTTTTGTAAACCAATGAACTTCAGAATCTGAACACGAAAGTTTTTGTCAAGAACTCTAGAGGGACGCAAACACTCAAAGGGCGCTAAAACTACAAACCCATGCCTTTTCCCTCCTTTGTCACGGTGGGGTCGCATTAACTAATTCGGGAGAGTAAAACTGAGTATGGCCTGAATTTTAGGTGGTTGTTATTAGTCATTCGTGGGAGAGGGGTGAATGTGCGTGTTGTACCCTACTCCTTGTTAAGAACAATCGGGGAATCGAAACCACGTTAGTTGATTCAATGACAGACCGTGCTAACCATTTGGCCATACACATACCTGTATATATTAGGCATCCTCAGTAAGCAAGACTACCCCCGATGAATCACTACCCACTCTTAAAACCAATATTCTCTGTTCATTTTGTTAGATTATATCGGCATTTCGTTATATCATCGTTAAGCATACAAGATATTGTTTAGCTATCCACCGTAAACAAGTACTTGTACCCTATTCTACTTTAATTTAGAGATAGAGAGAGATAGTGATATAGAGGGGGAGATAGATAGAGAGGGGAATAGAGTAGGTCATTTCGGGACTACATGGTTCAATTTTATTTCAATAATTCGCTTGCTTGTAGGGAATTTCCAGTAGAGATCACGGTGGCTAAGTGGATAAGGCGCTGGTTCGCTAGCCTGGAGGTCGGGTGTTCGATCCCTGCATTGGCCGAGAAAGTTCATCTTGATTTTCCGGCGTGATTTCCCCTTGTCAGTGATGCAGAAGAAGAGCCTGACGGATAGGACGAAAAACCGAGGTCCCGTGTACACATCGGCGTGCACGTAAAAGAACCCTTGGCAGTTGGAATTCAGTTGCTGCCCGGGCAAAATTTCCCTCATAGCACACTGTATGGCGTATGCCCGTCTCAATTAGCCCAGGTTAGGTGCTTAAGCGTAGGATGTAAACCCCATCTCATTCATTCAGTAGTGGGAGCCCCCCCCCCTCCGGAAAAACGCCACTTGATTCAGCAATAAACCTCATAACATAGTATTTACATGATATACGATTAGATATACACTAGATGAATGGCCATATTTTTATGTGCATGTATCACCCTTTCAAGTTAAATGTCTGTTTTGAATATATACAGATTATAGCACACGTTAACCATTTTGCCACCTAACCCCCTTTAATATAATAGAGTTTATAAAGTACATGTTCTTTTATGTTCACGGTTGCGAAATACATAATAAGCCAACAGTTAAAACCCCCCAAAACTTTTACTTTATTGTGATAGGGCCTATACATCAAATCATGAGCAAGCAGGTTTCTCTTTCTCAGGCGTCTTTAGATATTACAATGTACTTAAAGCTACAATTTCATATTTTTTAAAGTTATATTTTAACATTTATTAAAATAAAGCCATAAAAAAGGAGGTAACCATAAACAGTCCTACATAGTTAAAGAATAATCCTATCAATCCTATAGTTCAATATTGCCAGCTGAGAAATTGGCAAAAATATCATTTTCAACTTCAAATTCAAACGTTTAATCCTAGCTATTCTATGGAGGGAATAAGAAAACAAGGGAAGTAATTGTGTTATTATTTCCTGTGTCGGTGATTTTTAAGGGCGGAAAATAATGCCCATGATCGCATAACAGTGAGTTGATGATAACCTATTGAGCAAAAGACATAGAAATAATTATGTTTTGACTTCCATAGAAGATATGAAATTCTCGCTTTAAATAAATAAGCATTAACAATACAGTTTTGTTCATACTTACAATAATAGATTATCAGGACACTGGGTTATACACACTATCACGTAACGTAAATTAAAACAAAATGTTTTAACGTATACAATCCACACCGCAATTATCTGACAAAAGAAATGCAAATTAATGGGGTTTAACGTCGTACTGGTTCGCACCGACTGGGCATACAGTGTGCTATACAGTGTGCCATGAGATAAATTTTGCTCGCACAGTGGCGCTACGGCCTAATCTATAACGGATTCAATTTGTCAAGGACTATTTAATAATGTAATACCTATGTTTATAAACTGACTTATATGGAGTCTCTAGCCTCTGGTTAATCCAGTCTACACCGGTAGTATTTATTGCAAATGCTCTTCAGATATAAATATGGATGATATTGAGTTAAAGACTTAAGCTAGACTGACACTTGCATGATTCCGTGACATGCATTAGCACGACTCGAGTCGGCACGACACCGTCCGATTTGCGCAAACTCGTCGTGCCAATGCGGAAGGTGCGTAAACGAGGTGCGTAAACAATGCGCAAACTATGCGTAAACTCGTTGTGCCAGTTCATGTCAATGTGGACACTGATGGGCATGACAAAATCGTGACCAATTGTCGTGCAAGTGTCAGCCTGGCTTTAGCTACTTTAATATTTAAATTTTTAGCACAAGTTTTTAAATGTTTAGAAACCTTCACAACAGGAGTTATTTGCATACTCTGTTGAGTGTGTACACGAATGCGTGCTCGTAGTTCCCGTATTGGTTACGCACATGAACACCAACTAAACGTATAAAATTGTGAATTTATTGATAATCAATAATTATATGTAAAGCGTAATAGAGGATGTCAATTAAATGCCTTATGGTGTTTTAATTTTCATATATAATATTCATTCTAAACATAAGAAATTGCATGCATGAAAATTCTGTAAGAGGGGAAATTCCATGTTACTGTTGATAAAATTTGGTAATTTTGTGCATAAACCCTTTATTGTTGCACCAAACAACTATTATAAAGTGCTGTTATGCGTTCTTATAAAATAAAATAAATACATGTAAAAGTAGGCCTACCGAAAACAATAAACTCCATTGAGCTATAGATTAATCCTAATAGAATAATGCAGGGAACGAAATTGGGTTGTAATGCCTTGTCAAGTGCTTCTGTTATTTTGAGACAAAATAATTGTTTTTTTCACTTCTATATTTTCGTAGGCATAGCGAGATTTGGGATTTTATCCTGGTATTGGCGTTTTTGTCTACTCTTCTTCGATTTCAAACTGTCGTTGGTCCGGTATGTACACTCCTTTTATGCGTCCCTTCCTATGCACACTTTTCTCAGTCCCACGAAGATTTTAACCGGAAGATTTTAACCGAAATGTTTTTGAGCATATAAAAATGAGATTATACCTATACAAGATTTATCTAGTTAGAAACTACAATGGCCCTAGAGAACGTTAAAAAATGTTGACCAATTGGATTTGACAGTGGAGAAAATTAAAGAAGTTTCCTACCTTTAAAAATCATTGACTGATTGAGAAACGCTTTCGGGTGGGTTAATTGGCCCTGAATCTCGATTACACGAACAAACCCCCGTGATTGTACTCTGTTTAGTCTCGTAAACGTTTTCACAAATGTCACAAGATGCGGCGAAGACTTTCAATAAGATAACAGCTGGCGATGTTTAAAATTTTAAATTTACAATAATCGGCCCCGATTTCTGCTTCAATATAAAGGATATGACAGCTGTATAGATTAGATACGCAGCCATTCTTCTAGGTCAATCAGCATCTAGTTGAAGGTGAGTTAAAGGAGCTACAACTCTAACATTTGGGACCTAGAAATTGACACAATTGGGTGGCAACGCATAAAATAGGCTACTGTAATATGAATGTGTATAAACTGATTTACATTCAATGGTTCTCGTTTTTACTCGAATTTCAAATCAGTTATGTTCGGCGAAATATGCCAGCAGTCTCAATCGAATGCAAATTTCTAGCGCCTGGTTATTCCAGTCTACAGAAGAATATGACGACGGCGTTTGATAATGTGCAATGTGTCTATCCTCGTTCCTCGAGTATCTTGTTACAACTGGGGCCGAAACGCATTATTGCACACGATTCTAGAGGTGGGGGGGGGCATGTTTTTTTTTCTCTTATTAGCTTATCCGTATCTACTCTGAGCCGACTGGTTGATGAGGTGCGTTTCCTAGGAAACAGCTGGAAGCGGACCGTTTCCTAGGAAACAGCTGGAAGCGGACGTTAAGTGCCACAAACCAAGCAACGCGTCAAGATAATCTATTTATGTGTTAATAGCTAATGTAATAAAAGACATTGTATGCATTGAAGTAAGCGTCACAATGTCATGTCACGAATGTCGCTCCATATAATAACACTGCACTACGTTTGCGTTATGATTCCCCCGTCTATGTTTGTTTATGTGCAGTTATAATATGTATGTATCTTATCGGATTGATGTTGTCCGATTACACACATGATTCAATAACCGATGTTATATCTGTTATCGTACTGGTTAGTTAACCGGTACTGGGAAAATAATACAAGCAGGTCATCTCTAGTTACAACATAATAATATTAGGTTTATACCAAATATAGTTCACAATAAAGTAGTTCTAATACAAATGAAATGAAATGGGGTTTGGCGTCCTACTGTTCTAAGCATGTTGCCCCAATACATATTTTGAAGTGTACCAACATAGAAAACAATTTACCTGGCAGCTGTTTACGCTTTAAATGGGTTCAATATATATCTACCCAACCACACATAATCGGTTTCCCCGGTCATACAATGTTAGAAATACTCACGATCCGAATCAACGCCTTGGAGACGAGACGTGTATACATTTAGCTATATATGTTATTAACCTAGTAGTCTATATTTGTAGTCAGTTTACATGCCAAATGCATGTATTAATGAATGTGCTGTAGAATATGGAGCGAAGGTCACCGTTACACCGCGCGGCTTGTCGATATTTTGAGAGATACATCGGGTAAAAGGGGGGTAACCCACTGCATATTCAACTTAAAGGGAGGCAGACCACCATTAATTTCCCCATTGACTTCAATGTTAATTCTGGCCTATTTGCCCACCTCCAACTTTTCCCCAAATTTTTGTTGGGCTGAATGCTTTTCACTTTAGACAGAGGAAGAAATGACCATATCTTTGCACTAAAATTTGTATGAGGTTGACAACCAAAATTTTGAGATACACCAACTTGAAGAAGCATACCCAAAACATGTAACTAGTTGCCGTACTTATCACCGTAGCCAACCTGATAACTCAGTTATCCTTCCGCCTCAAAATCATGACTATTTACCAAAACCTGGCAGAAAATATTAATTCAAACCCTCTTCTTCCATTCTAGACCAACAAATCAACAAAAATGTCCATGCAAAGGGGGGGGGGGGGAGAAGGAGAGAGAATTGCTATAAATAGACTTTAATGGTGGTCTGCCTCCAAAGGGGAACTGAACAGTTGCGGATTTTTCAAAATATCTTGTGAGAAATTTTGTACGCGATTTCCGAAACAACCTGAACCTAGCTCCCCTACTATTAGTAAATTAATCATACAATGGGTCATCCCATTCAAAATGTTGTTTACGCAATGTTTACACCAGCTCTTGAAAAAAAATTAACTGATAATACAATATGAGCAATAAGACCTACAGGCAGAGGCGTAACTACCGGGGGGGGGGGGGTATGGGGGGGGGGTATGTACCCCCCAACTATTTTGCATTCAGTCGGTAAATTCTCGTGTTTGTCGGTAAATTGAAAATGTCAGTCGGTAAATTTAAAAAGTTATATATAGCAAATATTTTTATCATGATTTACCGACCAGGTTCTTCGGTATTACACTGTTTTGTTACAGAAATTTCGAAACCGTCAGTCGGTAAATTTCAAGAGTTATATAGCAAATATTTGTATCATGATTTACCGACCAGATTCTTCGGTATTACAGTGCTCTATAATTATATTACAGGAATTTCGAAACCGTCAGTCGGAAAATTTCAAGAGTTATATAGAAAATATTTGTATCATGATTTACCGACCAGATTCTTCGGTATTACACTGTTTCGTTACAGAAATTTCGAAACCATCAGTCGGTAAATTTGAATCATGATTTACCGACCAGATTCTTCGGTATTACACTGTTGCTTTCATTACCGAACTTTCGAATGTCTAAATTCACCAAAACACCCCTGTATGGAACTGCTCTGAATTCTAAATAAATCTTATATGAACTAGAATCCTTGAAAGCAGGCACGGATCCACGGGGGGGGGGGGGCAGCTTGCGGCAAGCTGTAAAAAAAATCGCATATTATGGAGTCTTATCTTAAAAAAATTCTGGGGGAGGACCCCCAGACCCCCCGCAGCTGCTTCGCACCTGCGGCGCTCATAATTCGAGCTTCGCCCTCAAAGTACGCCCCCCTTTCGTAATTTCCTGGATCCGCCCCTGGAAAGTGAAGTCATTATATCTAACCCGCTTCTAAAAAGCTATGTAAAATAGCACATTTTTCTATTGATCGACCCGTCGGTAAAATCGGCATTTGGATACCCCCCCAGAAATTTATCCCTAGTTACGGCACTGCCTACAGGGTAGTAAAATTTCGTAGTAACACTAAGTACAGCACGTTTCGTAACTATGTCACCTTTGACACTAGATTCTACACTTCTTTAGATTTTATCTAATTCAAATTGAATAGTGTCTGCATGACAGTTCCACTTTTGACCTAGCACACTAGGACTGCCACAGTTAGCATTTTGAAGAAACCTTCTTTAACTACGATCTCCTTCGATAATACAAGGGATATTGTTGTGAACATCATTACTATACTCTGTTTCAGGAAATACACCACTTTAACATAACAATTCGATAAGATGTGTGGTAACCTGATATCTCGAAAACCGGTAGTGGTCGAAATTTTGGCAACTTTGAGATATTACTAATGAAATGTGTGGTAACCTGATATCTCCGAAACTGCTAACCGGAAGTGGTCGAAATTTACGCTACTCTGGGATATGATGAATGTAATTATTATAACCTGCAACTTTCATTGAAATCGGTTGATAAATGTGGTCTTTAGCCGTGCCACATGAAATGTGTGGTACCCCCCCCATTTCCCGGAAACCGCGAACCGGAAGTGTGGCTACTCCGATTTATTATCAATGTTATCATAATCTGCGCCACATGAATTCGGTTAATAATTGGAGCACAAGTGATCTAACTACCTACCATTTTAGTTGGTTGTTAGATCACTTGTGCTCTAGACCATCCAATTGCGGTCTGTAGCCGTAAGGCTATTTTGAAATTCTTACTTACCACATGTGATAAATAGTCACTGCCACAATTAAACTTTAGAAATTTCTTTATTTTCATGAACAGCTGTCTTAAAACTTTCACAGACAGACTGTTGCGATTTGGGGTCTCCATTAAACTTGACTAGAATTAGTTTGGGCAGTTTTGCTCTGCTGTGTACCTGACTTGTATTGCCCCGGTCACCGTTATTACTTTGATTTGACAAGTCAAGGTCGTGTAAATCTGTTGACGGAAGGGAGTCAACTCCACGTGCGTTGGCTGAGGCATGATCATCGGATAAGACTTAGTAGATTTTCAAATTTCCAAGGACCAAATCTATATCTACTAGTACTATATTATTATTACTCGTGATTAACTCTTGAAATTCACTTGCTTCACAGACTTCGTTGACAATCTCTTCCTCAATCTCTAATCCATCCAAGATAACTGCATCCAAACTAGCCAAAGTAGATTTCTTTTCTTTTTAAACTTGCTTGTAACCCTCTAAACGATGTATTTCGGTGGAATCTTCAAGGCGTACACATGGAATAATTTCTTTCACAGTTAGTGTACACTTTCGTAAATAAGCTCTATGATCACCCTTTAGACGTCTACATTTCTGGAGATCGGCTTCGCCAACTTCTTGACCATCTCTGTCCGTAGATGCCGTTTTGGATGTGATACTTCTTAGAATTCAAAAAATAGTCACCCCGGCAACAAAGAGAGAACATTGTCTACCTAGCGAAAATTAGTGAGCATTGCAACTGGTTGGCGGGATCTAGAGTAGTAAACTTTGATCCTTAATATTTAATTTAAAGGACAGAGATTCAGAGTTTCCACAGTATAGGTACCGGCTTCAATATGTCTTCTTGACTGACAGTCAATCGATACCGTTTCTATAAACCCAAGAACTCGAATATCCTCCAAACCTTATACTGCTTCACTAGTTCTGGTTATAGCTATTATAATGCCTAAAACATAATTTTTATTTTATAAATAAACATTTAATTTTCATAAATAAACATTACAAGCAAACCGTGAATTTGATAATAATAGGTAGGTGGCTTAACGGGGTAATCGCCTTCCGATAGAATAATTTATGTGGCCGTGATTTTATAGGGCTGTGTTTTTGTGCAGATTTCGAATCAGGGTTGCGATCAGGTGCTTGGGGCTTTGCCGAGATACGGGGCAGGGGTTGAGGTGTGGTAGGTCCAATATATTAGATTGCGCAGAGACTTGTGAAAATGTTGATTATCACAGAATTGAGGAGGGGGTGTAGCTCTAAAATGGCGGGAAATGTTATAACGTTGATATAAATGAGGGAAATTGCAAATTGAAAACTAATACTAATATACGTATTTTCAACTGCAGTTTGCACAGTGAATACTAAAATAATATTAGCAACGTTATCCTTCCATATTTCTATGCAGTAACAGCTAGCATGTTGAACAGGTATCATTTATAATACGATTTATACGGCCTCTGACTCTGTGGCACTGGTTAACGCTTCTGTGCTATAAATATAACTTAAGACTTGAATTATCAAACTATTGTGTAGTGTTGCATTCGCTACAACTTTCTTATGTTTGAATTACTGTTAGCCCCAGTTAAAACATTATGTTTCATAAGCAGGGTTGGATTTAGATGTAGAGAGACCATAAATTATGCCAGTTCTGAGGCTCCTTCAAATCCCCCACCCCCACGATGCTCAGCAGAATACATAGCGTAACAGTGTCAAACATACGCCCACAAAAGCTAAATCGTCCGGTCGATCAACAAGGGTTGACGCATAATATTATATTATATAATCTTTTGTAGGTAATGACGGGCATTTACAAGACAATTTTATATAGATCAGATTGTAATGTTCGTCCTTTGAGGGTCCACAGGGTGCTACAAACTGAAACAAGGGCCTTAACTCTGAAAGTAACATACAAAAATTGTTGAAATTCGACAGCCTTTATCGTTTTACTAATGCATACAAATTACATACAGATCGGATGATGAGTTGTCGGTCAAGCATTTACAATGTTCAACAAAGTTAGACAAGGGCTATAACCAGAGAAGTAATTATTGGAAATGGCTGAAATACAATGGGCTTCTTTGTTTCACTAACTTAGATGATGCATATAAATTTCATACTGATCGGATGATACCTTTCACCATTCGAACATTCACAAAGTTCACCAACGGGCGACAACTACAGAAGTAATTATTGGAAGTTGCTGAAATTCATTAGGCTTTTTAGTTTTACTAAGGTGCAACGAAGTGAAACAAGGGTTATAACTACATAAGAAATTAACGAAATTGCTGGAATCTAATAGCATTCGTTATTTCACTAATTTAAATGATGCATATAAATTTCATACAGATCAGATGATAACATAAGGCCATAACCCAACTGGCTTCATCGTTACACTAATTTAAAGGATGCACATTAATTTCGTTCTGATCGGATGATGATTTTGTCGTTAGAGCGTTCACATGGTGCAATAAAGTGAAATAAGGGTCATACCTCAAGGACAAATTAACGTATATTATTGAAATTAAATAGTTTCTTCATCTCATAATGTAAACAATATTTATCCAAAGCAATCAGATGACGGGGTTGGCGAAAATACAAGACAAAATTTCCATGTGGGCGTATAAAAATATTATACACTCTGTTCGGAGGACCCTTAGAACTTGGGGTCCTAGGCCTTCCAAGCCTATCGGTTAACCTGACACCGTTTATAGTAGTGTTCATATATAAAAAATACGACTAGTATATCCCAGACTATTGAGAATTGACACATTTATGTAACTGTATCAACTGCTGTTCACTCACACGGATTGCCATTAATACAACGTTATATTATGTCGTTTTAAGGTTTTAAAGGGGCTAACTCGCTAACATTTGGTACCTAGAAATTGGCAAAAGCGGGTCGCAACGCATATAATATTGTAATATGAATGTATATAAATTGATTTACATTCAATGGTTTTCGTATTTACTCCAATTTCAAATCAGTTATGTTCGACGAAATAAGCCATGCAGTCTCAATCTAGTGTACATTTTTAGCGTCTTGTTATTCCAGTCTACATATGCCGTCTGGTTTGGTGTAATGTGTCTAGCCCCGTCCCTAGAGTCTCTTATTACAACTGGGTCTGAAGCGCATTATGGTACACGATTCGTGTACAAATGTTAAAAAAATTTTTTTTTTTAAATTTTGGATATCAGAAGCTCATCTTTTCCCGGTAAGTTTTTATCCTCAATGTTGATTGAATTTGACGAATAATTCTTGTTTTCGATGTCGACGATTTTAGAGGATTTTGAGTTACGGACTTAGGTCCTTTAAACATTACTAGTTTAACATTTTTGTAATAGTTTTCATTGTAAATAAAATGACAAATACATCTGTTGAATTATGGGGGCGACTGGTCTCATACGTGTGCTTTAAATCATACGGTTGATTTTATCATAGAATTCTGCATCATTGAATTTCTTGCAAGTAAAATAAATAAACTGGTTTTTTACTCCTTATAAGACATATAGAAATAGATTTCACTAAAAAAAACACACTTCCATGGATGGCATGTTAATAAAATTTAAAAGTGTGTTTATTTTTATGGTTATCATTTTCCTATAGACAACCAAGGAATAAACATCTGTCTTTTACTTACTTCGTGTATCTTTATGTTTGCAAAACAAAACTACATAATTTGTGCTTATGTTTTCACAACCAGAGATGCTCTTTAGGCATTATATATAAGTAAATCTAAATTTGAGCATTAAGAATAGTTTAATCAAGATCAAATTTGAAAATGTATAAAACGTGTTAATATTTTTGGACGGAGTAGGGTGGGGGTGGGGGTTGTGGTGATCTACTATCTCCGTTCGGCGGGAATCTGTTATATCTCAACGAATAATTCACCCAAAATTAGTTTAACTCACCGCAAGTAGCTTTTTAACCCAATAACACTGGAAATGACTTTGTCACGCTTCACTCGACAAGTTTTCTTTAACTAGAAAATGACTGTTAATTATCCAATAAATATCATCATTTATCAAATTTCATAACTATTCATCCTCGAGTTTGCACTGAAAGTGACGTCTCGTACTGCCATTCACATGTATCATCAATATCCCAAACAGAGTTGTCTTCCCTTGCACTCACCCAAAGCTGGTTAGCGAGACTTGCGTGGAGAATGATGTATCAGGGCATAATTAAAACACACTATTAGTTTATCGTCACCAGTTTACCGCCACCGATCTTAATACAATGAGAGTAGGTCGCACTATACACGTTGAGAAATACTTGCCTTGTCACAAGGTACACTAGTCCCGAAATGACCTAGTTTTGTTGAGTGGACGTTAAACCCCACTTCTCTCTCACACAAGGTACACGCCGAAAACCTTTTTGTTTCAAAATCATATAATTTTTGTATTTCTTCAATTAATAACCTTTCTATCCGTGAATTACAATTTCCATGCACACCACCTTATTGCATAACTTCTGGTAAGTGAGGATAACAGCTGTTCCATTGAAACCAAAGAGTTTCGATTGTGTTTTTAGTTTCGGTCCCCATGTATGCCATCTCGATATTACAGCATATGCGATTCAGTGTGAACAATTAAACACACTTTGCTTCATTAATAATTATAGCTTACATTAATAGTATCCAGGTTTCAAAAGCTGAAGCTTCTGGTAGCAGATAACCGAGAACAAGAACAGGCTTTCGAGATAGGGTAAGGCTATTAAAAGCATTAATACTCGTATAAATTCAAAATCAATAATAATGGTTATGCAAATAACAACATGTGTTTAAATCATTTTATCAAGCATTTTCGTACACAAATTCAACAGAATGATGGGTTCAAAAAATAAACAAAATTTACTGTAAAATTTATATAATATATCACAACAAATATTCAGATATAGTCTTCAATTGTCTTTATCAGTTTTGATTTCTTCGATTTCTACGACTAGCTCCGGAGAAAGTTCATTCGTGAAAGACACAGGTTGCAAAATTTGTACCATAAGAACAAAAAATGACCCAGCAAATATAACAGACCCTGGAATAAAAAAAATATTATATAATTAACGAAAAACATTGACTTTATTGTTAAATCCATACTCTCCCGTGGTGTATATCCCTTTTGTGAATATACCATTAATAATGCTTATAATTCCATAAAATCCGACATGTCACAATCTTAAATATATTGAAGGGTGTTGACCATATCCATTTTGCTCCGTTAAACCGACCTTTAGGATCTGTCTCGTGATTTTTGTAAGTGATTTCCTCAATTCGTGTCTGTTTACGTTTACTCCCGACCCTTCCGCCCCTGAATCATTCCTGTGCATGGAAAATGGGTCGTAGTGGGTGGAGGGGGCTATAAATGGAAGGATTGAGTTCAGCAGCAATGGTGGAGCTGCTTCCCTTTAATTAGGATATTTTTATATTATGCGCTATCCAAGTATTCTCTGCAGTATTATTAACTAGCTCGATACCCGGCTTCGCTCCGGGACCGAGATCTACTTTCGCGACATATTTTTGCAAACTTTTTCTACTAGCTTACACCATCCGTTATTATTTTTACACCTTATTGGTATAATAAACAGTGACCCACGTTACTGTTAACCGTTAATGGCAGTGAAACGAAATGATATGAAATGGGGTTTAACGTCCTATTGTCTGCTCATAAACTGGGCTAATGAAGGCGGACATACGCCATACAGCGTGCTATAAGGAAAATTTTGCCATATGTTAGTCCCGAAATGACCTAGTTGTGTTGAGTGGACGTTAAACCCCATTTCTCTCTCTCTCCCCCATTTGTCAAACTGTTAACACAAATCACTATTCAGCTGATCCGCGTTTCACAGTAACTCTATCCTTTTTTTGAGCGACATTTAACAAAGGTCACTATCGGTGTTCACAAGGTTTGAAAAAAATGCACCAGTTGTTAACTGACCCAAAACTGACGTTTATAGCCACAGCATTACATTTGAGCTGTAATTTCTTGCTATATATTATTACATAAAATATACGCAACCTGTTTATTATTTGCGAACAGCCGGTAATTATAGTCTTAGTCCGTGTTTTATTAGATTGAAAGAAATTGAATTTAACGTCCCACTTTTCTGCACCAACCGGGATAATGAAGACAGGCATACGCCATGCAGTGCACAACACTGGAAATTTTGAACTGACAGCAATTGAATTCTAGCTGTCATCGGACACGTCAAGGTGTACATGGGACCTCGGTAATCATTCCATCCATACACCAAGTCCATTCGGCAAACCTCGACAGATTCCGGTACTCGCCGTAACCTTCATCTAGACTCGGATGTATGATAGTCATTGATATGTACCTACGACCATACATTTGCGATGCGGCTTATCGACTACCGATTTACAAAAAAGTCCCAAAATCTGGTTAATCTGCCCACACCCGTTGGTGGAGTCGTCCACACGACTTAGTATAATTTCTGGACACATAATGTATTTGTAAATAGTATAGTTTTTCTGTGTGGTCACACTTTCTCTCGGTAAATAAACAACAAAGTAAAAAATTTCTGGATATTGTAATACGTTTTTTTGGAGTCGTCCACACGATGTATTTTTAATTAGTATAGTTTTTTTTCTGCGTGGTCACCCTTTCTCCCGGCAAATAAACAACAAAGTAAATCGTTTTATTCCATAAATAACAAATTCATTAACAAATTCATAAACAAATTCAGTTGTGGACGACATCACTAATAGTTGTTGACGACATCACCAATGCCTTGTGGACGACTCCACCAACGGTTGTGGACGACTTCGCTTGTGGACGACTTGACTTGACTGGCACCCATCTCCTGGGGGCAACCATGTTTATCCGGGTCCTTTAAAATAGTTCCAAAATGGCGGACTACATCATACAGCCGAGTCTAGATATAGGGCACCGGAATCTGTCGAGGTTTGCCGAATGACACCAAGTCGTGAGGGTTTGGATTACCGAATGGTTAGCACGTGCGTGCTGCATCATAAAGCATGTCATTGAGTCAACTGGCGTGGTTTCTAATATCCGGTTGTACCAGACAAGGAGTAGGGTCGCCTGTCCAACCTCGTGCTTTTTCTGTGGATCCTCCGGTTTCCTCCCACTGATAAAGACCCCTACGCGCAAGCAAATTATTGAATAAAATTAAACTATATGTTAGTCCCGAAATGACCTAGTTTGCGTCGAGTGGACGTTACCCCCCCCCCCCTCTCTCTCTCCCTGTTTCTCTCTCTGTCTCTCTCTCACTAAGTCGTTTTTTATTTGTCCGAGTACGTGTATGCAACTTCAAATCCACATTTGGTTTTTATATCAAATTCAAAACAGTTATCCTTCAATTGCTTTTGTGAGAAAAAAAAAATGTTCGAAACTTATTAAAATAGGACTTACCAGCACAATGATAAGCGAGATTATAAGATTCTGTGATGTCATAAAGCCAACCTGAAACAAATATGTTAGATTTAACTGAACCATGCCAAGGTCCGATTTATATTGAGTACGAAACGTGTATATAATAATTTGAATCTAGATCAAATACATGTAAATTTGACCTTATCAAATATCTGTTATAAGTTCGCTTACCAACCAAGGTTCGTTTACCCTTAACCTACATGTTTGTGTATTCAAGTACGACACGCCCGCCAGTTGTATGAAATATTTATTTATAAAACAGGAAATTACTGATTCTGTAGTTATTAAAAAAATACCGATATAAACCAACACTGAATGAAATGAAAAGGGACTTAAAGGCCCTATACACTCTTGCTGCAACTGAATAATATGTCCCAATCTTTATTCTGGTCAACAAATTGTACAAATCCAACTAAATGAGTTGAAAGGCCTCAAATGTTAGGCTGTTATTTATTTTCTGGGGCTGTCAAGCTAGCAAGAGTGTTATTGACCCTTTAACACCGAGATCTGAAAAATAGTAATATACGTCCTACGTTTTCCTCCGACTTGAATAATGGAAAGGGGCATACGCCGTACAGTGTGACTGTGCAATGGGAGAAATTTTACCCGCAAAGCTGCATGCAGTACGGCCTACTTTTATTTCGAATTCCTACTGTCAAGGGACCTTTTACGTACACGCAACCTTGTGTTTTTGTCCCATCCAAAGAACCACACGTCTCTTGACAGGCCCTCTGTCCTGAACAACTAACAAGGTGGAACAGGGCCGGAAAATCCCAATGAACTTTATCGGCCAACGCAGGGATCGAACGTTCGATCGTTTAGCAAGACAACGTCTTTCTCACTGACCCACCGTGGCTCCCACCACCGAGCCTAGCTGTCTATCAAAAACTGGCGTTATATTACAGGCGTTTTGCTCATTGATCCAATGTTACAATACACTGGCACTACATGTGTTAAATAAAGAACGATTAATGGACAAACAGCTGGACTGTGACATACATAATAATGTTAATAAGGCGTTAATGTTAATGTTAATGAGGCGTTAATGTGATGTTTACTTATTGACTATATATCATATTGCCACGACTCATAATACTGTTCATATCTCAGCGATGAATGGATTAATCCATGTCAAATTTTGCATGTAATCAAATTGGTAAACCTCTTGGCATTAACTGCAATGTAAAACCATTGCCTAGAAAAAAAACAATTGGTCCAACGGACAGGGTCCAAAATATTTGACTTTTTATTGTCCCAAGGGAAACTTATGACCTAAATATTTTATCCTCCATATGCACCAGTGAAATCTCCAAATGTAGCACCTAACAGACCTGTGGGTCAAGAAAGTATGAGCCCCTTGCATTATAAAAAGCTTGTTTTGAAAATCAGGTTTTACATTAAAGAAGTTTGAAAAATCGTGCTCGTTGTCTGTATTTCACAATTGAACCTCAACAACGCACTTTAGCGTTGCGGATCGACAAGAGCAGATGCAGCTCTTTTGGGACTCCTGCGACGTTACCCTTTTGCATCATCATGCACTAGTTTGAAAACTTTGAAATGGCTACCTCCTCGTCCCCTATCTTACAGAACTGTTCGTAATCAGCTCAAATCGGCTTGATATGGTACTAAGAGACCTGTCAGACGCTCGTTCTCGTTACGTGACCATAAGGCCTCGTGATGCCCAGCACGTGATTATTGGAACATGTCGTCACGGCAAGAAATTAACTGGTCGAATGAGACCACGGATATGAAAACGTAGGAACATGGCATGTCCAGAGGAACATCCTAGAGGGACTCATCAGAGCATAATCTTGAAGATTTGGATCAGGCAGTAAAGTACACCAGGAGAGAAACAGACCGACGCCGAACCAGACCCAACGTCTAACAATTCAGCCAATGAGCAGGAAAGTTCATGCGACCCAGGCTTTTAGAGGCTATCCCACCTATTGACTTTTTTCACTGTTCTATGGACTACTTAAACACGACCTAAAATAAGCTGAACTGTAAAAAAATAAGATCAATTGTAATAATATGACTACAAAACAATCAAATAAAACATACCTTAATATAGTTGTACAATATAATGACAAATTAGTCTTAATACTGCGTGGAATTTTCCACCAATTTACTTTAATCGATAAACCCCATTACAGAACATTTTTAACGTTTCAGTACCTACCTGCTAATGTTGGTGTTATAAAAAATGCTATTCCGCTCATCATCATCTGGATTCCAAAGCCAGTAGCTAAATGCCGAAGACCTAACAATTTGATCAGAATTTGACTAAGAACAACGTAGGTACCTCCATAATAAAACGCGAAGAACACTTGGCACAAATGATAAGCCCATATATTGGCACCAAGAAAGGGCATACAAAACACTAGAACACCTAGTAACACTTGACATCCAAAGCTTATTAGCAGGATGTTAATGTCCGCGTGATTACAGAATAATCCACCAATTAAACGAGCTGCAATAAGACTAACACCTTGTGTCATGTATAATTGAGGTACCACGGATATATCTATCCCCTTTGAAACAATCATGGACGGATAATGGATGAAGTTGATACAATATCCAAACATCAGAAGTAATTGACTTAAACTTAAACACCACAACGCTTTGTTCTTGAGCACACTAACATCGGGTTTGCACGAGAATTTTGGGGAATCTTCTTTAAAAATGCCTGCTTCGCGTTCTTCTTCCTCAGTCAGATAAGTACCAAGATGTTGAATACTGGAATGAGACTCCCACATTAAGTTTCCTGTAGATGCTTGAAGATGTCTACGAGATACGGACGAAAGTGATTGTATACTGGTAATGAATCGATTCTCGGGTTTCAACACAGACAGGGAACTACCGTCTTTCATAACAGAGTAATATTCATGAATATTACGGGAATTAATGGAAGTCACACTGTTCTTAAAACCATTCTGGCTCAAAGATTTATTCATATGTGGCGTAGGCGATCTTGTTCCCTGTGGAGAGTTTGGCACGGTAGGAATACTTTCTTTGGAATTATGGAGGTTGTTAAGTTCCGACTTAGAACCCAGTTTCGACATGTTATTGTTTTGACGCGGAGGACCGGGACCAGCTACTTTAGAAGCACATACATCAGTCTGGTTCTCTTTTTGGACATCACCCTTCAGTTTTTGATTATAACTTTTAAGTAGCGGAAAATTTAAAACCCCGACATCTTTGTCTAATTTTGAGCTTTCATTTTTGTCTTTCGTATTACACAACGCAGTACAACAGTTATTGGTTTCACCAACAGGGAAGAACAGTGCTGATAAAACGCAAGTCTGTGCTACAATGTACGCCAAGATGCACAATGCTGTTCTCCAGCCAAAACTTTCTATGAGGTACCGAATGAACGACGGGCCACAAATATAGCCAATTCCCGGACTAGAGAATGTTATACCACACGCAAGTAGTCTTTTCTTATGGAAATAATGGCTTGATATGACACTCACTGATGTATAGAATATTCCCGAACCAGCGCCTGTAATATAGAGGTACAATACAAATTTGTTAGCAATGTGAACTTGTCAGTGTCAACATATGGAATATTGCTCTGTAAACATCATAATGTGGACCAGGAACCGAGAATGGCGTAATCGTCGCCATTTTGGAATTGTGACGTCCGAGAAGTCGATCGTACTTAAATTTGTCGAATAAACGGTATCAAATGATGTTAAATTAATGGTATAATATGAGATGAAATTTAACACCACAATCAATACCATTCTTCTAACAAAATAAATTGAATGAATTTAAGAATCACCGCCAAACAGAGCCACGAACAGACTTGTAGAATATAAAGATCGTTAAATTTATTCAACGTTTCGGCGGGGAATCTTAATTTTTTTATATTCTACTACTCCGCCACGCCGTCATCATTTTTTGATACATTGTCGTGCCCCGTCTTCGTGTTTCCATTCTTATAACAGTTCTGTTTAATTTGATGCGTTTTCTTTAAAAAATATAGTTCAGTACATTGTAAGTGTTATCCCAAGCAGATAGTGACTACGAGATTATTTTTTTGCAAATATAGAATTCAGTCCCTACAGTCGCTGTATGAATGAATGAAATGGGGTTTAACGTCCTACGCTTAAGCACCTAACCTGGGCCAATTGAAGACGGGCATACGCCAACAGTGTGCTATGAGGGAAATTTTGCCCGGGCAGCGGCGCTACGGCCTACTCTTATATCGAATTCCAACTGCCAAGGGATCTTTTACGTGCACTCCAATTTGTACACGGGACCTCGGTTTTTCGTCCCATCCGAACGACTAGGCAGCTGTCCTTGTCAGGCCCTCCTTCTGCATCACTGACAAGGGGAAATCACGCCGGAAAATCGAGTTGAACTTTCTCGGCCAATGCAGGGATCAAACACTCAACCTCCAGGCTAGCGAACCAGCGCCTTATCCACTTAGCCACCGTGATCCCCTGTATAAAACAAAAGGGCGATCTCTTTAATGAAAGATACGACCAAAGCAGCAAAGTTGTTTGTCATTGACCTTAAAGGGACAATCCCGAATTAAACAGAGGTTAAAAAAAAAGAGAATGTGTTAAAATAAAACGCCAAGTTGCGTTGACTGAAGGGGGGGGGGGAATCGCCACCCGAGCTGTGAATTTATTACCATCTTGCCTGAGTTTATAGTCTTTTTCTGCGATATATTATACCATTATAATTTAATATTTTGAATGACGATATTGGTTCTCAACGAAAAGCTCAAGAAAACACTTTTCAGGTGAATTTTGAATCATTTAAATCAAGGTAAAATCATTTCCCTCCAGTTTTATCCCCCCCCCCCCTTTACACATGCACACCTGCTACCCCACCCCACACATCAAACAGTTGTCCAGGGGCATCATAAACACTTATTTATAGATGGGCAATCCTAGAAATGTTTGTTTTATTAATATATTATGTCAACATAGCATTGACATCCCCACCCCACCCGAATACACAAACCCATACATAGCCATTTGAACCCCTATATCTCGAAAACGCCCCCTCAAACGCCTGATCACCACCCAGATTCGGAATCTACACAAAAAAACTGGTCTAGAAAAACTTGGTCTCATAAATTCACAGCTCGGTTGGCGATTCACCCTCTTCAGTCACCGGACTAAATCGAAAAATTGCTAATTGGTGACCTTTGACCTCTTCTTTAGTGGCCTTTCCACCACAAATTTTGTTCTTAAGTTAGTGATTCTGACTCGTGTTAACTATCAGTCCATTGTAATGCTAGTTTCACCGCCGCACTTCCATGTTAAATAAACCCATTTTAGGGTGTTCTATGGTGGGTGCCCTCAGCCGCGCCGACCACTGGCGCAACTTAAGAATTGGGTTTCTAGGGTCTTCTAACCCCGCCAAACACCACTAGCATCCCAAACCTTCCGCACCTTCCATGTTGAACAAAATCCACCTAGCTCCCGGACTAAGACGAAGGCGACGACAATATAAAAATGAACTTACCTGCTATAACTCCATAAAATAACATCAGCTCTTCAAATGTTGTAGAAAACGAAGATAGTAATAAACCCACTGAGAAGAGAGTGGAACCTAACATTGCAGCAACTCGTATAGAGAAAGCATTGCATATAGCACTTGCAACTATGCCTGTAAAAAGTTAAAAGGGCAATAAAAAATTAAATTAAATGAAATAAGGTTTAATGCCCTACTGTTCTGTTCCGACCTGGATAATGAAAAAGGGCATACTCCATACAGTGTAATATGAGGAAAATTTTGCCCGGACAGTGTCACTCTAGTCTTCTATCGAATTACAACTATCAAGGTATCATTTACGTGCACACAAATGAATACACGGGACCTCATTATATCGTCCCACCCGAACAATTATGCACTGTCCCTTGCCAGACCCTCTGTCCTGCATCACTGACATGGGGGGGGGGGGGCACGCAAAGATCGAACACGGGACCTGCAGGTTAGCGAGCCAACGTCCTACTCACAGAGCCACCGTGGACACATAATCCATATGAAAGGGAAAAACCGCCGATTGGGGGATCCCATATTAACATTCTATGTCTTATTGACTTGATTTTATTGAAAAATTAAAAAAATATTATACCCAAATTTGATATGGGTTAATTATGAATCAAAGCTAATCGCAAGTTCATGCCCGCGACAATGTCAATTTAAAAGTCAAAGTAAATATCATATAATTTTCATCCATTTGCCAAAGGTCTAATTAATCAGCAATCCTCGTCGAATTAGGGAGAGACAGATAGGGTTTAACTTCCTCTCGACAGAAACTGGGTCAATTTGTTTTGCAATAGTTCGCTTGCGCGTAAGGGTATTTAGAAATAGGAGGAAACCACAGGACCCGGAGAAAACCCACGAGTTTTGACAGGGGAATAGAAATCACGCCAGTTGACTCAATGACAGACCTTATGATACAACGTGCGCACGCTAACCATTCAACCTCCCCCCCCCCACACAGCTAAAAGAATCGTTTAAACCATTTCAGAAAAATCAAAGGGTGCATGATTTTCCCCATTGGGTGTGGGTGATTTGACATGAAAAGACTCTAAACCAGTAGAGCATATTAAATTTAAATCTAACATTTTGTCTTATCTTTCATTATATACTTCGGTTTGGCTGGGAGAAAAATAGGGTTTAACGTCCATTTGTTCATAAGCTAGGTCATTCATTTCGGAACTCAGATACGGAACACATTTATTCCATTAATTCGGTTGTGGGTAGGGATGTTTAGAACATGAAAAAAAACCCGGGAGGACCTGCTGTATACCTACAACGCTGGACGGGCCACCCAACTCCTTGATCGAAATCATGTAACTTGACTTAATGACCCCTTGTATGCTCTAGAGCGCACGCCTTTGTCCAGGCTGACCCCAATTCACAAACAACTTGCAGTTAAGGCCACAAAAATTTAAATTTCCTTTTTTCGGGAATACCTAGGCTTCTAGTTTGCCCAGGAAAAAAATCTAGTTGCCCTTATCAAAAGCTTTTAGTTCTAAATGTTAAAGGTTTGAAATTTTAACAAAACAGCGCACGCAACAATTGAGTGGGTTGTATATTTGAACAAGATCTCGAAGTTAACAACAAAATTAGTTTGACCTTTTCTAACATCCTTATATTCATTTGTTTAGATTAAAGTAGATAAAGTGTAAGTATGTCTATGTTTACGGTAGATAAATAGATACAATGTTAACATGTAGTTTACTGACATTACTTGTCAACACCACATGGTGCCTGCATATTATAGTATTGAGGGTCATGAGAGGGTGACGTAGTAAAATAGCTTTGTTACCTACCATAAATGAATTGGAAACACCGGTTGAACATTGATAACAATAATAACGTACTACTTTTTTAAAGATCATGCTTGGCCTTCATTAAAGGGGAAGACCAACGATTTTCAACAAGGTTTCCATAAATATAAATTCATATAATCCCCTCTGTAACAAAAATGTTTTTGATAAATAATCCCGTCTGTAACACAAGCAAAAATATTTTTTCATTAAAACCGAAAGTGACGTAATTAGTTCAACACGCTCACTGGTCTCTGTAGTATGCTGTCCGATGTGGTTTAAGTTTGCTGTTGTATTTTGTTCACGCGTCGTCATATAGCCCAAAATCTGATCAAAAAGGTTGTTTATTAGTATTATTAGGATATTATAAACACGAATGTATGTCTTGTTTTACGTTTAGCGTCATTTTATATTTTTATACGTTGGTGTCTGACGTTGACATACTTTAGAATTGAATATATATTCACAAGTCCGATGAAATAAAAACAAACACTTTCAGCAGTCTCAGCACGCACACAGACATTCAAGCAGGCGAAATATCCCTCACTTGTCGGATGTCAAACAAACCACGTGATGTAAACAATTAGTCTTGTGGCGTGAATTAGTCCACAATGTACTGTTTAGTATGAGTGCATGTACTCGTCGAATTTGTGTTTTAAGAATGACAGAACCATGCTAAATCACTCCCGGTTTAAAAAAAAAATTATCGCTTACAAAACAGAAGTGATTATTTATCAATATATATTTAAGATTTATGGAAACACTGTTGAAAATCGCTGGCCTTCCCCTTTAAGACTGCAAGTTTTGTTGGCGCACGTCGGGTTCCAGTAACGTCAACTTGCCCAATGACCTAAGTAAAGTAAAAACCCTTCTTTTTGCATCTGCCGCCAACTGCTTGCATTTTATTCGCAATAGTATGATATTCTTTTTCGTGACTGAAATATAGAGACGCCTTGTGGTCTAAAGTGCCGCGCTTCGACCTCTAGCTGGTCGGCTGTGGTTTCAAGCCCTGGCGTATGTGTTGAGTGGACGTTAAACCCCACTTCCTCTCTCTCTCTCTCTCTCTCTCTTTCTCTCTCTTCATGTTTACAAAATCCATGTATTGTAGTTCTACTAATACCACGATGGTGAGTATTGAAGTTTGTTTTTACCTAAAAATAACTGCAACCCTAAATGAATGGAGCAAATCAAAGAAATATAACTACGAGACCCCTCAAAGGTCTTCAAGAATTCCAATTGGAATATACCCTGGGACACAGCTTCCATAGCGTAGATAGCCGAACTGGTAAAAGCTGCAAATAATACGACCCAAGCCCATCCTTGGTCTATATCTGATTTCTTCGCCATGCCTGAAAAATATAAATACACCATGTCTGTAAGTCCCTAATGATCGGAGTTATTTTTTTTTATACAAATCTTATAAAATGTGTAACAAAGGCATTACTGAATGACATTATATAACTTGAAAAGGCAAACAAGGAACAAAGCTTTTCATGAAGGACTGCATGGCCGACATAGCGTGTGTATCAATTTTAAATGATAGCTTTTGGTGTAGGACCGATTCCTGTCGATAATTTTTGGAAATCCAAATATCACATAGGTCGAAAAATAGCTTGGACCATTTCAGTGTTTGAAAGAATATATGAAGATATAAGTGTCATGTCCATGGAAGCTTTTAATACGAAATCGCTGCATTTCACTGTAAACCATATAAATGCAGACATGTGCGATGGCAACGGCACACCTCGGCCTACTCGTCCAGCCAATGTGCACATGAAATCTTGGAATCATCCGAACGACCAGCTGCTGTTGTTCGCCAGGCTCTCCGACATGCACCACTGACAATAGCCGAAACTAACCTAAAACAGTGCTGCGGGAACCCGGTAGGATTTTCACGGGTGTTTGTCAAAGGATGTATACTTGAAAATTAATCTGGGGAAGACAAAGTTGGGGGGGGGGGGGGCCCTCTGATCCATCACCCCGGTCCTAGGGTTTCAAGTCTGCCTACAGTTCCCTGGTTATGGATCCCCTATATCTTTATAATTTTGTTAATGGAACGGAAATAGTGACTATATGTCACCTAACTGTACTAGGTATGACAAGTGAATATAATATACAAGAAAAACTTATATTTACATATCTTTATAATTTGGATATTAAAACTGCACCGGTGGTTAAATATGTTACCTGAATACAAAATGTATCCGGCGACTTAAAATATCCTACCGTTTTAATGGCTATATAAATCGTTTTACAAAAACGTGCAGTTTAAGGTCAGTGTTCTAGTATAAATTGTATAAGGTAATTCATGTATGATGCGACAACTCTAAATGTCAAATGTATCGGGAAATCCTGTCAGTCGTCTTTGTATCCAGTTTTGAAAGGTTATTTTAAAGTCTATGAGTGATATTTAAGCGATGTATGAAGCCCCGCTTTCAAACTATACCACTGTAAAAGTTGAATACCCAAAAAGAAAATGTCAGCCGAAAAATAAAGCAATCGCGTTCAGGATTTACACAGATCTAATGCAGCGAAATTTAATTGATATCCAACCCTATGATTAATATTTTATGCAGCCAAGTTTATGGGAAAATTGCCAAATACAATCAGCGAACTAGACGTATATGGGAATTGAATGGGATTTGCATTATTGTTATGTGCAACGCTTCTAGGTAGAATTACCCCTTCTCTACGTCGATTCCCAAACGGTCAGGTTTACGTGCAGTACTTTGAACTTTATTACAAAGCAAAGCAAATCACTTGCTATAGCCAACATAGGTACATAGAATATATTATTGCACACAAATAAGGAACATAATTACCATTAAAAGAAAACAAAATCAATAGATCTATTAAAAAAAACATAGGTTGCCAGGCAACGAAACATACGCCCACAGCAGCTAAATCGTCCGGGCAGTCAACAAGAGTTGTCGCATATTTTACTTTTTTCGGTAATGAAACATTTATAATACACTAAAATCTGATTAAAAGTAACAACTCATCTCATTATGTAATTATCAGAAAATCATTGGAATTTGTTTGGCTTTGATAAAGTTCTCCTCCATGCTGTTCAAGTTATCTAAATTCATTGAAACTCAATATACTTGTTCGTCTCGTGACCTTAAACACTGTGTATAAATTTAAAGTCAATCGGTTATTAACTTTAGCCTCTAGAGCGTCAACAAGATTTTTGAAAGTGATCAAAGTCCATAACTCAGTAATTATCGGAAATGCTGAAAATCAATAGGCCTCTTCGTCTCATGACCTTAAACACTGTGTATAAATTTTAAGTCAATCGGATATTAACTTTGGCCTCTAGAGCATCCACAAGAATTTTTGAAGTGATCAAGGGCCATAACTCTGACAGTAATTATTGGAAATTGCTGAAAATCAATAAGCTTCTTCGTTTCATGACCTTAAACACTGTGTATAAATCTTAAGTCAATCTGCTATTAACTTTAGCCTCTAGAGCGTCCACAAGATTTTTTTAAGTGATAAGGGGCCATAACTCTGACAGTAATTATCAGAAATTGCTGAAAATCAATAGGCTTCTTCATTTTATAACCTTAAACACTGTGTATAAATTTAAAGTCAATCGGTTATTAACTTTAGCCTCTAGAGCGTCAACAAGATTTTAAAAAGTGATCAAGGGCCATAACTCAGTCAGTAATTATCGGAAATCGCTGAAAATCAATAGGCTTCTTTGTCTCATAACCTTAAACACTGTGTATAAATCTAAAGTCAATCGGATATTAACTGTGGCCTCTAGAGCCTCCACAAGATTTTTTTAAGTGATCAAGGGCCATAACTCTGACAGTTATTATCGGAAATCGCTGAAAATCAATAGGCTTGTTCGTCTCATGACCTTAAACACTGTGTATAAATTTAAAGTCAATCGATTATTAACTGTGGCCTCTAGAGCGTCCACAAGATTTTTTTAAGTGATCAAGGGCCATAACTCTGATAGTTATTATCGGAAATCGCTGAAAATCAATAGGCTTCTTCGTCTCATGACCTTAAACACTGTGTATAAATTTAAAGTCAATCGAATATTAACTTTGGCCTCTAGAGCGTCCACAAGCAATTGTGGACGCCGGACCGACGGACGGACGGACCGACGGACGGACCGACGGACGGACCGACGGACGGACCGACGGACGGACCGACGGACGGACGGACGGACAGGGGCGACGGCAATATACGACCACATTTCAATGTGGGCGTATAAAAACCATTAATAAAAAAAAAAAAAAAAAAAAAAATGTAATATAGAATTGGAGATTCCAGTTATCCGAACAAGATACACTTTGCATGTCAGCGCAACAGCCCAGAACATAGCAGTGTGTCGTGATAACCTGACACCAAAACGTTTACACGTTCGTATTGTAAATGAAACCTTGGAAAAGATGTATATTTTTTTCGGGCGTGACGTATCGTAACATTAAAGGTTAACAACGTTTTAACTGACATGAAATGAAATGGAATTTAATGTCCTACTGCTGAGGCCTACTCTTATCTCGTTCTAACTGCCAAGGGATTTTTTCGTGCACACCAATGTGTACATGGGGGTTTCGTTTCCCGTCCCATCCGAACGACTAGACAGTGTCCTTGTTAGCCCCTCTTCCTGCATTATTGGCAAGGGGAAACCACGCCGGAAAATTTGGATGAACTTTCTCGGCCAATGCAGGGATCGAACACCCGACCTCACGAATAGCGAGTCAGCGTCCTACCAACTTAGCCACCGTTATCCCCACAATAATTGAAATTTAGATAATGGAAAATGGATATATTATATTGCAGATTTGTTGGTAGGAGTTGGCGATATAAGTTTAAAATAGATAATGATAAATGAATATATTGTAAATGTCGGTCAAATTTCTTTATTCTATGAGCGACATTATTCTTAGAATTTGACAAGGAAATAGCCATGTCAGAATATTATGTTATAACGTGTACTGATTATATGGCGCATGCGATCTAATCCATTCAATATGAGAGTTGGTGGACGGCTTGCCATGTGAAATGGAATGAAATGTGGTTTAACTTCCTACTGCTCCGACTGGGTTAATGGGGATAGACATACGCCATATCGTGTGCTAGGAAGGGAATGTTGCCCGGACAGTGACGCTACGACCTACTTTTATAACGTGCACGCTAACGTTTTTTCACGGGATCTAGGCTTTTCGTCCAATTCGAGAGAATGGCTAAAAGATTCTTTATATTACATTTGAAGCCAGAAAAAACACTACAATACATAAAAAAGCCCATTACATGTATATACTTACAGAGTGATGAGCGTATACAAACGACGACTTTTTGTTTCTGAAAATCACACCTGTTTTTTTAAAAATGTCATCTGATTTGTAAGTTAATCAAACCGATAAATAAATGATATATACATCACGGGGCAAAGTTAAACAAACAGTAAACACTCACGCAATCTACGCTTGCTGAAACCGGTTACATGGACGGAGAGTGTCTTGTGGCCCTATCCCCTGATAGGTCAAGATCGGGGATTTGTGTATAGGATAAAATTTGATATCGCGTCTTTAAAGTTTTGTAAATATCAAGCTTAACGCATCAATGACAGAATGTCGAGTTACCGACCAGATAACCCTTTGCAGCACAGCACTAGAGTTAACTAGGTCATTTCGGGACAAACAAATGGTGCAAGTTTTGTAATTCAATAATTCGGGGCCTCTAGCATTAGGAGGACTCGCTGGACCTGGAGAAAACCCATAAGGTTTGGCAGGCAACCCTATTCAATCGCACGTAAAAACTTGGGAATCTATGACAGACGTTATTAACTTAACAACCTATATTTAACTGGGGGGGGGGGGGTAAAATGTTTTAAAATGTTAAAACAGATGGTATGCAAGAGCTATAAAATCTGCCTATTGCAGGTCTTTCTTTATGCCTTAAATGTTATATAAATTATTAATTAGACATTAATTAACTTACCAAGCCCATAACCAACTCTCGATGCCATCGAATGCTTGATATTTTCAACAGATTAATATACGATTAATGATAATGGTTTAAGTTAAAACTGTATAATAGAGACATTGTTTATTATTTTATAATAACGATATCAATGACAGCTGAGGCTAAACTGTTCTGCTAACGGCGATAACTCGACCCAGAGTAATTTGACTGGAAATTTCAACACATTCCCTTTTCATTATCTATTTTAACTATTATACCCAGAACGGTCAGCTGTCTATGTAGAGCTGACATAATGCCCCTAAACTAAGGGAATTTCCGATCAAAACGCCGTTTGTTAATAATGCTTTTCATAATCTATATTTAACTATTATAACGAGAACCGTCAGCTCTTTTTATAGAACTCACACGATGCCCCTTAAACTAACGGAATTCCGAAATAAATGCTCTTGGTTCATAACGTAATTATAAGTGGTTCTTAGCTTACTAATGCTAGATTACGATACGCTAAGATTGTCCCTATTGAGAGAGAGAGGGGAGGGAGAGAGAGAGAGACGGAGAGAGAGAGAGAGAGAGAGAGAGAGAGAGAAATGGGGTTTGACGTCCACACAACATAACTAGGTCATTTCGGGACTAACATATGGTTTAATCTCATTTCAATAATTCGTTTGCGCGTAGGGGTCTTTAGCAGTGGGCGGAAACCGGGGTGCCCGGAGGAAACCCACAAGGTTGAGAAGGCGCGTCCCTATCTCCATGAAACATACGCTCACGCCAGGGCTCGAAACCACAGCCGAATGCCAGAGGTGGCCGGCCAGCTAGAGGTCGAAGCGCGGCACTCTAGACCACTAGGCCATCTCAACCCCCCTGTCACTTTTTAGTCCAGGATCGGCTACGTTTCGATACGATCAACACGATTGCTACAACTGACCTCAATATATTTATGATAAGACCTCTTGGGATCACCACGATTACTCCACAAAACTACAATTTCGATCGCAGCACGAATCGTGAAAATGGGAATAAACACGATTGCTACAACTGACCTCAATATATGATAAGACCTTGTGGGATCACCACGATTACTCCACAAAGCCACAATTTCAATCGCTGCACGAATCGTGATAGTGGGAAGGTATCATAGTAAACACACTTTTGATAGTTGACGACACATACAACTTCTACATAAATCCAATCTTCTAAATAAGTCAATAAAACAATATCATCCAGTAGTCATTTTATATTTAGCAATTAATTACTAAATCCACATCTTCTCTTATCTAAACCTATTACTATTCACTGCACATATTTACTTAGACATAATACTTAGACATATTATTTACTTACAGATATACACCAAAGGATCATATGTCTGTATTAAACAAGTACTACTTACTAATAAGTATTTACTTCTGTATAAATGGTAGATAAGCAAACATATACAAGTTCCGGTATTGCAATTACGGGGTAGATAAAATAGATGATCAACAAGTACAAACATCATGAACAAATTACTGGGTTAAGATTAGGGATAAAAAATACTGAGTTGAGAAATTCTTTTATTAAAGATTCATTATGTAATATTTAGATAAGAAGCTGTTAAGATAATAAACAAAGTCTCGATTATGTATTTTTAAATTAAAATCACAACCATCCAATGACCCTTTCTGAACATCTCAGACACGCTACCTGCGGAGAAGTATCTCAGACACAGTCTATAGCCATGATATCCATATCACGTGATCTACACATCACCGGTCATGACATTGACGTTAAGGGGTCATGAGGTCAACAACACGTTACATTGTAACAATAGGTTTATCTTTAGCATTGTTTCCTTTGCAGCCATAAAGACTATAATTTGTGCAGTTCCAATGATTTTTCACAAAAATAACATCTACAACTCATAGAATTTACGTCTTCTTCAATGGCAGGGTCTGCGAAGAATGTCCATGTGGCTGCCATCTTGGAACTATTGTGTGCGTCGGTCGTTTCTATTTCAGATATACACAATCAATTTTGTTGATGTTTTTACCGTTGTGATTGACTAATAGTTAATTTATTTCAGTTCTAAAAAAAATATTTTAAACTTTTACGCAAATTCAGAAAATAGCCAAATTCTGGCTGGGATTACTGAGCAAAATGGCCATTCACTCTATACGTGCAAAAATAAAGCTAGCCACCAATTTATTTTCGTAGGTTATTTACGTACCTGATCCAGATAGTTGATTATGGAATGATTGTCTAATTATTTATTCATATAGCATTTTAGACCAAAATCTATAGCTTTAATGGTGCATTATGCAAGCGCTAAATCTTCCTATTGAAATCCTTTTGTTATTTTGAATGGATTTAACAATAAAATTTGATGTAAACGTGGATATTCAAGACTTTGCTGTTTTATGGTGGCAGTGGTACTTGACAATCGAGACTATATTGTCAAAACTTCAAACACGTCGTTCAGAATAAAGTAATTTGACTGAAAATTTAGGTTGATTTATTGTTTATATATTATAAACAAGAATCATCTGTCTTTTATCTAATTCATCTTTAAAGCTGAACTCCGGTTACAAAAATGCCGAAATATTTAAATAAAAAAAAAGTTAACGCCCCCAAGCCGCCTTACTTGTTGCAAACTTTTGAAACAAAGATGGTGGATATGGAGGCTTATGACCTGGAGAGGTTAGCTGATCTCACTTCCAGTTCGTTTCTAGTCAGTCAGGTTTTATTCTTATACACGCTTTATTCTTTATTCTTATACACGCTTCACTGATTGCTCTATTTCCCTATCAAAGTAAAATGTTTATTTTTTCTTGAATATTGGAAATCAGAAGTCCATCGTTTCCCGGAAAAAAATCAACGTGCATTTAAATTGACATATAATTCGTGTTTTCACTGTCTAAGACTTGGATGATATTGCGTCAGCTACTTTAATTGATAGTGTAAACCCCCAAATAAGTTCATTTTCATTTCTTTTTTAAATCGTTTATTGCTGCTGTTGTAGTCAGTGGTTACAATTAATAATTTAAGGAAAATCATTGAAAATTTATCTCTGACTTAGATGACATTCCTAGAGATAAGCAAACATCCCAGCTGAATGGAATGATATCGGATGATGAAAACTGCTTACTGCCCAGCTTAGCCAGAGCAGAAAATGCCCAGTATCGTACTAGGTCAATGTATTAGTGTAATGAAACTATACACCAGTCTCACTAAATTAGGCCTCTACAACCTATACTGTGGGAACATCAACTGATAGCTCATTCACTAACTCAACTAACATTTAAATAAATCATAAAAATATTTCATTGATAAATCCATTAAGATATCACATTTTTTTTCGAGAATTCAAATAAATTAGAAAATGCCCAGTATCGTACTAGGTCAATGTATTAGTGTAATGAAACTATACACCAGTCTCACTAAATTAGGCCTCTACAACCTATACTGTGGGAACATCAACTGATAGCTCATTCACTACTCAACTAACATTTAAATAAATCATAAAAATATTTCATTGATAAATCCATTAAGATATCACATTTTTTTCGAGAATTCAAATAAATTAGAAACAAAGTATTGAAGCACGGGACGAACGTCCGAATAAAACTATTTCGTATTCTCTGATGTTAGATCTATAGTGTCTTATCGTAAATAGTCTTATGGACTGAAATTTATTTTGACTGTTTCGAAGTTCAAATACATTGACCTGAACAAAATCATTAATCAATGAAGAGGTTTGTGGTTGGTATCCCAGCTGCGCGATAAAGATAAAAGTTTATCAAGTGGGTCACGTCCTTATTTTGTGAGAGTCACATCCCTATCTGTGATCAGGCCTAATTTGCTACCCTTGTAAAATGACGCGATTATTATTATTATTGTTATTAGCCATGTCCCCATTTGTTGCAAACAAGGTGTTTTCCGCAATTCTATCATGTCAAAAAATTCCTTGGCATAATTACCTTCACCTTCGACCATACAGAGAATGATGGATGAACTGAATAATGTCTTTATTATGATATTTGTGTACAATCTTATCGTGAACTCTGTAATCAGTCAATCTACCACACTATATGGATAACACACTTTGTTTCATAGTCATGGATTAAGTCATGACCTTAGAGATTATGAAGGTATGCCTTGTTGTATCTACAATGGTTGTGTACATGATACATCATTCTTACAGTTTTTCGTCAGTACTACTTTATTGAAATTTGAGTATCAAGTTTAAATTCAATATAATTGCTAAAATGCAAATACATGTATATTATTAGTTCAGAAATATCAATATTTAAAAACAATCCTGATAGTTCACATATTAATATGGCTGTTGTTATATAAAGAAGCAGATCATAAACAACGGGATGACTTAAATTGTTTCCTTACTTATCTAAGACACAGTAATATGATGGTGTTTAAAGGGACAATAACACTCTTGCTGACTTGACAGGTCTAGAAAAAAATAGCCTCATTTTAACTACTAGATGTTCAAGTGTCCTACCTGTTGTGTAAGTTATCCATTGCAACCTATCTTACTTGTCCAGAGGGTTCGAAAATATGTTTAAATCCAAGTTGCACGTGAAAGTGCTTAAGTAAGGCTTTTCAAACCATGTTACGGCATGTAGTTGAATTTTTCCAATTTTTAAAATTAGGTGTGTTCAGATGAAATTTGTATCATTTTTTAATTGAAATATTGTAAAATAGTACAAATTGTTGACCAGAATAAAGACTGTAACATATTATTCAGTTACAACAAGAGTGGTATTGGGGCTTTAAATATTGGTATGTCAAATCTGTTACAGTGTCTGTAAATAAGTGTCCTACCTGTTGCGTAAATTATCCATTACAACCTATCATACTTGTCCAGAGGGTTCGAAAATATGTTTAAATCCAAGCTGCATTTGAAAGTGTTTACGTAAATCCTTTCAAACCATGTTACGGCATGTAGTTGAAGTTTTCCAATTTTTAAAATTAGGTGTGATAAGATGAAATTTGTATCATAAATTAATTGGAATATTATAAAATAGTACAATTTGTTGACCAGAGTAAAGATTTGGACATATTATTCAGTTACAGCAAGAGTGGTATTGGGGTTATAAAGATAAATAAATACCAAGGGGAGCTGTAAATGACCATAAATAAAGTTATAATTCATGGATTTAAATAATAAAATGTTAAATATAGTTTTATGGCCATACACATGTTTATTAATAGACCTCTAACATTAAGGTCTAAAATTATTCTAACCACAGTCAAGTCCATTGTTAAATTAGAAATAACAATAATAACTGTCCCCAAGCGCTACTCATCTTGTTTTTCTTCGAATAAAGCCGGAGGCACCGCCAATTCGTGGACGGTTGACATCGTGAGTTGCAATCGCGCCTCTACAGTAATTTTCGACATCACAATATCAAGATGGCGGCGATGACGTCATGCTCGAATCCTGGGCCCTGTTTCACGAAAACTTAAACTAAAATCGTTAAAATCGATTTTAACTAAAATCAAAAATGAGATTTTAAATTTTATGCGTTTCACGAAGATCGATTGTAACTTAAAATGCAATTTTAATAGATTTTAGTTAAAATCGCTTGCGCCCGCGCAGTGCAGATTTCCGCTTTGGGCACTAACGGTAAAAGCAAATACGCTTCGAAACTGAAAACTGTTGATAGACTGAATTAACGGTTACATTATCAATAGGGAGAGTTTCATACGCTGAAGAAATGTTTGCACATGGTCAGAAAGTCGTAGAAAGATGAAATAAATGAGTTTATTGCGTATTATTAGTTTCGTAATGTATTGGTGGGTTGACCTTGAACTTGGCATTTGATTTCCTCACAGGCTTCAGTGGAAATAATGTGTATCGATAAACTAAAGCGCTTGAATTTCGCAGTTTTATATTAATTTGGAAAAGAGAAACTATTGAGAATTTTCACAAACAAATTATGATATTCGTCACTCAAAAGACTAATCTAGGCTGCAATTTTTTGTCGTAGTTTAAAAGTATATTAATATTGAAATTAAATAAATACGCCAAAAAGCCAATGTTCCGATGCCTAGATTTGAAATGTCATTCTCATAGACACTTTCAATGATAGGCCTTACTTTGAAAAGGCAGAAAGTCTATCTATCTTACTTAATTAAATGATTTTTTTCCCAAGATAAAATAGCTTTGGCGCCTATTTTTTTTAATTTATGTTGTTTTATTAACGTAACTTCATTAAGAAATAATAATAAATTTATGATATTAAAATATTATTTCAAATAGGCCTATTACATTTTTGAATAAACACATTCTAGATTATTGATTTATCTTTTTACAAATCATCATAACCCCAAAAACATGAGTAAATCCTACATATTATGGCATGTCTAGTATTATAGGCCTTTAGGCCTTCTAATACAAAGAAATTTGCTATATTAAACACGAAGATATTTTCTTTATAGATAAGGGTGCTCTTCTTTCCATGACATTGGATATAAATGTTCTTTTAGTGTGTAGTTTACTAGAGTTTTGTGTGGGTTTTTTTCTTGGAGTTCTAATATGGGGCGCCATCCAAATGCCTAGATTACCTTACAATAAAATAAACGGGTGGACAGTAGCTGTATATCCCATGCTATGAAAAGAAATTGAATAAAAATTGTTTTTGTGAATGATTGTAGGCCTATGTTAAAATTATGTGCCAATTACATCTGTATGTCGCAATAGATCAAACAATCTAGCTCTAATCAATGTTTGTTAATGTAGTGATTTTAAGTTAGGAGAGGGTGACAGCTATCCTAAGTTACAATCGATTTTAGTTAAAATTGTCCTTAAAATAGTTTTGTGAAACGCCACTATTTTAAGTTAGGATACAATTGTAACTTACAATATTATTTTAGTGGATTTTAGCTACAATGCTTAAAATCGTTTTGTGAAACGCTTCTATTGTAAGTTAGGATGAAATTTTAGTTTACAATTATTTTAAGGAGATTTAAGTTTTTGTGAAACAGGGCCCTGGTCCATAATTGCTAACGTACTCGAGTGCGTCTACAAGGGGTATTTCGGGACCCCACGACAATATCTTTAACGTACGTGAGGAACTGGTTCATAATTGTCCAGCGAGAATTGTATACATTGTCCGGTACTTAATGTCGAGTATAATGCTGTAAATAGAACGGAAGAAGAAGTGTTTAGCCTTTTCATATTTTTGCAATATCAGTCCATTTTGTACATGGCAAATCAAATCAAATCAAATCTTTATTAACCTTGAACCACTGGTTCATCGGTAAACATATAAACACAAGAATACAAATATATACAATATATACATTGAATAGAGAGCAAACAAACGAATTTAACAATAAGTATTACTACATATAGGCCTAGTATTTTTAACTACAATCTATTAAGTGTATTATCCCTCAACTTATTTGCGAAGTACAGTTATTTACCAAGTTTTAAAAGTTCTGAAAAATTTTGGTTTTGTAGAAATTTTATTAATTTTTCAATATTTGGTCTAGTGTAGTAGTATTTCTTTATAAATTTTGACCTAAGTTCAGTAAAGAATGGACATACAAGTACAAAGTGATATTCGTCTTCAATTTCTTCAGTTTCACAGATGGCACAAATTCTGTTTCTCTCGGCATTGACTCATATCTTCCAGTTTCAATCCTTAATTTATGACTAGATAATCTTAACCGTGTTAATTGCCCTGTAAACCTCTGCTCAATGCATATAGTTAAATAAGACTGGACATCAAAGTGGTTAACAATATTTCTATAGATAATACATTTAGAAGATGCATTAAAATTTTCCACACATTTCTGTCTAAAGATATCACATAATGTAATCGGGGCTTTGGAAACTCACTATGGATTCGATACCGGGACGTTCTGGTTGAGAGTTAATTTTTCTAGCTGCCTCATAAACCGATGTGTCTTTATTTTGGTCAGTTTTCTAAGAAGTATTATCTCAATCTGCTATATGTCAGATGTACTTTCCTCAAATAGCCTGCATGAGATTGCATAATACGTGTGCTATTTACAACCGTGACGTAAATGTTATGTACATGTTTCTCTTCAAGATACATAGACAGCTGCCAAGGTATTTGTACTTAAATACTCTCCTTTAGGCAACATATACCACACATATCGATAAGTTAAACTCCTTTTGCATTTTTATAAATAGCAGTCCCGTAGCCAGCTTGCTGGCGGAGGGGGTAGGGGATGGTCGACAACTTTTCTGTCAGGGGGGGGGGGGGGCAAGATTATTTCTAGGGGGGGGGGGGGGCAGGACCACCCTTGGCTACGGGCCTGATAAATAGCAATGCTGGAATGGGCCAGGATATTATTTTGGCGCGGTGTTAAATACTATGCAATCAATAGTTCAATAATCTACATCGATTCAATAGATTAACTGTTATCATAAAATCGAATTAAATAATTTGAATGGCGTTTCGGAAAGGTAAGCTTACATTATGTAGGTCTACCGTTTCTAGTTTTAACCACACCTATTTCAGAATTCTATTTCAGAATTAAATAAGACCTTTTTATATCTTTCTGGGTAGGGGGGGGGGGTATCTTCGAAAAATAGTCAAAGGCAATCAAATAAAATCGACATGAAACTTGCCGTGTTTAATTCTTGGAAATCTGCACATCGATTCCCAGGCATCGGTTTCTGATATGATGTCACAATTCAAAGATGGTGGCGATGACATCATTCCCGGTTTCTTGTCAATGTTTATAGTTAGTAAATTCAGTGTACATGTATAAGGACATAAATGAATAATATAAGTTATTATAAAACAAGAAACTGAATATATGCAACTACTGTTCAGTCTCTACAAATATGAGTGCATTTTATTATTTTTTCTATATATATATATCAAGATCAACTCAAGCTCAATTTGTTTTTTCCCCCATTAACTATTTTGCCTTCCTTACGTTCTAATATATGAAGAAGAAAAAAAACCTGTCGAGCTTCTGAACAACAACAGGATTAAAATCTACTGAGAGAAAAATTAAATAACCTCCAAAATTTCTAAGACATCATGGGCCAATTCTATATTTTTATAAATTAAAAACCAATAAAAGTTTATAGAATTATAAAGTAAAGTATACATCAAAATGCACTGGACCTAAATCCCGAATAATAGAATAGTAGAATAATTACCATTCAAAAAATATTCCCACAGAAACATCTATCTACAAATATTTCAATATTTTCCTGTAAACATTCTCATAAATCTGCGAGAAAGACTACGTTCGAAAAGGCAGAAACTTTGGCAGCAATTTTAGCTACCCCTAAATCCCCCCCCCCTATTCTATAGCAATCTAATAGAAAATGGTACATCCCTCACCCCCCCCCCTCTTTGAGCCACGTCACATAAAAATAATAGTACTAAAAACACATCTAAAGAATAGAAGGATCTATAGAAAACTACCATTGCATTTATTATTCTATGTGATTTTCTTGCCGAGGCACACATAGTGCAGTTCGGTTAATTAATGGGAATTGGCTCTGAATCATTCCAAAGTACTAGTGCTGCACAAGAGGACATTTTGTTCTTGTAATATTATTTTTAACCCATGTCTGTACAAGCTTTACAGTAGCCGGACTCTAATCCTTAACAGCTGTAAGCCTATAACACTAGCAGTACAATGTCAACAAAGTGAACCGATTCTTCATCGCAGCAAGCGTCTGCAAGAAGAATGGGGTCATTACATAGTTCAATGAGCATAATCAGATTTTCTATATTCAATTAAAGAACTGTAGAAGCCTTACCTTTTTAGCTGATAATTATAGATCCATCGTGCATATTTATTTATATATATATTGGCCACGAACAGCTGTATATTCAACGTCGTTGGCTTCCTATATTACGAGCCACGGTTCTTTAAATAGCTGGTCAATGTTCAACCATACGACCGCGTGCCATTGTATTTGATTACTACGGTGTACTAGAATGGACTAAAATGAACGTTGTACGTTTAAAATAGCCTGATGTTTGACTGACACGCTTCTCCATACACAAACCATCGCGCGTTGCTTTCTTGATTGTAACTCGAAAACTGATTTTGTTGATCACATGGTCAGTTTTAATATTGATTCTGGAGAGAAAACATAGTCACACGCTTTCGATCAGCTGTTCAAGACAAATACAGCCTATAAAATTAATACGGCCATATTGACTCCAAATACCGGATATAAATCAAATTTTAGCAATATATATATGCAGGCGCGGATCCAGGGGGGTGTATCTGCTTTTTAATTGTCGCTGCCCAGGCAATGCGACGAAGGCTCTGGAGATTACACCAAACCACTAATGCATGCGGCACTCTAATGTATGCCCCCTATCCTTCAAAAAACTCCTGGATCCGGGCCTGTATATGGGATAATACAGAGAACTAAAAGGTTCACAGACAAATTTACATACTAAATGGCGACTTGAATTATCGATTTAATAAAAAAAAGAAGGAAGACCCCCCCCCCCCCCCCCCGCGGAATCGGCATGAAAGCATATATGATATAAGTTACTATTTAGGCCGCATAATTATAATTGTGTAAATCAATACATTTTCAAAGAGAATTCAAACAATGACTTCTTTCTTTATCCGTACTTGTGTAAAACTATACTTTCATATTAATACGGCCGGTATATCGCCTTTCAGTTTTATAATCACATTTGTGTTTAACATGTTGTTGCACTACTTCTAGTATGTATCATTATATATATTAAAGTAAATGTTCTATGTCAATCGATGCTAATGGTAAATGACCCCAGTCATAATTAATTGTTGATTACGAAATGTTCCCTATTAATAATTATTAATTTTAAAAGGGAGCTTACTCTTGTTTATGCATACGGACGCAGACCACCATTAATTTCCCCATTGACTTCAATGTTAATTTTGGCCTCTTTGCCCACCTCCAACTTTTCCCCAAATTATCGTTAGGCTGAATGCTTTTCACTATAGACTAAGAAACAAATGACAACTTGAGGTTGACCACCAAAATTTTGAGATACACCAACTTGAAGAATCATACACAAAACATGTAACTACATGTAGTTGCCGTACATATCACCGTAACCAACCTGATAACTCAGTTATCCTTCCGCCTCAAAGTCATTAATATTCACCAAAACCTGACAGAAAATCCCCTTTCTTCCATTCTAGACCAAAAAATCAACAAAAATGTTCAGGCAAAGGGGGAGAAGGAGAAGGAGAGAGAATTGCTATAAATAGACGAACTACAATCTCGAGAGTGTGAAATTTAATGGTGGTCTGCATCCATACTGGAGTAAGGCTGGTTATACTAACCTTCAGTACAAATGATATTAAGCTGCAGATTCTTACATCTCAAAGTCATTAATGTTCACCACAAACTGATAGGAAATTTATATTCCATTAATTTTACACCGATTCTAGGCACACAAAATGGACCAAAATAGATCTAGAATGTAATAAAATAAGTTTATTTCCGTATTATTTTTTTTTACAATTTATGACATTACCATAACTTAATCAAATTAAAGAACTTAATAAAACAAACGCAACCTTTAGATCGACATGCCATTTTTTGATTATCCGTGCTGTATGTACGTAGTGTTTGTTCCATGTTTTGTTAGTCAGCTGTACTGCGTTGTCTATTAAAAATGATAAGAACATCGTTTATCAATTGAATAGCTACCCAGAGCTATATGGTTATGGGATTATGTGAAATACGTTTTGAATGAATATGAGAGAGAGAGAGAGATAGAGAGAGAGAGAGAGAAATAGGGTTTCACGTCCACTCAACACAACTTGGTCATCTCGGGAAAACATATGGTTTAATTTTATTTCAAAAATTCGCTTGCGCGTAGGGGTCTTTAGCAGTGGGGGAAACCGGAGTGCCCGAATGAAACACACGAGGTTGTGAAGGCCACCTTATCTCACACCAGGGCTCGAAAAAACAGCCGCAAGACAGAGGTGGCCGGCCAGCTAGAGGTCGAAGCGCGGCACTCTAGACCACAAGGCCACCCCAACCCTCGAATGAATATGAGGCACCAAATTACATTTTATCTAAATATAGATAACGATAAAGATACTTCGCCCAGGAAAGATATAGGATAACACACAGTATTTTATATACATGTATTTGGGAATACATGTTTGAATTAGTTCAAATGCGTTGGTAGATCCCATGAGCCATATGGATGTGGTCAGGGCATATTAAGATATGTTCAGTGCAAATTTATATATTGTCGGGAATGTTTGACATTTTCTAGACAACTGAAATAATTTCAACGAAATTTGATAAGTACGAAGTTTGGTTGGTGGCCATTATTATGATTTATCCAATGACAGTAGATCGGTCATATTTGGGGGGGGGGGGGGGATTTCCGTCTCGTCTCTGAAACTGCATATTAATTTCCAACACAGAAGACCATATTTGGTGTGCTTTAGTCTTCATTATTCATACAGTTGTTTTAATTCAGTTGATTAATTTGGGGGGTAGATAAACGCGGCAAGTCAACTGGGGATGCACTTAAAAGTTTCAAAATTCAAAAATTTCATACCGTATTCTTAATTCATCATTACTGGTGGAAGGGAGACAACTAGATTCTCACCGATGGTTGCAGACTACCATTAAAGGGCTAATCCCGATATTTGTTTTGGGAATAAAACTGCTTAATTTTGTGTTAAAACCCCTTAAAATAATCTAGTCAAGGTCCGAGCAACTACTTCAGTATTTATGGTACGTTTTCAAACGACTTAAATCCGTCAGTCTTCATCTGGAATTTGAGACCGGTGCCCCAAGGTGTATTTTGTGGTATCTGGATTAAACCAAATTTTTTTTTATAAGAATAATGTGTAGTTGAAATTTGCCTTTCTCTATCAAGTACGACACATGGGTTATTCACTGCATAACCCTTTCAAGTAACCGTAATCCGTTTAAGGTCACCCAACGAAACCATTGACCCGAAGTCTTAAAAGGGTTACGTGTCTGGATAAGCAGTTTTGGCGTTCACGTCAAAACGACTTAATATTTTGAGTTGAAATTTTGAGACAAGGTAAATACACCATTCCCCTATATTTTGGCGTTTTATTTTCATACATTCTCAGACATTTATTTCTGAGCCTCTGCTTAATTCGGCATTGTCCCTTTAATTTTCCCATTGACGTTAATTTAAATTTCATGTCAAATTCCCGTTGTGCTGATTACTGGGAACAAAATAGTCCCGTCTTTACTCCAAAGGTTGCATCAGGTTGACCAGTGAAGTTTTGAGATACGCAATCTAAAGATTCAACACAAATGGCCATCAAAAAGTGGACAAATGTAATAAAATAGAATTTAACATTTCCGCTGTTCTAGACCGATTGAGCTAATGAAGACGGGCATACGCCATAGCCATACAGTTCGCTGTGTGAAACCTTTCGCGCGGACAGCAACACTACGACGTACTATTACGTCGATTTTAAATTGTCAAGGGAAGGGTTATTTTACGTACACGCCAATGTGCACACGGTTTATCATAACACCCGAACGACTAGACACTGTTTGTTGTCAGTCCATCGCCATGAACCGCTGGCAAAGGTGTTCCGGTGAACATTGTCGGTAAACAAATGGGGCAACCACGGCTATATTGGACAAACGAGGAGATAGACTGTGATATCACCCTTGGTGGATGTGGGCTTTTAATAGCAGGAACCTGATGGGGGAAACTTAATCATGGCCTGCTTTTATTGGCCTCGTTGTTATAACATCATACGCCTGTGACTCCCCCCACCCCCCAACATTCCGTTGGTTTTAATCTTTATATGCAGATAGACAACAGTATTGTTCTGCTTTCCATCGAAATGTGAGAGAGAGAGAAGAGATGGATAGAGAGAGAGAGAGAGACATGGGGTTTAAAGTCAACTTGACACAAACTAGGTCATTTCAAGACTAACATATGGTTTAACTTTATTTCAATAATTCGCTTGTGCGTAGGGGTTTTTAGGGGTGGGAGGAAACCAGAGGACCCGGAGTAAATCCACGAGGCTGGACAGGCACCCTACTCTTTGTCGCGTACAACCGGGGATTCGAAACCACGGCAGTTGACTCAATGACAGGCTTTATGAATGAATGAAATGGGGTTTAACGTCCTATTATTATGCACCTAACCTGGGCTAATGGAAGCCGGGCATAAACCATACAGTGTGCTATGAGGGAATTTTGCCCGGGCAGCGGCGCTACGGCCTACTCTTATATCGAATTCCATCTGCCAAGGGATCTTTTTACGTGCATTTACGTGCTTGCTGACAGGCTTTATGACACAGCACACAAGTGCTAACCATTCAATCATCCTTGTCACGTACAACCGCGGATTCTAAACCACGCCAGTTGACTCAATGACAGGTCTTATGATACAGCACGCACGTGCTAACCATTCGGCCACCCCCACCCCCCACCCACCCATCATCAAAATGTAAAAGTGGTTTATCTTTTAGATTTCGTTACTTGGAGGATTTGATGTTGACCTAACACCTATATACACAATGATTACTCTGCACCAATACAGTTTACACCCTTCGTTATAATATAAATAACACTGCTATAGAATTACAAATTTGATTCCTTTTCTCAAATTCTAGACAAAACATGCTCATATTAAATTAGGGAAAATTAGTTATTCATTTTAGCAGCAACTGTATTCTTGTAGATTGTCAGTTCCATTTCAGTTCAATGTTTAAAGTAAGCGGTTTATTGATATATTTAAAATACATAACAATAAATGAATAAAAATACAAGACAATAATCTACCATTATTAAAGCGTAAAAAGACATGGTCAAGACAAACAGTTTTATAACGAATAAATGAATGCGGTATAGTTTAACAACCTAGTTCTTTAGGAGACAAGGATAGTTTTAAACATTTATTATAAAACTGTATGTCTTATTATTTTCTGACATAACATCTGAATATACTGGATAGCTAGTTTATGATTTGCTGTATATATTTAATTAACCTTGTTACGTACAAAAAGCTAAGCATGTCCCAATCATTTGGTGTTATTTTGAGTACCTAGATGTTTTACTAAATAGTTCTTCCAGTGTATCTGGTTAGAACAATAAGTAATACAATAGTAACAATGAAACCGTTTAGTTTGAACCTGGGAGTATATAATAGCCTATACATTAAATAGGTCTAATAAAACGTATACATAGAACAAGAGTCCTCGACAAATGCATCATCGAAACGGATTTTCCCCACAAACTAGATTTCAGTATTTCAGTAATCTTGTTCCTTTACAACTAACCCGGACACCTTTCTTAAAGGAGCTAAATCGCTAATGTCGGACCTATAAATTCACAAAAGTGGTTCGCAGCGCATATAATACTGTAATTTGAATGTATATAAACTGATTTACATTCAATGGTTTCCGTTTTTACTCCAATTTCAAATCAACTATGTTTGGCGAAATAAGTCAGCAATGTCAATCATGTGCAAAAGTCGAGCGTCTAGTTATTCCAGTCTACATAACTCGTCCCTCGAGTCTCTCAATACAACTTGGACTGAAGCGCATTATGGTACGCGATTCGTGTATCAATGTTAAATTTTTTTTGTTTATCTTAAATATCGGATATCAGAAGCTCATCTTTTCCCGGTTAGTTTACATCATCAATGTTGATTTAAATTGACCAATAATTCGTGTTTTCGATGTCGACGATTTTGGAGGATTTTGAGTTACGGACTTAGGTCCTTTAAAAGGCTAGCATTTGCGTGCTGTGCCATAAAGCCTGACATTGAGTCTACTGGCGTGGTTTCGAATCCTCGGATGTACGTGACAAGGAGCAAAAATTATATAAATTAATTTATATAATAGAAGCCTATTTCCAGTTGTCTAGAATTGATTCATATCCGTCCGCATTAAAAAACGTGATTATGAAACGAAACTTGACAGATGCCCTATAATCAAATCCTTCCTTACCACACCAGAATACAAAATGACCCCCCATCCTCCCGGTCTACATTTTGATGACGTTTCTAATTTGAAACATTTATGTTTTCTACAAAGCTTCGCTATTAAATTTCATTTTCTTCTATTTTTGAACATCTTCAATTTAAATAGGGTATTATTTCATGACGTAATAATACTAGTTTCCCCCATCTCTTTCAAAATCTAATAATAATTAATATTTTTAATATCATAGAACGCATGTATATCTAAGTGATAAACCGCGGCCTGTTTCATCCCCTTGGATTAAACACTTCATTCTGTTGGCATGAAAAATATATACAAAAATTTAACAAAATTAATGCAGCAAAAGCGCAATAACACTATAGATATCAATCGGAATGTTTAAACAGGGCACATCTTTATCGTTACAATTTGGATTAAATAGAGTAACATCGATACTAAAGGGCAATGTGGTTCTTTAACACCGATACAATGTATTCAATCACGATAGCAAATGCAATAGTATATAAGTATCAAATATTTTTCTCTCGAAATTATCAGAATTAGTTATCTTATCGTATTGTTGGTGTGAACTTCCTAAATCGTTTACAATACAGGATATCGCTACTTCATGGTAAATTTGTTTTCTCACGAAGGCTAAGTACTTCATAAACATCTTCATCGTCTTCATCATTTGTGCAGAGAGGACAACTCTTGCCAAATTCTACAAAACATTCCTCACAATAAAATGCGCCACATTTCTCATTTCCACATGCACTGATATCTTCAGCTGACACTTCACAATTAGTACAGGTTTTCTTCGATTTTCTGCAAAATGGAAAGCGAGTAGCAAGTCTCCCGCAAAAGGTATCCCCATCATCAAAACTGCTACCAACTGCGTTAGAGAGAATCATCTGTTTTGCTTCTTTAATGAACACTTTTCTCTTAACTAAGATTCTTCGGTAGAGGTAGTTAACCCTCTGTTGCTCTTTCTCGGGATAGAAGAAGGCTGCGATACAATGCATTAATCGTTTGCCATAACCTTGAAGCAAGACCAACACCAGGGCTCCCATGTAAAGTCCACCATAAACGTAAATAGAAGAGAAATCTGGATCTTTCGGTTTAGGTAGGCAGGTATTTATATCAACGACCGAATTATACGTCTGTGATACTCGAATATCACCCGTGATAGTCTTTAATAGCGAAGCAATCAATCCTTCGCCAATGACCCGAATGTTGAGCTTGGATTGACCAGTGAAGACGAATTGAACATCGCCGTGGCGATTGAGAAGATCTAGTATATAATAAAGCAAATAATCAAAGAGCACCAGCATAACACACATAACAGCATGTAGAAGAACTTGGGCTAATCCTGTCTTGCATCTAGTTAATTCAATTGAAGACATCTTCAGGGATCGCGATTCAGTGTAGATCGTTCTTTCTTTCTTTTTAAGAGGCAATATGGATATTTTACCATTGTCCTTTCGTTGACGATCAATAGTTTTAAAATAAGATGTAATATAAAAATTATCAAAGGATATTTTAGATAGGTACTGCCTTTCATATAGAAAGGCGTTTAAAATAAGCAGAATAACGGATAATGATATCACTCTATTGAGAATATTGATGTAGTACGAGGCGATATCTATTTTGGATTTCAACTCAGATCGGATATTATGGACTATTTGGGCGGCTGATTGTGAAGCATTTGCCCCACTGTCGATATTCCCAGAACTATCAACATCTACTTCCAACAATTTGGCATAGGCATTAAATATATCGTTAAATATTCCAAATGCGCCACTAATTACATCTCTTGGAAATGATACGATTGAACATACATTGATCGTTTTCAACGCACTACAAAGCTCATCACCAACGAAGAATATATCACATACTCGTCCAATACCACTCGACTGACGCTTTGTTCTGAAAGGACAAAGTATTACATAAAATCAGTAAATAAAACAGAAAAAAAGCGATGGCGAGCAACAGAAATACGCCCCAAAATAGCTCTGCGTAGGTATTGTGAACCATGGACATCGCAGGATTTTTCGCAGTCAAAGTGTAATAGATAACAGATAACTTTATCTCAAAAATAAGCACTGGAGGTGCCAGAATATTCCAATAGGGGCGTTAATAAGGGTCCCTAACCCAGAAGAGGGCGATTGCGGGTAGATTCTGGATAAAGTACACAACCCATAGAAATGACTGCACTTGCGCATCGAGATTGGACATGGCTAGTTTCGAATGAAAAGTACCGCCATAATAGTAGGTCCTCTCTCATGCCTGTTAGCTAATAAATATCAGGAGCAGCCCCGCCCCCAATCAAGAAGTGCTTCCTCCGGCCTTGAGTAAGATGTTAATAATCTAAAATATTCTGACCCCGAAGGCCCGAAAATCAATAGGGGAAAACAAGCGCATATATAACTTTGGACGAAATTTCTCCTTCTGTCTAGCCGAAAAACACTGCTAGTTTGAATACAAATTCGATTTGGTGCGTTCTGGGGTATATTCTTGGCGAATAACACAAGTTTAAAAAATATAAATACTTCACATGCTTTGTATTAAAACATAAGTTTCAAACTTCAATCAAAGTACCAGTCAGTCCTTTTAAAAACAGTCAGAAATAAAAGGCTATATCAATTCAGACTCTTGTACTCATCCCAAAATGACGGGGGCTCCCAATGTGTCCTACATTGTCATCCGTAGATCCGGTACTGTCAGTTTCATAAAAACAGCAAATCAAAAGATGGTATGAACCCGGACATGACGTTGTACTTAAACCCGGACATGACGTTGTACTTAAACCCGAGCCATTGTTTGGTACCCTGCCCGCACGCCAGTAGATTTATAAATCCACAGATTAATTATAACTTCCTTTTCCAAGAGAATTTATCTTTCATTGGCATAACTTAATACAAATCTACGAACATAAAGAATGGAAAAAAAGAAAACAGTTCCATTGAATTAAAAACAAATATTCATACCTGTTATGGCTAAGATAACCATGTGTAGAAAGCGCATCTCTTCGACGACGTCCACGGAAAAAGTTTCCGACTGAACCGAAAAATTTTTCAACTTCACTCGTTGCCATTGTGATGGGATCTAGAGAACGGTGACAATCTCGTTTAAGTTTTTCAGCACCTCTCATGCATTTGTTTAATCCGGAACTGACAACCGAATTACATTTCTACAATATAAGATAAATTCAATAAAACTGTCGATTTCTTACAGAAAGACGAGTCTATTGGCAGCCAAACGAGGGCTTGTCAGACACCATACTATGCCTACCAACAGCAGAGTCGTCTGTGCCGGCTTTAAAATATCTGCCAATAATAATAATTTCCATAAACAAAATATACATCCTGTAAAAGGCTGTACTACATAGCATGTAAAAAATATTCAGGGGTCGGGGAATTACGATTTCTTTTCTTTTGGAACTATATAATGTTGACTTTATACGCATTAACAAAAATATTCAGACAAGGGCCAGAACATTAGATATAACCACAATGCCAAATATTTGTTACAGCACAACCATATATTTTTTTCTAAATTTACCACTATTTTCTTCTAAGAAAATTTAGTATACTGGAATTGGATAACTGTTATTTGGTTTAAATGTAACATTAATATTATAAGCTCTAATTAGTAAGGTAAAAAATGTAATAAAGCACAAATAATCTATATATTACTACCTAAAATTGAAACAAATATTCCGGAGAAAATTCATTATACTAAGATATCGTAATTAATATCATTAATATTAGTGTTGCCTATAAATAACATGTCGATGATTAGATAACGCATATATTTCCTAAAATTACCAAAAATATTTCGGAGAAACGTAGGGATATGATTCAAATTTAATGTTAGTTTGCATAGCTAGAACTAACAATTCTTTGAATAAAAGAAAGTAACTCACTTTTGTTATCCCATTTATCGCATCTGCCACAGTTTTTTCAGCAGAGCTAAATGCATTTCTTGCTTTGGCAAACTCCCGCGTAATTCCAGAAGCATAGGCTTTTACAAGTTTAACGCCCTCTTGTATTTGATCACTAACATCTTCTAATGGCTCCTTGAGTGCGGCTTGTAGTACTTGACTTTGGTTGTAGGCGAGCTCCGTAATGCATGCCATACTAGCGGCGACTTCATTGGCATTCCGTGTTATGTTCATCACAGGTCCCATGAGGAGAAAACCAGTTATAATGGACAGAAATGCAGCTCGACCCTTGCCAGTAGCAAGACTTGGCAATACCAATAAAATGATACACCGACACCGACTTGAAAAGGCCAACCCAATGCAAAGAAGAAAGGTAGATATTCCAGTTATGATTCCAGATACCAGCAAAGTGTAATGAAAACTGTAAAATAATGCAAAAAAGAGGACTGTTCCTAAAAGTAACCCGGTTCCAAATCCTAAAGCAACTTTCAGTCCGCGACGTTTAATTTTGTTTTGTGGTATGAATTTTTTACGAAATCTTTCCAAAGGATGAAGCTTGTCAGATTTTCTTTTCAGATTACCTTTCTCTGGTGATTTTAGCATAGGGTCTTGTATTGGTTCCAACGTGTTTTTTTTGTTCAAGGGAACTGGAAATTTCCTCTTGGGCATCTGGGCAGTGGTCTCGTTTTTCGGAGAATTCTTTTTTCTAGAAGTAATCGAGGTCAATCTCCTTTTCCACTCAGAAGATGGTTGAACATAGGCAGCTGGAAAATGTCCCGTCATATTGGTTGTGATATTGTGACCGATCATCCACCCGCAACCGACATCTTTAACCCTGTCTATTTGGTCCCCTTTCGTTAACGCGATGTCTCCATTATTTTGAGTTTCATAATCATAAATAGCGAGATACATGGTCGTTCTGCTATAAACCCTGTCTGAAAAGAGAAACGAATAAAGCTCATAATACGCCCACCAGCAGCGGTGTCATACATGCAGGATGTAAAAATTTGTGTTAACAAATCATACGGGTTTTATTTTTATCATTCAAGATACGAAAAATCCAAATTCTATTATGAATAAGATTATATTATACATTATGCCGTCGAACCTCTTAATCCGACCGCATCGATTATATACCCTGATTGTACGAATAATTGAATTCTCTCGGACTTAACATGTATGTTTGTATGCCACAGTTTTAGTATCGGTTCAAAATTGGCACACATCTGGATTATTGGTCCTAATCTTGTTATGGAGTCACACAATCTACTCGATTTTAAATATAGTATGTTCGTTATACATCAATGCATAGTGAGTTCGATTTTGGTGCGTATCGGACCTTCCGTTCTGGTATTTTGACCCACTCCACCCTGCCTATTACGCAAAAAGTGAAATATGTGGACTCTCGATAGCTCACAATAGTTGTCCGATTTAGATGAAACATAAAACGAATTTTTTTTTGCGAATGTGATATACAGGCTACAGTTTTTAATAGATCTATTTCAAATTTGGTGTGACGCAACCTTTCATTCCAAAGTTCCCCCACCTTTTTGAACGCGATAGTTGGTCCTCTTTTAAAAGAATTGAATGTGGAGCATTGGGACAATGAGACCTATATCGATTTTCCGCCTATCCCCTTGCAAACTGTACGTACTCATATCTAGTAAACAGTAGGACGTTAAACCCCATTCCATTCATTCATTCATATCTAGTATGAAGCCGCATGTTAAAATATTCATGAGATTTAATACACTAAAACGTTAAAGGAGCCAATTAATCGCTAACATTTGGGACCTAGAAATTCACAAAAGTGGGTCGCAACGCATATAATACTGTAACATAAACTAATTTACATTCAATAGTTTTCGTTTTTACTCCAATTTCTTATCAGTCATGTTCGGCGAAATGAGCCAGCAGTCTTAATCGAGTGCAAATTTCTAGCGTTTAGTTATTCCAGTGCAATGTGTCTAGCCTCGTCCCTCGAGTCTCTCAATACAACTGGGGCTGAAGCCCATTATGATACACGATTCGTGTACCAATGTCAAACAAAATATTTTATCTTAAATATCGAATATCAGAAGCTCATCTTTTCCCGGTAAGTGTATATCATCAATGTTAATTTAAATTGACCACATTATTTGTGTTTTCGTTGTCAAAGATTTTGGAGGATTTTGAGTTACAGACTTAGGCCATTTGAACATGGAATAGCCTAAAAAAAACTCGCCAAAAACTATGTCCTGTATCACATTTAAAAGCTCCCAAACTCGGTAAAAAATAAAAAAATATCTATAAAGTCAATAAAATATAAATATGGATAAAACCAGTATACATATAATCTTTCGTGGCATTTAGCGTTGTGCTTTAGAATAAACTAGTGATTGTATCCCATAAAAACTGTGTTCTGTCAGTATACATATGTATGAAACAAGTAAAGTATAAATATCAGTTGAATATAAACATCTAAAATAGTTAAATATAAATATTTATAAAAACTGAAAAAAAACCCCAGATATTGGGAAAGATTAAAGATGAATTTAACAATTAAGGGTCTCTTGGAATAAATTAGTTCTAAGTTTAGATTTAAAGTCGTTCAAGCGGTACAACACCTGGTGCTAAAGGCATTGGAATTCCGCTACTACTTTTTTGCTTGCAACGAAAAAGTTCACTCGAAAGGTTTGCCCTTTTTTTCCTTTAATAAAAAAAATTGTTACTGGATGACCGTAAAGTTCTAGAAGGTTTATAGACCGAAAACGTAAACATGTGCTATATCGTCAAAAAAAGTATTTTATATTTAATTCTAAAAACAATAATCAACCAGTCCAGTTGAAATAAAAATGGTGAACTATGTACATTATATTTTTTGTGTGTGACCAATCTTTATAATACAGGATAATATATTTTTTTTATCACCGAGCTCAGCGAGTTTAGATTTGTTTCTAAGATTACATTTATTCTTTTTGTAAATGTTTCTTTTTATTTGACCTCTTAATTTATTTACCGACCTATTCAAACGTTCTACAACATCATTAACAAAATACATATTAGGTGCTTTATCTCAATTTTCGCCTTACGTGACAAGTCAACTAATCAATATAGCTTTCTACTTACCCCTAGTTAACTGTCAATAAATTCAACTACCACTGAGAAGAAGAACTTTATACTGAACACTCATAGTACAAACTTGTTTCTTTTGTTGGGAAAGACAGTCAATGACACTATATTATAGTAATACTAATTCTCCATAAATTAGTCCATATCCGTTAAATAAATTATTAATGGGCCGATCAAGTGGTTAGGGTACTGGACTGGCGTGTAACTTGTGTTGCTGACAAGGCGGATCAATTTAACCGCCCCTTCCCCAAAGACCAATTCTTTCCATTTCAGCAGTAAATACAATAAATATATATTAAAATTTTCTTAAAAAGAGAAATCTGGCCTAACGACCACTCGACACAAACTAAGTAATTTCGGGGCAAATATTTCTCTAAAGTAATTTGATTAAATTATTTTCAGTTATTTTTGGGGGTTTTATTTCGGTAAATATTCCGCATTTAATATTTTACAGGGCACCATTGTGCTTAAAATATGACAAGTTTTATCATCGTGCCATGTTCTTAGTTAACTTTCGTCTTTTTGACCGGCTTTTATCTAACTTTTGTTGGGTGGAGCCCATTCTACCACATACTGAGCACGGTCTTACTCAAAGACATGTTTGTTCATTTCAAAATTTCAGGGATCAACCACAAACAGGCATTACAACAAAGACATGGCCACGTGTTGCTCTTTCTGTAGTGAACAGCACCCAGTCAAACTAAAATTATAGAAAAAGTTTGAGTCGGGCAAAAAGAACGGAATCAAACTGATTTCGTTTTTACTGTATAATCAAAATTTACTACACTGAAAGAGTTGCCATAGTGTAATAATAATAATTATAAATAATAATAATAATAATCTCGTCATTTTACAAGGGTAGCAAATTAAGATCGTGCGAATGATTTCGATCATTACTGCAGGAAGAAACTGAAGAACTCGGGGGAAACCTGCCTGATCGGACAGGAGACCGAAAATCCCTCTCACTTACAACGATAAAGTTCTCGTCCTGAGCTGGGATTGAACCCTCGTTGCATTGGTGAGAATTAGCTGCCTCTCTATCGCAACGGCTATCCGACAAGTGTTCTTCCTCGACTGGGTTTATGAAGACGGACACCAACGCCCTACAGTGTGTTATGAGGGGATTTTGCTCGGACAGCGGCGATAATGCCTACTCTTGTATCGAATTCCAACTGCCAAGTGATCGTCTATGTGTGTGTAAGTTGTTTGACATTACTGTATGTAGATCAATGCTAATTTTGTTGCTCTACAACAGGCAACCGGTGTATTTAGATATTTCTGTTTCGATACGTGACTGTATCCTTCCTTGATTATAAACAGAGCAAGTCATTATCTCAAGATTTTGCTGTCTTTCGTTAATTTTCTTCTATTGCTCCCCAGAAATATTATTAATACACGCCACTCACTGTTAAAAAATAATGTAAAATTACAGTAAAAAAATGTAATTTATTTAACATAACCCTTAAAAAATACCACTGCATGTTTTTATACTATAAATTTACCGTATTAGTGAAGTAACATGAGATTACTGTAGAAATAAATGGGTAAAAAATAACGATATAAGTGTCGTTTTACATGTCAGAGCTGTATTTCTTTTTACACGTGACCTGTATTGATACAACTACATTACACACAGAGTTACATCCCCTGTAAAATCGGGGATAAAATCTGCGAATGTGTTTTGTTCGGCGCAAGATTCAGCGACGGTCAAATTTATCGATGCAAGTATTGATGTTCGTTCCCGATTTTATTAAGTGGTCGCGTAATAGCTAAAATAGTTAGGGTGTGAAATACTCAAATTCACGGCATTTTGAAACGCTTTTACACGCTATGATGAAAGTAAAAGAAATATTGGGGGACATGAGTTCCAGTATTACTAACATGTATACAAGACTCCTTTGAATTCACAACTAGATAAAAAGTACATGTATTGTTATTGTAATACTACATGAATAAAAAATATATGCAGTCTATATTTTTATTTTTTGTGGTAGGGGTTGGGGCAATATATGCAGTCTATATCTTTATTTTTTTTGGTAGGGGTTTGGGCAATATTGTACACCTTTATTTAAAGAACACCTCCATTAAGCAGGCATTTTGAAATTTCCCTTGGGTGCCTGCTGAATACAAGTTCTACTGTATGTTTGTTTACGTACATGTATGTTGTACTTAACTGTTTTATGGATAATTCTACTATCCAAACATTGTTTATTACGGATTTGCGCATAATTTACAGAAAACGTGTAATTCTACATATCTTTTGAACTTTAACATCGGTAGACCTTTGAAAGCTTCATTACTTTTCGTCTATAGTCAACTTATGAGGGGATAAGATGCTTGCTCGCAAATCAACCAAGTGACGATCAGGGTTTTACGAAGTATACTGGTCTTGATTGTCCCTTTGCCCTGTGTTGGTATTTGTGTGTGTGTGTGTGTGGGGGGGGGGGGCACTGTGGCTAAGTGGGTAAGACTCTGGCTCGCTACTCTGGAGGTAGGGTGTTCGATCCCTGCATGGCTGGCCGAGAAAGTTCATCCAGATTTTCCGGTGTAGTTCCCCCTTGTCACTGAATGCAGGACATAGGGCTGGACAAGGATAGCTGTCTAGTGGTTTAGATATGACGAAACACCGAGTTACCGTTTACACACTGGCGTGCACGTAAAATATTCTTATTAAACTGTTAAAGATGCATTATGGGATATTTTTATAGAGAGTTAACAGTTCTGTCATCGTTGTAATACTTGACTAAAAATGGTAGGGAAATCTGTCTTCACCTTCGCCGATCGTTCGATTATCATTTAGTCTCGATCTAATTGATGACGTAAACACAACAGTTGATAATCTCACCACGGTGCGCCATATTTGATTTAGTTAATCAGTGAAATCTTATTTAAATCCAAGTTCTAGCCGAGTTGGTCTGGGGCTTGTTGTTTAAATAAAGATCTAATTTATAATTTCTATAACATCTGAAACCTAAATCAGATTTAGCTCTTGCATAATGTATCTTGAAACTTATATGTATATTTACATCTTAACGTAAAAATGGAACCATATGTCAGTTTACATTGTGAGCTGTATATTAACAGAAATGCCATTTGAATTATTACTTTTACAGCAAATTAGAAATTAACTGTCAAATAGTGGCCAATGTCAAAAAGTGGCCAATGTCAAAAGTGGCCACATCGGCCATTCCCTCTATGGCCACATGTAAGATTGCATCAAACGTAATGTAGAAATACAACCATATGTCAGTTTACGTTATGTGAGCTGTATATTAACAGAAATGTCATTTGCATTAGTATTTTTACGACAAATTGGAAATTTACTGTCAAATACTGTTCAAACCGATTATTCCCCTTCGACCACAGTGGCTAAGTGGATAAGGCGTTGGTTCGCTAGCCTGGAGAGGTCGGGTGTTCGATCCCTGCATTGGGCGAGAAAGTTGATCTCGATTTTGCAGGAGGGTCTGACAAGGACAACTACCTAGTCGTTCGGATGGAACGAAAAACCGAGGTCCCGTGTACACATTGGAGTACACGTAAAAGATCCCTTGGCAGTTGGAATTCGATATAAGAGTAGGCCGTAGCGCCGCTGCCCGGGCAAAATTTAGCTCGTAGCACAATGTATGGCGTATGCCAGTTACCCATTAGCCAAGGTTAGGTGCATAATAGTAGGACGTTAAAACACATATCATTTCATTTCATTTCCCTTCGACAACATATCGAATTCGTACAAAATATTTACATTTATGTTAGTAAGATTAGTCTATTTAAGAGAAATAGTTAATTCAAAATCTGAATGCATGTTATGGAGCAGGAGCCCGGGGGTTAAACCTAGCTTCTGAAACGCTAACCAATTTCGATATGCATCACTAGGTTCCCTATGAGTCACTGTCACAGTATATGAACATCTGCCGCGCCCGTTATGGTGGAGGTGGTCAAGAGCGACATAAGAATTGGATCCAAAAGCTAAGCTAGACTAGCTCGTTTATTAACCACGTAAAACATGTTGCAAAATGTTATGCGTATCAAAATGTAATGAGAATGCCCACTGCCAGACTTTTTATGGGGGCGGGGCGTGTCCACCAGACTAAAAAAAAACAACAGGTATCCAAAAACTAAGCTGGGCTAGCTACTTTACTAAACAAATGAAACAAAATGTTTAGCATATCCACATCTATCACGAAAAATCGATGCCAGACATTTTCAGTGGTGGGGAAACCCAACCAGACGCCCCTAATTGCCACACCCCCAGAGCTAAGCTAGACTAACTCATATACTAATTGCATGCAATTTGTTGCAAAATGCTCAGCATATCCACATGTATCACGAAAAACCGATGCCAGACATTTCCAGACGCCCCTAATTGCCGCACCCCCTGAGCTAAGCTAGACTATCCACATGTATCATGAATCAACGATGTAAGAAATTTTCAGTGGCGGGGTACCTCTGCCAGACGTCCCCAATTGCCCCACCCCAAAAATCTAAGCTAGACTAGCTCCTTTACAAACCGAAGGAAACTTGTTGCAAAATTGTTTTAAAAAAATATATCAAATTATTACAGCTAACAAAGTAGCATAATAAATATTATCTTAGAAACATAATATTTAGTAATAATCGAAACATATACACTACGTTTGTTAAAAATATAAAACAAACAAACAATATTTGATAAGTTTACACAAGTTTTTGTTGATTCAATACAAACAACACAAACTTGTATTAATTTATTAGAAAACAGCATAAACGTGTGTTAATTTACTAGAAAACAGCATAAACGTGTGTTAGTTTATTAGAAAACAACACAATTTTGTGTATTATAATTCTAACAAAAGTACTCGTGTTTACCTGCAACACAAGAGGTTTTTTCATTGTTGGATAAACTATCAATGTTCGAGCAAAATGAATAGAAAATAGAGGATGATTTCTTCCAGTGGCGATGGGGCGTATTTTCTAATAATCGAAAGGGCCATAATTACATACTTAGTGTCAAGGGACAAAGTGTTTTTGAAATCTGTAGAAATTCATGTGACTTTCAAAGATAACGTCATCTTCAAGTCTTCATTATAGTCCCCAGGCTATTGTTACGACGATGTTTTCAAAGCCCACCATCGGAGAAGTTAAAAACTGAAAGGTCGTAAAAATGGTTCTAATCCTAACCATAACCCTTTCCATCTCTTAATTGCTGCCTTCAGTTCTGAAAACGTTGAAAATACGGCTTCTTCTTCAAAGCTGGTTTTGGGGAGATTGGCAGCCATTTTGGAATTCGTTCTAAACTGTGCTCAATATCGTCGTAACAATAGCCACTCTGAATTTTCAAACATATACAGTGATATATATATGCTAGTAACCTTTCACACAACAAATAGCGTGACTCAGATATGACTATGATCAAATTTACCATATTTCACGCAATCTAACCCCACGCCCACAGCAATATTAATATTAATGTCCTCATGGAACCTTTAATTCTTCTGAAAAATACACTAAGTTTCATCACTCTCACTAAATTAGAACTAAAGTTATCGTGTCCCAAAGCTTAAACCAATCCAATTGCTTATCTTTGCTTACCCTAAGCGGAAAATGCTCATCTTCGAACTCCATCAAGGTATTGCCATAATAAACACCTACAATAAGTTTGAACATTCTAGCTAAGTAAGAACGAGAGTTATTGTGTCCCAAAAAGTGTGACAGACGGACGGACGGACCCGTTCTTGGACATTGGCAGAATATATGCTAGTAACCTTTCACACAACAAATAGCGTGACTCAGATATGACTATGATCAAATTTACCATAGTTCACGCAATCTAACCCCACGCCCACAGCAATATTAATATTAATGTCCTCATGGAACCCTTAATTCTCCTGAAAAATTAGAGGTCATCCATATCCCAGAACTCAACTCGAATTAAAATGATTTTAAAGGAACTTCGGATTCAGTTCAATCTTTTTAATCGACCTGAAGAAGCCTTTGTATCCGGGGATCACATGAGGGCTAAAAAAATGTCTGACTGAAAAAGTTGAACACCCCGTAAACAAAGCCATACAAGAAACATGAGAACCAAATTCATTTATTTTTTGACTGAATACACTGACTGTTATATGATAAGAAGGGTGGGAGTGGGTTTTGAGGGAGGGGGTAGGGGGCAGGGATGGACACTCGTAGTTCACCAGCATTCTATACCACGTGCATGTGAAATAAGTATTATAATAGGTTAATAATAACCCTGAATATGTAAGCTTACATCATATAGGATACAAGTAGTTAACCCAAAATAAACCATTTCTTTCCGGCCCAGTGAATCTCAATCTTGACAAACAATCTATGCAGGATGAAACACTCTAAACCAAAATTTTGACAAACAATCAGATACCCTTTCTTAGAAAATAAAGTTAGTATATTATTTATCTGAAGGACAAAAGCACAGATAGTTATGAACTCCTACCCCGCCCCTCTTCTGTTCTTACATTGTATGATATAGGGAGCTTGTTGATGCCAAAGGCATAGATTCTTTAATAATATAATATATTTACATCAATTACAAAACTAGGAAAACTGTCTTGGATCAAACGTTTGGGTTGTATTTTACAATTTACCGCCTCTGTTAAATCATCTGTCATAGGCGCCGCCATATTTATTATTGAATAATTAGAGAACTATTTTGTGATTCGACTCTGATTAGTTTTACATCTCTCATACAGACAACTTCTGCCACTCGCGTTAAAGCCGTGTATAATAATGTGCTATGGGTAATATTGCAATACATTCTTTACCATTGTAAACTGTCTTTAGAGTTTCAATCTGTTTATCTTTCAAAACAAGGTTAGATACTCCTAAATTTGTCTTCGCAAACAAAAACCGCCTCTGTTAAATCATCTGTCATAGGCGCCGCCATATTTATTATTGAATAATTAGAGAACTATTTTGTGATTCGACTCTGATTAGTTTTACATCTCTCATACAGACAACGGCTAAATAAAGATAATTAATTTCATTCAATATGACAATAGAAGATAAATAAATACTTCTAAAAATTTCTAAAAGCATACTCAGTGTTTTCGACTAAAATCGTCGATGTAGGAATTAAAATGCCGGTTAATTAGGTTAGGGGCTGTTCTCAGGCGGTGCTAGCTGTAGACAGACAGCCTAAGTTTGGGATGGTTAAGTAAGTTTGCCACAACTTGGAGATTGGTGTGACGTGTCGTTACGTGGATGTCGATTCACTTCGCCGTGAACAAGCATTACAACACTTGAACATTTAAAGACATTTAGTTTTATTATCTGGTCTGGTACATTTTACGACCATAGTTCACATCGGCGATGTTCTATCCACTCCACTCATCCAGGTTCTGCCGCCAAATGTCTCGATCAAGCCATACATCTGCGACCCGGTCATACGGCCCATTATCAAAGAATAAATGCAAAATCCCACCGGGCTTGAAAAATCAAACTCTGGTTGATTTGAATGGGCCTGTGTGATCGAGTTGAAGACATGTTTACAATAAAATGGATAAATCGTCAGTACGTCTTTCTCTCCAATACAATGTTAAACGATGATAATATACTATTCAAACAAGCCAACAGTGAGGCTGATGTCCCCCGCCGAAATCTCAAAATAATAAGATGACACATATTAATTAATCGAACATTTATTTTTTTCAAAATAATAGCTTTAGTTCAAAATATTAATTATTGACTTAGTCAAGACATTCACCTAATGATCATCTACATCAAGTTCAAAATTCTACCTCAATTAAAAGCAGAGTTATGTTCCAAAGTCTTGACCAATAAAAGTGCTTATCGGTTCTTAGCCTAAGCAGAAAATTTGCACCATTGAACTTAGTCAAGGTAATGATAAAATGAATCTATACTCTGAGTTACATTGCTATCACTTCATTACACCTAAAGTTATCGTGCCCCAAAGCGTCAACCAATCAGATTGCTTATCGTTCTGCTTACCCTCAGCAGAAAAAGTTGATTATCGAACTTGGTCAATATATCGGCGTAATAAAGCTAAAGCTATACACCAAGTGTCCTCATTCTCACTTAATCAGAACTTAATAACATCAACCAATCAAGTTGCTTATCTCTGCTTACTCTAAGCAGAACATGCTCACATTCGAACCCCAACAAGGTATTCACCCAATAGACATATATGCCATGTGTGAACATTCTAACTCAATTAGAATGAGAGTTATTGTGTTCCAAAATCTCGACCAATCAAATTGCTTATCAGCCATCTTACCAAGAGCAGAACATGCTCATTATCAAACTCAGTCAAGGTATTGATGTAATGAAACTACACACCAAGTTTCTTTATTTCACTTAATAAGAATTAAAGTTATCGTGCCCCAAAGCATCAACCAAACAAATTGCTTGCCTCTGCATAAATTAAGCAGAAAATGTTAATCTTCAAATTCCATCCAGACATTGACCTAATAAACACTCACACTAAGTTTGAACATTCTAACTCAATAAGAATGAAAGTTATTCAGTTCTAAAGTCTCGGCCAATCAAATTGCTTATCGCTCTGTTTACCCTGAGCAGAAAATGCTCATTATCGAACTTAGTCAAGGTATTGATGTAATGAAACTATACACTAAGTTTCATCACTCTCACTAAATTAGAACTAAAGTTATCGTGTCCCAAAGCTTAAACCAATCCAATTGCTTATCTTTGCTTACCCTAAGCGGAAAATGCTCATCTTCGAACTCCATCACGGTATTGCCATAATAAACACCTACAATAAGTTTGAACATTCTAGCTAAGTTAGAACGAGAGTTATTGTGTCCCAAAAAGTGTGACAGACGGACGGACGAACCCATTCTTGGACATTGGCAGAATATATGCTAGTAACCTTTCACACAACAAATAGCGTGACTCAGATATGACTATGATCAAATTTACCATATTTCACGCAATCTAACCCCACGCCCACAGCAATATTAATATTAATGTCCTCATGGAACCCTTAATTCTCCTGAAAAATTAGAGGTCACCCATATCCCAGAACTCAACTCGAATTAAAATGATTTTAAAGGAACTTCGGATTCAGTTCAATCTTTTTAATCGACCTGAAGAAGCTTTTGTATCCGGGGATCACATGAGGGCTAAATAAAATGTCTGACTGAAAAAGTTGAAAACCCCGCAAACAAAGCCATACAAGAAACATGAGAACCAAATTCATTTATTTTTTGACCGAACACACTGACTGTGTTATATGATAAGAAGGATGGGAGTGGGTTTTGAGGGAGGGGGTAGGGGGCAGGGATGGACACTCGTAGTTCACCAGCATTCTATACCACGTGTATGTGAAATAAGTATTATAATAGGTTAATAATAACCCTGAATATGTAAGCTTACATCATATAGGATACAAGTAGTTAACCCAAAATAAACCATTTCTTTCCGGCCCAGTGAATCACAATCTTGACAAACAATCTGTGCAGGATGAATACTCTTACTTCACAAGCACTCTAAACCAAAATTTTGACAAACAATCAGATACCCTTTCTTAGAAAATAAAGTTAGTATATTATTTATCTGAAGGACAAAAGCACAGATAGTTATGAACTCCTACCCGCCCCTCTTCTGTTCTTACATTGTATGATATAGGGAGCTTGTTGATGCCAATGGCATAGATTCTTTAATAATATAATATATTTACATCAATTACAAAACTAGGAAAACTGTCTTGGATCAAACGTTTGGGTTGTATTTTACAATTTACCGCCTCTGTTAAATCATCTGTCATAGGCGCCGCCATATTTATTATTGAATAATTAGAGAACTATTTTGTGATTCGACTCTGATTAGTTTTACATCTCTCATACAGACAACTTCTGCCACTCGCGTAAAAGCCGTGTATAATAATGTGCTATGGGTAATATTGCAATACATTCTTTACCATTGTAAACTGTCTTTAGAGTTTCAATCTGTTTATCTTTCAAAACAAGGTTAGATACTCCTAAATTTGTCTTCGCAAACAAAAACCGCCTCTGTTCAATCATCTGTCATAGGCGCCGCCATGTTTATTATTGAATAATTAGAGAACTATTTTGTGATTCGACTCTGATTAGTTTTACATCTCTCATACAGACAACGGCTAAATAAAGATAATTAATTTCATTCAATATGACAATAGAAGATAAATAAATACTTCTAAAAATTTCTAAAAGCATACTTAGTGTTTTCGACTAAAATCGTCGATGTAGGAATTAAAATGTCGGTTAATTAGGTTAGGGGCTGTTCTCAGGCGGTGCTAGCTGTAGACAGACAGCCTAAGTTTGGGATGGTTAAGTAAGTTTGCCACAACTTGGAGATTGGTGTTACGTGGATGTCGATTCACTTCGCCGTGAACAAGCATTACGACACTTGAACATTTAAAGACATTTAGTTTTATTATCTGGTCTGGTACATTTTACGACCATAGTTCACATCGGCGATGTTCTATCCACTCCACTCATCCAGGTTCTGCCGCCAAATGTCTCGATCAAGCCATACATCTGCGACTCGGTCATACGGGCCCATTATCAAAGAATAAATGCAAAATCCAACCGGGCTTGAAAAATCAAACTCTGGTTGATTTGAATGGGCCTGTGTGATCGAGTTGAAAACATGTTTACAATAAAATGGATAAATCGTCAGTACGTCTTTCTCTCCAATACAATGTTAAACGATGATAATATATTATTCAAACAAGCCAACAGTGAGGCTGATGTCCCCCGCCGAAATCTCAAAATAATAAGATGACACATATTAATTAATCGAACATTTATTTTTTTCAAAATAATAGCTTTAGTTCAAAATATTAATTATTGACTTAGTCAAGACATTCGCCTAATGATCATCTACATCAAGTTCAAAATTCTACCTCAATTAAAAGCAGAGTTATGTTCCAAAGTCTTGACCAATAAAAGTGCTTATCGGTTCTTAGCCTAAGCAGAAAATTTGCACCATTGAACTTAGTCAAGGTAATGAATGATAAAATGAATCTATACTCTGAGTTACATTGCTATCAATTCATTACAACTAAAGTTATCGTGCCCCAAAGCGTCAACCAATCAGATTGCTTATCGTTCTGCTTACCCTCAGCAGAAAAAGTTGATTATCGAACTTGGTCAATATATCGGCGTAATAAAGCTAAAGCTATACACCAAGTGTCCTCATTCTCACTTAATCAGAACTTAATAACATCAACCAATCAAATTGCTTATCTCTGCTTACTCTCGAACCCCAACAAGGTATTCACCCAATAGACATATATGCCATGTGTGAACATTCTAACTCAATTAGAATGAGAGTTATTGTGTTCCAAAATCTCGACCAATCAAATTGCTTATCAGCCATCTTACCAAGAGCAGAACATGCTCATTATCAAACTCAGTCAAGGTATTGATGTAATGAAACTACACACCAAGTTTCTTTATTTCACTTAATTAGAATTAAAGTTATCGTGCCCCAAAGCATCAACCAATCAAATTTCCTGCCTCTGCTTAAATTAAGCAGAAAATGCTAATCTTCAAATTCCATCCAGACATTGACCTAATAAACACTCACACTAAGTTTGAACATTCTAACTCAGTTCCAAAGTCTCGGCCAATCAAATTGCTTATCGCTCTGTTTACCCTGAGCAGAAAATGCTCATTATCGAACTTAGTCAAGGTATTGATGTAATGAAACTATACACTAAGTTTCATCACTCTCACTAAATTAGAACTAAAGTTATCGTGTCCCAAAGCTTAAACCAATCCAATTGCTTATCTTTGCTTACTCTAAGCGGAAAATGCTCATCTTCGAACTCCATCAAGGTATTGCCATAATAAACACCTACAATAAGTTTGAACATTCTAGCTAAGTTAGAACGAGAGTTATTGTGTCCCAAAAAGTGTGACAGACGGACGGACGAACCCATTCTTGGACATTGGCAGAACGTTGTTGACGTTGACTCAACCTCTGTCCAAGCATGTCCCAGGCCATGGTAATGTGGTGATGTTCTGTTGTTGGAGGTAACCTGTAACGATCCTGGCCCTGTGACATCTTGCGTTGTCATCCTGGAAGATGAAACGGCGGCCATGATGTCGTGCGAACGGCACAACATGGACTGCCAAGATGTTGTCCCGGTAGTACTGGCCTGTAACACGCCCTGTAACAACATGTAAAGCCGTTCTTCCAGCAAAAGTGATGCCTCCCCACACCATAACAGAACCACCTTAAAATCGATCATGTGTGATGAAGTTAACGTCTTGGAAGCGTTCGTTTCGACGACGCCACACACTCCTACGTCTGTCCAAAAAATCAACAGTGAACCTTGACACATCTGAAAACATCACATTGCTTCAGCGTCGAGTATCCCAGTGTTGACGATACCCTACACCAACGACGTCTTGCCTGAATGTGATGATCTCTTTAACAAGGGTTCACGCGAGGACGTCGGGCGCGAAGGTGACCCTTATGCAGTCGATTCCGAATCGTCTGGCCACTCACTCTCACTCCAGTGTCTGTTTGAAGACGAGCGCTGATCTGATTTGCGGTGATGACACGATTTCTCAAGGCCAAGGTACGGATAAATCGATCCTGGGCTTGAGTTGTCGCCCTTGGTCGACCTGAGCGTGGTCTGTCCTATACAGATTGTGTATCACGGTATCTAGACCATAGTCTGCTTATGACAGACTGAGAAACATTTATCGTCCGCGTCACAACCGCCTGTGTTGTGCCGATCTGTAGCATGCCAAAGGCACGTAACTCTTCATTTTGGGTAAGCCGACGCATATCAAAATTTGTTTTCTGGTCACTAAAACAATTAAACTGATGTTTCCACCCTGGAATTCAATGCCACAATAGCTGTAACATTCAAAGTCAAGAGTCGTGCAAATCTTGGGTTGGACCCCCATGATGAACCCAAGCATCACCTGCATTCCATGCGGTAGCTATTGGGCGTCACATGTAACTGGAAATAATTCTTCTGTTAGGTTCTATAGTGACTTTTTTCGTAGTCATTTGCATAGTTTAGTATTATGCCCCCAAAATCAAATATCCCCTACTTGTTTTGAATAGTATATAAAAAGGAGTCTTTACAACAAGAAAACGTATAACTGAATATGACGATTAAAGAATGTATATTATGCCCATCGGAGTTATCTCCCATATGCTGTAAAAAAAAAAGCTGAATACTTTCTTGAAAAGAGACAGGTACACTTGACAAGCATATACTATACATGTAGTAATAACAAAAGATATTAATGGTTATGACACAATTCTATGTCACGTCAACCCAAAGGCAATGTGACACTATGGGTGTGACATTGTCGTCTAGGACTTGCTTCCAGGACTTCACATTGTGATCAATTAACTCTGAAACTCTTTTTACATTAAGTATGTTTTTATATCTTTATGACATCCATAATAAGAAAACTATAGATACACATCTATGGCATTAAATATAAGCTACATATAAGTTTGCTCCCCCCCCCCCGCTTGTGTTTCGCGGGGTGTTTTCTCACCACTCAGCCGAGAATGCTGTGGTGTTCTCAGCTTCCCGCTGATCTCTACTTCCCAGAGTCTCAATGATATCTAAAACAAATTCAACCGAGCATGTAGTTATAAATAGGTTACGTGCATGAGTCATGCATTGACCCCCTGGAATGAATGAATGAATGAAATGGGGTTTAACGTCCTACGCTTAAGCACCGTACCTGGGCTAATTGAAGACGGGCATACGCCACAGTGTGCAATGAGGGAAATTTTGCCCGGGCAGCGGCGCTACGGCCTACTCTTATATCGAATTCCAACTGCCAAGGGATCTTTTACGTGCACTCCAATTTGTACACGGGACCTCGGTTTTTCGTCCCATCCGAACGACTAGGCAGCTGTCCTTGTCAGGCCCTCCTTCTGCATCACTGACAAGGGGAAAGCACGCCGGAAAATCGAGATGAACTTTCTCGGCCAATGCAGGGATCGAACACTCAACCTCCAGGCTAGCGAACCAGCGCCTTATCCACTTAGCCACCGTGATCCCTGACCCCCTGGAAATTGACCAGGTGCTACCGTTACCAGATTGGTCAGATGCATAAATTGAATGATGAATGAAATTAAATGAGAAATTACTGACCAGGGCCCTGTTTCTCGAAATCTTATCTTAAGATGAAATCCAAATTTTAGTAGATACTTCATTTTTGATTGGCTGAGCACTAAAATCAATCTAATATTAACCAATCAAATTAATAAAATTTGGATCAAATTAATAAAATTTGAATCAAATTAATAAATTTGGCGCCGATTAATAAATTTCGTATTTTATCTAAGTTAAAATTTCGTAAAATAGGCCCCAGAGCTTTAACGATATCAGGAAATGTTGTTAGAGTGGAATTATCAAAATTTAGATTGTTCACTGATACTGCACTACTTTTACCTTTAATTCTACGAATCTCATCTCGTATAGATTTTGAAGTAGTGCGGGAATTTATCACCGAGACACAACATGGAGACTTTCTTGCTTTGTCTGGACCAATTAGTATACTGCAATGTTCCCCACGGATGGGTGATTGTCACGGCACCTTAAAATACGACCACGCTCTTTAAGAGCAGATTTGCCATCAAGCCATCTAGGCCAGGTTCTGGAGGTTTTCATTGGTAATTGTTCCAAATCATCGGTCAACGTACGTTTAGTATCACGAGTGCTCTTAGTTTGAGAAGCTATTTGAGTACTCTTCAACCACCAAAGCTAATCACCATCCAGGTGAATTGTGGGCCGAAGCAATGTGTTCCTTAGGAGCTGGTATTACCAGGATTCAACTCTCCACCGACTTGGGTTGCAACGCACGGCAAATATGGTTCTCCGTTACACGGATCATTTTAGTCGCATTTTACGACACGCAGGACATACCAAGGATATATGATCATCAGCCTCTACACCCCAGTGGGTGGGTGGGGGGGGGCAGCGACTTTTCAAACCTACACACGTGATAATAACACCATAAAAGTCAACCTTGGATTTAAAGAGAAAATGACAAATTTGACAATTTCTCAACTGACACAAGCGACTATAGGATTTAGGATTATTCCATAACAAGGCTTGACTTGTGTATGTATATATGTCATGCATTTTAATCATATGGCTTAAATAATGCGGGAGTTGGATGCCTGAATGGTTAGCGTCTGTAAATGAGTCAACTCTCATGGTTTCAATTCCCCGGTTGTACGTGACGAGGAGTAGGGACGCCGGTCCAACCTCGAGGGTTTTTGCTGGGCCATCCGGTATCCCCCCACTGCTGATGACCCCAAGCGAATTACTGAAATAAAATTAAACCATATGTTAGTCCAGAAATGACCTAGTTTGTGTCGAGTGGGCGTTAAACCCTATTTCTCTCTCTCTTAAATAATGCAATTCTCGCTTTAACTCAATGACATATCGTCTAATCAAGCGCGCAAGTGTTAACCATTCGGCCAACCAACCCAACTGGAGTCGCAGGATTTAGTAAGGTAACTATATGGTACGGTACTAATTGACAGATATCAGGTGTTTGAAGGTCAGGTGACAACGTATTTGAGTCAGTAATCCTATATTAATCGGTCAATAGCAATCCGTCTTGCGTTGCCAAAAATGACAGTGAACACCATTGGAGGTATAAGGATATTATACAGCTTTTAGCAATAATTGTACAATTACTTCATGTTATTTCAACATACATTTCTATCGATTAGGACTGAAACAGGGTGGGGGTACATATTTATTTAGTGATCTTTTATGTATTAGTTTAGTTAGTAGAGCAGATCCAATTCGCCGATCGGTATCACCTTATCCGCCATCCAAACATTTCATAATAATAATACACCAATTGTTCTAATGCCGGAGTTAAAATAACGATTATGGGTGGGGTCATAAAGGCGAGGCTTTTGTTTAGGATGTACGTATTATCATATGATTGTAACTATAGGTATATTATGTGTAGATATATAACAGTGAGCTAACTGCCTTCATCTCACTTTAGCTTATGAAGTTTTAAAGGTAAATGTCATTCCAAAATAGTGAATATGTTCTGGTTCTGTGGGATGTGTTGAAAATAAAATAAAAAGTAATTATTATTACAATGGAATGGCATACGTATGTTCTAACACTAACATTTGTCACCAGAAAACACACTATAGCTAATTCGTTCACCTATTTAATTAAGATTCATTATACTATAGTACTTTAAAGGACCTAAGTCCGTAACTCAAGATCCTCCAAAATCTTCGACCTCGAAAACACGAATTATTGGTCAAATTAAATCGACATTGATGATGTAAACTTACCGGGAAAAGATTAGCGTCCGATATCCGATATTTAAAATAAAATATTTTTTTTTACATTGGTACACGATTCGTGTACCATTGTGCGTCTTCGCATCAATAAGTAATAAGACACTGAGAGAACGAGGCTAAAATATCCCACAAGTCAATGCGGTTGTTCATATCTTGGACGCGGATTCTACAAAGTATTGACAAAATGGCTGACAAACAACAACAAACGCCAAACGAAGAAACGACAAAGAAGATCAAAAATGAGCACCCCGGCGAAAAAAAGAAAACAGGAATATGACAAGCAATTTAGTAAGACAAAGAAAGGATCACTGATCAACATTCTATTAGAAATAGGTCGTTGGAATTTGCTTAAACTTGAGATGAATGCAGTAGATGATGAACAGACTGCCAAATTTATGAGTGGTAAGAAAACATTTTCAATTTTGTTTGGTTTGACGAACTCTCGAAATTAATTTATTATCTGCCGCTTGACTTGTTATACTTTATAATGATAGGGAAGATCTTTAGTGGTCTTATGAAATATGCCCCATTATTTTCGTCGTAAGCAGATAGATAAGCCTATCTAATATGATAATGAAAAAAAGATGAATGATTAGAAATCTATTTGGAATTGACTACTGTATTGGCATAAATTAACTTTTTTTTAATAAACAGAGCTATATTGAAAATTGTGAATAAAGACTTTTATATTTTTAACATGTTTGACAGGCAGTAAAATGAACCGTAGCTTTCTGTGTGTTTCTTACTTATCGTATACAAATATTCAATCTGAAAATTTTAAAACGGGCCTATAATATTTACGATGACGACTATGTCGAAAATTGCTCAATTGCTTGTATATCATATAATTTTCCAATGAGTAACAAAGTAAAAGTTGACAGGGAGTACAGTTTAGTTTCGAACCTGCAGTGAATAAAGACTAAATCAATGGAATAAAACAAAGTCTTAGACATTATACCTTCAGCTAAATAAATCGTCTAATCTCTATAGTGCGAGGTGTGTAGTATGTAGGGCCTTGATTTATATCTGGTGGTACATCTAGATTTCTTCAACTTTGGTAATACATTATGATTTAGATTAAAAAAAATTATTTTAATGTGGACTGCATTTATACCTTTACTAACACTTATTTAGAATCTAACTCAAAGTGGCAATTACCTGTATATTATTACTTTTATGATAAAACTGAAAATTTTCAATTTATAGATGGAAACTGTCAACATCTAGCAGAACTGTTATACATGTAGCTTCCGGAATGAAGACTCCTCAAAAACATGTTGTAGCCACTACAAGTACACCAGCTGTCAAAAAAATGTAGAAGAGGTGCATCTGTAAGAAGTTTGATCTATTCATGGGTAAGCTTTTGTAATTTGGGGGGGGGGGACTTATCATAAAGCCTGTCATTAAGTTAACTGGTATGGTTTCGAATCCCCAAGTTGTACGTGCCAAAGAGTAGGGTTGCATGTCCAACCTCATGGGTTTACCCCGGGTCCTCCGGTTTCCTCCCACTGCTAAAGACTCCAACGCTCCAGCGAATTATTGAAATAAAATTAAACCATATGCTAGTCCCAAAATGGCCTAGTTTGTGTCACGTGGACGTTAAACCCCATTCCTCTCTCTTTTTTGTAATTTGTATTGTTTTTGTTTGTGGTTTGGTATTATCATTCATTTCTTAGGCATATGTATTTAGAATCAAACAAACATGTAAATATTTTATTACACTACATGTTTTAATTTTCAGTTCTAGTTCAAATAAAGGCCTCAGTGACATTGAACCACTTCCTAGTACCAGTAAAAGGCGGGTTGATTTGAATATAAGTCAACATGATATAACTATAGATGAGTAAGCAAATGATATTTGGTTACAGACGCGTACATTATTTCTTCAATTTTAAATGTAGTAGGATTGTTTCTGCTTACTTTCCTGAAATTTGAAATTGCTGTAAATGTATATATATGTTTACTTTTAAATGTGTATGTCTAAAATAAGAAGCTCTGCAAGTAATTTTTTTCAACAATGCAAAAGAATGTTAACAGATATTTATATCCCATTTTACATGTGTAATCTTATAGAATTCAGATGAATATAACTGTTGGTACAAATGATGGCAGTAGATGTTTGATAGAAGAGATTGATTTTGAGCAGGCTGGTCTAACATATGACGATGATGACAAGGACAGTGATTATGTACCAGATACTGTAAAACTCCATTATGAGTAAGGTTTCAGTTTTACTTGCATGTTTATAGAAAATTATTACAGGAGTATAGCCTACAATTGTACATGCTATTATTTGCCAGACAAAGCTTACTTTTTGTGTATACCTTTGTATTTATTTAGATTCATTGTGTTTTATAGAAAGGCGTCAAAAGGTCTTTTGCATACACTGTAGATCACATGATCTGTCATTGAGTCAAGTGGGGTTGTTTTCCTAATTTCTGTGTGACATAGTAGGATCACCTACCCACCCTCATTGTTATTCTCCGGTTTGTGCCCAGACTTGGTCAAGTGACTTGGTTTCGTTTTTTGAGCTTGTACGTAACAAGGAGAAAAGTTCCTTCCCAACCGCATGAGATTTCTCAGAGCAAATTATTAATTATTGTTGAAAATATACTATAGGTTTTACCCATAATGTCCTGCTTTGCGTTGATAGTATATCCCCAGTTGTCTATCTCACTGAGTATGGTAGCCAAGCGACTAAGTAGGTAAGACGCTGGCTCACTATCCTGGAGATCATGTGTTTGATCCCTGCATTAGCCGAGAGAAGGTTCATCAGGATTATCAAATGTGGTTTCCCCATGTTAGTGAAATGCTGCCTAGTCGTTAAGATGGAACGGGAAACCCGAGGTCCTGTGGATACATTGGCGTGCGCGTAAAAGAGCCCTTTGACAGTTCGACTTTGATATAAGAGTAGGCCATAGAGTCACTGTCCATGCAAAATTTCACTCATAACACACTTGATGATATATGCCTGTCTTCATTAGCCTTCATTTTATTTCTTATAAAGTACCTGGGGGGTTGGGATGGCCTAGTGATCTAGAGTGCCACACTTCGACCCCTAGAGCGTATGTGGCATGGATATAGGCAGGCATCGATATTTACTGTCACGTCGTGTAAAATGAAGGGATTTAATGAACTTGTTTGAAGCCGCACAATCATACTATATACGTGGCAATTGAATACTCTCCTTTTGAGTATGACCCTGCAGGCACATTTTCAAGTGTGTGCGCAGGCACACTCAACTTTTATAGAGCCCTGGATATAGGGGCGCCTTCTGGAAATCGTGGGTTTCCTTCGAGCACTCCGGTTTCCCTCCACTGTTAAAGACCCCTACGTGCAAACAAATTATTGACATAAAATTAAACCATATGTTAGTCCCGAAATGGTCTAGTTGTCTTGAAGTAAGACAATGAACCATATTTCATAATAAAAGATTTATTTTTCTCATTATTTTATTTGCAGACACAGAAAAAACTATTCAAAAAGATCAGGTTCATGGACAGCAGTACATCTGATGTCCCCAAAAGACTACACCTACATTCAAGCCAGAATTAATAAAATCCATTGTTCACCTTCATTTACTCTCTAAAAACATTAACAATCATCTACTGCTGCTAACAATAGCAACTCTTTTGCTGTTTCCCCAGTGAGATTAGAAATCATATCCTGAAAGATAGTTTTTACAATTAGTTATTTTATGACATGTCAATATTTGCCTTATAGCCCCGAGATCTTTCAAATCATATCCTGTAAATAAATGTAGTTATTTTATAACATTTCACTTTTTGTCTTTATCATTTGAGATCATATTCTGTAAATAGTTATCTTATGACATGCAATGTATTAATATAGTAAAATATTAGTTTATTGTAAACATTATTCTTTACTTGATGGTGTATTCCCTCAATTTTGAGAAATAAACAATTTATGTATTACATTTTTAATTAAGTAATAAAACTCACTTTAGTAATCTGTTTACTCCTTCTAACGTTGTCTCCACAGGCTTGTGTGGGTTTTTTTTACTGTTGCTTTGCCCTTGCCTTGAAATACTCTTTTTGGTGCTGGTGGTTCAAGGTCTGAGGACTCATTTGAACTAGTTGTATAGGCTGGTCAGAACTGTCAGGTGACTCTTTGGGTCGACAAGCTTTACAAATATAACTTGTGGAACCTTCTTCGACAGCTTTCTTGAAAGCAGCAATTGTAAATCCTGAAAAGCAACAATCATGTACATAAATATTAGAATGACAAAATAACAGTGACCCAATAAATTTACTTCATGGAATAGTAGCATATTGCAATAAAACATTTCTGATTTTGTTAACCATTCACTTGAAAAATGAGAATTTATAGATTATTTTACCTGTCCCACATGCCCTATGGGTCCTTTTACTACAAGTTGTACAACTATCACATGATATTGCTTGGGCCTTTTTCTAACAAGTTTATTACAATGCACGCATACAGGTGGTTCTGCCATTCTGGGTATGATTGAGGTATACAATACCACCATTCGATATTTGATGGAATAATAATAATAGATTTATAATATTTATATGATTCAGTGAGAAGCCATATTTTTAGATCAAAGATGGGGCAATTTTGATAGTTGAATTCATGTATGAAAATGAAGCCACCAAATGAAACAATTCACACAAAGGCCGTTAAGCCTTCAGTTAATTAATCTGAGATTACATTCATGTTACCGGTGTGTGTATGTACCGACAACTTACATCGAATCATCATTATCGAAATATCAACACTTTATATGACAAATAAACTGTGTTGTTTTGATAGGTAGTATTATAATTATTAACCTACCTGTGATATATTTCTATGAATTAAAATCCGCAATCCAATTAGTAAACAATCTGTATGACGTATCTTCATCTCTCGAGTCGAGTAGTCAATATCACTTGCTACCGTAGGTCAAACTGAGTGACAGAGTGAAAAGTTTCGTCGCGAAATGATCCATATCAATCAATGCAATGAGTATCCCATGAATGCATCTTTATCAACAGTTTATTCTTATAAAAACACTTTGAAATACATAGAATCGTCGATCCTATTGGACATTTTAAGCACTAGTAAACATATCTTCTACAAGTGAAATAACAGTGCCAAACCACGATCCACGTCCAAACATAACAGCCCTATCTTACTAATGAGCATGCGCAAAACACTTCCCATGTAGACTGGATTAACCAGACGCTATGTCAATCGCCTATCGATTGGAATACCTCGCGATTTCACCGAACATAACATTTTTGAAATTAGACTAAAAACGGCAACAATTGAATGCAAATCAGGTATACACATTCATATTACATTATTATATGCGATGCTACCCATTTGTGTCCATTTCTAGGTCCAAAATGTTAGCGACTTAGCTCCTTTAATATAAATACAGAAAAAAATGATAATGTTGGAAATGAATAATATGATTTATTCAAACTTGATCTATAACTGCCATTAAATTGCTCTTTCAAACCACACTTCCCCACTGCATTGTCTCCATGTATTTGATGCTGGTGAATGTCAAAAAACGAGCTACTCGTTTTTCGATATTCAAACCTGAAAAAAAAAGATTTGATTAATTAGTTTTTAAAACGATCTAAATATATCAAAATATATCATTAGTGAGTATGTCTGAGCAGTGAATGTATACTATTCAAATTGGGGCATACTACTAAAATGTGCAAACGACTTCGAAAAAAGTCACTATAGAACCTAACAGAAGAAACATTTCCAGTTACATGTGACGCCAAAACGCACCAATAGCTACCGCATCTAATGCAAGTGATGCTTGGGATCATCGTGGGGGTCCAACCCAAGATTTGCACGACTCTGACTTTGAATGTTACAGTCATTGTGGCAGTTTAATTGTTTTAGTGACCAAAAAACAAATTTTAATATGCGTCGGCTTACCCAAAATGAAAGGTTATGTGCCCTTGGCATGCTACAGATCGGCACAACACAGACGGTTGTGGCGTGGACGATGAATGTTTCTCAGTCTGTCATAAGCAGGCTATGTTCCAGATACCGTGATACACAATCTGTACAGGACAGACCACGCTCAGGTCGACCAAGGGCGACAACTCAAGCCCAGGATCGATTTATCCGTACCTTGGCCTTGAGAAATCGTGTCATCACAGCAAATCAGATCAGCGCTCGTCTTCAAACAGACACTTGTGTGAGAGTGAGTGGCCAAACCATTCGGAATCGACTGCATATATAGGGGTCACCTTCGCGCCCGACGTCCTCGCGTGTTTGAGAGATGATTACATTCAGGCAAGACGTCGTTGGTGTAGGGATCGTCAACACTGGGATAATCGACGCTGGAACAATGTGATGTTTTCAGATGAGTCAAGGTTCACTGTTGATTTTTTGGACAGACGTAGGAGGGTGTGGCGTCGTAGAAACGAGCGCTTCCAAGACGTTGACGTCATCAGACATGTTCCATTTGGGGTGGTTCTGTTATGGTGTGGGGAGGCATCACTGTTGTTGAAAGAACCGGGACAACATCTTGGCAGTCCATGTTGTGCCGTTCGCACGACGTCATGGCCGCCGTTTCATCTTCAAGGATGACAACGCAAGATGTCACAGGGCCAGGATCGTTACAGGTTACCTCCAACAACAGAACATCACCACATTACCTTGGCCAGCACTGAGTCCCGACCTCTCCCCCATTAAGCATGACATGCTTGGACAGAGGTTACGTCAACGTCAACAACGTCCTGCCAATGTCCAAGAACTTGCTGCTGCGTTACAATAGGAATGGGACAATCTGGACCAAAATGACCTTTTATTAGGAGTATGCCACGTCGGATCAATGCTTGTTTGGCAAACAGATGAGGATTTACCCGTTACTGACTTTGTTGTGATGCTGTGGTAACTTTGCTGTTTGACCCCGGGTATCATTTTTCCCTTTTAATGGTCAGTCTGTGCCTTAATGTCTAACGATCATTTGGAATAAATCGATGAATGCGAACTTCATTTCATTTTGTCATTTGTTTCTTCGTCAGTTTCATTAGGTGACCTTTATAACACTTGAAAATAAAATATCCCCTACTTTTTTTAATAGTATACATAACAACTGTACTTTCTATTTGTTTTTTTAATGTTATCGGCGAATATCAAACTTGAACAATGTAAAAAAAAAACACACCATCGATTCCCAAGATATAGTTGTTTGGGCTATTGTGAGTGCTTAAAGTAATTAAATATTCTTGTGGATATTATGATGCAGTATTCGCCAATATGAAAATATAACAAGGAGAACGTGTAGTTATGTGAATTCACTGCCCAGGAATCACCATTTATGACATTTTCGTTCGGTTTTGAAGACAAATTGAATGCAAGATTTTTTGGAGACCATATTCATGATCAAAAACTGATTTTTTGAGATTGAAGTTTCAATATTGAAAAACTAGCTGCTTGTTTTTCGTCATTTGCCAATATCAAACAAGGAGAAAGTTCAATTTTTATGTGAAGCTACTGCCAAGGCATCCTTATTTATGATATATTTAGTTCGTTTTAAAAGACAGATTGAATGTAATGTGTTTTGCGGACATTCTGTAGATATATATGGTTAAAATCGGTTATTTTGAGATTCTGTTTTCAATGCCTAAAATCGAGCTACTCATTTTTCGTTATTCGCAAATATATATAAATAAAAGCAAACAAGGAGAAAGTGCAGCCGCGTAAATCGAATGCGCTGGCTTCGTGATTTATGACATGTTTGGTCCCTTTTAGAAAACATGATAAATAAAAGCTGTGTTTTTTTAGATTTCAAGATTCAATATCGAATAACGCAACTCGTTTTTCGTCATTCGCCTATATCAAAAAAGGGGAGGAAGTGATGTTTTTTTGTGAATCCGTTGTTCAGACAAGTTGAATGCAAGTTGAATGCAGTGAATATTGGATACATTATGCAGATATACATGATCAAAAACTGCTATTTTGAAATTCAAGTTTGAATATCGTTAAACGAGCTACTCGTTTTTCGTCATTCGCCAACATAAAAAAACAACGAAAAGGTGCAGATTTTTTTTATGTGCATTCGTTTCCCAGGCACTCCCGCTGATGATGTCTCTAGATCGTTTTAGAAAAAAGGTATAAACAAGTGTGTTTTGAAAACGTAGATATACATATCCTCATTTATATCTTTAGTTCGCTTTAGATTTTCTTTTTAATCAAAAATGTTGTGGAGATATTTTGTAGATATATTTTAATCAAATCTGCTTTTTGAGATTCAAGTCTGAATATCGAAAAACAAAAAGCTTGATTTTCGACATTAGCCAATATAAAAAAGAGGAGAAAGAGCAGTTTTTATGTGAATAAACTGCTCGGGCATCTTCGTTTATGATATCTTCAGTTTGTTTTAGAAAACGTATTCATCGAATGTGTTTTGTAGACATACTTCCATCAAATCTGCTTTTCTGAGATTCAAGTCAAATTAATTACACAATAAGGGTAGTTAACGTTTTAAAAACTACACAGTTAACGGGTTAAAAATAACCCCAGCTAGCAAAAAGGGGGGTGGGGTATGTTCACATGAAATGTCAAACGAATTACAATTACATAAATTGCTGTCTCATGCAGAATATTTCATTTGTAAAGACCAATAAAGGAAAAAACAATGTCTTGTGAGTGAGCTTTCCCCAAGGACATGTTAAATGTGTTAAAGTATTGAGCTATTCATGTCGTATTATTGAGAAAAATCATTTTTACAAACTTTAATTTAGTTTCTAGTGGAATTTCTTCAAAGACAGCTGAATAAATTTGAAGGATACGTTAAAGAAATGTCTTGACAAGAGAATCAGAATGACACGATTTGGAGCAGCTGCTTCCTCATTGCAAAAATGTAAATATTTTGATCAAATGCAATTTTTGCATTAGGAGACACTTAACAGACCAACAGAAACTAACATAGTTCATTAAGAGTTCAAACACAGGAAATCGATTTGGATGTTGCAAATGGAAGTGACATAAACAGAAAGGCAACATATTTGCAAATTCCACCTTCGAAAAGGAGGAACGTATTCAAAAGTCGTCAAGATGCATTTGACAAAGCAATTCTAAAAGAGCTGGAGTCAACTAATGTTGCTATTAAGTCAAAGCCTTGTTCCAATAAGATCTGCCCCTCCTTTAAAAAAGAAAAGACTTGCTATGATTTAAGTCACTCAACTGCTGTTTGATATTGTATTTGATGATTAGTGTAGACCAACAACTGCTTTGTGACCAGTGACACCTTTGTAATTTTTGGCCTCCCGAGCACTCTAAACCTACTAACAGCTCTTCCAAAAGTATTTTCAATTACTCGCCTGGCCCTCGACAATCTGTAATTAAAAACACGCTGACCCAGAAGAGGTAATTTGGCAAAGGAAAATGCTTCATCATGTGCGTTTTTAGGCCAAAAACATCATCTCGAACAAATAAAAAAGGAAGCTTCGCTTGTCGAGGAATTGACAATTTGGTGTTTTCAATAGCATACCTCATATGACTGCAACTGTAAACACTACCATCGTTTTGACGACCACTGTATCCAATGTCCACTAGAATAAGTTGATATTTAGCATCACAGACTTCCATTAGAACTATACTAAATGTTTTTTGTAGTTATAACAAGGTGATCCAGGATAACTGGCAGCGATTGTTACTTGAGCATCTCCGGTAACTAAGTACCTTAAACAAACATTTTTGTGTCGTTCTTCTTGAGGTACATACCAACAAACGATGTAGCGTCGAGGGTTCAATCCCAGCTCAGGGCAAGAACTAAAATTAATCGTCTCCCGTCCGATCAGGCAGGTTTCCCCCGAGTTCTTCGGGTTCTACCTGCAGTAACGATTGAAATCATTCGCACGATCTGTGCCATGGGCCAAATTCCTCAGGCTTAATTTGCTACCCTTGTAAAATGACGAGATTATTAATAATATTTACAATTATAGAGTTAATCATCGTAAACCATAACCTTCTATACCTTATTATGGTATATACCTTAAGATCTTGTCATAAATTATGCTTTTACAAATTGAAAATATACTATGAAAACAGCGCATATTTGATCGGTGTACTATAACTAATGGTACATTCGATGTTAACGTTTCTTTAGTTTCACATTACCTCACGTACACCCCATTTGTTTATTATATATAGCTTGAATGAACTATAGAACAGAATGTCACAGCTTAAAGTAGCCAAGTCTCTAACTCAATATCATCCAAAATCTTCAACATTCAAAACACGAATTATTTGTCATTCAAATCAACATTGATTCTGTGATCTTACCGGAAAAAGATGGGCTTCTGCGATATCCAATATTTAAGACAAAATAAATATTTTACCATTGGTACACGAATCGTGTACCATAATGCGTTTCAGTCCCAGTTGTAACAAGAGGCTCGTGGAACGAGGCTAGACACATTGCACCAAATCAAACGGCGTAGCCATATTCTTATGTAGAATAGAAAAACCAGACGATAAAAAGTTGCATTCGATTGAGAATGCTAGCATATTATGCCGAACATAACTGATTTGAAATTAGAGTAAGGACGGAAACCATTGAATGTAAATATCAAATCAGTTTATATACATTCATATTACAATATTATATGCGTTGCGACCCATTTGCGTCAATTGTTCGGTCCCAAATGTTAGCGATTTAGCTCCTTTAAATGGGGGAATGCTCACTGGTCCGCGGGTTCACTAGTCCACAGGTTCATTAATCATAAGTCCATCGATATCTATTATTAGGGTAGTGTTAGGTTAGGATTATATTATCGGGAGGCGAGGGTTCTTTACAGATCCCCCCACACAAATCTATTATTAAGGTTGGGATTAGGGTTAGGTTTATTGATACTCATATTTATAGTATTTATTATAGTGGCGAACTAGTGCCCTCTCGGACTAGTGAACCATTAAATGTAGAACATAATGAAATATAATCGTTTATAAAATCTAAAACAGTCTGTTGAACCATAGAAATATATACTTCTATGGTTGAACGTATTAGATGTATATAGGTAAGCAGAGCGATACGCAATTTGATTTTCCGAGACTGTGAAACACAATAACTCGATCTCACTCTAATTGAGCTAGAATGTTCACGCTTGGCGTAGATTTTTAATAGGTGCATGCCGTGATGGAGTTTGAAAATGTGAATTTTCTGCTTAGGTTAAGTAGTGATTTAGGCCATGATTACTTCAATTCTAATTAAGTGATAGTGAGGACATTTTATTACATCAATACCTTGAATACGTTCGATTATGAACATTTTTCTGCTGACGTGAGCAGGGCGATAAGCAATTTGATTGGCGGAGACTTTGGAACACAATAACACCCATAATGCACGTAGAAGATTCCTTGGCAGTTAGAAACCTATATAGGAGTAGGCCATGGAGCAGCTGCCAAATTTCCCTCATTGCACACTGCATGGCGTATACAGGTCTTTTTTAGCCCAGTATGGGAGCAGAACAGTAGGACGAAGTTAAGCCCCATTTCATTTTTATCGTTTCGTTTTTGACATAATCGATTATTCTTTATCTGTGAGTATACCTACAGCATTTTACCTGTGAGTATACTTACAACATAGGCTTCTTTTCTTTTATTAAAGACATGGACGAACGAATTATATAAGAAAGATCCAGGTGGTGATGGTAAAACAAATGGTTACGAATTGACCAGCTTTACTCAATCGACAATGTTTTGCCACAGAAATCCGCGCAATGCAGTTTTTCGCTCATACGAAACCAAAAACAGGAATTCGAAATCCAGTGTAATGATTTTATTGTACTCCGCTTTTCGAAGAAAGCAGGGGACTGTTAAAATTGGTTCGCCCATCACACATTTTGGGACACAATAACTATGTTTCTTATTGAGCTAGAATGTTCAAACTTTGTGTAGGTGTTTATTACACCAATACATTGATCGAGTTTGAAGATGGGCATTTTCTGCCTCGGGTAAGCAGAGATTAGCAATTTGATGCTTTGGGTCACGAGTGCGAGTGATGAAACTTGGTGTATAGTTTTATTACATCCATACCAAAATTAAGTTCGATCAGGTGTACCCCACTGTGCCCAATTTTGAAAAATTAGGGATAGATATTACTGTATAATTTTTTTTTCTCGCTTTGATATATCGTGGATGTTCAAGTGGTAAGCTATGTCATATAATTCATAGAAATGAATATTTACCTCTTTTGCCCGAGCGCAGAGTGTAATATTCAAGCCTGCATTCTAAATTGGTAAACTTTAAAATTTTAATTGATTGGTTGCTAGTAGTACATGTATATGTAATAGTTAACCATTCAAACTAGAGTCATAGAATTGTACTCATGTGGAACATTTTGCAATACGTACGACCAGAGAACTGAGTATTTTACTTTATAATGGGGAGAAATTCAAAATATTTATGAAATATTACCCCTCTTGATTTTTATTTTTCTCGTTAATAAAAAAAATTCTAAAAACTTTATCTTTTTTCTACTTCTTTTTGGTGTTTAACGTCTGCTTCCACTTAAGTGATATCACAGACAAGACATAGGAGAGCCGAAGCTGCTTCCTGATTTTTAGAATATGATTTTGCAATCTTTCCATTTTGGTCTTAGGCCATGGATTAGGTTGTAGTGGGAAGTTCTTCCCTTTATTTAATAAAAACACATCGTTGGTAGATGATCTCTTCTTCTGGATTGGTAGATGTCTTCTTTGTGGGATTTGTGTTTAGGTACCAGGCCTGTCTTCTCGTGGCCTCCCCTTCCTCCACTATCCCACTGGTATTTGTTTTGGCAGAATAGTGTTTAGATGCCGAGCCCGTCTGATCATGACTCCCTCTTACTTACTATCCCGCCAGTTTAGTAGATGTTAGTAGTTAATTAAACTAATATAGAATTAAATAAATAAAGAGTGTATAATAAGTCAAATAAATTAAAGGTAATAAAATCAAGTAAATTAAAGTTAAAGTAAAGATAAAGTAAAATGAATTAATTAAAATTTATTAGTTAATTAAATTAAAGGTAATAAAAGTAAAAGTAAAAGTAAAAGTAAAGTAAAGTAAAGTGAATCAATTAAAATAAAGTTGTAGAGTGGTTGGGCTTCCTTCGAGAGGATGTTTTTACTTCCCCACCCTACGTCGTATATAAAAAAAAAATAAGTTAAGATAAAAAATAAGTAGAAAAAATAAAAAATAAATTGAGGTAATAAATAAAAATAAAATAAATTTAAGTAAAAGTAAAGTAAAGATAAAGTAAAATGAATAAATTAAAATAAATGTATAGGATGGTTGGGCTTCCTTCGTGAGGACGTTTTTACTCAACCACCCTATCTTTTTTACACCTTCCATGATGTTAAAGTGCCGCACTTCAATGTCATGGACAATATACATGATGTACATTTGGAAATGTTGACGGTAGCAAACGCGTTTCATAGCACGAATCATGATAGGGGAAACCTATTGTTAAGACAGTTGTATTTACATCTTATATTTCTGTGTAATTATTGTAACACCGCGCTGGTTTGCACAAATAAAAAGATACCCAGACCTTTTATGTACTTTAGCGCCGTTACATGTTTCAAATATAATAGATAATTGAGTTACTTCCCTGTTGAATAAGAATGCCAAAAAAAATATATAACACAAAGAAGACGGTGCGCGAAATTGTATACATATGTATTAGATTAACGATAGATAAATAAATCAAATATTTATATAGTTGGATAATGACGTGACTTTTAAATTGTTTAATAACCAGAAGCCTTTATGAAGGGTCTCTCGCGTTTCACCGGTGTCTTCTTACCAATATATATCAAGAAATTTATACATAAAATCAGTTAAATTTATATATAAAATGGTCCCGTGATGCATAGGTATACAAGCTCGGTGTATGTTAAACAATTTAACGTCCACAAACTCATTTTCCTGCTATTCCAGCCCGTGAATACAGCATCTTCAATGTAGTCCCGAATAGGACATGTTTGAACTCCTGTACAGCAGAATATTTCAGTTTATGGGGTAACAGTGGGTTTTACTCTTACATCATCTATACTCAATACAAGTGGTGGTAATATTAATACCATTATGAATACAGCTACTGGTAATGGTAATGCAGCGTATTTTACCCTTATATCAACTACACTGCAATGCAACGGATGGTAAGATTAATACCATTATGAATACAGCTACTGGTAATGGTAATGCAGCGTATTTTACCCTTATATCAACTACACTGCAATGCAACTGATGGTAAGATTAATACCATTATGGATACAGCTAGTGGCAATAGTAGAGCAATGTATTTTATCCTTACATTTACTACATCCAAATAACTGGTGGTAGGATTAATGCCATTATGAAAACAGATAGTGGTAATGATAATGCAGTGGATTTTACCCTTACACCGGCAACTATAAATGATAGTAAAGATAAAGTTACGCATTACAATACACCGACTACGGCCACTATAATCGATGGTAAAGATAATGTCACGAATCATACCCTTACACCTAGTGCAGCTGATTGTAAGGGCAATTCGATGACGATATTGCCATTAGCTCTATTGTCGCCATTTCTCAAATTTTAACTTTGTATTCATTTACCTTTCTTCATCCAAAAATGTTTCAAATATTGAATTAAGATGTATCTTAATTTTTTAACCGTTGACAATTCTGTATATTTGTTTTAAAATTACGATATTGCTTTTTTATAAACCCATATTTCCATGTAGCCTTATATTGGCGTCGCCCTGTCCGTCCAGTCTGACGCCCGTCTGTCAACAATTTGTTAGACACTGAACTCTACAGATTACAATTGGTTTTTTTTATCTGATTTTGATATTGGTATATCTCCAAACTATCTCGGTCCCTTTCAATGTATGGTAGTAACTTCAAGGATTATTATGAATTTGGGTTGTTTGTTTTTATTAAGGATATATGAGAAGTTTGAAGGCCGCTGGATTTTATACATATTAAATTGGGCTAATATCCCCTGAACTGTTGTACTTTGAAAGCGTAGAATTACGCCTACACAGCAGGTTTGTCTCAACGCCAGCTTACCGAAAGGAAAGCTTAAAAGTTCAACAAATTTGAGGACTCCAGAACGGAAAGCTGTACAACGCTTAATATCGATAGAGTTCATCCTATCATGACTCCATTACTTCTCACCAAATTTGAAAAAATATGTTAAAATCTGTCAGTGGAACAACCCCGGAGTGGAAATTCGTAGAACGTTTAATATCGATAGAGTTTCTCGTGACCCACAATGCTCCATTATGATCCAAATGACCAATTATCACCCATTTACTTTCAACCTGGGTATAAATTACCGCCTAGAATGGGATAACAATAACGAACTAAATCGGGTATAAGGAGCAACCCGTTTTTATACGCCCACATTTTCATGTGGACGTATTATGTCGTCGCCCCTGTCCGTCCGGACGTCCGTCCACAATTGTTTGTGGACTCTCTACAGGTCACAATTCTTGTCCGATTTTGACGAAACTTGAACTATAGGTTTATCCCCAAAAGATCTCGGCTGCTTTCGATATTTTTTTTTATTTTGTGAAATATCCCTAGATTTAATGATTTCGTGTGTATGACTGACCTATGTTTAGCTTGGTTTAGATTTAGGTTTAGGGTAATGTAAACCGACTCTAGAACAAAGGCCCAAAGTTGGCTTTTATGCCCAAATGACTTTACCTAACGGAAAGATAGTAAGCTGGCACTGCCAGGCAGGATACGCCCACATTTTCGAGAGATGGATAGAGAACAAGCAAAACCGAAAGAGATTTTTCCTACAATCAAAGGCTATATAATTCATTAAATTACAATTTGATATGGGTAAATATCGAAAAGAACCAAGAGCTTTAGGTTATAAACATGCATTTCAAGTTTCATCAAAATCGAATTAAAATTGTGACCTATACTGGGTCCACAACCTTGATATACCATATTTTAACACCATTCGCATACAAACGGCAGCCATTTTGTCTGGCAATTAAGGTCCGATTTTCTAGAAATTCAAACTCAACCTTCCGTATGGTGTAACGGTGATAGCGTCAAACGTTTTTTAAAAATCGGATAATAATCGTGACCTCCAGAGGGACCATAGGCGATTTTTATACGCCCACATTTTCATGTGGACGTATTATGTCGTCGCCCCTGTCCGTCCGCCCGTCCGTCCGTCCACAATTGTTTGTGGACTCTCTACAGGTCACAATTCTTGTCCGATTTTAACGAAACTTGAAATATAGGTTTATCATCCAACAGATCTCGGCTGCTTTCGATATTGGCATGTTCGGATCAAAACTTCATGGATTATGGCCCCTGATTGTACGAAAAATCACGTTTATAGCTTGTGGACCCTATAGAGGTCACAATTTTGAACCGATTTTGATGAAACTTGACATGCATGTTTATAACCCAAAGATCTTGGTTCCTTCTCGATATTTACGCCTATAGGAACGTAATTTCCTGAATTATGGCCCCTGATTGTCCGAAAAATCACCTATTTTAGATTATGGTCCCTCTGGAGGTCACGATTATTATCCGATTTAAAAAAAAGGTTGGACTCTATCACCGTTACACCATACGGAAGGTTGAGTTTGAATTTCTAGAAAATCGGACCTTAATTGCCAGACAAAATGGCTGCCGTTTGTATGCGAATGGTGTTAAAATATGGTATATCAAGGTTGTGGACCCAGTAAAGGTCACAATTTTAATTCGATTTTGATGAAACTTGATACATGTTTATAACCTAAAGATCTTGGTTCTTTTCGATATTTACCCATATCAAATTGTAATTTAATGAATTATAGCCTTTGATTGTAGGAAAAATCACTTTCGGTTTTGCTTGTTCTCTATCCATCTCTCGAAAATGTGAGCGTTTCCTGCCTGGCAGTGCCAGCTTACTATCTTTCCGTTAGGTAAAGTCATTTGGGCATAAAAGCCAACTTTGGGCCTTTGTTCTAGAGTCGGTTTACATTACCCTAAACCTAAATCTAAACCAAGCTAAACATAGGTCAGCCATACAAGAAATTATAATCGAGCCTTAACATACACGTTCTGATTTAAATAGGGGTCTATATTTCGTTTCTTTTTTTATACTTTCGATGGCCCACACTACATAGAGATCTGAGGCCGGTTGCTCAGAGCTCCGTTAACTTTTAACGATCCGTTAACTTTAACGTAGAGAAAGATTGTTGCTGGAAATAAATGCCCCGAACATTCTGTGGTGCAATGTTTTCCTACAGATTGATGGTAATATTTCTAAAGGAGAAAATAAAGTGTTCTATAGTGTTTTCTATAGTTTATTTACTGCAAACAACAGGTTACAAAGCTATAGGTCCGTTAGAGTTTAACGGATCGTTAAAATGACTTAGTTTTGAGCAACCGACCCCAGACCGATAATACTTATGGCCCTATGCCGTCAGACATTGATTAGTCAATCAGCGTTGACGTTTCAGGTGGTTCCGTCCATCGCACACCAATATGGCTTCATTGGCTAATCTCTCACGCCATCCAGAATGCAGGTTATATAACAACTCTTCCGGATCCTACAGTGCAGTACAGGGGCCTGTTTCACGAAATTTTAACAAAGATAGAATCCAAATATTACTAATTTGATTGGATAATATTAGATTGATTTAAGTGCTCAGTCAATCAAAAAAGAAATATCTACTTTAATTTTGATTTCATCTTTAGTTAAGATTTCTGGAAACAGGTCCCTTATGCATGTACGTAAAACGCAATTTTGCACTATACAAATAGAATCGGTGATTAAATCAGGTTGACACATACGCATATTCTCGAAAGGATGTTTTTTATGTCAAAATGATGAATATCATAAATTAACCGAACGGTTGCCGTTTACCCCCTTATAGTCAAAGTTATTTCGTCATCGTTACCCTCTTCTTTGCGGTAATAATAGTTGAATGTGCGAGTATAATCACAATGGTGTACTCCCATTTCGACTACGTCCCATTTCGACTACAGCTTATAACAACAGATTATACGGTCTGGTGGTTTGATAATCCCTACTTATATACCCTCTTTATAGACAGAATAGATTATTCCATACCCCATTTAGACTACAGCTGCTGGCAAAGTGAGAACACCTCAAAATATATAACTAAGCGCTGAGGTCATTGAAGAAGGCGAGCTTTTATAATTCGTGTCGTTAAAGTCAGTACATTGGTTAGAGCCGAGACCATTGAAGCGAGTCGAGCTTTACTTATTATCACATGACTGTCCGGAGGTAGATCGCGATACATCGCGACACTGGACGTTTTAAGACGAAATGGCTAGTTACGTTCTAAAATGGTAAGTTTATTTTTATGTCTTGTTTTCTAAAATGTATTTTAAAAAAACAGGTCGTTTTCTCTCATTATAATTTTCCCAACAATCCACACCCAAATGATAGGGTCAAATGACATTTTTATTAGTTATACAACGCTGAGTGTTTATTTACCTTTATACGTCACAGTAGGTTTAGATAGATCGTTCTATTCGTAATGAATGTCGGATTGGTTGTTTTAAAAACGACTACATTTATCACTGTAGAGATCACAATATTGTTTATCCGATTTTGTTTAAACTTGAAATGTATGTTTAAAACCTACAGATCTCAGCTCCGTTCGATATTCGCGCATATAGGACCATAACCTCCTGCATAATGGCTCCTGATTTTACGGAAAATCGCATTTTTTAGCTTGTTGGCCCAAAAGACATCACAATATTTTGTATCCAATTCAAAAGAAATCTTTGAATATATCACCGTTAAACCCTAAGGATGGTTGGGCGCGAATTTCGTAAAAATCGGACCAAAACTGACGGGCAAAATGGCCGCCCCTCGTTCGCAAATAGTGTCAAAATATTGTGTATAAGGGTTGTAAACCTCTGGGGGTCACAATTTTCATCTGATTTTGATGAAAGTTTTAATTCATGTTTATAACACCAACTTTCCATTTTTGTCCAAATAACCGCCCAGAATGGGATAACAAGAAAGAAAATCAGCCTATAAGGAGCAACCAGTTTTCCCGTTAGGTAAAGTCATTAGGACATAAAAAAACAACGCCAGTTGACTCAACGGTAGGCGTTATGATACAGCACACACGTGCTAACCATTCAGCCACCCCACACCACACATTTGTTAGAGACGAGATCATTGTCATTGAAGCGTAGCGAGCTTAAAGCTGAACTCCGGTTACAAACATACCGAAATATTTAAATAAAAAAAAGTTAACACCCCCAAGCCGCCATACTTGTTGCCAACTTGTGAAACAAAGATGGTGGATATGGAGGCTTATGACCTGGAGAGGTTAGCTGATCTCACTTCCAGTTCGTTTCTAGTCAGTCAGGTGTAGACATCAGGCTTTATTCTTATACACGCTTCACTGATTGCTCTATTTTACCCCCAACAGTGAGTGACTCACTGACATTTTACCAAATTATTGAAGATTGCAAAATGTCTGATAAGGTTAGCCTGTAAATAATTATATAAACTGCAAATCAGACCGAAACTAACCGACAAAATGACCCCACCTTGTACGCAAATAGTTAAAAAGTATGTACATGTAATACCAAGGTTGGGAATTTCGACTCGTTGTAGTGTGTGTGTGTGTGTGTGTGGGGGGGGGGGGACATCAGTGGTCATAGGTGAGGCTTTTGACTCTATTACACTTGTCATGTTCATTAAACAATAAGCGTTTGTCGGTATTTTCAAACATGTTATGGTCAGTCTTTTCAAATGTAATGTAGCGCTATATAAATGGAACGATAATAATAATAAAAATGTCTCTTACTATTATTATAAACGCATTGTTATAAAACCCCTATTATTATTAAAACGTATTCTTAGGAGGGCTATTTTTGTTGTACGGCCCTTGTTCATTATTCCTGGTTAGTCAGTGTAGAACAGTAGGGCTTTAAACACCGTTTAATGTATTAGCACATTGTAGTAGTATTATTATAAACCACGTGTTGATACAGTTTAGTATTATTTCTATAACATATTATTATTTCAGTTTTTCGGCCCTACTTTGTGTGACCTGTATACGAGGCTATGGGACTTATAGAGACAAAATACCAAATGGTAATAGAGTACCACATCCTTGTATACCTAACTCTATCTGGGATGGAGTTGGCCACCAAAAATCAGCTGGAAGTGGATATAGAAACCAGTTTGGTGAGGATTTTGCATCTGCTGGACATGTAAGTATATAACTGGGTCTCTTTTCATAAAACAGTCAATCACCCCTTCAAAGACACGACGGGTCGCCGTTCGAAAAACTCCAAAGTCGGTATCGAGAGACCCTACTATGATTTTGCTAAGGTAACCATACGTTTTATTATATGCACGTTTATTGCCGTCGCCTCCGTCCGTCCACACTATCCGATGCAAGAGGTTATAAGAAATATACAATCTAACTGTACAAAGCAAAAAATGTATGATGACAAAATTCGACTTTTTGGAGAGTTCTTCAATGTTTAAAAAAAACAACCCAAAAACGACGCACTCAATGGAGAGAGAATTATTTTTTTTGGTTTCAAAATGTGCCCAAAGGAGTCGGCGTCTGGAATCGTGAACTAAAAAAGCTTTTCCATATCATTCAAAATGCATTAGGCGTTTTTGTTTTTAGCTTGTTGTCTATACATCTCTTGCAAAACGAGGGCGCTGGTTAAATTGTATGTATAGCTCTATTCGAATTTCTAGCCTGACTTAATCGCCACTGTAATTGTTAGCGTGTTTGACGTTCTAACCTGATGAGGTCTTTTGGCAGAGAGAGAGAGAGAGAGAGAGAGAGAAATGGGGTTTAACGTTTACTAGACCTTTTTCGCTAACGTTCATAAAACAGTCAATCACCCCTTCAAAGACACGACGGGTCGCCGTTCGAAAAATTCCAAAGTCGGTATCGAGAGACCCTACTATGATTTTGCTAAGGTAACCATACGTTTTATTATATGCACGTTTATTGCCGTCGCCTCCGTCCGTCCACACTATCCGATGCAAGAGGTTATAAGAAATATACAATCTAACTGTACAAAGCAAAAAATGTATGATGACAAAATTCGACTTTTTGGAGAGTTCTTCAATGTTTAAAAAAAAACAACCCAAAAACGACGCACTCAATGGAGAGAGAATTATTTTTTTTGGTTTCAAAATGTGCCCAAAGGAGTCGGCGTCTGGAATCGTGAACTAAAAAAGCTTTTCCATATCATTCAAAATGCATTAGGCGTTTTTGTTTTTAGCTTGTTGTCTATACATCTCTTGCAAAACGAGGGCGCTGGTTAAATTGTATGTATAGCTCTATTCGAATTTCTAGCCTGACTTAATCGCCACTGTAATTGTTAGCGTGTTTGACGTTCTAACCTGATGAGGTCTTTTGGCAGAGAGAGAGAGAGAGAGAGAGAGAGAGAGAGAGAGAGAGAGAGAGAAATAGGGTTTAACGTATACTAGACCTTTTTCGCTAACGTTCATGTTGTGAACCCTATTTATTCATGTCTTGATTGTTTAGGGCTTGTTTTCTATTTATAGACATGGACTTCAGAATTATGTGCGAAAGATTCTGATGGTGATGGTATTACAAATGGTTACGAATTAGGGGATCCAAATTGTTCGTGGGTTTTTGGCGACTCATCTCCGGAAAGTGCTACCCTATCGCACCCAGGTATACAATTTGATCAAGAGCCACCGGGGTTTTTATGACAGTGTGAAGTTACCTCGATTTTCGTTTTTCTTTATTCGACAATGGTGAATATGGAAAAACGAGCTACTCGTTTTTCGATATTGGCGAATAACGAAAAATAACTAGCTCGTTTTTCGATATTGGCGAATGTCGAAAAACGAGCTCCTCGTTTCTCGTTATTCAAACTTGAATATCAAAAAAGCAGATTTGATGGATGTATATCTACATAATGTCTCCAAAACACATTTGATTAAATCAGTTATCTAAAATGACCTAAAGATATCATAAATGAGGATGCCTAAGCAGTGGATTCACATAAAAACTGTTCTTTCTCGTTGTTTTTGATATTGGCGAATCTCGAAAAACAAGCTACTCGTTTTTCGTTATTCAAACTGGAATATCAAAAAAACAGATTTGATGATGGATGTATATCTACAGAATGTCTCCAAAACACATTTTATTAAATCAGTTTGTAAAACAAACTAGTAAAACGAACTAAAGATATCATAAATGACAATGCATGAGCAGTGGATTCAAATAAAAACTGCTACTTCTGGTTGTTTTTTGATATTAGCGAATCTCGAAAAACGAGCTACTCGTTTTTCGTTATTCAAACTTAAATATAAAAAAAGCAGATTTGATGGATGTATATCTACATAATGTCTCCAAAACACAGTTTTCTAAAATGAACTAAAGATATAAAATGAGGAGGCATGAGCAGTGGAATCACATAAAAACTGTTCTTTAGCGTTGTTTTTTGATATTGGTGAATCTCGAAAAACGAGCTACTCGTTTTTCGTTATTCAAACTTGAATATCAAAAAAGCAGATTTGATGGATTTATATCTACATAATGTCTCCAAAAAACATTTTATTAAATCAGTTTTGTAAAACGAACTAAAGATATCCTAAATGAGGATGCCTTAGCATCAGTTTTGTAAAACGAACTAAATATGTCATAAATGATGATGCCTAAGCCGTGGATTTACATAAAAGCTGTTACTTCTCGGTTTTTTTTTTTGATATTGGCGAATCTCGAAAAACGAGCTACTCGTTTTTCGTTATTCAAACTTGAATAATCAAAAAAGCAGATTTCATGGATGTATATCTACATAATGTCTCCAAAAAACATTTTATTAAATCAGTTTTGTTAAACGAACTAAAGATATCCTAAATGAGGATGCCTTAGCAGTGGATTCACATAAAAACTGTTTTTTCTCGTTGTTTTTTGATATTGGCGAATCTTGAAAAACGAGCTACTTGTTTTTCGTTATTTAAACTTGAATATCAAAAAGCAGATTGGATGGATGTATATCTACATAATGTCTCCAAAACACATTTTATTAAATCAGTCTTGTAAAACGAACTAAGTAAGTCATAAATGAGGATGCCTGAGCAGTGGATTCACAAAAAACTGTTCTTTCTCGTTGTTTTTTGATATTGGCGAATCTCGAAAAACGAGCTACTCGTTTTTCGTTATTCAAACTTGAATATCAAAAAGCAGATTTGATGGATGTATATCTGCAGAATGTCTCCAAAAAAATTAGAATAAATCAGTTATCCAAAATTAACTAAAGATATCAGAAATGAGGATGCCTGAGCAGTGGAATCACATAAAAACTGTTTTTGATATTCAAGTTTAAATAACGAAAAACGAGTAGCTCATTTTTCGAGATCCGCCAATATAAAAAAAACAACGAGAAGTAGCAGTTTTAATTTGAATCCACTGCTCATGCATCATCATTTATGATATCTTTAGTTCGTTTTACAAAACTGATTAAATAAAATGTTTTTTGGAGACATTCTACAGATATACATCCATCAAATCTGCTTTTTTTATATTCAAGTTTGAATAACGAAAAACGAGTGGCTCGTTTTTCGAGATTCGCCAATTTAAAAAAACTACGAGAAGTAACAGTTTTTATGTAATCCACTGCTTAGGCATCATCATTTATGACATATTTAGTTTGTTTTACAAAACTGATTTAATAACATGTGTTTTGGGACATTCTGTAGATATACATCCATCAAATCTGCTTTTTTGATATTCAAGTTTGAATAACGAAAAACGAGTAGCTAATTTTCGAGATTCGCCAATTTTTATGTTAATCCACTGCTCAGGCATCATCATTTATGATATATTAAGTTCAGTTTACAAAACTGATTGAATGAAATGTGTTTTTTGAGACATTCTGCAGATATACATCCATAAAATCTATTTATTGATTTTCAAGTTTGAATAACGAAAAACGAGTAGCTTGTTTTTCGAGATTCGCCAATATCAAAAACAACGAGAAAGAACAGTTTTTATGTGAATCCACTGCTCAGGAATCTTCATTTATGATATCTTTAGTTTATTTTAGATAACTGATATAATCAAATGTGTTTTGGAGATATTATGTAGGTATACATCCATCAAATCTGGGTTTTTGATATTCAAGTTTGAATAACGAAAACGAGTAGCTCGTTTTTCGACATTCGCCAATATCGAAAAACGAGCTAGTTGTTTTTCGTTATTCGCCAATATCGAAAAACGAGTAGCTCGTTTTTCGATATTCACCAATGTCGAATAACGAAAAACGAAAATCGACCTAACTTCACAGTGCCGTTTTTTTTTGGGAGTAATTCCCGATGACTTAGTGATAGAGGATGGTTCTCGCCTGGAAACAACGCGATGGGGGTAGAACTTATGTATAAAGTCTATTTATCAATTCATTAAGAATAGTTCAGATGACCTCACCAACAAGCGTTATGTTCTCATGATAGGTGATATTATACCTTCGTTTGACAATACGCCACCAACGCTTCCTCCAGGATACGCTTCGTTGAATTAGTTTATGAGCATGTCAAATTGTCCGACTTTTCACGTTTGTCAGCATACAATAGATAGCACTGGCAAGGAAAGGGTTTAAATAGGCTATTCCCATTCTTCTTCTTCAATTCATTCATTCATTTTTGAATAAAATAATATAGTATAGTATGGTATATATACAAAAAAATTAATGTCGATTGACATGTCCTCGTGATTCATTAACAAACTTACTGATTTAACTTATTTATGTGTTCTCTGTGGATATCCTACTAAAGATCACGCAATATATATACATACATTTCGACATGAACAATTGTAGAAACATCCCAATTTCTACTGTCTCGTATAACGAATGTGCACCTTAATTATAGGAGTTTGTGAGCCATGGAATGATCCAAAATGCCAACACCAACTGTCATGGGTGACCGAGGCCTGCAAAAGTGGTGAATTTGTATGTAATGCACTAAATGAAATAGGTAAGTAAACTAATTTAAACTAATCTATCTCCGGAAAACCTACTTAATTAACGAGCATTGTCATAAATCTTATAAACCTAGAATGGCAAATTACTTTGATCTTTATATTCTATGCCCAGAATGAGTATGAATTGCTGCCTGAAAATCGGGGCGGCTTTAGTTTTTACCCGTCTTCCATTAGCCCAAGTTAGGTGCATAATAGTAGGACGTTAAACCCCATTTCATTCATTACCGGGGTACTTTAGATGTAAAAACTGATATCTTCGAATTTGCTTATATTACCTCGTCTAATTGAAAACTTTCTGTATATACTTAGATCAACTACATACTGTGATTTAATCAAGCTAGTTAGTAACGCGGAGGTCGTTGTCGACTACAACCCAGAGTACCGCCTGGTATCTACAGCCCATGAAGAAATAATCATGACTTCCATGATGCTTTAGGTTCATTTTGACTACTAATAAATAGGGTTGGTATTATTTACTTATCATTATTATTTTAATTTTATTATTCTATACAGATGTAAAGAACATGACGTTGAAATTCCCATCTACACCAGTACCCGTCAAAGATACAACCTATATATGTATGGAGTTTGAATTGGATAATACTGGAGATTATCATATGGTAGCAACACAACCTATTGTTGACAATGTCAATGTTATGCACCATGCTGTTATATTTGGATGTTCAAGTGGTAAGTCGTACTAGTGTTACAGAATTGAACTCTTATTCCAGTGGCATACCAGCTGCAGTTGGCAGTATACTATACATACATGTACTTTCAATTTATGTTATTTGTCAAAGCTTGGATTAACCATACCGATCACATGGTTTTATTGCAAGCACGGCCGTCCAGTAAAATCCTTACGGTTTGCCTTGTTGATTGCCTCAGCATCGTGCTGTTATATTTGGATGTTCAAGTGGTAAGTCGTACTAGTGTTACAGAATTGAACTCTTATTCCAGTGGCATACCAGCTGCAGTTGGCAGTATACTATACATACATGTACTTTCAATTTATGTTAATTGTCAAAGCTTGGATTAACCATACCGATCACATGGTTTTATTGCAAGTACGGCCGTCCAGTAAAATCCTTACGGTTTGCCCTGTTGATTGCCTCAGCATCGTGTGGTAAATAGCTTGTGTGCGTGAAAAGCTTTATTTAACGTTCGCTTCCACCGAGGTGATATGATCACACTACTACTACCCGGTGCTTTAACGGTGCTTTAACGTCCACTTGCACAAAGGTGATATAGCAGACAAGACACGGGAGACCGAGGTTTCTTCCTGTTTTTAAAATATGATTTTTGTGGTGTTGATGCTCATACATATTTATTCAATAACTGAACATACAAGTACTAAGCTTCTCATTATTTATATTTACATTATCACCCTCGCATCCTTCCTTATCCATCCCAAGGGCATTCACTCTCCATCCCTGCACTCCCAAGGGAACTCAGTCTCCCTGCTTCAACCGGGACTCCGCCCGACACCCCCCCCCCCGCAACAAAAATGAGCACTATATGTGAAAACAATATATATAAGCAGTCAATCGAGAATATAACTAAGGGATACAATCCAAATATCTGTTTGGAAAGGAATACCATTGGTTGAGGTTAAAAGTTACTGGAGAACATAGTCCTGCAAGTACCTTGGCGGGCGTATGTTCCGGCGAGGCCGATTATTGACATCAACATCCTGTTGAGGCCTCGCTACCGGGGCATAAAGGTGAGGCGAAAAAAGCCATCCTGTAAAAAACATTTAACTAAACGATTGACATGCCATCGCTTGACACCTTTACAAGTAACCATGATTATCCGTAATAACAGTGGGATCAGGAAATTTATGACGGCCTCTATGGAGGTCAAGCTTAATTCTAACTTTGTCGCCAACCTTGAATACGTGATGACGAACACTGTGACGCGTGTCGTAAGAACCTTTCATTCGTTGAGCGCTGTGCTGTAGTTCAGAAATGACATCAGGTGCCGCACAGTTCTTATTGTTCACGTTGGGTTTCAGGCATGAAAGTTTAGATCGCATTTCCCGTCCAGTCATCAAATAATTGGGTGAGCACTGTGTAGATGAATGAGGCGTAGAACGTATAACAAATAAAATAACGCGTAAAGCTTGTGCCCAGCATGACGAATCGGAAACATTACATAGGTAGTTTGTAGCAAGTGTTTTATAGTACCATTTAGCCTTTCCACGGCACCGTTAGCCATGGGGTGATATTTTGGTGTGCGAATATGCGTGATGCTATTCTGTGCTAAATAACTTATGAATTCCGCGCTTATGAATTGTGGTCCATTGTCGGTAGTTATGGAGCGTGGTAGACCCCATATTGAAAACCGCGATTCCAGAAAATCAATGATCTTTGATGGTGTAATACTCTCCGTCAGAAGGGACTCTGGCCATTTCGAAAAATAGTCTACTAGATTAACCAAATACCGCATACAGTAGGGGGCAGATGTATATGGTCCCTGGATGTCGATACCGAGATCTTGCCATGGTCCATTAGATGGCCTCCTGGGCTGTAAGGGGGCTGTAGCACATTTAGCAGATTGATCACTTGATGAACACGGCGCACATGAACGATCAAAGTTTTCAATATCCTTATCATATCCAGGCAAATATGCACAGTTGCGCAATCTATTCTTCGTTTTAACTATGCCCATGTGACCTTCGTGGGCCAATTTCATAACATCGTTCCGTAAAGAATAGGGTATAATGGCTTGGTCACCACGCGCAATACAGCGGTCACCAAAAATAAACAGTTCATCCTTAAGGTGAAAGAAAGTAAGTAACCCTGGAGATAACTGGGACTTTGGTGGCCATCTGGTGCGGACGTATGTGAGCAAAGTACAGAGCAGTGGGCCACTGGTGGTTTCGTGTGCTAGCTTTTCGTGTGAGATAGCACAAGCAGAGCAAATCTGGACGGCAAGAACGTTCTCATCTATTGATAGATGACAGACTGTAGAACCAAACTCCTGAGTATGCGCTGTCCGCAATCTTGAAAGTGCGTCAGCAACAATATTGGAAGTACCCTCTATGTATTCTAATGTAAAATGATAATCAAGCAGTAGTGAGGCCCAGCGGCTTATTCTAGCAGGTCGTCTCCCGGTATTCTCTGGGTTTTGAAGGAGTGTCACCAGAGCTTGGTGGTCTGTTAACAGTTTAAAGTGGGTGCCCCTTAAATAACGGTCCCACTTTTTAACGGCCCAGACGCATGCAAGGGCCCCCTTTTCACCAGTGCTATAACGTTGTTCACATTCAGAGAGTCTCCGTGACGCGAAAGCCACGGGTCGTAGTTCTCCATTTTCTTGAAGTTGTGCAAGTTCAGCCCCTAGCGCATAATCCGAGGCATCACACGTAACATAGATAGGTGAAGAAGGGCAGTACAAGGCTAGCACTGTTGACTTTGACAAACATTGTTTTAAATCGTCAAAAGCATTTATCTGGGACGACGTTCATTGCCAAGGTATATCCTGGCGAAGCAATTCGCGTAGTGGTTCGGAACGCTTAGAAAAATCCGGTATAAACTTAGCATAGTGGTTGAAGAGACCCAGAATCCGGCGAACTTCTTTAACATCTTTAGGTGGAAGTAGTTGAGTAATGGCCTCGCAATTTGTAGGGCTTAAATCAATTCCTGAAGACGATAAGGTAAAACCCAACAATTCCACTGAACTGGTTTTAAAGGAACATTTATCTGGTTGTAGAGACAACCCGTTGTCCCGTAACCGAGAAAGTACGTCACGTAAGCGAATATCGTGTTCCTCTGCAGTAGATCCGACCACAACGATGTCGCCAAGAAACCAGAAAGTACCCTTGCAACCTGCTAAAATCACATCCAACATTTTCTGGAAACTGCCTGGTAGATCCGCAAGACCAAACGGGCCACGTTTGTATCGAAAGAGGCCGATTGGTGTAGTAAAACTACAAAGTTTCATTGTCTCGGGGTGTAACGGCAGTTGGTGATAGGCAGAATTCATGTCCATCTTGGTGATAAAATTTGGGTTCCGGACAGATGCAAACAATGTCTCAATGTTGGGTAGCGGGTATTTCACTGGGTAGATATTCTTGTTTACGGACCGGATATCTACACAAACACGCAATTTACCCGTACTCTTTCTTCCCAGAACCAAAGGGCTAACCCATTCAGCGTGGTCAATGTGCTCTATAACATCATCTTCTAGTAATTTATTGATTTCGATCTGTAGTTCATCCATTAAAGCAAATGGAACAGGGCGTGGTTTATGTGCAACCGGTACGGCATCATCCTTCAGAATAGATCTATGCAGAAATCTGCTAGCCAAGCCGACGCCGGTGAAAACCGAGGGAAATTCCTTCTGAACATCCTTGAAACACGACAGGAAATTGACTGTAAGTGGCTGAGTAGATTGTACACAGGTTGTAGTAGGCCAAGGGCTAATTGACATTTGTAACGATTGTATAAGATCCAGGCCAATTAATGACTCCCCATTTTCAACGACGTAGAATGTAGCCATAGCTGTACGATTATTGAAAGAAACACAAATTTCCGTTTGGGTGTAGGTACGTAACTGGGTGGAGGCTTGGTGTAATGAGGCAGCTGGAAAAATTTCCAAAAACGTATAGTAATTCAAAATGCAAACAGGAGAGCCAGTATCAACTTGAAATTGGGACGTCGTATTACCAATGTTTAAAGTGCAGGTATAACGTTTGAGGCCCTGTCGTTCCGTAACTTTAAGTATAATATGGTCGGTGATAGCAGCCGAACTTGCATGAACAGTGTTGATAGGTGATGCAGCTGAATCCTGGTTATTGGACATACAAACGGAGTGAAAATGTCCCATGCGACGACAGTTTGTACATTCGCGACCAATCGCTGGACAGCGAGGATGGTTAGCTTTATGGTTTCGACTCCCACATCGAAAACAGGCATTGATTGGAAGCTGCCTTTCCGTTTGAGGATATGATGGTGAGGTATAGTTCTTAGCTGACCTTGACTGCCGGAATTGCGAACGTTGGATTTTATGGACTGCTGTGTCGTCTGGTACAGTGGCCATGCACTTAGATTCCTTCAGTGCTGTTTCGACCTGTTTAGCTAACGTAACTGCTGTCTCTAAAGTTAATTGTGGCTCTAGAAGTAATCGCTCCCGTATCTTGAGTTCGTTGGTTTTTTCGATAAGTTGGTCTCTGATCATGTCATCAGTGGAAGCACCGTATTCGCATCGAGCAATTAAATTTCGTAGGCTCGAAATAAACTGATCAACTGTTTAGCCAGGGTACTGGAAGCGTGACCGGAACCGGTATCCTTCGGTGGTGACATTAACGGCGGGTGTGAAATAACGCTCGAGAGCAGCTAATGCAGCCCCATAAGTGTTGTCTTCCGTTCCAAGTGTGTAAAAGATAGTTTGTCCCTCCGGGCCTAAGGAGTGAAGAAGAATGGCTTTTTTGCGTTCATTTGAATAACCTGCGCCCCCTGATGCAACAAGATAGTTCTGAAATATCTTCTTCCAGTGAGCCCAAGTGTAAATCGGCTCGCCGGGTGTAGGCAGGAAAAATGGCGGAGCGTGCACGCTCATTCTGACTTGACGTAAAACGTAGAAGCGTTACAAGTAGGTAGACATATATACAAGTAGAACCGTTCACCTCGTCGCCACTTTGTGGTGTTGATGCTCATACATATTTATTCAATAACTGAACATACAAGTACTAGGCTCCTCAGTATTTATATTTACATTATCACCCTCGCATCCTTCCTCATCCATCCCAAGGGCATTCACTCTCCTTCCCCTCACTCCCAAGGGAACTCACTCTCCCTGCTTCAACCGGGACTCCGCCCGACACCAAAATTTTGCAGTCTTTCCATTTGCGGTCTTGGCCATGGAGTAGGCTTAATGGGAAGTTCTTCCCTTTATTTAATAACAAAGCGTATAATTTGGTTATTGGTCATCTTTGTAGTTTTAGTGTTTAGGTACCTGGGCCCTGTTTCACAAAAACTTAAATCTCCTTAAAATCATTGTAAACTAAAATTTCATCCTAACTTACAATAGAAGCGTTTCACAAAACGATTTTAAGCATTGTAGCTAAAATCCACTAAAATAATATTGTAAGTTACAATTGTATCCTAACTTAAAATAGTGGCGTTTCACAAAACTATTTTAAGGACAATTTTAACTAAAATCGATTGTAACTTAGGATAGCTGTCACCCTCTCCTAACTTACAATCACGACATTAACAAACATTGATTAGAGCTACATTGTTTGATTTATTGCGACATACAGATATAATTGGCACATAATTTTAACATACAATCATTCACAAAAACAATTTGCATTCAATTTCTTTTCATAGTATGGGATACACAGCTACGATCCACCCGTTTATTTTATTGTAAGGCAATTTAAGCATTGGATGGCGCCCCATATTAGAACTCCAAGAAAAAAAACCACCCAAAACGCCAGTAAACTACACACTAAAAGAAAATTTATATCCAATGTCATGGAAAGAAGAGCCCTCTTATTTATAAAGAAAATATCTTCGTGTTTAATATGTCCAATTTCTTGGTATTAGAAGGCCTAAAGGCCTATAATACTAGACATGCCATAATATGTAGTATTTACTCATGTTTTTGGGGTTATGATGATTAGTATAAAGATAAATCAATAAACACAAATGTGTTTATTCAAAAATGTTATAGGCCTATTTGAAATTAAATTTTCATATCATAAATTTATTATAATTTCTTAATGAAGTTACGTTAATAAAACAACATCAATAAAAAAATAGGCTCCAAAACTATTTTATCTTGGGAAAAACTCATTTAATTGAGTAAGATAGATAGACTCTTTTGTATTTTCAAAGTATCATTGAAAGGGTCTATTAGAATGACATTTATAATCTAGGTATCGGAACATTGCCTATTTGGCGTATTAATTTCAAAGTTGATAAATACTTTTAAACTACGACAAAAAAAATTGAAGCCTAGATTAGTTGTTTGAGTGACACATATCAAAATATGTTTGTGAAAATTCTCAAAAGTTTCTCTTGTCCAAATTACTATAAAAATTCGAAATTCAAGCGCTTTTGTTTATCGATACACATTACTTCTATTGAAGCCTGCGAGGAAATCAAATGCCAAGTTCAAGGTCAACCCACCAATACATTTCGAAACTAATAATACGCAATTAACTCATTTATTTCATCTTTCTACGACTTTCTGACCATGTGCAGACATTTCTACAACGTATGAAACTCTCCCTATTGATAATGTAACAGTTAATTCAGTTTGTCAACATTTTTTTAGTTTCGAAGCGTATTTGCTTTCACCGTAAGTACCCGCAACAGAAATCTGCACTGCGCGGGCGCAAGCGATTTTAACTAAAATCTATTAAAATTGCATTTTAAGTTACAATCGATCTTCGTGAAACGCATAAAATTTAAAATCTCATTTTGATTTTAGTTAAAATCGATTTTAAGGATTTTAGTTTAAGTTTTCGTGAAACAGGGCCCAGGACCGTCTTATTGTGGCCTCCCCTTACATCACTAACCTACTCTGCAGGTTTGGTGTCTTTCTAGCGGATTAGTGTTTAGATGCCGAGCCCGTCAGACCATGACCCTCCCTTACTCCATTATCCTGCTAATTTAGTATATCTAGATGCCAATCGCGTTTAATCGTAGCCCCTCTTATGTCACTATTCTACTTAATCCAAATGGGGGCATTAGAAGCTTACTCTTCCTATGACACCTGTTACCACTGTTCGTCGTGTATTTTGTACACGGTGAACAGTCCATATGCTGATTACACTATTTTGCGTTTTTACACATTTTTGCCTATACCGTTTTTAGGACTTCGAATTTTGTCTAATGGTTTGGATTGTTCGTACTTGGTTTTATTTTATTAGTTCACAGATTTGCAATTCCAGATCTGGATGACATCGCGCCTGGTACGTTCGTGCATTTTTTATGCGCGAACTCTTAGTTTTTCTATTACTGGCACGCGCACGGGCACTATTTTTTTTGTTTTACATGTACCAAAATCTGGGATTTCGCGCGTAGGTACTTTTGAGGTATTAGTCTGTTAAGTATAACACTTGCCACTGTACCTGTGTATCGCTAATTATAAACCGAATGTTTTAAGACCGTTCATATTTATCACGCACAGAATTTTCAGTACAGAGTTGATTCCCGCTCAATTTGTTGCTAAGCAAACCAACGGTATTATTTTCTCAACAGTGTATGAACTTATTCAAAGCGATAATATCCTTACACCGAGAGAAATTATCTAGTCTCGATGAATAGAACCATGGATGTCTGGTACAAAATTACTTTTGTATTTTTTGGAACGGAGAACAGCGATTTTAGAAGTAAACTAACCTGCCGCACATGATACTAATAATAAAAGGCGAGAACTCTTTTTGCGGCGGAGGCTTATCACTGAGTAATAGGTCGAGGTTAAAACATACGTTTGCCGTATAAAAATCTAGCAAAAAAGGTAAATACCTACGGATCTCGATAAGAAAAATAACATTCGGATTATAACTCTAGATAAGGTGTGTTAATTAAAAAGAGTGTAAATTGAATATTATAATATGTATAGGAAGCCTAGTGACGAGTGTTATAAGTGCGGTCCGTCCGTCCGTCCGTCGTCCACAATTGCTTGTGGACGCTCCAGAGGCTAAAGTTAATATTCAATTGACTTTAAATTTATACACGGTGTTAAAGGCCATGAGACAAAGAAGCCAATTGATTTTCAGCGATTTCCGATAATTGCTGTCAGAGTTATGGCCCTTGATCACTTCAAAAAACCTTGGGGACCCTCTAGAGGCTGAAGTTAATAACCGATTGACTTTAATAATCATATTTTAGTGTATTATAAATGTTTCATTACCGAAAAAAGTAAAATATGCGTCAACTCTTGTTTACTGCCCGGACGATTTAGCTGCTGTGGGCGTATGTTCCGTTGCCTGGCAACTGTCGTTAAAAGTTGTACGCGAACTAAATGCGTTTGTTAGATACTGACAGAGCAGCCCGGAGTCGAACAATCGCCGTCCGAGCTGTCTTCGTCAGCTAGTTTCAAAATGGCGTACAACCAGTGCAAGTGGGAAAAGACGACAATAAAATCAGAAATATGTTATTTATTATTGTCGCACTTATTACATCACTCCTGTCTAACAAATCATAAAGCTGTGGTGTTACGGTGGCGGCATAGTATTCCACCGTAACACCACAGTCACTCTAACCATTCATAATACATCTAACTATCACTCCCTACACTCCCTCGTCTACTTTCCCAAACGTCAACAACACATCTCATACATCCATTTCGCTGATTAACCCTTGTACCATGTCTACTGTTTTCGGAAAGAGTAGGTTCTCAGTGTTCAGCGGTATGTTGTTGGTCTCCATCCTCACCACTAGACCCCTTCTATCCTTTGTATACTTCAAAGTCTACCAGGACATGGTTGGTGGTACATTCTTCTCCGCACTCACAGATGATGACTTAGTGTTTGAAGTCACGCAGCCGCTCTTTTACTCTTAGTTCCGATATACGTTTGCACATATCTCTTCTGTATTCTATAGTGCAGGGTGGTTGTGTGTCCCCAAGACCCCCACTGGCGAGTCGACCTGCCTTCCCATTTCCTCTGATGTCCTGTCAAATCACGTGATCTCCTACATTGGCACATCAAACCTAGTGCTCGGTTTAAGATGTTATGTAGAAAGCGCGAAGGACAAATGAGCTGGGACAAAACGCAATTGAAAATGTACTGAGGGAAATGCCAAATGAACACACATCAAAAACAGCATTTTCAAATAAACATTTGATATTTGATACATTGCATTTGACGTTTTACATTTAACTTTGGTCTTAGAGATTTTTGATCTCATCATTACCTATTAAGACTTTGTACTTTTTACACGTAATCCCTTAGAGGTATTTCGACTTCATCATTATCTATTAAGACCTTGTACATTGTACCTTTTACACGTAATCAATGGAAAATACATTTTAGTAGAGTATTTAATATTGGCAGCGATACCAGACCAGATTGATGTAGAAAATTAGGACTTTCAACACCCATTTCATTCAATTTCACAATATTCTACAAAACGCATCTTTCATACTGTTTGAAAATTCAAATAAATAGCAGCACACTTTACTTGTTCATGCGGCCGTGTGTCAATTTTATTAAACAGAACCTGTAGATATTGTGTTCCTTCTTCAGACACTCATGAAATTAGATCAACACCTCACGAATGTGGTATGGTAGCTAGTAGAGAATGTGGACAAATCTTGAGTATCTGGACCCTTGGAAGTTCAGGCGAATGTTTACATGGCACAGTTGGTATTAGAATAGGAACTAACGGAATTAAGAGAGTGGCCCTACAGGTTAGTTAATTATTTTTTTAAAACAATCAATTGCATCATTATGTTGTAGTATAGGGTAGTATATGTGGTAATATTGGGGTATTCCACCGAATATTAGATTTCAAATTGCGGAAAACAAGGATATTCTGTATTTTATATCTCCAATGTCGTTAATTATAAATCTTTATTCACGCTTTGTTTAATATACACATATAAATTCTTATACGCTAATTTGCAATTGGAAATTAGATGTCACATACATATATATATTACAGTTGTTCATTTTGTTTAGTTTCATTGGAACAATCCTACTCTGAAAACAGATTACGTCGATTCATCTGGAATAATTGTACATTATACAAGTAATAGACGTGAAAATGATGCCGGTGTATGGACTATTGGTTCCGAGCGTTTTGTTGTACCACCACGAAGCCTGAATACAGAATTGACTGGTTACTGTCCTGGTAGTTGTACGAACTCCTCGCTTAGTGGTAACATATATATCGTCTCTGCATTCAACCACATGCATTATATAGGTGAGTAAGATGAGCAGGTAAAATGGTTTATATTACGTTCATGTAAAACAATTGATTTCCGAGTAATAATGAAAGTCATCTGTTAAGAAATGATGGGATCTCCATGGACCACGAGTAAAGAAGACAAGCATTCGGTCTGCAAAAAAAACCCCAACGTTGCAGAAGCAACTGGGGTTCGGGTGTTCAATCCCTGCATTGGCCGAGAAAGTTCATGCGTGGTTTCTTTTTATCAGTGATGCAGGACGGAGGTCCCATGTACATTTTAGCGTGCACGTAAAATACCACTTGGCCGTTTGAATTCCATATAAGAGTAGGCCGTAGCGCCGCTGCCCGGGCACAAGTTCCCTTATAGCACACTTTATGGCGTATGCCCGTCTTCATTAGCCATGGTTCGGAACAGAACAGTATCACCCAGAAAGTACATCTTCGTAAAGGCGATACATTGACTTCAAAAGTACACTTCGGGTTATTTATTTTGAAAAAAGTAAAAAATATTCTTAATTTTTTACGAAGAAGCATCTGGCTTATTTCTAAAAATCATAAATGCTAGAATCTATATATTTTTGTCCGACACTTTTGCACTTAAACAGGTTGAAGATTAAAGGTTATTTAACGTGTTATTTAACGTAGCTTATCGATGAAGTTCTGCTTTTATTGATTGTTGAGGTTGTAGAAAACTTGTAGTTCTTGTACCCCTATTGAATATCCCATCTTTACAGTTAATTTGGCAATGATTTTAAGGCTGAAAGATACTCTTCTAAGGCAATTGTAGATGTCACAAAATTGTTTGTTTCTTCTAAGAGGAATAATAAGTATGTCATATACAAGGCCACCTAAAGCCCCACAAACCTGCATTTTATAAACAATATTCAGTTATACAATTGACGCAAGTTTAAAATTCCAATAAGTATATGCCATTATGTTAATTTACATTATTTGCAGGTGCAAAACAGAAGATAGAACTTTTTCGTAACGGAACTAAAATAATAGACATTACTAACGATGATAAGTATAATTACGACAGTCCTCTTGCCCATGAGTAAGTATCCAACCATACATGCTTTCAAACAGTTTTTCATTTCATTTGAGATTAATATATATGTGACCGGTGACAGCCAAATGAGTCACTTGGGGTACAAAATAATTTTCATCCAATCTTTACATTTTATATATCATTGAGAAGCTTATAACGTGTGCTTTCTGAATATATGCATAACTCAAATGTTATTTTGTACCCCAATTGACTCATTTGGCTGTCATCGGTCACATATTTATAATGTGGTTACGTGCGAAACGTGTAGAATCATTTGTACACCGTATTTGCATTGAACAAATCTCAAAGGTCCTTCGCGACATGAGATGGGTGTTCAACCCCGCACTCTACTTGTGATGAAAACACTTTCTGATCCTGTAACAATTTCCTAACTGTTTGTCGATAAAAACAGGAATTACATGTATATTTTGTCAATTTTATATCTTATTCAGATTTTCAACACCTATTGAAGTCCGCCCAGGCGATGTTCTAACTACTACATGTGGTTTTAACTCAATGGACAGAGAGGCGATCACTAACTGGGGTGACGCAACTAGTGATGAAATGTGTTATGGGTTTATGACCTACTATCCGAAGGAAAACCTCGGACAATTATTCTGTACGAGCTATAGAAGCATTCCTTATTGCGCAATTGATGACGACTATGTTTTCGAGGGCTGTGCGTTATCCAAGTATACCAGAGAAACTCCAGAAGCAACTAAGTTTTATTTTGACCTGAATAGTACGTGCTTTAATTCATGTACTACAAAATGTCTCCGTTTATTAGATAACAATCCATGTTTGAAAGGTGACGCCAGAGCTTACATGGACGATACCTATCGTTATACTGAAATAGGCAGGGAGATGAAAAGAATGTTTTCTCAGTGTGATGGCAAGCTTACCCTTGAACCAACTACACCCTCCACAGTGGATGGTAATGGTAATACACCCTCTACCGTTGATGGTAATGGTAATGCAAGTCCAACTACACCATCTACAGTCGGTGATAATGGTAATGGCACTGCCAAGCTAATTATTTCGTCAATGCAGATGGTATTGTCATTCGCTTTGGTAGCATCACTGCTTAGATTTTAAGTTGAATTTTCTTAAAACTTCAACAATCGCTTTAAAATTTTATCAGAATATATATATTTGAAAGATATTTTACCCAATTATTTCAAATCCTGAGCTTGCTTTTTGTAATAATTTTGATATTTATTGTTTTGAATATACATTCCGTTTGGTTATGACCGGTTGATAAATTTATAACATATAGACATAACATTATTACTTTTTGCTATTGAAATAATATGTATATGTATTATATTGAATTCCATTCTTTTTATGACCAGGTGATAATTTTATAACTTATACACATAACATTATTACTTTTTGCTATTGAATTAATATTTATATGTATTATATTTAATTCCATTTTGTTATGACCGGTTGAAATTTATAACTTAAAGATACATTACGGGATATTTTAACAGAGAGTTGGCCATTCCTGCTATAACAGTTCAAAAGTAGATGATGAAAGAAGAATGTATTGAAAATTTCAGTCAAATTACCTTATTCTGAACAAAGTTATGATCGTTGTAATAATTGACTAGAAATGGGAGTCAAATGCATCTTCACCTATACAGATCGTTTGATTGACAGGCGTTAACTCCACCAACATAATCTCTATTATCAAGTAACGTTTTCAATGGCTGTTTGCCTATTCGGATTGAGACGGGGATACATTTTACTACAAATTAAAAATCAGACTTATATACATAAGAAGCGAAAGTTTGAAAGGAATGGACCAAATCAATGAGGCATTATTATAGCCGACTTCTTTTTAGCTTGCGTGAACTCTTCGTACTGTAACTATTAAAATAAAGTGGTATTTTTGTTCTTCACGGAGTTACTACACACGTGTTGCCGTAATTCCGTCAGACATTCCCACTTGATTTTGAATCGTAACACTAACTGGGCTCGTAATCCAAACTGAAATTCACACTCGCCCCTCTATTGTATACACAGTTGTTGACCCCGGCCCCAACCCCATCAAATGCCACTTGGGCACATAGTATTTACTGCGTTGAAATGAGCCTGTCTAGTGTTACACTATTCAGAACATAAAAACTGTATTATGGGATTCAAAGATGAGCATTTTCTGCTTAAGGTAAGGAGGGTGATAGATTACCCCTCTGATTCTAATTGTATCCAGTCGGTTTAAAAACCCGCCCATCAATTCGGCTCTCGCGAAAAAAAGATAACGACTGACTTGTTATATAGTGTACCGCATAGATTGGTGGAATTGGATCATTTTTGGACTGGTAATCGTATTAAACCCACAACTTCCACAGTATACTAGTTTACAGGGGAATCGGGTATCGCACTCGGTTTTTAATTGAAATAAAGCGGAAGGCCTTGATTTTAAATAGGTGAAACGCCATATAAATTCTCCATTATATCAATCTTCTTAGGGCACTTTAAGGGGTGGGTGGGGGATATGCTAGAACGGATATGACGCGTAACTGAGCCATGACACACCATACATTGACACCATACACGTGAGTCCTCAAGGTGTACACATGGATATAGTTAGCAACAATCATGTACGAGGAAAGATAATAAAGCATATTAAATATTACGAAATCTAATCTGTAAATTATCAGTGGAAATTGCATGGGTCCGTTGACTGAAAGTGGCAACATTAAAAACAGGTCGATTCTGGTCATTGTTCATGAAACACACAAATCCAATTTTTATGTCAGGATAGTAGATATAGGGCGTACTCGGTTGAACGTTCCGGAATGGAATTCTTTCAATCCAAAAAATAGTGGCAATGGAGTGACAAGGGGTATTTCGGGCTACAACGCATACGTCGACTGGATAATTAAACATCTAAACCAACCATGAAGCCGAAATTTATTCGTTGTGTTTAATTACGTCCCAATTCTACTCACACCACCTCCGTCGTCGGGACTGACAGAACCGTGCAGGCCCATAGCCAGCTTGCTGGCGGAGTGGGGGCAGCCCGGTTGATAGGGGTGTCCAGGTTGGCTCTCTCCCCCAGCCATATGTTCGACAACTTTTTGTCAGGGGGGGGGGGCGAATCTGAATTCCGCGTCACTCGATTGCAATTCGAGACGTTCTGGACTGAATCTAGCATGATACGTCTTGTTAGTTAAACTATAAATTAGACATTTATTAACACAGCAATAGCATATATCAGCTCTCGATACCAACTGACAGGTTCGATTTTCAATCATTTGAATCCAATCTGCGGTTCAACGGTGGTTAATGGTTAGCTGTAAAGATTGGTAATCGAGTGATGTTTTATTATTGTTATAAATGGCAAGCGAGGCTACATTGTTATTGAATGAGGCTTTCTCGGCCCAGAGTGAAGTAATTTGAATATTTTCAGCATATTTCCTTTACATTAACTAACTATTAACTATTTTAGCAGAACCATCATTTTATTCATATAATCTTCCATAATGCCATTTTAAAGGGAATATTTATTTGTTGGTTCAATGTTTATGAGATTCTTGAGATAAGGAGGGGTTAGGTTATTGATAATTTTGTAAAGTAATTTTAATTTATGTCGATTTCGTCTTTCTTTGAGTGGAATAAACCCAGTTTCTGCGTAGTGGGGAGCATGGCTAGTACCCTTAACTGCCCCGCAAATAGTGCGAAGTGCGTCAAGCTGAAGGCATTCAAGATTATTACTGAGGTAGTCAGTGCACCCGTCACAGATAACATCAGCATAATCAAAGTGCGGTAGAATGAAGGAAGAATATAGGGTATGTAGCGATTTTCTGTTTAAGCGATATTTTAGGGAGCGAAGAATGTTTACTAATTTTGATACTTTTTAAATTATACTATCAATATGGCTTGCAATTGCTTTGAAAGATAAGTCCGAGGGGTTTATGTTCAGTTACTTCCTTTATTCTTATTGAGCTCATTAGAAGAGGTGGTTTTGAAACATTGCGTTTAGTGGAGAAGGTTAAAGTTTCTGTCTTGAGGGGGTTAAAGGTTACTAGCCATGTTTCCGCCCATGTATTGATTGCTTCGAGATCTTTATTTAATGTAAGTTTGCATGCCTCTGGGTCATCTATTTTTAGGTATAAAGAGGTGTCAACAAAAGTCGGATTTTCGATTGTATACTATCCACAATGTCGTTTATATACAATAAAAAAAATAATGGCCCCAATACGCTGCCCTGTGGGACACAAGCGGGAATACTCCTGGGGTCAGAGGATATTCCGTTTATGGCGACGGATTTTTGTCGATTTTCAAGATAATTCTTGAACCATGACAACAGTCCTCCTCTGATCCCAGCAGCCTCCGACTTATGTATGGCGGAGTCCGGCATGCCAGACCCTGTCAAAAGCCTTGCTGATGTCACAAAAGACGATCCTGGTGTATTTGTTCTGATTAATGGCTTGACAAAAGAAGTGATATAGGTCTATTAATTGGAAGATAGTTGAATCACCCGGAAGAAAGCCACTTTGAAGTGCTGTTAGTATTGAATTTCCTTGCAGAAGTTAAAGCTGAACTCCGATTATAAAACTACAGAAATAGCTAAATAAAAAAAAAATCACGCCCAAAACAACCGCCATACTTGTTTAAATTTCTTTAACAAACATGGCCGTCGATTTGGGCGACAAACACACAGGCAGGCCCCGCCCACTTTCAGTGTATACCGTATCAAGCGAAGTAACCACATCCGGTAAGATAATAGCCAGCTCTCTTGACTGATTGAAGTTTTTCCACTATCAGCTCACAGAAAATATTATTGCTACACAATTATTATGTCTGGTCAGGTATATGTTATTTTATATTATTGTTTACTAATTAGACGAAATCAGTCAACCGCGGTGTACTTTTGGTCTAAAAATAACAGAGAAACTTCCTTACCTAAAACAATAACAAATCTGCCAACAGTGTGACACCATCATACATTTTTTTCTTGTTCCGTGAAATGTTTTACAATAAGGGGACATTACTTATCCCTTATCGGAGTTACGTCCCTTTGTCGCCATTATATTTATAACCACAATCGAATTTGAAAGTGTAAAAATACGTAATTGATGGGGAGGACTACAGTTTTATTGCTGATTTGGATATATTTTGGAACGATAATGGTAGACTTTATATCGCAGAAAAGTATTTGGTGTTTCTACTCTGTTGTGTAAAACATTTCACGGGAGTTTTGGGCGTGACTTTTTTTTTTTTAGCTATTTCTGTAGTTTTATAATCGGAGTTCAGCTTTAAAGACATGGTTATATATTATTTTCTCAAATATTTTTATAATAATGCTAAGGAGTGAAATGGGTCTATAATTGCTGCAGTTAGCTGGGTCTCCTTTTTTGAAAATAGCCATGACATTTGCAAATTTCCATAAGTTTGGAATAGTATATGAATCTAGTGAAAAACGAAAAAGTTGACGTAAGGGATTGCTAATTTCATTTGTGATATATTTTAAGATTTTTGAACTTATTTCATCTGGACCTGAGGCTTTTGTTGTATCTAGGCTTTTTATTAAGTCCTTAATTTCTCCAGGGGTTGGTACAATCGAGTCTAGGCTATTAGTATTCATTCGGAGGAGTGGAAGAGTTTTGTTAGTATTGGCAGTTCGGTTTGCTGAATGAAATAAGTATTAAGGGCATTGGCTTTATCAGTGGGCGTAAACATTGTATCATTTCCAACTGTTAGTGGAGGTGGCTCGTTTGAAGATGCAGCCTGTTAATTAAGTATATAAACGTGTTGGGCAGGTATAAAACAGGTAGATAAGGTATTTACAGTAACAGAGGTATTATTACACCTTGTGTAATATACTGTAAATAACTGGTGGCACTACAGTAGGGACCAACTCACTACTGATGGTACTACAGTAGGGGCCAACTCACTACTGATGGTATACAGTAAGATCACACTACACTGTTGTATAATTATCTCCGTTTGTTTTCAGTACGATAAATGATTACTAGTACTTTGTTTCATTCAATGATTAACCACCAACCATTATAAAAACATTAACCCTTGTGCGTATACAAAGGGTATTTCGGGCCCCCGTGGCCATATCCTTAAAGTTTGTGAGTAACTGGTGCATAATTGTCTAGCGAGAATTGTATACATTGTCAGCTAATCAATGTCGAGTATAATGTTGCACACAGAATGGACGTTGGGCAGTGACAACATTCAACATTTGACAAGAAACTACGAGTATTACATTATCGGACAAAAGGGCTCTTTTGGACCCACCCTCCCTTTCCTTTCAGCATTTTGCTTGTTACAGGTGTCTAATCTGTTCTGCACTTGGTTCTAGCTTTGTATTTGGAATCTTTCGTTTCAATGACATTGTTTTGGTTATTCTATGTAATCTAGATCTGAAAACAAATCTATGTATTCTATCAACCCCATAAAAAGGCGATTCTACAATGGAAATGACAATTAAATTAAGTAGTTTGTGGATTTGTATGGTTTTAAAAATACCTCACAATTCATATCGTCACTATTACTACATCAAATAGTTATTGATTACTCTGATTAATTACTATTCAGTCTTTTTTTTGGGGGGGGGGGTCTTAGATTACCCCCTGTGTTCGACAATGTTTTTCGTGCGACGTGACCGCATAAGGGTTAATGGCGTATCATTAACTCTTAAGTCCGTGACACTAGTTAGGTCACAGTAGCTTACAGTACGTCCTTATAAAGCCTACTGCGCTCTCACAATGACTCTGCGCAGTTCGAGGTTTAATTATCATTGCTCTTTCAAAGTACCCCCGATGTCGTTGCCGCTGCGTTCTCAAAACGCCCATTGTACAGAAACGACCTGTATAACAATAGAGTATCCTTCAACCACAGCAACAGTCTACTTGAAAACCACAGCAATATAAATTAATGTGCTAGTCTAGCTTAAATATTGGGGTCGGGCAATTGGGGATGTCTGTCGGGGGTACCACACCGATGAAAATGTCTGACAGTGGTCATTCTTAATACATGTAAATGTGTTGAACATTTTACTACAAATTTCATGCGGATAGTAAATGAGCTAGCCTAGCTGAGATTTTGGGGTGGGGCAATTTTGGGGCATCTGGCGGGGGTACCCCACCACTAAAAACGTCTGGCATCGGTAATTCTCGATAAATGTGGATTTTGTACCAAGTTTCATTCGGTTAGTAAATGAGCTAATCTAACTTAGCTTTGGGGGTGGGGCAATAATTAGGGGCGTCTGGCAGTGGTACCCCACCACTGAAAATGTCTTGCATCGGTGATTCATGATGCATGTGTATATGCTGAACATTTTGCAAAAAGTTCTATGCGGTTAGTAAACGAGCTAGTATAGCTTAGCTTTTGGGGGTGGGTCAATTATGGACGTCTGGCGAGGGTACACGACCACTAAAATGTCTGGCATCGGTGATTCTCGATTAATGTGGATATGCTGAACATTTTACAACAAGTTTCATGTGGTTAGTAAATGAGCTAATCTAGTTTAGCTTGTGGGATGGGACAGTTAGGTGCGTCTGGCAGGGGTACATTTTGCAAAAGGTTTTATGCGGTTAGTTAACGAGCTAGTCTAGCTTAGCTTTTGGGCTGGGTCAATTATGGACGTCTTGCACTGGCGGGGGTACTCCACCATTGAAAATGTCAACTTCTGCCACTCGCGTAAAAGCGATAAATTATATGTGCTATGGGTGTAATATTGCAATACATTCTTTACCATTGTAAACTGTCTTCAATCTGTTTATCTTTCAAAAAAAGGTTAGTACTCCTAAATCTGTCTTCGCAAACAAAACCGTCTCTGTGAAATTATCTGTCAAAGGCGCGGCCATATTGAATAATTAGAGGACTATTTTTTGATTCGGCTCTGATTAGTTTTACATCTTTCATACAGACAACGGCTAAATAAAGATAGTTAATTTCATTCAATATGACAATAGAAGATAAATAAATACTTCTAAAAATTTCTAAAAGCATACTCATTGTTTTCGACTTAAATCGTCGATGTAGAAATTAAAGTTGGTTAATCAGGTTAGGGGCGGTGCTAGCTGTAGACAGACAGCCTAATACCCCCATTTCACTGGAAGACTTGAGGAAGGAATCCGTAAGTCTTTCCTCTCACTCCGTATGGCTCCGCTACGAAGCGCAGTGAATCCATAGTCATCCCTCGTCGTCCACAGACTTTTGCGAGCCCAAATTGTTCCGCGAACTTTCCTTTAAATATCGTTTGCGGACAAATTTTCGGTGCTCTTCCGCAATTCAACCGGGATCGATCCGAGAGTCTTCCGCTGTTATTCGATATACAAACGTATTTGCCGCAAGTTGTCCGCATGTATATCGCAGGTATTCCGTTTATAGATATTTCTACCTCGACGGCAGAGCTGCGGGAAAAAAATCACCGAGAAATTGAGGAACACGTGGGAATGAGCACGGAAGACATAAGGATAATTTGCGGGTCACACCTAGCAGTAGCGAAATAACTGCGGTATCTGGCGATACTAATCCGTTTGGCACGGTAGAACTGTCGAATAATCGCTGAGTGCTGGCCTTCTACGCGGAATAAATGCGCAACAAGTGCACAAGTGCGGACGATCTTCGGCAACAGCGTTTGGTCTCGGATCAATCACGGCGTACCTGCGGAAAAATTGGTAAAGAGCACATGATTTCGCCTATAAAGTAGCTGTTTTGAAGAGGAAAGCACGTTATACCATGGACAATTTGCGGCAACTGCGTTTGTATACGAAATAACAGCGGAAAACTTGCGAATATTATGGATCGCTCCCACTTTAACTGCGAAAAAGCACAAACAAATTTTTCTGCAAACGTTCTTTTCAATATGCTCAAAAGAACGTTTGCGGGAAATTGTGGGCGCGCGGAAGGCTCTGGATGATGTGGAATGAATTCAGATACACTGCGCTTCCTAGGGAAACAATACGGTACGACAGGAAAGCCATACGGTACTTTGCGGTATAATTGAGGTTTTGCTTCCGCAAGTCTTCCGCGGTCTAGTGAAATGGGGATATAAGTCCGTGCTTCTGCCTCCAAAACAGTGATTTTATCTTTACCGATTTTCCGCAAGTACGTGGCGATTGGTCCGAGACGAAATGCGGTTGCCGAAGATGGTCCGGTCTTGTTCCGCAGTCATTTCGAAGTTCTACCTTGCCAAACGAATTAGTACCACCAGCTACCGCGGTTATCCCGCATATTTTCCACCATTGCCGAGTGTAGCCCGCAAGTTGTCCGAATATCTTCCGTGACGATCCGGGCGCATTCCTTAATGTTCCGCAATTTCTTCGCCGCTTCGCCATAATTTGTACCGTAGTTTACCCGTATGTGTACCGAAGATACCGTTACTGTTCCGAAGGTACTCCGAGAGCGTGAGAAATTGATATTTTCCGTGGAAATTTGTTTCCACTTTTCCGCGTAAAAATGCCGAAGCTCTTCCGTAGAAGCCTTTCCGCGGACGTCCGTGGGTACCGCAGCTTTCCACAGCCCAGTAAAATGGGGGTATTAGTTTGGGATGATTAAGTAAGTTTTCCACGATATTGAGATTTGTGTGACATGTCGTTACGGGGATGTCGATTCACTTCACCGTGAATAGGCATACCGACCATTAAACCTTTAAAGACATTTAGTTTTATTATCTGGGCTGGTACATTTTACGACCATAGTTCACATCGGCGATGTCGTTCGGATTGGACGAAAAACCGAGGTCCCGTGTACACATTGGAGTGCACGTAAAATATCCCTTGGCAGTTGGAATTCGACATACGAGTAGGCCGGGCAAAATTTCCCTCATAGTGCACTGTATGGCGTATGACTGTCTTCCATTAGACCAGGTTAGGTGCATAATAGTAGGACGCTAAACCCCATTTCATTCATTCATTCTACCCACTCCACTCATCCAGGTTCTCCCGCCAAATGTCTCAATCAAGCCAGACACCTTTTATACTTGGCCTGCGACTCGATCATAGGGGCCCATTATCAAAGAATAAATGCAACATCCCCCGGGCTTGAAAAATCAAACTCTGGTTGATTTAAATTGGCCTAAGTGATCGAGTCGAAGACAAGTTTACAATAAAATGGACAAATCTTCAGTCTTTCTCTCCAATACAATGTTTAACGATGATAATATCAAAAGGAGTCTTTACAATAAGATTACGTATATATATGACAATTAAAGTATGTACATTATGCCCAACGGAATTATCTCCCATATGCTGTAAAATAAGCTGATTACTTTTTTGAATAGAAACAGGTACACTTGACAGGCATATATTGGGAATATTCTAGGATCTGGAACTTTGAAAAATTCAATATGACAATATTAAATAGATAAATAATACTTAAACATTTGAAGACAACATGAATGGAATAGAAACCAATACATGACAATATAGAGTATCATAGAATACAGCCGAAACATCAAAGTATGAAGGTGGACAAAATGATAAAACATTAGGTAATCTAAATCTAGAATTAGACATAAAACTGTGAATTGCTACAAAATTACAATGATACATTGACATATAAAATAGTAATAACAAAATATATAAATGGTTGTGACATAATCCGGTGTCACGTCAACCAAATAGATAATGTGACATTATCGTCTAGGACTTGCTTCCAGGACTTCATACTGTGATCAATTAACTCTGAAACTCTTTTTACATCAACTATGTTTTTTCATACTGTGATCAATTAACTCTGAAACTCTTTTTACATCAACTATGTTTTTTTAAAAGTCTTTATGACATCCATAATACAGGAAACTATAGATACACATCTATGAGATTAAATATAAGCTACATATAAGTTTGTTTTCCCCCGCTTTGGTTTCGCGGGGGATTCTCTTGCCTCTCAACCGAGAAGGCTGTGGTGTTCTCAGCTTCCCGCTGATCTCTACTTTCCAGTGTCTAAATGATATCTAAAACAAATTCAACTGCGCATGTTCTTATAAAGAGGCTACGTACATGAGTGCTATCGTTACCAGATTGGTCAGTTGCAAAGGCGATATCATGGATATAAACACGCTGGTGCTTATATGGGCATCTAGGTAGATAGCTTAACACAGTTTCTAAAGCATGTAATTATCAGACTATGATGTCATTGCCCGACTTTATACTAGACTTCCTTAGTTAGCCTAGTTATTGGTGTCATTAACGAGGAAGTGGGACTCTAGGTTACAAACCAAGCCTTCAATCAATCAATCTAGTTAAAGCACTTGGACGATAATTGGTAGGATTCTTAGGATCTTTACCCGGTTTAGGGGTGGGAATTATTGTGACTTCGTGCCACGAAGGAGGGAAATTCCCATCAACCCAATCCGGTTATAAACATCAAATAACATTAGGAGTGTACAAAAAGTAAATGTTTTAAAATCTTGTAGTTAATTTCACGTTGACCAGTTGCAGTATCCCGAGCTCGTTTAAAAGAATCACGGATTTCAGCAATATAAAATATGTCATTATAACATACATCATTACGGAACTAGGAGTTTATTCGCCTTTTCTTCTTGTGGATGTTTAATTCCCCGAAATATAGCAGAGCAGAAATAGAATGATGAATACACTTGAATGAGAAATTATTTGTCAGGGCCCTGTGTCTCGAAATCTTATCCTAAGATAAAATCTAAATTTTAGTAAATACTTCAATTTTAGTATCTTTAGTATGGTTCACTGATAATACTTTTACCTTTATTTCTACGAATCTCATCTCGTATAGATTTTGAAGTGGTACGGGAATTTATCACCGAGACATAACATGGAGACTTTCTTGCTTGGCGCATGGTTCTACGGGCCTTCCTATCGACCAATCGATATACTGCAACGTTCCCCATGGATGGGTGATTGTCACGCACCTTAAAATACGATCACGCTCTTTAAGAGCGGATTTGCCATCTAGGCCAGGTTCTGGAAGTTTTCATTGGCAATGGTTCCAAATCCTCCGTCAACATACGTTTAGTATCACGAGTCTTCTTAGTTTGAGAAGCTATTTGAGCAATTGAAAAAATTCAATCCCTGTCTGCTCTCCAACCACCAAAGCTAAACACCATCTAGGTGAATTCTTGGCCGAAACAATGTGTTCCTTAGAAGGAGCTTATATTACCAGGATTCCGCTCTCCACTCACACGGGTTGCAACGCACGGCAAATACGTTTCTTTGTTACACGGTTCATTTTAGTCGCATTTTACGACACACAGGACATACCACGGATATATTCTTATCAGCCTCTACACCCCAGTGGGTTGGGGGAAGGGGCAGTAATTTTTCAAACGTGCACACGTGATAATAACACCACAAAAGTCAACGTTGGATTTAAAAAGAAATGTCAAATTTGACAATTTCTCAACTGACACAAGTGACTATAGGATTTACGATTATTCCATAACAAGGCGTGACTCGCATGTATAGATGTCATACATTTTAACATATTTTAATCAAATGACTTAAATAATGCGGGGGTTGGATGCCTGAATGGTTAGCGTCTGTCATTGAGTCAACTGTCGCAGTTTGGATTCCCCGGTTGTACGTGACGAGGAGTAGGGTCGCCTGTCAAACCTCGTGGGTTTTCTTCGTGTCCTCCAGTCACCTCCTACTGCTAAAGACCCATAGCGGATTACTGAAATAAAAATTAACCATATGTTAGTCCAGAAATGACCTAGTTGTGTCGAGTGGGCGTTAAACCCCATTTCTCTCTTAAAAAATGAAATTTTCGCTTTAACTCAATGACATATCGTCTGATCAAGCGCGCAAGTGTTAACCATTCGGCCACACACCCCACCTGTAGTCGCAGAATTTAGTAAGGTAACTATGTTAGTCCAGAAATGACCTAGTTTGTGTCGAGTGGGCGTTAAACCCCATTTCTCTCTTAAATATTGCAATTCTCGCTTTAACTTAATGACATATCGTATGATTAGGAGCGCAAGTGTTAACCATTCGGCAACCCACCCCACCCGGAGTCGCAGGATTTAGTAAGGTAACTATATGGTACGGTACTAATTGACAAATATCAGGTGTTTGAAGGTCAGGTGACAACGTATATGAGTCAGTAATCCTATATTAATCGGTCAATAGCAATCCGTCTTGCGTTAACAAAAATGACAGTAAACACCATTGGAGGTATAAGGATATTATACAGCTTTTAGCAATAATTGTACAATTACTTCATGTTATTTCACCATACATTTCTATCGATTAGGACTGAAACAGGGTGGGGGTACATATTTATTTAGTGATCTTTTATGTATTAGTTTAGTTAGTAGAGAAGATCCAATTCGCCGATCGGTATCACCTTAATCGCATCTATTAGTTTAGTTAGTAGAGCAGATCCAATTCGCCGATCGGTATCACCTTATCCGCCATCCAAACATTTCATAATAATAATACACCAAATGTTCTAATGCCGGAGTTAAAATAAAGATTATGGGTGGGGTCATACAGGCGAGGCTTTTGTTTAGGATGTAAGTATTATCATATAATTGTAACTATGGGCATATTATCTGAAGATATATAGTAGTGAGCTAACTGCCGTCATCCCACTTTAGCTGATGAAGATTTAATGGCAAATGTCATTCCAAAATGGTGAATTTGCTCTGGTTCTGTTGGATGTGTTGAAAATAAAATAAAAAGTAATTATTATTACGATGGAATGGCATACGGATGTTCTAACACTAACACTTGTCACTAGAAAACACACCATAGCTAATTCGTTCACCTATTTAAGATTCATTTAGCGAGATTCATGGAAAGAGCTGTCGAAGCTTACTATAGTACTTTAAATATAGATACAGAAAAAAATGAATATGATTTATTCAAACTTGATCTATAACTGCCATTAATTTGCTCTTTCAAACCACACTTTCCCACTGCACGTTCTCCATGTATTTGATGCTGGCGAATGTCAAAAAACGAGCTACTCGTTTTTCGATATCCTAACCTGAAAAAAATAGATTTGTTTTAATTAGTTTTATAAAACGATCTAAATATATCAAAATATATCATAAGTGAGTATGTCTGAGCAGTGAATGTTCATAACAACTGCACTTTCTACTTGGTTTTTTTATGATATCGTCGAATAATTTTTAAAAAAAATACACCATCGATTCCCAAGACTTAGTTGTTTGGGCTATTTTGAGTGCTAAAAGGAATTAAATATTCTTGTGGATATTATCACCGTTATGATGCAGTATTCACCAATATAAAAATAAAACAAGGAGAAAGTGCAGTTATGTGAATTCGCTGCTCGGGAATCACCATTTATGACATTTTCGTTCGGTTTTGAAGACAGATTGAATGCAAGATGTTTTGGAGACATTATCTAAATATTCATGATCAAGAACTGATTTTTTCGAGATTTAAGTTTAATTATTGAAAAACTAGCTACTCGTTTCTACTCGTGTTTCGTCATTCACCAATATAAAAAAAACAAGGACAAGGTGCAGATTTTATGCGCATTCGCTTCCCAGACCCTCCCATTGATGATGTCTTCAGATCGTTTTAGAAAACTGATATTATTAAATGTGATTTGGAAAAATAGATATACATATCCTCATTTATATCTTTAGTTCGCTTTAGGATTTTTTTTAATCAATTGTGTTTTGGAGATATTTTGTAGATATACCTCCATCAACTCTGCGTTTTGAGATCAAGTCTGAATATCGAAAAACGGGTAGCTTGATTATCGACATTAGCCAATATAAAAAAGATGAGAAAGAACAGTTTTCATATGAATAAACTGTTCAGGTATCTTATTTATCGAATGTGTTTTGTAGACATTCTTCCACCAAACCTGCTTTTTTGAGATTCAAGTCAAATTAATTACACAATAACGGGTAGTTAATAATAACCCCTGCTAACACAGGGGAGGGGGTATTTTCACATGAAATGTCAAATGAATTATAATTAGATAAATTGCTGAATATTTCAATTGTAAAGACCAATAAAGGAAAAAAACAATGTCTTGTGAGTGAGCTATCTCCAAGAACATGTTAAGTGTGTAAAATATTGAGTTATTCATGGCATATTATTTAGAATTTTGAAGGGTACGTTAAAGAAATGTCTTGACAAAAGTAACAGTTGCTTCCTCATTGCCAAAATGTAAATATTGTGATCATATGCAATTTTGGCAGTAGAAGACACTTTACAGACCATCAGAAACTAACATAGTTCATTTAGAGGTTCATACACAGGAAATTGATTTGGATGTTGCTAATTGAAGTGGCATTAAAAGAAAGGCAATAAATAGATATAACTCAATGACCATTGAATACCGATCGGGTTATTCAATGGTTCAAGAGAGTGTATCCCTGCGCAAGTATTCCACGAGCGATAGAAAAGCATTTCTAAAAGAGCTGGAGTCAACTAATGTTGCTATTAAGTCAAAGCCTTGTTCCAATAAGATCTGCCCTTCCTTGAAAAAAGAAAAGACTTGCTATGATTTAAGTCACTCAACTGCTGTTTGATATTGAATTTGAGGATTAGTGTAGACCAACAACTGCTTTTGTGACCAGTGACACCTTGGCAATTATTGGCCTCCGAGCACTCGAAACCTACTAGCAGCTATTCCAAAAAATTTTCAATCACTCGCCTGGCCTTCGACAATCTGTAATTGAAAACACGCGGCCCCAGAGGTAATTTTGCCAATGGAAAAGGCTTCATCATGTGCGTTTTTAGGCCAAAGGCATCTTCTCGAACATATACAAAAGGAAGCTTTTTTTTCTCAATTTGGGAGCTTTGCGTGTCCGGATATTGACAATTGGTTGTTTTCAATAGCAAACCCCATATGACTGCAACTGTAAACACTACCACCTCCTAGACGACCACTGTATTCAATGTCCACTAGAATAAATTGATATTTAGCATCACAGACTGCCAGTAAAACTATGCTAAATGTTTGATGTAGTTATAACAAGGTGATCCAGGATAACTGGTAGCAATTGTTCCTCGAGCATCTCCGGTAACTAAGTACCTTAAACAAACAGACAGTCTTTCAGCTGCACTGATACACTTTCTCATTTTTGTGTCGTTCGTCTTGAGGTGCATGCCAACCAAACCGAGCAGTTCTGGGTACATTCCGTAAGCATTGAAAAAAATATTCTGCATCTTGCAGCCTGATCTCCTTCACCAACATATTTTTGTTCATGTCCATTTTACACCTACCCAATCCAACACCCTTTTCTGTACTTCTGCAGTTGAATTTGACGTCTGCGTAGCAGTCAAATGTTAATCAATCTTACTTTTAACAAGAGTAAATATCTCAGATTAAAAGCAGCAGCTAGTGTGGAAGTTCAGGAAGGAAACCGTTCGCGCCAATCCTCCTATGAAACAAAGAATGATCGAAACAATCGTTTGTGGTGTGGAAAATTCAAGCGCGCTTGCTCCAAATATTTCGCTGCGAAAAAAAAATCGCTTAGTGGATACCAGTTTCATCAATGAAGCAATGAGATAGATAACTATTGTCACTATACAAATGAAGATAAAAAATACCAATTAACAGCCATATTGTTCAAGTGAAATTTATGTATATTTAGTCTATTCTTTGTGGATGAATATATTACTATAGTTTTTGGTTGACAATGTACCGCTCACAATTAATGTTAACAATCTCGGTTCAATGCTTAATGGTAGAAAAGAAATAATATATTTGGGTTACAGGTACATAAATTTTGTCCTTAGGAATGTGATCTTAAGTTGATATGTTAATGACAGGTTTGTAGAAAAGTTGTTTTAACGAACTTATTTGGGTCTAAATATTGCCATGCGTTACACGTGACATTAATCATATTATCTAAAGTCTATACAAACAATATCATAGTAACTAAAACCCTATAGCCGTAGACGTTTTACAAGTACAAAGAATTTTGATGTCAGACGATTGGGGAAACACAATTTGAAATAGATATTTCACAATTTGAAATAGATATTACACAATTTGAGATAGATATTACACAATTTGAAATAGATATAAGTTGGTGGCAATTAAGTTGGATTGAGATCAATAAAAATATTGCTTACTGGATTAAATAACATTGTGTACAGTAGCACGCCATTTAAACATCTATTGGGCCGAATAATAATATTTACAATTATAGACTGATTCATCGTAAACTATAACCTTCTATAACTTATTATTGTATACCTTAAAGATCTTTTTATATATTTCGCTGTTACAAATTGAAAATATACAATGAAAACAGCGCATATTTGATCGGTGTACTGTAACTAATGGTACATTCGACTTCAACGTTTCTTTAGTTTCAAATTACCTCACGTGTACCCCATTTGTTTATTATATATAGCTTGAATGAACTAGAGAACATTATGCCATAGCTTAAATGGGGGAATGCTCACTGATCCGCGGGTTCACTAGTCCACAGGTTCATTAATCATTAGTCCACCGATATTAGTGTTAGGTTAGGACAGTGCTTCTCAACCGGGGTCCATGTGCACCCCCAGGGGTGAATTCAGAATGCTCGGGGGTGAAATTTAGAAAAAGGGGGAATTGGGGGTGAATTTTGTGAATAGGGGGGAATTTGAATTGAGTTTTCAGACACCTGACCACGAGCCATTACATAATGTTACCAAACACAAACCCGCGTAGCCATTGGTTGGAAACTAAATGACTGACTATCTGTAAGTCCATGGCATCTGTTCATTAAAGGACCTTATCCGTAACTTAAAATCCTCCAAAATCTTTAACATCGAAAACACGAATTATTGGCCATTTAAATCAACATTGATGATGTAAACTTACCGGGAAATGATGAGCTTCTGATATCCGATATTTTAGATAAAATAATTTTTTAACATTGGTACACGAATCGTGTACCATAATGCGCTTCAACCCCAGTTTTAATAAGAGACTAAGGGAGTGAGGCTAGACATATTGCACCATACCATGCGGCGTATGTTGACTGGATTAACCAGACTCTATAGAAATTTGCAGTAGATTAAGACTGTATGGCTTATTTCGCCGAACGTAACTGATTTGAAATTTTGGAAAAACGGAAATCATTGAATGTAAATCAGTTTAAATACATTCATATTACCGTATTATATGCGTTGCGACCCACTTTTGACAATTTTTAGGTCCCAAATGTTAGTGATTTAGCTCCTTTAAATATGTGTTTGAAAAGATACCTAATTAGCATGTTTTTAGTTTTTAGTACCGCAATTTGATGTCTTATAGTGGCAGGGGTGAATAGCGGAGAAAATATTTCTCAAGCGGGGAATTGTATCATAAAGGCTGAGAAACACTGGCTTAGGATTATTCGGAGATGAGGGTTATTTACAGATCCCCCCCATATACATTATATTATGAGGGTTAGGTTTATTGATCCCCATATTTATAGTATTTATTATAGTGCCCTCTCGGACTAGTGAACCCTTAAATGTACTATAGAACATAATCGTTTATAAAATCTAAAACAGCCTATTATATAGGTAAGCAGAGCGATACGCAATTTGATTTTCCCAGACTGTGAATAGCGGAGAAAATATTTCTCAAGCGGGGAATTGTATCATACAGGCTGAGAAACACTGGCTTAGGATTATTCGGAGATGAGGGTTATTTACAGATCCCCCCCATATACATTATATTATGAGGGTTAGGTTTATTGATCCCCATATTTATAGTATTTATTATAGTGCCCTCTCGGACTAGTGAACCCTTAAATGTACTATATATATATCTTTATTGATCCTCCAAATATGAAGAGTATTACATTGAATATAATAATAATAACAATCACACGACAAAGAAAGAAGTATAAAAAAAAATATATAAAATTAAAAGTTAATTAACTGTTTAACTTATCATACCAGTCTTTTACAAACTAGGAATATAAATAATACTGTTTGTTTCCGAACGTAATCATCGACATTACGAAGGGATAGCACTTTCACGAGGAATTTATTCTCACTTACATCATCGAACGAATATAATTTCGAAACATCCAGTCTTTTTTGCTTGAATAGCACACAGTCGACAATGGCATGGCTCAGATTACATGTAAAAAAATAAGCCACAATGTTCGCACAGTAATCTATCTAAGGATTTTGGATCATCGATCCTGGCGTACGCACATACCTTTACAAATACTCGGCAGGCTTTGCTAAGAGAAGGATCACTAGACCACAGACTAAAGATGGGGTGTGGCTCTAAATTCTGATGGATTTCACTGAATAATCTCATGTCATCATCCTGTTTGATTCGTTCTAACCATTTTCTAGTTTCAGTCAGTTTTACAGAGTCTTTTACTATTTTTTTCCAACGCACTTTCTTCGGGAAGGTTTTAGCTACGATGAAATCCTCGATATAATTTGAGAGATTATAGCGTTGTAAGATTATATTAATATCGTGGTTGTTCACTACAAATGTATCTGTATTCTAATATACGATTCACGCAGATCTGATGAGATACGAAATGTGCTTTGAGGTTCAGTAGTTGACCTAGAAAGAAAAGTTTCTGTGTTGATATATACGCTTCTAATGGATACCATCCTATTAGGCCTTGGCATATGTCTGTTCTAGTTCTAGTGTTCAAATCCAATATCAGTTTGATTGTGTGTCTCTGTGCTCTTTCAAGCGTTGACAGTTCACTTGTGGATAGATTATTCCAAATTTGACATCCGTATAGTGGTTTGCTGAAAATACACTGTTTTATGATTTTGAAACACACCGTCGGAGTTAGGCCAAGTGGGCAGACCCCTTTCTTTGAAAGGGCACTTGAAATAGATCTCATTGATCGGCAAGCCGATAGAGTTCGATCCTTCGAATTCAGATCCCCATCCAATAATACCCCTACGTGTTTGACACTACGTGCGTTCGGAAGCGGCTCTCCACACAGGTTAAACGTAAGAGCGGGACATCGGTCTGTGTTATTCTGGCGGGATTGATTGGGTGCAAACTCTAACACTACACTTTTAGTCGATGAGAATTGGAATCTCCAATAAGAACTGTATCTTTCACATATACCAAGGAGGTTTTATAAACCATACGAAGTTGGACTAGCAACAGCTATATCGTCAGCCTGTGTCGGGCAGGACATCGAAATATCAAGAACATGGGCTCCATGTCTCGACTTAGAAATGGAATTCAATAGACTGTTGATATATAAAAGATATAACTTTGCAGATAGCACCCCACCTTGTCGTACTCCCCTTTGAAGAATAAAATTCCTTGAATAATTACCATTATGGCGAACACAACTTGTCATATTTGTATAAATATTATCGACAACAGACCAAAGTGCCGGATCTAAGTCAATCTCCTCGTGTAGCTTTAAGAGCAACCCATTGTGCCAAACCGAATCAAACGCTTTGGTACTGTCCAAGAAAGCGACGTGAAGCTTGTTTGACCTTTCCAGGTGATGGTAGATGGTTTCCTGCAAGTTAAATGATGCATGGATGGATGATAACCCTTTTTGATATGCTACTTGTTGCGTATTTGGAAAATCTGGTAAATTTGTTTTGTTAAAGATTCTAGATTCCAGAATTTTCTCAAAGACTTTACATATAGTTGGTGTTAGTGAGATGCCTCTGTATGAGTTGGCGTCGGACTTTGGTTTATTACCTCCTTTAAAGATTGGAATTATTACACTGTGACGCCATTGTGATGGAATAATATTCAATCGCAGAATATTATTAAATAGATTGGATAAGTGTTCATATAAATGTCGACCGCCATGAATTAAGTGTTCGTACACAACACCGTGTATATCGGCAGCTTTATTGAACTTAAGATTTCTGCATATTTGTTCGACTTCGTGTGGAGCGCACGAAAACTGTGCCCAATTACCACCAACATGATTATAAGATGACCTCAATTCAGCCACCTTAGAGGACACGGATTCGAAAAACTCATTATTGTATCTGTCATCATTTTTATTCTTGAACACGGATTCGAAATGGGAAGCCCAGCCTTCTAATATCGAAGGCGTGTCTCTAAGTGTGGTTCCATCAACCGATAGATAGTTACACTTAGTAGCATTTTGTTTCCTTGATCGCAGCACCATCGACCAAAAGAACTTTTGATCAATATCATAGCTCTGACATAGTTCGAAATATTGACCAGACACATATTTAGCCGATGCTGCTCTTAATTCCCTACGGAAGTCACATTTTGATTGTTTATAAGCATTAAGTGACGGATCGGTTTTGTCACGAGGTCGTCCATTTGTAATCCACTGAGATCTAAAATGTTGCATAGAGGTATGCAGTGACTTCGTAGTGTCGTTCCAGTAAGGCTTGATAAATGGTTTGTAACGTTTTATTGGTACAAATTCATCCGAGGCGCTGATCATAGCCAGAACTATGGAATTGTAACAATATTCGATATCCTGTTGGGTTGATATAACATTGAACTTAAGTGTCCAAAGAGTATTACTAACGGCATAGGTGTAATCATGGATCGAACCTTTCTTCTTAGCCTTCTCCCAAGAGTATGAGACGTTTAAAGTTTTTTGCGGACATGGGGTGACAACACCTAAGGAACAAACTATAGGTAGATGGTCAGAGACATTGAAAAGCTGCTCGTCATGTACAAAGGAGTAATTAACAGTAAGGCCGCTGTCTCGAGGGAGTATAATGTGATCAATCATAGATTGCGGACCATCGTCATGCGACTGGAACGTGTAGGGCGGACCAGAACACTTAGCGTCAGCATTGATTGAATAAGTAACTGTACGTTCTAACAATGATTTTAATAATTTCGATCTATAATCGTGTGTAAAGTTATATTTAACACTCTCAATTTTTGTGTTCAGGTCGCCCAAAATAATAACTTGTCCTAATCGATTATATGTTTCATATAATTCTTCAACGTACTGCAAGGCGTCAAAATACAGAGCGGTGCTCTTTGTGGTAGAAGGGAGATACACACTGAATATATAGATGGGAGAAATATTGGGAACGGAAATTTCGATTCCAATGACGTCATCTGATCTAACTTCTATTTCATTCACAAACTGCCTTAGGTCGTTATGTAATAAAATTGCATTCCCCCCTCTACATGTTGATCTATAAAATCGATTGTCTGTTGATGCTGAAAAACACTTACTGAAGTAACAGTAATATTTGTGCACATTCGACAGTAATATTTCAGATACCTGTGTTAACCAATGTTCGTTCAAACAACATATTGAGATTCTAAATTTATCAAGACACTGCACAAGATATGGAATGCTTGAAAACAGGCCACGGCAATTCCATGTCATTAGATTGAAGATTCCCGCTTCGATTCAAGGAATTTTTGCCAAGATAGCCATGGCTTTATTATTATGCCTTCGGGCCAAGTTTCTGTGTTATTTACCATATCGGTTAATTCGGAAGGGACGTTAAGTTGAGCTGAGGAAAAACGCCTATTCGGACTGTTAAAGAATCTGACGAAGGTGTAGCGTATACCCGATTGCTGCAAATAATGTTTTAGGCCATCTTCTGTAGAGTCTTTGGCAATACGACCAATATAGAATCGCGCTATGTTGAACTTACTCCTCCCATGGAATATTAACTTAGATTTTTCGATGGAAGGCCGCCTATTCGCATTAATAATTGTCTCGATATTATGAACAGCATCTGCATTTTGAACAGGTGGGTGAGCATTTTGGAGAGAAGTCGCTGCTGTTTCGGCGTAAGACCTAGTTCCTTGTGGATGTACAGATATGTTTAACGATTCGTCAACGGAGCGCAGTGCATGACTATTTTCAATTGGTACTAAACCAGCTCTGTTATCGTCGATTGTCAGGGGATCTGTTTTGGGTATTGTTATCTGTTCAGGATTTATGCGAATTTGTTTCTCGAGCTTGGACAGCCTAGAGTTGATATAACCGCCCTCAGATTTCAATTTTGATACAGATGAATCGATTAAATCGAATGATTTGCTAATATTATTCAGTTCACTAGATATATTAATTGTAGAGTCGCAAACACTGACGACATCAGTTTTTAGGTCACTTAACTCACGGCGAAGATTTTCGCAGAGCGATACGCAATTTGATTTTCCCAGACTGTGAAACAGTCTAACTCTCATTCTAATTGAGCTAGAATGTTCACACCTGGCTTAGATGTTTATTCGCTGCATGCCTTGGTGGTGTTTGAAGCTGTGAATTTTCTGTTTAGGTTTAGCAGTGATAGTGATAAGCAATTTTATTGGTTGATGATTTAGGACATGATAATTTCAATTCTAATTAAGTGATAGTGAGGACATTAAGGTGTATAGTTTTATCACATCGATACCTTGACTACGTTCGATAATGAACATTTTTCTGCTGAGGGTGAGCGAAGCGATAAGCAATTTGATTGGCGGAGACTTTGAAACACAATAACACTCAAAATGCAGGTAGAAGATTCCTTGGCAGTTGGAAACCGATATAGGAGTAGGCCATGGTGCCGCTGCCAAATTTTTCCATTGCACACTGCATGGCGTATACCGGTCTTTATTAGCCCAGTATGGGAGTAGGACGTTAAGCCCCATTTCATTTCTATCGTTTCGTTTTTGACATAATCGGCTATTCTTTATCTGTGAGTATACTCAGAACATAGGTTTCTTTTCTTTTATTAAAGACATGGACGAACGAATCATGTGAGAAAGATTCAGATGGTGATGGTAAAACAATTTGTTACGGATTGACCAATTTGTTACGGATTGACCAGCTTTACTCAATCGACAATGATTTGCAACAGAAATCCGCGCGATGAAGTTTTGCGCTCATACAAAACCAAAAACAGGAATTCGAAATCCAGCGTAATGAATTTATTGTACCCCGCCTTTCGAAGAAAGCAGGTGATTGTTAAAATGGGTTCGTCCGTCAAACTTTTCGGGGCACAATAACTATGTTACTAATTGAGCTAGAATGTTCAAACTTAGTGTGGGTGTTTATTAGACCAATACATTGATGGAGCTTGAAGATGAGTATTTTCTGCTTCGGGTAAGCAGAGATAAGCAATTTGATTTGTTGATGCTTTGGGACATGAGTGCGAGTGATTAAACTTGGTGTATAGTTTTATTACACCCATACCATAACTAAGTTCGATAAGGTGTGCCCCCACTGTGCCCACTTTTAAAAAAATAGGCATAGATATTACCGTATAAGATTTTCTCTGTTTGATATAGCATGCATCACATATTGCAATTTAATAAAATTATAATATACAAATAATAAAGGATAAACATAGTTACAAGAAAAACAATGAATTGGTTAAATTAAAAATATCATACCTTATAAAGACATTGTAATGTGTGATGAACATTATTCATATTATATTCAAGTATAATAATGCTTTCATAAAATTCACCAATTTAACTATTAGAATTAGATTGAGTTCATCTCACCAATCATAAGACTGAATATTTGGTCTCTTCCAGTTTACTTCTATAAATGCAGGTGAGGTGGTGTTCACATATCAGGAGATATGTGCTGAGTGTAATTAATCCCTTGTTAATCTCTCTATTGTTCCCTCGTTAACGCTTGTTAATCCCTCTATTGCTCCTCGCCTGGGTGAAACTTGTTTTTATTAGAAAAGTGGGCACACTGCCATGCGACCTTCAAAAATGTGCATGTTCTGCTCAGTGCTATAACACACCTCATCACCGACCCCTACAGAAAGTCAGTTATTCTTTTTTTTCTAAATATTATGTCCCATACGTCAGACTAGCATAACATTTTCATCTACCAAGTTTTGTTTAATTTATGTTACGAGCAGTGCGATGTGTAGAACAGGAACGCCACACTGTCGGTATGGGACTACTTGGCTTAAAGGGACAATCCCGATAAGAACAGAGTCTCAAAAATTGAAGTCTGAGTATTTGTGAAATTTATGGACCAAAATATAAAAGCATGGTGTATTTGCATTGTCTGAAAATTTCAGCTGAAAATATTGAGTCGTTTGGACGTGAACGTCAACACTGCTTCTTTTTCTTCTTCTCCTATTTAATTGATAGAGGGTTTGGCCAGTTGAGTTTTGAATGACTCAAGGGACCCAACAGTAGCTATATTATCTGGCTGTAGGCTGTTCCAATCTCGTACTGTTCTGGGAAAGAATGACCACTTCCTGTAATCAGAGCAGGCCGAGATGGTTTGAAAGGACTTGGGGTGCATGTTTCTAGAGAGACGACGGGGAGGGACTAGTCTCCGATTGTCAATGGCTACCAGCTGCCTGTCAATCTTGTACATCATGATCAGTCTCGCTTCCCTACGTCTTTCTTCAAGGCTCTTCCAGTTCAAGGTTTTAAGCATTTCTCCAACACTTGACCTGTTCCTGTATCGGTTTGTTACAAATCGAGCAGACCGCCTTTGTACCATTTCAAGTCTTCTGATGTCATTTTTGTCATGGGGATCCCAGACGGTGCAAGCATATTCAATAGTGGGTCGTACATAGGTTTGGTATGCTTCGGTTTTTACTTTTATAGATCCAATATTTAGATTTCTTCTGAGGAAGCCTATTGTCGAGCTTGCCTTATTGGTTAATGGTGTTGATGTGCTGCCCGAAATCCATTTCAGAGTTAAATGTGACTCCAAGAGATTTAGCGGAAGTCACATGTTGAAGGACCTCGTTGTGGAGTATGTATGCGTGGTCTATTGGTTTCTTTTTCCTGGTAATTGTTAGGACATTACATTTGTCTGGGTGAAAAGCCATCTTCCAACGTGTCTCCCATTCTTGTAATTTAGTCAAGTCAGCCTGCAAGACTGAACAGTCTTTGTCTGATAAGATAGTTAGGTAGACTAACGTGTCATCTGCAAAAAGGCGCACTGTTGAGTCGATGCCAGTGGGGATGTCACTGATGTAGAATAGGAACAAGCTTGGTCCTAATACCTCAACACTCTTCGATTTCTGACTTTCGACTACAACTGATTGAGATCTGCCTGATAAGAATGATTCTATCCATCTGTTGATTTTCCCTCTAATGCCATAATGGTCTAGTTTGTGCAGGAGCAGACTGTGGCTCACCTTATCAAAGGCTTTGGAAAAGTCCATGATCAGTACGTCTGTTTGTTTTCCGTTTTTCATATTTTTGTCCCCCGCCTTTCGAAGAAAGCAGGGGACTATTAAAATGGGTTGTCCGTCTGTCACACTTTTTGGGACACAATAACTCTCTTTCTTATTGAGTTAGAATATTCAAACTTGGTGTAGGTGTTTATTATGTCATTACCTTGATGGAATTTGAAGATGAGCATTTTCCGCTTAGGGTAAGCAGAGATAAGCAATTTGATTGGTTGATGCTTTGGGACACGATAACTTAAGTTGTAATTAAGTGAGAGTGATAAAACTTGGTATATAGTTTTTTTTATCAATACCTTGACTGAGTTCAATAATGAGCATTTTCTGCTCCGGGTAAGCAGAGCGATAAGCAATTTGATTGGCCGAGACTTTGAAACATACTAACTCTCCTTCTAATTGAGCTAGGATATTCAAACTTGGTGTAGGTGTTTATTAGGTCAATACCGTGATGAAATTCGAAGATGAGCATTTACCGCTTAGGGTAAGCAGAGATAAGCAATTTGATTGGTTAATGCTTTGGGACGCAATAACTTTAGTTGTAATTAAGTGAGAGTGATGAAACTTGGTATTTTATTTTATTTTATCGATACCTTGATTAAGTTAAACAATGAACATTTTCTGTTGAGGGTAAGCAGAGCGATAAGCATTATGATTGACCGAGACTTTGGAACATAATTACTCTCCTTCTCATTGAGCTAGGATATTCAAACTTGATGTAGGTGTTTATTAGGTCAATACATTGATGGAGTTCGAAGATGGGCATTTTCTGCTAAGGGTAAGCAGAGATAAGCAATTTTAATTGTTTATGCTTTGGGACGCAATAACTTTAGTTTTAATTAAGTGAGAGTGATGAAACTTGGTATTTTATTTTATTTTATCGATACCTTGATTAAGTTCAACAATGAACATTTTCTGTTGAGGGTAAGCAGAGCGATAAGCAACTGATAGGTCTAGACTTTGAAACACAAAAATTCTCCTTCTAATAAAGGTTAAATGTTCAAACTAGGTGTAGGCGTACATTATGTGAATGCCTTGATGGAGTTCGATGATGAACAATGTCTGATTCTATCTGGTAGAGAGTGATGAAACTTAGTGTATAGTTTGATTGCTCAATACTTTTGAAAAAAATAAATGTGCGATTAATTAATATGTGTCATCTATTTATTTTGGGATTTCGGCGGGGGACATCAGCCTCACTGTTGGCTTGTTGGTTATATCTTCGGAGAATTCTATCAATTGGGACTCACACGAGCGGCCTTTCCGGAAACCATGTTGTAAGAGGAAAGGGGTATTGGCTCTCTCTGCATACTTCATTATATGACTCGTAACAATGTGTTCGAAAATTTTGCTGCAGACACATGCTAGAGATATTGGTCTATAGTTCTCTGCTTTGCACTTCTGTCCTTTCTTGAAGGCTGGAGTGACTAATGATGTTCTCCATGCATCTGGGACTTCGCCTGTGTTGTACGATAGTCTGAAAACAGTAGTCAGTATTGGGCTGATGACGTCAGATAACTCCTTATAAGGATTAAGGCCATCAAGTAGTTTTTTCACACCATTTACAGTTATGTCTATGTCGTTGACTGTGGTGAAGTCTCTTCGATCAGTCTGTATCTTGGTTTGTTTGATGAACTCATCCCTGTGATGGTTTTCCTTTCAGTGAAGACAGAATGAAATTGTCGGTTCAAGATACTTGCTTTGGTTACTGGATCAGTTTCCAGTTTACCATTTTCTTTTAAAGCAGTTATGTTGCTGTTGTCAGATTTTTTATGTTTGATGAAGGTCCAAAATCTTTTTTCTTGAGTTATTTTGGTCACTTGTGGTTGATGTTTCAGTTTCTTTTGGTAGAATGATATCTTCAATGTAGTTCCAGTAGGCATGTCTTTGTTTCTTTTGTATGAGATGTTTGATTGTCTTGAATTTTTCTGTATGGCCTTTGTCAGCTGATTTCTTTTTCTTTTTATATAGCCTAGCTCTTTAAAATTTGTTTTCTGTTTTCTGATTTCGTCTGTTATCCAGGGAGAACTATCTTTCTTCTTTGCAGTCTTAGAGGGAATGTTTAGGGATGAGCTCTTGTCCAAGGCCACTTGAAAGGTGTCCCAGGTTTCATTGATGATAGTGTGACTGGAAGTCATCTCCTCAATGATTTTTTGTATCTCCTTCATGTCCTTCCTCATATTTTCCCATTTAGCTTTCTTATATAATGGTTTCTGCCTTGGAATTTGGCGGTGAATTACTGGGCTTAGGTCTATTTCAGTGAAGACAATGTCATGATCGGCTATGCCTGGGATCACTTCCACTCTCTGTACTTTGCTGGGGGGATTAGTCGGCATTAGGTCTAGAATATTATTGTTTCTTGTTGGCTCTTCCACTAGTTGGACCAGGCCGTGGTCGTCTAGAATGTCAGTGAACTTATAGTGTAAGTTCGGATGCTGTGTGTTTGGTTTGAGAATTTTCCTCTTCCAATCCCAACCGGGAAGGTTAAAATCACCTACAAACAGGAACGAGTTCTGTATATTACTAGCTCTCTGCAAAGATTCTGTGAGCTGTAACAGACTGTGTTCATCAGATGTCTTCGGGTTGTAGTAAGAGCAGACATAAAGGTCTTTTCTTCCTACAAGATTGATCCTCGTCCATATTATTTCGCAATCTGTTTGGAGTTCTGATACTTCATTGCTAATGTAATCATCCTTGATTGCTATGAGTACTCCTCCGCCACTGCTTGTTGTTCTATCCTTCCTACATATTTTATAATTTGGTGCAAAGGCTTGGTTATCAGTGATTGAGGGGTCTAGCCACGTCTCTGTAGCGATGACAGCATCAGGTTTTAAGCTTTCGAGAAAATTCTCCAGGCGACACTGCTTCTTTTTGATTGATAGTTAATATTTAGGATACGAAAGGGTTTGGTCTTTTTCTGATGATGGCTTTGGGTTTAATGTTGATGAATGGATTGGTTTCAGCCTTCTTGAGGAATCAGGACTGTCAAATGGTGTGTCCGATAGCACACTGAAATGGTTTGAAGTCTCCAAGTTGAGGAGGTCATAGCAGACAACACTGTAGTTGGGTTGGTCACATGTGATGCAGTCCCATCAAATACTGCTGTCATCGTTTAAATTGCTGTAAGTTTTGCTGTGGACATCCTGGAAGTGGACATCCTGGAAGTGTATATGGTACGTACCATTTGTCACAGTTGTCACACAGCACTGCTCCCCCAAGTAACGGGTTGATCACATGTACCACATGGATAGATAGTTGTCTGATCTTGGATAGCAGCGCTAGGTCCGGGGTTTGATTCTATGTCATTTGATGCAGCCAGTAGAATGATAGTAAGGGAGGCCAGGCAAGAACGCGGCTGAAAGCCATGATCAAGGAGACTGCGTAGGAGGATTGCATAGAGATAGTGTTCAAAGTGACTATATTGGATTTTATTCTTTCTTTGGGCGGGTCTATTCTGGTCACAAACAAGTGAACTTGGTAACAAATTTGAGACAAGGACGACTGTAAATACAAGGGATAGTGTGAAATACATGTTAATTCATTGGTTTGACTCCTTGCTTGAGCACTTGTGACTTAGTCACCTTGAAAATGTAAGACCATTAAATTCAGGTCAATTTTGGATTTGTTGCATGCAACAAACACTTACCCAACCTACTACCAGTTATAGACTTTGCTGAAGGCAAATTGAGAGTGTAAAGCTAGAAATTTCTGTCTTTCTTTCGGTACATGGCTATGTTTACGGGACTGTGCGTAGTCGAAACACACAAAATGGCGACTGCCGTGAAAACTTTCCTGTCACTCAGTTTTTAAGTCTGTGCTGGAAATTCAGTGGCTTGTCATAAAACAACTCCCCTACAAGATAAGTCTATACCAATATATGGTCTACTATCTATGATTTAATTAAGTTTCAAGCAGTAACTTATGTAGAACATTGGATTTTTTCGGATAAATTTCAGAGCCGCGAGAAAAAGACAACCATCCTAACGCATGCGCACCCCCCAGTGGACACGTAACCCTTTTAAGATTTCGGGTCATTTTTTTCATTGGGTGACCTGATAATCGATTTACGTTTCTTGAGAGGTCTATACAGTGAATGACCCATGTACTGTACTTGATAAGAAAAGGTAAATTTTACCTACATATTATTTTTATAGAAAAAAAGTCTGGTTTTATCCAGATACTGTATGATACAAAAGTCTCCTTTTCCAGATGCAGACTGTCAGGTTTAAGCTATTTACAAGCGTATCACAAATATCGGACTAGTTGATCGGCCATAGATAGTGGGTTTTAAATGATTTTAACACAAAATTAAGCAGTTTTATTCCCCAAAAAGTTATCGGGATTGGCCCTTTAAACTATCTATTTTCTGAATTTCCTAACCGACAACAACGACCCCCCCCCCCCCCGTGGAAGATTGGTTCCGAATTTATCGAAATTTACATCCCTTAACAAAATGGTTGAATATTTTATGCAGATATAATCTATATCCAATTTAAGATGTGTGGTTTGTTTGTAGGATTTTGTTAGCCATGGAATGATCCAAAATGCCAAAACCAACTTCTATGGGTGTCCGAGGCTTGTAAAGCTGATTAAGAATATATCTGCAATGCACTAAATGATATTGGTAAGTACAAGAAGGAAACCCCTTGGCATTCTAACTCACCTATCCAAAGGTAACCTACTAAAGTGCTTGTTTGACCTAATTCATGAAATTCGTGAATTGAAGTGACTTTTGATGGTCTGTTCAAATTTGAATAACATTTCATTTTTATTTTCCATTCAAAAAAGATCTACTGCCTCATAAGTTAAATCAATGAATAAAGTCCATGCTGTCCTCTTTTGGCCATTGTTAATTAGCCAATATGATTTCGTCTTCGTCTGTGCAGGTGTAAAGAACATGACGTTGAAATTCCAATCTACACCAGTACCCGTCAAAGAAACAACCTATATATGTATGGGGGTTGAATTGGATAATACTGTAGATTATCATGTGGTATCAACTCAACCTATTGTTGACAATGTCAATGTTATGCACCATGCTGTTATAATAATACTAATAATATCGTAATTTATAAAGCGCGTTAATACTTAAGAAAACAGTTTCTAAGGCGCTGTTGGTTGTTTTATATTCACTGATTATTTACAGATCAGGGTTTTGAAATAAGAATGTTTTGAGTTGAGATTTTGCACTACGTACGGCCAGAGAACTGAGTATTTTACTTTTTAATGGGGAGAAATTCAAAATATTTATGAAATATTACCTCTCTTGATTTTTGTTTTTCCCGTTAATAAAAAAAAAATTCTAAAAACTTTTATCTTTTTTACACCTTCCATGATTGAAAAGTGACGCAATTCAATGTCATGGACAATATACATGACGAACATTTGGAAAGGTTGACGGTAGCAAACGCGTTTCATAGCACGGATCGTGATAGGGAAAACCTATTGTTAAGACGGTTGTATTTATATCTTATATTTCTGTCTGTGTAACTATTGTAACACCGCGCTGGTTTGCACGAATAAATAGATACCCATCCCTTTTATGCACCTTAGCGCCGTTACAGGTTTGAAAAAAAAATATTTGAATAACATCCTGGTTGAATAAGTATGTCCCAAAACATATATACATGTAATATAAAGAAGACGGTGTGCGAAATTGTATACATATGTACAACATTAAAGGGACAATAACACTCTTTCTGGCTTGACAGGTCATGAAGAAATAGCCTTATTCGAACTATTAGATATTTAAGTGTCCTACTTGTTGCGTAAATTATCCATTACAACCTATCTTACTTGTCCAGAGGGTTCGAAAATATGTTTAAATCCAAGTTGCATTTGAAAGTGTTTACGTAAAGTTTATCAAACCACGTTAAGGCATGTAGTTGAATTTTCCCAATTTTTAAAATTAGGTGTGTTATAAGATGAAATTTGTATCATTTATTAATTGAAATATTGTAGAATAGTACAATTTTTTGACCAGAATAAAGATTGGGACAAATTATTCAATCACAACAAGAGTGGTATTGGGGCTTTAAATTTATATATAAAATGGTCCCGTCATGCATAGGCATACGAGCTCGGTGAATGTTAAACAATATAACGTCCATAAACTCGTTTTCCTGCTATTCCAGCCCGTGAATACAGCATCTACAATGTAGTCCGGTGTAGGACATGTTTTAACTCATGTACAGCAGAATTTTACAGTTTATTGGATAAAAACCCGTGTATGAAAGGCAACCCAAGAGCTTATATTGACTATTTCTATGCTTACACCGATGTAGAAAAAAACCGAATGTATTCTCAATGTGATGCTAATTTTACCCGTACACCAACTACCCCTAATACAACTGGGGGTAATATTGATACCATGACGAACACAGCCATTGGAAATGACAATGGTAATACAGTGGATTTTACTCTTACACAATTCAAGTGGTGGTAATTTAAAACATTTAAAAAGTTTTATATAGGTCTCTCTCAGCTGTTATTCTGGATATATTTAATTGACACATATTATACTATCTCCCTGATAATGTCTGTCGACTTCATCGTTAACACTGTTCATCACGTGCATTTTGCATACCGATATTTCATTGGCCAATCACGCTATTTTACCTAGATTTCGTCTAATAGTTTGAATGCAGCTATGGCGGGTGTGGCTAGCCAGGCAGGGTAAGCTTACTCTTCCGGACACCTGTTACCACTGTTCGTCGTGTATTTTGTACACGGGGAGCAGTCCATTTGCTGATTACACTATTTTGCTTGAATATACTATTTTGCCTATAACGTTTTTTAGGACTTCGAATTCCGTCTTACGGTTCGGATTGTTGGTTCGGATTGTTCGTACTTGTTTTATATTTTATCAATACCATTATGAATACAGCTACTGGTAATGGTAACTAAGCAGTGGATTTTACCCGTATACCAACTACACTACAATACAACTGATGGTAAGGTTAATACCATTATGGATACAGCTGTTTTCATAATTGTATTAATCCTACCCAACTAGTGGTAGGATTAATACCATTATGAAAACAGGTAGTGGTAATGATAATGCAGTGGGTTTTACCCTTACACCGACTACGGCCACTATAAATGATGGTAAAGATAAGGTTACGCAATGCAATACACTTTCTACGGCCACTATAATCGATGGTAAAGATAATGTCACGAATCTTACCCTTACACCAACTGCACCCAGTGCAGCTGATGGTAAGGGTTGTTCGATGACGATATTGCCATTGGCTCTATTGTCGTCATTTCTCAGATTTTAACTTTGTATTCATTTACCTTTCTTCACCCAAAAATGTTTAAACTTTTGAATTAAGACATATCTTCATTTTTTAACCGTTGATAATTCTGTATATATTGCTTTTTTATAAACCCATATTTTTACGTAGCCGTATAATGGCGTCGCCCTGTCCGTCCAGTCTGACGCCCGTCTGTCAACAATTTGTTAAACACTACAGATTACAATTGTTTTTATCTGATTTTGATATTATATATCTCCAAACTACCTCGGTTCCTTTCAATATTGGCATGTATTGGACTGTAACTTCAAGTATTATCATGAATTTAGGTTGTTTGTTTTTATTAAGGATATATAACAAGTTTGAAGGCCGCTGGATTTTGTACATATTTAATGGGGCTAATATCACCTGAACTGTTTTACTTTCAAAGCGTAGAATTACTTCTATACAGCAGGTATGTCTCAACGCCAGCTTATCGAAAAGAAAACTTAAACGTTCAGCAAGTTTGAGGACTCCTGAACGGAAAGTCGTACAACGCCTAATATCGATAGAGTTCATCCTATTATGACTCCATTCCGCCCAGTCTGACGCCCGTCTGTCAACAATTTGTTAAACACTCTACAGATTACAATTGTTTTTATCTGATTTTGATATTGGTATATCTCCAAACTACCTCGGTTCCTTTCAATATTGGCATGTATCGGACTGTAACTTCAAGGATTATTATGAATTTAGGTTGTTTGTTTTTATTAAGGATATATGACAAGTTTGAAGGCCGCTGGATTTTGTACATTTGTAATGGGGCTAATACCACCTGAACTGTTTTACTTTCAAAGCGTAGAATTACGTCTATACAGCAGGTATGTCTCAACGCCAGCTTATCGAAAAGAAAACTTAATCGTTCAGCAAGTTTGAGGACTCCTGAACGGAAAGTCGTACAACGCCTAATATCGATAGAGTTTATCCTATTATGACTCCATTACTTACCACCAAATTTGAAAGAAACATGTTAAAATCTGTCGGTAGAAAAACCCCGGAATGGAAAATCGTAGAACGTTGAATATCGATAGAGTTTCTCGTGACCCACAATGCTCCATTATGATCCAAATTATCAATTTGACCCACAATGCTCCATTATGATCCATATTATCAATTATCACCCATTTACTTTCAATCAGGATATAAATTATCACCTACAGTGTGATAGCAATAACGAAATGAATCAGGTATAATGAGCAACTCGTTTTCCGTTAGGTCAAGTCATTCGGACATAAAAGCCAACTTTGAGCCTTTGTTCTAGAATCGGTTTACACTAAACTCTAAACCTAGCTAAACATAGGTCAGCCGACACACGAAATCTTTAAATCTAGGGATATTTCACAAAATGAACAACAATATACCAAGAAATTATAATCAAGCGTTAACATACACACTCTGATTTAAGTAAGGATCTATATTTCGTTTCGTTTTTTTGTACCTTCGATGGCCTACACTACATAGAGATCTGGGGGCGGTTGCTCAAATGTCCGTTATCTTTTAACGATCCGTTAACTTAAACGGAGAGAAAGATTCTTATGGAAATAAAGGACCCGAACATTCTTTGGTGCAATTTTTTCCTACAGATTTATGCTAATTTTTCTAAAGGAAAAAATAAAGTATTCTATAGTGTTTTCTGTAGTAAATTTAATGCAAACAACACGTTACCAAGATATAGGTCCGTTAGAGTTTAACGGATCGTTAAAATAACTTAGTTTTGAGCAACCGACCCCAGACCGATAATATTTGAACGTTGTGTCAGGAGTCGTACATGCGGCCTTTGGCCCAATGACGTCAGACATTGATTAGTCAATCAGCGTTGACGTTTGTAGTGGTTCCGTTCATCGCACACCAAGATGGTTTATTGGCTAATCTCCCACGCCATCCAGAATGCAGGTTATATAACAAATCTTCCGGAGCCTACAGGGGCCCATTTCACGAAATTTTAACCAAGATAAAATCCAAATATTACTAATTTGATTGGATAATATTAGATTGTATTTAGTGCCTAGCCAATCAAAATAGAAATATATACTAAAATTTTGATTTTATCTTTAATTAGGATTTCTAGAAACCAGTCCCTGATACATGTACATAAAACGCAATTTTGAACTATACAAATAGGATCGGTGATTAAATCAGGTTGACACATACGCATATTCTCGAAAGGATGGCCTTTATGTCAATATGATGAATATCGTAAATTTACTGAATGGTTGCCGTTTACCCCCTTATAGTCAAAGTTATTTCGCAATCGTTACCCTCTTCTTTGCGGTAATAATAGTTGAATGTGCGAGTATACATAACCCCTGTTTACACGGCATTTAGTAATTGAACACATTAAAATATATAACTGAGGTCATTGAAGAAGGCGAGCTTATATCATTCGTGTCGCTCAAGTCAGTACATTGGTTAGAGCTTTATCACATGACTGTCCAGAGGTAGATTGCTACACATCGCATAATTATAAGCGACACTGAACGTTTTAAGACGAAATGGCTAGTTGCGTTCTAAAATGGTGAGTTTATTTTTATGTCTTGTTTTCTAAAATGTATTTAAAATAAAACAGGTGGTTATCTCTCATTATTATTTTCCCACCAGTCCACACCCAAGCATTACAAACACAATTCTTGAATAGGGTCAATTGAAATGTTTATTTGTTATACAACTCTGACTGTTGATTTACCTTTATACGTCACAGTAGGTTTTCATAGATCGTTCAATTCGTAATGAATGTCGGATTGGTTGTTTGTTTTAATATGACCACATTTTCATGCGGGCGTATATTGTCGTCGCCCCTGTCCGTCCATCAACAATTGTTTTTGAGCACTCTACAGGTCACATTTTTATCCGATTTAAATGAAACTTGAAATAAAGGTTTTTATCACCCAATAATACATTTGACAGTAGATATCGCTTGTGTGTTAAATGTGATATATACACAGTGTGGTGATATCACTTTACATAAATTTGATTGGTCAATCAAAAAGGAACTACTTTCTTTTATTTTAAAGAAACCACTTAGTTTAAGTTAAGAGTGACTTTTAAAAAAAAAAAAGAAACTGCTCTTATTTAATTGACCTTGAAGGAAAAAAATGGATCAGTATACAGGGCTATACAATAGCTAAACTGCTGTCAAAAATGATGTATCACTACGCTGTAATGTAATTCGGTTCAGTAAAAGTGAAATCTATACCAAAGAATTATATTTATTTATTTGTGCATGTAAGAAAGGATTGGGTGATAAATAAAATCTCCAACTCTTGTTTCTTTTTACTTTATCAACTTGTGTTGATATTTTTTTATATCAAAAAACACTCGTAGGAGATTCTCTATATCACCTTTAAAAACTCGATGCGTTTCGTTATTGGCATGAATCGGAACTTCGTGGATTATGGTCCCTAATTGTACGGAAAATCACGTTTTAGCTTGTTAACATTGCAGAGATCACAATATTGTTTATCCTATTTGGTTTATATGGAAGGGTATCGCTGCCAATATTAAATGCTGTGCATAAATGTCTTTTCTATTGATTACGTGTGAAATGTACAATGTACAAAGTCCTAATACCGGTAATGATAAAGTCAAAATACCTATAAGGCCAAAGTTAAATGTAAAACAGCAAATGTAATGTGTCAAATGACAAATGTTTTATTGCAAAATGCTGTGTGTTTTTTTGGATTTCTACATATTCGAGCTCGAATTTCGTAAAGATCAGACCGAAACTGACGGACAAAATGGCCGCCTCTCGTTCGCAAATAGTGTCAAAATATTGTGTATCAGGGTTGTGGACCTCTGGGGGTCACAATTTTCATCTGATTTTGATGAAAGTTTAAATTCATGTTTAAAACACCAATCCTCCATTTTGGGCCAAATTACCGCCTAGAATGGAAAACAAGAACGAAATAAATCGGCCTATAAGGAGCAGTCCGTTTTCCCGTTAGGTAAAGTCATTAGAACATAAAAAACAACGCCAGTTGACTCAACGACAGGCGTTATGATACAGCACAAACGTACTAACCATTCAGCCACCCCACACGACACATTTGTTAGAGCCGAGAGTATTGTCATTTAAGCGTAGCGAACTTTACTTATTATCACATGATTGCCAAGAGGTAAATTGCGACACATCGCATTAGCGACACGGAAGGTTTTAAGACGAAATTGATAGTTACATTCTAAGATGGTGAGTTTATTTTTATGTCTTGTTTTCCAAAATGTATTTAAAAGAACACAGATGGTTTCCCTTTCCATTCTTTAAATGATGGTTTCCCCTCATTATTTTTTCCCACTAATCCACACCCAAACATTACAAACCAACTACCCGAGGTTGCTATATTATATAGCCCGCGGGCGCAGCCCAAGGGTGATATAAATATAGCAACTGAGGTATGATTGGTTAATATCTGACATATACAACGCCCACCCTTAAATTAAATGGACTCTTCCATTACAGGCCAACGACGATTGGGCTACCTACTAGGTACTTTCCGTCAAATAACGAATATTACCTTTCAAATCCTACAATTGAATTTTTGTATCATCAATTAATTGGAATATTGTAAAATATGATTGGGACATATTATTCAGTTACAACAATGTTGGTATTGGGCCTTTCGGTATTGGCAAGAATTTGACTGTAACTTCATGGAAATATGGACCCTGGACGTACGAAAAATCACGTTTTTAGCTTGAGAACACTGTAGAGGTCACAATTTTTATGCGATTTGGTTTAAACTTGAAATTTATGCTTACAACCCACAGATTTCAGTTCCTTTTGATATTTAAAAAAATCTTTGAATATACCCATTACAACCTAGGGATGGTTCAGTTCGAATTTCGTGGGAGGAAACCGGATTACCCGGAGAAAACCCACGAGGTCACAATTTTTATCAGATTTCAATGAAACTTTAATTATAAATTTAAGTTAAAGTTTATAAAGTTTCAAGTTTCATCAAAATCGAATTAAAATTGTGACCTCTACAGGGTCCACAACCTTGATATACCATATTTCTTTTACACTATTCGAGTACAAGCGGCGTGCATTTTGTCTAACAGTTTGGTTCCGATTTACACGAAATTCGAACTCAAATTTATTCACGGTGTAACGGTGATGTAATCAAACCACAAGCTAAAAATGGCGATTTTTCGTACAATCAGGGGCCATAATTCAGGAAGTTACAATTCAATATGCGCAAATATCGACAGGTGCCAAGATCGTAGGGTCATTAACATGCATGTCAAGTGTCATCAAAATGGGATGAAAATTGTGACCTCTATGGCGGCCACAAGCTAATTTTTCGAGCAATCGGAGGACATTTATATAATCCATGAAGTTTCGATCCGAAAGATGCCAATATCGAAGCAGCCGATATCTTTTTGGAATAAACCTGTATTTTAAGTTTCGTCAAAATCGGATAAGAATTATGAAAGTCAACAAACAATCGTGGACGGACGGACGTCCAGACATACGACGTCCGGACGGACAGGGACGACGCCAAATTACTTCCACATGAAAATGTTGGCGTATAAAAAAACCGTTCGAATATATCACCGTTACACCATATTTCTTGTTGAGTTCGAATTTTGTGAAAATCGGGCCAAAATTTTCGCTCCTCACACGCTGATAGTGTAAACATCTGTTAAATCAAGGTTATGGACCAAGGAGTATTTATAGAAAATACTCCTTGTTATGGACCCTATAGAGGTCATAATCCAATTTCGATGAAACTTGAAGACAGTGGTTCCTATCGATATTCACACATATCGGATTGTAACTTCCTGAATTATGGCCCAAGAAATCTCATTTGGTCCTTTAGCTAGAGGTCACCATTTTTATCCGATTTAAAAAAAACCCGCGAGAATATATCACCTTTTACACAATAGGATCTTGTTCCTCTTTGATAATCCCGGATAACCGAACTTAACTTCCTGGATTATTGTCCCTGATTGTTCCAAAAGTCGCAATTTTAGCTTGCGGATTCTCTTGAGGTCACAATTTTTTCAGAATTTCAAAAACTGTTTAAATACATCACCATTCCACCATATTAGAGGTTTAATTTAAATATAGGGAAAATCGAAATAAAACTGCACGTCAAAATGGCCGCTCTTTATACGCAAATTGTGAAGAAGTGTTTTATACGAAGGTTATGGACCCTCTAGAGGTCACAATTTATATCCAATTTTGATCAAACTTAAAACATCTTTATATCCCAAAAATCTCAGTCTCTTTTGATATTTGCACAGCTCAGAACATAACTTTTTGGATTATTGCCCAAGATTGTACAGCTTGTTCTCTATCCATCTCTTTCAAAATGTGTGCGTATCCTGCCTGGAAGCCGCTGTTTTTTTTTATCATGGTTTTGTTATTCTCTTTCATCCCTGTTCGTTAATGTAACTTTTATTATTGTCTCTTACGGTCTACTTCTTAAATTAGCTACTAAATAAAACATTTCGAAATGAAAAGAAATAGGAGTTTTATGGCACCCCAGCTCGAACCGGGCTGCATGGTGGCAAACACATGGCGAATTTTGACGAGCCAAATTAAGCCAATAAATAATTAAAAACAAGTATCAAAGACAGTAATGTAATCAAATATAACTACAGATACAAATAAATACTTTGTGTATATAAATACTGTAGTTAAAATACTCCTAACAAGCCAACAGTGAAGCTGATATTCCGACCCCCACCGAGATCAATAGATGACACATGTTAATTAATTACAAATTGACCTTTTTCAAAAGTATTGAGCAATCAAGAGAGAGAAATGGGTTTAACCTAAATATTATATTGATAACAAAGTATAGGACCACATATGATTGGAGGAATGAAGAAATGATGGAATCAAGCACCGTAGGCGCCAAAATCTCCCGACATCGACGTGTATAATAACTGAGCGTTTTGTATTTTGGTTTATGAACCCCAGGTAAGGGGGAGCTATCGCCGTATAACCCCACTCAAGCGGCTCTCAAAGCCACTATTACGGGGCGGTTGCTTTGTCTGGCGGCACGCCACATTCACATATGTTTGGACATAGAGCTGGTATTTTGGTGTATCTTTTATGCTTACTTTCATTTATCGCAATTGCTCAATACTATTTATTATTTATCAAGGCCATTGAGATAAATACATATTGTTATTCACAAGTGGGGAAGTAATGACGGAAGTACCCGGTTGAATACTGACTATAGACTTTGTTCTATTGTCCTGAGGCACTAAAATTACCCCCAATACAACAGGATATACATACATTGTATCAATATTGCCACATATAAAACCGTGGTTTTAAACATTTGATTATTACAATCTCTGGGGTGATTTGTTTTAAAGGAGTGCAACCCATATTGATAAGAGTGTCATGTCTTTTGTTTAGGTTATACCATAAGAGGTGTCTTTCTTATTTATCGCCGTTACACCATAATGATGTCTGAGTTCGAAATTTTGTGCTAATCAGACCGAAACTAACCGACAAAATGACCCCACCTTGTACGAAAATAGTTTAAATAGTACATGTAATACCAAGGTTGGGCATTTCGACTCGTTGTAGTGTGTGTGGGGGGGGGGGGGATACATCAGTGGTCATAGGAGATGCTTTTGACCCTATTACACTTGTCATGTTCATTAAACAATAAGCGTTGGTCGGTATTTTCAAACATGTTATTGTAAGTCTTTTCAAATGTGATGTAGCGCTATATAAATTGAACGATAATAATAATAAAAATGTCCCTTACTATTATTATAAACGCATTGTTATAAAACCCCAATTATTATTAAAAGGGCTATTTTTGTTGTACGGCCCTTGTTCATTATTCCTGCCTAGTCAGTGTAGAACAGTAGGGCTTTAAACACCATTTAATGTATTAGCACACTGTAGTAGTATTATTATAAACCACATGTTGATACAGTTTAGTATTATTTCTATAACATATTATTATTCCAGTCTTTTGGCCCTACTTTGTGTGACCTGTATACGAGGCTATGGGACTTATAGAGACAAAATACCAAATGGTAATAGAGTACCACATCCTTGTATACCTAACTTTATCTGGGATGGAGTTGGCCACCAAAAATCAGCGGGAAGTGGATATAGAAACCAGTTTGGTGAGGATTTTGCATCTGCTGGACATGTAAGTATATAACTGGGTCTCTTTTCATAAAACAGTCAATCATCCCTTCAAAGACACGACGGGTCGCCACTCGAAAAATTCCAAAGTCTGTATCGAGAGACACTACTATGATTTTGCTAAGGTAAAAATATTTTTGTCCGTAACCATACATTTTATTATATGCACGTATATTGCCGTCGCCACACTATCCGATGCAAGAGGTAATAAGAAATATACAATCTAAATTGGAGAGTTCTTCAATGTTTGAAACTAAAAAAAAAACCACGCCCTCAATAGGGAGAGAATTATTATTTTGGTTTCAAAATATGCCCAAAGGAATCGTGAACTAAAAAAGCTTTTCCATATCATTCTAAATGCATTAGGCGTTTTTGTTTTTAGCTCTTGCAAAACGAGGGCGCTGGTTCATTTATATGTATAGCTCTTTTCGAATTTCTAGCATGACTTAATCGCAATTGTTATTGTTAGCCTGTTTGACGTTCTAACCTGATGAGGTCTTTCGGCAGAAAGAGAGAAATGGGTTTAACGTTTACTAGACACAAACTAGGTCATTTTGGGACTAACGTATGGTTTACATTTTTTTTTCAATAATTCGCTTGCGCTTAGGTGTCTTTAGCAGTGGGAGAAAACCGGAGTGCCCGGAGTAAGCCCACGAGGTTGAGATGGCGTCCTTATACGCTCACACTTGGGCTCGAAACCAGAGGTGACCGGCCAGCTAGAGCTTTTCTGGGGATTTTTTTTAAACATCAGGACCCTTTTCGCTACCGTTTATGTTGTGAACCCTATTTATTCATGTCTTGATTGTTTAGGGCTTGTTTTCTATTTATAGACATGGACTACAGAATTATGTGCGAAAGATTCTGATGGGGATGGTATTACAAATGGTTACGAATTAGGGGATCCAAATTGTTCGTGGGTTTTGGGCGACTCATCTCCGGAAAGTGCTACCCCATCGCACCCAGGTATACAATTTGATCAAAAGCCACCGGGATTTTTATTGGGAGTAATTCCCATTGACTTAGTGATAGAGGATGGTTCTCGACGCAATGGAGCTAGAAACTTATGTATAAAGTCTATTTATCAATTCATTAAGGAAAGTTCAGATGACCTATTCAACAAACGTTATGTCCTCATGATAGGTGATATTATATCTGCGTTTGCCAATACGCCACCAACGCTTGCTTTAGGATACGCTTCGTTGAATTAGTTTATGAGCATGTCAAATTGCCCGACTAATAACGTTTTTCGGCATACAATAGATATCACTGGCAAGGACAGGGTTTATATAGGCTATTCCCATTCTTCTTCTTCAATATAATTCATTCATTCATTTTTGAATAAAATAATATAGTATAGTATTGTATACATACAAAAAAAGAGATAATGTCGATTGACATGTCCTCGTGACTCATTAACAAACTTACTGATTTACCTTATTGCTGTGTTCTCTGTGGATATCCTACTAAAAATCACGCAATCTATATACATGCATTTCGACATGAACAATTTTAGAAACATCATAATTTCTGCTGTATCGTATAACGAATGTGCGCCTTAATTACAGGAGTTTGTGAGCCATGGAATGATCCAAAATGCCAACACGAACTGTCATGGGTGTCCGAGGCCTGCAAAAGTGGTGAATTTGTATGTAATGCAATAAATGAAATAGGTAAGTATACTAATTTAAACTAATCTATCTCCGAAAAACCTACTTTATCCAACGAGCACTGTCACAATTCTTATAAACCTAGAACGGCAAATTACTTTGATCTTTACATTCTATTCCCAGAATGAATATGAATTGCTGTCTGAAAATCGGGACGGCTTTAGATGTTAATACTGATATCATCGAATTTTCTTACATTGCAAGACTTTCTGGATATACTTAGATCAGCTACATACTGTGATTTAATCAAGCTGGTTAGTAACGCGGAGGTCGTTGTCGACTACAACCCAGGGTACCGCCTGGTATCTTAATCCCATAAAGAAATAATCATGACTGCCATGATGCTTTAGGTTCATTTTGACTACAAATAAATAGGGTTGATAGTATTTGCTTATCATTATTTTTTTATTTTTGTTATTCTATACAGATGTAAAGAACATGACGCTGAAATTCCCATCTACACCAGTACCCGTCCAAGAAACAACCTATATATGTATGGAGTTTGAATTGGATAGCACTGGAGATTATCATATGGTAGCAACTCAACCTATTGTTGACAATGTCAATGTTATGCACCATGCTGTTATATTTGGATGTGCAAGTGGTAAGTCGTACATACAAGTGTTACAGAATTGAACTCGTATTCCAGTGGCATACCAGCTGCATGTAATACGGCAATACTATATACAGGAAAAACCGGAAAACAACCGGAAAACATCATTTTATACTGAATACCGGAAAACCACTAAATACCGGAAAACACACTAAATACCGGAAAACACCCTAAAATTATGTCGTGATGTCGAGTTATCGGCCATATTCCTCCCAATACTTTGATTATATACCCTGATCCTTGGGTGGGTCAAGAAACTTCCCCTAAATTTTGCAGTGTGGTTTCTCACTGTCGGTAGTACAGGACAAAGGGTATGTCAAAATACAGTGTCTATGGTTAGGGTTAGGGTAAGGTTTAGGGTTAGAATGGTGGGAACGGGTTAGGGTTAGGTTTAAGAATTTGGGGGAGGGGTTAAATCTCCACATAAGCACTGGCCTAGGGTGATGAAAAATTAGTTCGTGATATTTCCGAGTTTTATTGAAAATACATACAATACATAATGTTTATATAAATAGGTAATTAAACAGTTTTTGGTTTTGGTGGCGATCATGGTGTTTACCGGTATTAAGTGTTTTTCCGGTGTTTTCCGGTATTCAGTATAAATGGTGTTTTCGGTGTTTTCCGGTTGTTTTCCGGTGTTTTCCGGTGTTTTCCGGTATATAGTATGGCCCATGTAATATGTAAGCATTCATTCTGAAGTTGTAGACTTCAACTTTTACTCCCCTCACGAGTAAAGTTGGCAGTATACTATACATACATGTACTTTCAATTGATGTTATTTGTCAAAGATTGGATTAACCATACCGATCACATGATTTTTTTGCAAACACAGTCGTCCAGCGGAACTTCTTACAGTCTGCCACAATATCGTGTGGTTAATACCTTGTGTGCGTGAAAGCTTTATTTAACATTCGCTTCCATCGAGGTGATATCGCACTACTACTACTACTACCTGGTGTTAATTAACCGACCAGCTTGATGTAGAAAATTATGACTTTAACACCATTTCATTCAATTTCACAATATTCCACAAAACGCATCTTTCATACTGATTGAAAAATCAAATAAATAACAGCACACTTTACTCGTTCACGCGGCCGTGTGTCAATTTTATTAAACATAACCTGTAGATATTGTGTTCCTTCTTCAGACACTCATGAAATTAGATCAACACCTCACGAATGTGGTATGGTAGCTAGTAGAGAGTGTGGACAAATCTTGAGTATCTGGACCCTTGGAAGTTCAGGCGAATGTTTACATGACACAGTTGGTATTAGAATAGGAACTAACGGAATTAAGAGAGTGGCCCTACAGGTTAGTTAATTAGTTTTTTTAAAACAATCAATTGCATAATTATGTTGTAGTATAGGGTAGTATATGTGGTAATATTGGGGTATTCCACCGAATATTAGTTTCCAAATTAATTGCTCAAATGTCGTTAATTATAAATATTTATTCACGTTTTGTATTACCGATCATGACTGTAAGGGTAAGAAGTTAAAGAAATTTAATATACACATATATATTTGTATACGCTAATTTGCAATGGTGATTGGATGTCACATACATATTACAGTTGTTCATTTTGTTTAGTTTCATTGGAACAATCCTACTCTGAAGACAGATTACGTCGATTCATCTGGAATAATTGTACATTATACAAGTAATAGACGTGAAAATGATGCTGGTGTATGGACTATTGGTTCCGAGATGTTTGTTGTACCACCACGAACCCTGAATACAGAATTGACTGGTTACTGTCCTGGTAGTTGTACAAACTCCTCGCTTAGTGGTAACATATATATCGTCTCTGCATTCAACCACATGCATTATATAGGTGAGTAAGATGAATAGGTAAAATGGTTTATATTAATATTCAGTTTTCGAATAGTAAAACATTGATTTACAAATGATAATGAAAGTCATCTGTTAAGAAGTGATGGGATCTCCATGGACCACGAGTAAAGAAAACAAGCATTCGGTCAGCTTAAAATAACAACGTTGCAGAGCAGGCGGAGGTCGAGTGTTCGATACCTGCATTGGCCGATAAAGTTCATTCAGATTGTCCGGCGTGGTTACCTCTTGTCAGTGATGCAGGAATGAGGACAGCTGTGTAGTCGTTCGTATGGGACGAAAAAACGAGGTACCGTGTACACATTGACGTGCACGCAAAATATCTCTTGGCAGTTGGAATTCGATATTGTAGGCCGTGGGGAAAATTTCCTTAATAGCACACTGCATGGCTTATGCCAGTCTTCATTAGCCCAGGTTAGGAGCAGAACAGTAGGAATAGGATGTTAAAAAACACATTTCATTTCGTTTCATTTTTAAGTAAGATCATGGTGTAACGCTGCATATTGCACGAGACTTATACCTATTTACGTCATTTACCTCCTCCAATCGTCAGGGCTTCACGATTTCTTTCACAAAGGTAAACCCCACTACAACGAGTATACATCATCTTTAATATTTATAATAAAATGAGATGACATTGTTAAACCTTAAAGTCTATGCAAAACAAAATATACCCTTATGGGTGGTTTATCATCATGGTAGTAATTCATCTATGGTTTCGAAAGCAAAATGGGAAGAAACTGATTACAGTTATATTAAAAATGAAAGATGGAACGAACTGCGCCTTTAAAATAGACGAGTATCACCGAGAAAGTACATCTTCGTAAAGGCGATATTCGTTATACATTGACTTCGTTTATAATTAAAGCCCCAATTTTTTGTGAAGAAGCCTATCGCTTATTTCTAAAAATCATAAATACTATCGTCCAGAATCTATATAATTTTGTACGACACATTTGCACTTAAACAGAGTGAAGATTAAAGGTTCGATACAATTCTGCTTTTATTGATTATTTAGGTTGTAGAAAACTTGTACTTGCACACCTATTGAATGCCCCATCTTCCAAGTTAATTTGGCAATGATTTAAAGGCTGAAAGGTTCCCTTCTGGGCAAATGTAGATGTCACGAAATTGCTTATTTCCCATCCGAAGAATAACAAGTTTGTCATTTAAAGTCACTTAAAGCCCCAAACAAAAACTTCAGTTATACAATTGACAAACGCTTGCAATTCCAATAAGGTTATAGCATTAAGTTAATTTACATTATTTGCAGGTGCCAAACAGAAGATAGAACTTTTTCGTAACGGAACTAAAATAATAGACATTACTAACGATCCGAAGTATAATTATGACAGTCCTCTTGTCCATGAGTAAGTATCCAACCATACATGCTTTTAAACAGTTTTTCATTTCATTTGAGAAAAACAGATATTTCTAATGTGGTTACGTGCGAAACATGTAAGATCATTGTACACCGTATTTGCATTGAACAAATCCCAAAGGCCCTTTGCGGCGTGAGATGGGTGTAACAATTTCCTAACTGTTTGTCGATAAAAACAGGAATTACATAAATATTTTGTCAATGTTATATCTTATTCAGATTTTCAACACCTATTGAAGTCCGTCCAGGCGATGTTCTAACTACTACATGTGGTTTTAACTCTATGGACAGAGAGGCGATCACTAACTGGGGTGACGCAACAAGTGATGAAATGTGTTATGGGTTTATGACCTACTATCCGAAGGAAAACGTCGGACAATTATTCTGTACGAGCTATAGAAGCATTCCTTATTGCGCAGTTGATGACGACTATGTTTTCGAGGGCTGTGCGTTATACAAGTATACCGAAGAAACTCCAGAAGCAACTAAGTTTTATTTTGACCTGAATAGTACGTGCTTTTATTCATGTACTACAGAATGTCTCCGTTTATTAGATAACAATCCATGTTTGAAAGGTGATTCCAGAGCTTACATGGACTATACCTATGGTTGGTCTGATATAGGCAGGGAGATGAAAAGAATGTTTTCTCAGTGTGATGGTAATCTTACCCTTGCAACAACTACACTCTCCACAGTCGATGGCAATGGTAATACACCCTCTACAGTTGATAGTAATGGTAATGCAAGTCCAACTACACCCTCTACAGTTGATAGTAATGGTAATGCAAGTCCAACTACACCCTCTACAGTTGATGGTAATGGTAATACAAGTCCAACTACACCCTCTACAGTTGATAATAATGGTAATGGTACTGCCAAGCTAATTATTTCGTCAATGCAGATGGTATTGTCATTTGCTTTGGTAGCATCGCTGGTTAGATTTTAAGTTGAAATTACTTAAAACTTCAACAATCGCTTTAAAATATAATCAGAATATATATATTTGAAAAATATTTTATCCCATTATTTCATGAGCTTGCTTTTTATAATAATTTTGATATTTATTGTTTTGAATATACATTCCATTTTGTATGACCGGTTGATAAATTTATAACTTATACACATAACATTATTACTTTTTGCTATTGAATTAATATTTATATGTATTATATTGAATTCCATTTTGTTATGACCGGTTGATAAATTTATAACTTAAGAGACATAAGAATATTACTTTTTATTACTGAATCACTCTTTTTATTTATCAGATAGTTGATGATTATCATTTTGTACTTTTAAACACAAAATGATGAACTACTTAAAAAATATTTACTATATTTTGTATTTGTATTTGTAATGTTATTGTAATCAAATCTCTGTAATTCCAAAGTAATTAAAATAAAGTGGTATTTTTATATTTCACGGAGTTACCTTAATTCCGCCAGTGATTCCCACTTGATTTTGAATCATAACACTAACTGGGCTTGTATGGTTAATCCAAACTGAAATTCCTAGTCGCTCCTCTATTGTATGCACAGTTGTTGACCCCGACCCCACCCCTACCAAATGCTACTTGGGCATATATTTACTGCGTTGAAATGGGCTCGTCTGTTACACTATTTAGAACATAATAACTGTATTATGGGATTCAAAGATGAGCATTTTCTGCTCAAGGTAAGGAGAGCGATAGATTACCCCTCTGATTCTAATTGTATCCAGTCGGTTTAAAAACCCGACCATCAATTCGGCTCACTCGAAATAAAGATAGCGAATGTCTTGTTATATAGTTTACCGCATAGATTGGTGGAATTGGGTCATTTTTGGACTGGTAATCGTATTAAACCCACAACTTCCACAGTATAATAGTTTACAGGGGAATCAGGTATCGCAATCAGTTTTTAATTGAAATACAGCCGAAGGCTTTGATTTTCAATAGGTGAAACGCCACATAAATTCTCCATTAGAACAATCTGAGGGCACTTAAAGGGGGTGCGTGGGGGATATGCTACAACGGATATGACGCGTAACTGAGCCATGACATACCATACATTGACACCATACACGCGAGTCCTCCGGTGTGAACATGGATATAGTTAGCAAAAATCTTGTACCAGGAAAGACAATAAAGCATATTAAATATTACGGAATCTAATCTGTAAATCATCAGTGAAAGTTACATGGGTCCATTGGCTGAAAGTGTCAACATTAAAAACGGGCAGATTCTGGTCAGTGTCCGTGGCACACACAAATCCAATTTGTATGTCAGGATAGTAGATATAGGGCTTACTCGGTTGAACGTTCCGGAATTGAATTCTTTCAATCCAAAAAATAGTGGCAAGCGAGTGAAAAGGGGTATTTCGGGCTACAACGGATACGTCGACTGGATAATTAAATATCTAAACCAACCATGCAGCCGAAACCTATTGGTCTGACAGAACTTTGACAGGACTGAATTGCAATTCTGGACGTTCTGGACTGTGAATCGAGCATACCCGTATCGATTTAATCCGAATTGCGATAATATTAATGGACGCAATCATCAAACTTAAACATCGAAACTGACACACTACCAGACACAATTAGTCGATCACCACACTGCCCTTTCTATCCTCCTCCCGATTAGAAGTCACCAAATCTTTACAACAATTTTGTTTGTTAGATCTGATTCTCTACAGTCTTACTACAATTCCCATTTGCTTTTCTAAAATTATAAATCATTGTATCGAATGCCAAGGCTCGGAACTGTATCTATGGCAGAAACGTTCCACAAATTCCCACTGCTTGGCGACAGAATGGGTGAACAAATCTAGGTGCTTGTGATTTGTCTGTGTGTTAGTGATGTCGTAACGAAAGGTAAGGAATGAACTTCCCTGTCCACTCTATTTAAACATATATTATAGTGCTCAAATACACCCAAACTGGTCTTGAGATATAACTATTTCGGCACAGAGCGTTGTTGAAACGCAGAGAGTAATGCGGAACGGAACTATTGAGAAAAAGTCAGACTTTTATAACACTGTAAAATATTACTGGTTTATTAACATGCAAAGTTTCGACAAGTATACTCTCATCTTTATCCTGCATGTTAATAAACCAGTTATTGTTATTCTATAAATAGTATTAATGTGTTATTGTTAAAGTACTAAAATGCCACTCAAAGCAATTCAGACTTTTATAGATTGTCTCTATAATTCGTCATCTTAAACGGATAATACCGTATGTCATGTTTCAGATAGCGCAATGTCATTCGGGCTGTTGACATTAATAGCAAAAAAGACAGGCACTATGCAAGAGGTAAATCAGTCTATTGTTAGTTAAACTATAAATTAGACATTTATTAACATAACAATACCATATATCAGCTCTCGATACCAACTGACAGGTTCGATTTTCAATAATTTGAATCCGATCTGCGGTTCAACTGTGGTTAATGGTTAGCTGTAAAGATGGGTAATCGAGTGATGTTTTATTATTGTAATAAATGGCAAGCGAGGCTACATTGTTATTAAATGCGGCTTTCTCGGCCCAGAGTGAAGTAATTTGAATAATATTTTCAGCATATTCCCTTTACATTAACTAACTAACTATTATAGCAGAACCATCATTTTATTTATATAATCCTCCATAATGCCATTTTAAATTTTAAATGTAATTTGAAACAGTTTAAAGGTACAGGGCCACGGTAAACGGTTTCATGGTTAATCAATATGGAATGTTCAATTGTATTAAGGAAATAAAAATCATTCCTTTGCAAGTCGTGGATCACGGTGGCTAAGTGGGTAAGACACTAGCTCGCTAGACTGGAGGTCGAATGTTCGATCCCTGTTAGGCCGAGAAAGTTCATTCAGATTGTCCAGCGTTGTTTCCTCTTGTCAGTGATGCAGGGCGGAGGGCCTACCAAGGACAGCTGTCTAGTCGTGCGGATCGGACGAAAACCCGAGGTCACGTGTATACATTGCTGTGCACGTAACAAATCCCTTGGCATTTGGAATTCGATATAAGAGTAGGCCGTAGTGCTGCTGCCCGGGCAAAATTTCCCTCATAGCACACTATATGGCGTATGCCCATCTTCATTAGCCCAGTCTAGTAGCAGGGGCCTGTTTCACGAAATTTTAACTAAGATAAAATCCGATTTTAGTAATTCGATTGGATAGTATTAGATTGATTTTAGCGCTTAGCCAATCAGATTTGAGTATGTACTAAAATTTGGATTTTATCTTAAGTTAAAATTTCGTGAAACAGGCCCCAGAACAGTAAGACATTAAACCCCATTTCATTTCATTTTCCTTTGCAAGTCGCGCATCCCGACTCCCTTACGGCCACAATATGAAATTTTTTAAATGTTCCCGGGGCAAGCGAAATTTACTCCACGAAAGTTATTGGTCACTTTCTTTATTATTTCCGGAGAAGCGGGGGGGGGGGACGTCCAATCGAAACAAACTATCCAAATGATTCAATTGTATTCAGACAAATCTAGTTGATTGCCTGTTTAACATCCATGATGTGGTTGATATTATCCAGTAACACATCGTCAAATATTTACAACTGAACCAGACCCTCCGTGCGTTGAAGAGTTAGTCATAATTTCGTTTGTGTGCTAGGGGAATAATATGTCTGTAAACAGAGTTTTCTGTAACTTATGTAATACTATCGTGATATTTATAATTACTTTCTAGACGAAGTGTATGGTAAAGTTTGGAAAATTTCCGAAATGTTTTGAAGCTACCATCTTCATTGGTTTATGTAGTTCGTTCGGCCACTAAGACGCACAGTGATATGTCCACATGCAATTTACTGGTTATGTGGGCGATGAAGGTGGTGGATTAAAGTTTGGATGTCTAACAATCCTGTAATGTTATTATGCATACTTGTGATAAATTGTTTTGATACGATCCATACGTAATCTGATACGATTGTCATATTGTTATTATAAAATAAAACGGAATAGTCTACAAATAATAAATAGTTAAAAGCCCCACTCCACATAAGTAAAACACATGTTCCTTATTTGAATGTTCCTTCATTTCTCTTCATTTCCCCGGGGAAGGGGGGGGGCTAGGTGGGTGACACGCTGGCTAGACAGCCTGGAGGTCGGGTGTAGGATCCCATCATTGGCCGAAAAAGTTTACCCAGATTTTCCCGCGTGATACAGGCCGGAGGGCCTGACTAGGGCAGCTGTCTAGTCGTTCGGATGTACATATTTGCGTACACGTAAGAGATTCCTTGCCAGTTGGAATTCGATATAAGAGTAGGCGGTATGCCGCTGGCCGGGCAAAAGTTCCCCGATAGAACCCTATATGGCGTATGTCCGTCTTCATTAGCCGGGTTCAGAGCAAAACCTAAAACTCCATTTCAATTCGGGGGTGGATAAGGCTGAATCGTTAGCACGTGCGCGCTGTATCATAATGGCCTGTCATTGAGTCAACTGGCGTGGTTTCGAATCCCCGGTTGTACATGATAAGGAGAAGGGTCGCCTGTCAAATCTCGTGGTTTTTCTCCGGGTCCTTCGGTTTCCTCCCACTGCTACAGACCCCTGTGCTCAAGCGAATTATTGAAATAAAATTAAACCATATGTTAGTCCCGAAATGACCTAGTTTGTGTTGAGTGGACGTTAAACCCTTTCTCTCTCTCTCTCGCTCTCTCTTTTTAAGACAATAAAAAGAACCAATAGGAAGTAAGGCTACGTTTCATTGTTTCAGGGGTATTCAACTTTTTCTATCAACGTAATAGTCTGTAAATCATAGGAAACTAACTACAGGTAAATTACAAATCCGATCTTTACGTCGTATCCTTTCTATTTTAAACGGAATAAGGGAATCTATTGTATTTACTTGCGCCAGCAGTCATACAAGCGCGGGTTATTAACACTAGCAGTATAATGTCTATTCAGGATACAGGTCTTAATATTGATTCGTTACGATACGCGTCTGGCCTGGTCTGGTCTGTCTAAATAGGACATACCTGTTATTCAAAACATATTGAATATTTTAACTCGGTTAACTCAACAGTCCCGTGACTGGACAGATCCCAAAACAAACAACGAATTGGGCAACTAAAACAAAAGTCACGTTGCATACTTTGGATAATAATATTTATAAGTTTTACTATGTGCAATGATTATGTTGTCTATAAACAAATCATAATGTGGATTTAAAAGAGAGTCAGTATTGCCAAGGAAACTCGAACAATGAGCATTAACTATGGACTTTACTCTCTTATGGTCTGTAAATATTTGTTTTATATTATTTATGCATGTCTTGATATCACTGTGAATATATAACTATTGTCCAGAAGCTTTAAAGGGACAATAACACTCTTGACAGCTTCAGAAAATAAATAATAGCCTTATTCTAAGTACTAGATGTTTATAAGTGTCCTACCCGTAGTGTAAAGTATCCATTACATATTTTACTTGTCCAGAGGGTTCGAAAATATTGAAAAGGTTTACGTCAGGCTTTTCAATTTATTTAGTTGAATTTTTCCAATTTTTAAATAAGGAGTGTTAGGACGAAATTTGTATCATCAATTAATTGAAATATTGTAAAATAGTACAATTATTTGTTGACCAGAATAAAGATTAGGACAAAATTTCCAGTTACAACTAGAGTGGTATTGGGCCTTTAATGGAAATATGGTGATATGTTAGGGCAACTATTATATTAACCCTTAACAACCAGTAGAAAGGGGTACAGGTTTTGTGAAATAAAGGTTATAATTTCGACATTGCTTTTGTCGGCTTCATACGTCCAGTCGGTACAAAAAAGTAGGACATTAAACCTCGTGTGATAAATACAAACATTAATACAATAGCTATTCATGAACCATGCGTCAATGTTTGCATTTGATAGCCATCGGTTTCGTGCTCTACATATATACCAAATTAATGCAATTTTGTCTTTATTTGTATTCATGTAGCCTGTTCATTTTCATTCACCTCAATGCTTTTAATATGCAGTAGACATTATATGCTATGTCTAAATAAAAGCTATAACTCATAAATTGATTATAAAAAGTTAAACAGCCAAGTAAAGCAATATTAAGATCAATATAATTAGTTCAGGTGTGAATATTAACAAGTTAGTTCTCTACCATGGACAGCAATATAGCTAATGCATTATATTTAGACACGTTTTCAGATGTAAATTTGGGAACATTCAAATGAAGCAGCTGTACTGGACACCAAACCTCTATTACTATAAGATTTATGATTTATAGATGATGTTAATAAAAGTATTTGAGAGAGAGTGAGAGAAACGGGGTTTAACGTCCACTCGACACAAACTAGGTCATAAAAGCATTGGACGTGTCATTAAGTCAACTGGCGTGACTTCGATACCCCGGTTATACGTGACAAGGAGTAGGGTCGCCTGACCAAACTCGTAAAGCGATTTAGTAAAAACAAACATGAACAATGTGTTAGTCCCAAAATGACCAAGTTTGTATCGAGTGGGCGTTAAACCACATTTCTATTTGCCTCTCTCTCTCTCTCTCCCTCTCATTGGATTTACGATTATTGATGATAAAATTTGGCTTAGTAAAAAACAAAATCATATTTTTAAACATTTTTTTTCAACGTTTCAGTCAAGTCATAAGTTCTATCATTATTCCGACGTTTGGATTTGAAACGTACCAACACAATATACCCAATGGTAATATTGTACCACATCCGTGTAAACCAAATCACTTGTGGCATGGAGTTGGACACAAACTTGCATTAGGCAGAGAAAACTTGAATTTCTTTGGAAAAGATTTTGCTTCGGCTGGACATGTAAGTATTGATATACCTTAAAAAAGTAGTTAGTCTACTAAATTGTGTGAACTTAGTTTTATTGTTTGTGAAATTGTATCTATGTACAAGGCGGTCAGTGTGATATGAAACTTCATTGGATAAAGACTTGTTTAGAAGTATTCTACTGGCAGCGTGTATATTCTACTGGTAAAAAGGAAGGCTACATTTTTTTTGTGGAGTTTTGTGGAGTTAAGTGTCTCTGCTACAAAACCCTTGTAACTACCCTGGCGTTTGTTTGGCTTGTTTTCATAGTTGCTCATTAATTACCTTGTGGAGGTATTGCCCCCTTACCGAAAGTTATTAAACGCTTTGCAGTTTTGTTTTAAAGATTATTTTTATATAACAAAATACCTTCGTTTTTACTTTCATTTTAAAAATACTAGCGGAAAAATTTTCGTTGCTTTGTGTGGAGTATAATTGCTATGGTATATATTTATTCATCTTTAGCAATGGACCAACGCTTTGTGTAAAAAAGATTCGGACGGAGATGGTAAGACGAATGGACAAGAACTTGGCGATCCCAATTGTATTTGGTCTCCAGAAAGTTTTCCTGAACAAAATACTGGAATTTCTCATCCAGGTATATATATGAAGGAAATGGTAATACTAATAGGGGTCATTCTTAGGGTATGCTAAATAAGTACGGAAAGTTTTGCGATCATCCATTCAGTATTGCGACAGACACACATATATATATATAGAATTATATAAAGTGGGTATGGCCCTGCCTTGGGGTTGGTAATGCACCATAGACAATAGGGTGATCCTTGGGGTATAGAAAATAGACATACAAAATACGTAAAGATTGTGGTCTGTACACAATCACAAATACAGACACACACCAATATGAAAATGTATGTTTTTTACTCCGCTGTCTCTATTTCTAGGTGTCTGTGAACCCTGGAATGAACCACAATGTCAACATCAGCTGGCATGGTTACAGTCTGAATGCGAAAAAGAGGAATTTGTCTGCAATGCAATACACCAGGCAGGTAATTGTGCTGTACAACACTTGATTGAAAAAATGACCCGATTGAACTAATGAACACATAATGTTCTAATGAGGGCAATTTGCCCGGGCATCAGCGCTATTGTCCTTTCGTAGATAGTATTGTTTTTATTTCTTTCTATTGTTTCGATAAACCTTACCATTTTATGTTTGGCGCAATATATAGTCCAGTTGGAGCAGACGTGCCATTAAACAACATTTCATTCATTCATTATATACCGAGTAACAACTGTCAATGGTTCTTTTATGTGCACACCAATGTGTATAATAATGGATCTCAGTTTTTCGTCCCATCCAAGCTTTTCTGGCCAACGCCGATATCGAACAGGAGTCCTTACTCACTGGACCGCTTGATTGAAGGTAGGACATGATAATATTAACCATGATTGTAACTGGATCTCATAGATACTTAACAATTTTCAATAGACACCGTTTTGGGTTTTTTTAATAATAAAAGTGTGCTCTTTGCAAGATATCTGAAACTTTCATAATTTATGCATGTAAACGTATCTATGGGAATATTTCAAGATGTTCCATTAATTTTATTGCTAATCTCAATTACATTTTTGTGGTTCTGAGAAAAGTATTGAAATCCAAGATCTATGCCACAAGCCGTAGATTTGTAGTTAAATGATGCATGGACAAAATGAATGATAAATGCTGAAATCTAGACCTTGTATTCACTTTATCAGCAACCAATATATTTGCAGGTATCTCGAACGTAACCATTCAGTTTCCTAAAACTACAGTACCTAATACAGAGACTACTTATAACTGCATTGTATTTGATTTACCGCAAGATGATGATTACCATTTGGTTGCGACACAGCCTATCATCGACAATACACAAATAATGCATCATGCTGTTTTATTTGGATGTGAAGATGGTACGTACTTAGAATTAGTTTGCACGCTAAAAAGGAGTGTGCTAGAACCATGTTCTGGATGAGAATGTTGACAGAATAGTTCAACACCCCTTTTCTGTGGCATGGTTTTATGGAAAAAAACTATTCTGGTAGTGTTTAGATTTCATTCGAATACTACTTTTCAACATAAATCCCCTTGCTTTCCCAAGCATTTTGTCTCCCGCCTTTCAAAGAAAGCAGCGGACTATTAAAATGTATATGTCTGTCTGTCACACTTTCTGGGACACAGTAACCATCTTTCTAACTGACCTAGACTGTTATGTGTTTATTGGGTCAATGCCTTGTTTGAATTCTAAGATGAGCATTATCTGTTTAGGGTAAACAGAGATAAACAATTTGGTTGGTTATTACTTTGAGACACGATAACTTTAGTTCTAATTAAGTGATGAAACTTGTGTAGTTTCATTGCATCAATAGCTTGACTAAGTTCGATAATGGGCATTTTATGCCCAGAGTAAGCATTGTTGATTGAGACTTTTGGAACACAATAACATTGGTTCTAATTAAGTGAGTGTGATGAATCTGTGTGTATAGTTTCACCACACCAATACCTTGACTACGTTCGATAATAACATCTCCCGCGTGATAGTGGTGAACTTCATGTATAGTTGTATAGCATCAACATCTTAACAAAGTTTGGCGCCGAGTATTTTCTGCTCGGACAAAGTAAACAGTCCAATCGGGTTGGTCGAGACTTGAACACAATAACGCTCCTTCTAATTTGGGTAGAATGTTCAAACTTGGTCTATTAGGTGAATATCTTGACAGAGTTCTATACCGCTCATTTCCACTAAGCAGAGCTAAGCAGTTTAATTGGTTGAAACTTTGAAACCTTATAACCTTAGTTCTAATTTGGCGAGAGCGATTAAACTCCAAATATAAATTCATTATATATTAATACCTTGACTAATTTCGACGATGAGATATTTCTGCTTAAGCTACATAGCGATAAGAAATTTGATTGGTGAAGACCTTTAATTGGGATAAAATGTTTAAATTGATGTTCATTCGGTGAATGTCTTTACTTAGTCCAATGACTAATATTTCTAACTAAAGCTAAGCCGAGCTTAGCAATTTCATTTCTTGGTGCTTTGGGATAAGATAAGTTTGATTTTAACTGATGAATAGTACTACCAGGTACTTCAAAACCTTGACTGAGTTGAACCGTGAACATTTTATGCTTAGACTAAGTATAAAAAACACTTTGATTGCTCGATAGTTTTGAAAAAGATATGTGTCATCTATGCATTGTTGGATTTAGGCGGGGTACAACAGCCTCATCGTTGGCTTGTCTGTTTTAAATGAACAGATAGAATTGTATTAATATTACGAATTTCGGTACCGACCACTACCCAAATGCTAAATTACTCTGCTGTGTGGAATTCATTTCAGATAATGATTAATCCAGAAAAACGTCGCAAACATAAATAAAAATAAACAAAGTACATTCAACAAAGATAGCTCCAGGCTCGTGCCAAAAGGCTTCACAAATTAACACACGTTACATTATTCAAATTTAAATTACAGATGCAAAGTTAGAACCCAATCCCAAATCTTGCAACATGGTACCTAGTAGCAAGTGTAAACAGGTTATCAGTATATGGACTGTAGGGTTAAGTGGAGATTGTATTCACAATTCTACCGGGTTTAGAATTGGAACAAATGGATTTAAAAGAGCCGCATTACAGGTAATTGGTAAACACTTAAGTTTGTATTTAGAAATATAAAGTATAGTTATTGCAAATAAATAAATATATATTTTCTCTTTTCTTTCACTGTTTAAATATACATTATGTAAGATTTAGATAAAGAACTAGCCATTCTTGCTATACTAGTTCGAAAGTAGATGATGTAAAATGAATAATTTGAAAATTTCTTCCAAATTACTCTATTGCAAGCGAAGGTTTGACAGACGTGTGTAATAATTTCAAGTACACCGTACTGGTTGACCAAAGCTAAATATCGGTTCTCCATATTTGATTAAATGAAAGTATCGCTGATCCATTCTAACCTATTTAACATCGGAGAAATCTGATGCCATCGAGAGTTGATTCAGGCCTGGATCAGTTAATTAATGTCTAAATAATACTTTAGAAAACATTTCAGGCATAAAGAAAGACCTGCAATAGGCAGATTTAGCGCTTGCATAATGCATGTTTAACGTTAAGACTTTTCACTCGAACATTTCAAGAATCAACATTGAATACACTCACTTAGTTGTTGTCAGCAATTCAAATGGTAATTGTATTATTATTCTACCGAGTTTTACTGGAACAACCCAACTTTGAGCACGAATTACACTGATCAATCAGCATTAGTTTTAGATATTTCACTCGAACATTTCAAGAATCAACATTGAATACACTCATGAGTTGTTGTCAGCAATTCAAATGGTAATTGTGTTATTATTCTGCCGACAGTTTCACTGGAACAACCCAACTTTGAGCACGAATTACACTGACCAATCAGCATTAGTTTTGTATTTTACAACAAACCGACGTATCACAGACGCGGGCATTTTGACTGTCGGGGCTTCATTTCTTAATATACAGCCTCGAACCAAACGAACAGAATATACTGGTATTTGTCCAGGAGAGTGTACCAGTCTTGCTGTAAAGGAAAGGGTGTATATAGCTTCCGCGACAAGCCATATGCATTATTTAGGTAAGAATATATGAAAAAGACAATGTAAACTTCCCCACGTCTCGGAAATGGCACGCAAGATCCAGATTGATTTTTCTGAAAGATAGCTTAGGGAAACCTTTTTAAAATTTTATAATTTTTAACCAAGATGTGCAAACCTAGATGACTTGAAAAATTTGATACCAATAATTTTTGAATGATGTAATCTTATGAAAGCAAATGCACGTAAGGGGGAAAATACATATTGGAACCTGAAATCATCATTGCACGTTCTATCATAATCAATCAATCAATCAACACATTTGTATAGCGCAAATAATACTTTGATAAAGTTCCTAATGCGCTTAAAAGTATATCTGGATAAGGGTTGTCATTGAGTTAACTGACGTGGCATCGATTCCCCAGTTGTGCATGACAAATAGGGTTGCCTGTTCAATCGCTAGGGTTTTACTCCAGGTCGTCCGGTTTTATCCCACTCCTAAGACCCCTACGCGTACGGTAATTATTGAAATGAAATTGAATCATATGTTAGCCCGAAATGACATCTTTCCCTCTTTCTCTCTCTGAAATCACAAGTTACATGATATCCCATTCTTACCAAATTTTACAAACATCAGACAGGCCTACATCATAGCTTGTGACACATTTACCTTCAAGATACATAAGCGCTTAATGGGAAAAACCTCGAACTAAATATTTTCCATATCACTGGAAATAAAAAACAAGAATTGAAATTTAATATTGGCCCATTTCCATCATTGTTTATTTTAACACGGAAATATGGGATTTTAATATCAAATATTAAAGACACAAAGAACATGTTTTAATAAGTACACGAGTCGGGCTCATATTCTATGGTATTGAGCGTCATTTGTAATGAACAAAGAAAACATATTCTACAAGGCAATGCAGAAGTAATTAGTAATGGTTGATTGACACACGATAAAATGAAAATGTGTAAAATAGACTTAGCAGGCTTAAACGACTGTTGTCCAATGTTGACTGTTCACGTATTTCACATGTTAGGAATTAGAATAATTATTTCTAAAGATTGAGTATAAACCACTTTACATACATTTATATTACATGAATAGTATATGCGCCTTTATACCCATTTTTGCCTATTTTAAGGTCCCAAAGAAGCGAAACACTTTCGAGGCTTGGTAAAATAAAATAAATTTCAGCTTCCAATGATTTTGACTATGCAAGGAATCCCGGAGATATCACATCGGCAAATCAATCGATATGTAGGTTTTTACATCTTTTACACATATTCATGAAGTGGTTTCCAACATCCAATAGTGGTTTGATTACATTGGTTTTCTTGTTGAAAGTCATATATTTTTAAACTGGACGAGTCTTTGGTGCAAATTCTAATAAATCTATGGCCTGCCTCACAAGAGTTATGCCCCCTTTTACGAAGTCTAACACCCAAAGCATTTCATGTGTCTAAATTCAGAGAATATATCTCCCATTCTAGATACAATTTGCTAATATTATTTGAATATATCGGGTATCATGCGCGAGGTAGCGGATATGTATTGTTTCTGATACTAACTCGTGTTTGGAGTGGGTTAATCTATTCTCATTCTCAATTTTACTTATTAATGTGGTTTTGTATATGTTTTTCTTGCAATCTGTATATCATTAAATTTCAGGTGTCTCGCTAAAAATAGAACAGTTTCGTAATGGTACAAAAATAAGGAATATTATCAATGATTTGAGATATAATTATGATAATCCCATAGTTCACAAGTAAGTTAGTTGTAAGATGTACCATTAAATACTTAGGTTCGGCATAGATTGTTGGCTGCGTGAGCAGTGGAAGGCGTTTCAATACATCTTGCATTTAAAGCAACAACATAGTTCCTACATTTTTATACGCCCACATTTTCATGTGGACGTATTATGTCGTCGCCCCTGTCCGCCCGTCCACAATTGTTTGTGGACTCTCTACAGGTCACAATTCTTGTCCGATTTTGACGAAACTTGAAATATAGGTTTATCCCCAAAAGATCTCGACTGCTTTCGATATTGGCATGTATCGGATCAAAACTTCATGGATTATGGCCCCAGATTGTACGTAAAATCACGTTTTTAGCTTGTGGACCCTATAGAGGTCACAATTTTAAACCGATTTTTATGAAACTTTACATGCATGTTAATAACCCAAAGATCTTGGTTCCTTTCAATATTTGCGCCTATCGGAACGTAAATTCCTGAATTATGGCCCCTGATTGTCCGAAAAATCACCTATTTTAGCTCATGGTACCTCTGGAGGTCACAATTATTATCCGATTTGAAAAACCGTTCGATTATATCACCGTTACACCCTAAGGAAGGTTGAGTTTAAGTTTCGGAAAAATCGGACCAAAATTACCATACAAAATGGCCGCCGTTCGTACGCTAATAGTGTTAAAATATGGTATATCAAGGTTGTGGACCCAGTATAGGTCACAATTTTAACTCGATTTTGATGAAACTTGAAATGCATGGTTATAACCTAAAGATTTTGATTCTTTTCGATATTTGCGCATATCAAATTGTAATTTAAGGAAAAATCACTTTCGGTTTTGCTTGTTCTCTAACCATCTCTGCCTGGCAGTGCCAGCTTACTATCTTTTTAGAAATATAGTTAATGACTATACGCAAAACACGAGTACTGTTATTTGAAACATATTATTTTAGTCGCCGGGATTCCCAACCGTTATTTATAGACACTAATTGGTCTCTTTAATGATGCACTATGTAATATTTAGTTAAAATAGATCCTGAACAATGAATATATTAAATATCTCATTCAGATTACTTTAACTATAATCTGAGCGAAGTTATGACTGTTTGCAGATATGATATAAATCGTTCATTGCAGTCTTTCTTGACAACCGGTACTTACCCTTGGAAGCCCATTTTGAATTTTAAATCTCGGCCAATGCTCTACATAATGCATCTTGAAACTTCGTATGTTTCTTGTCCGTCTATTTCAGATTTCAGGAACCATTGGAAATATTGCCAGGAGATACCATATCCACCACCTGTATCTACAATTCTATTCACAAAATTGAGGCTACACATTTTGGTGATTCGACAAGTGACGAAATGTGTTTCGGCTTTCTAACATATTATCCTAAAGAACACATAATGCTCTCCTCTTGCACGTCCTGGAAGTCAGTTCCATCCTGTGCCGTTAGCAAAGGAATGACCTACAAAGGGTGCAATTTGTCGAATTTTCTTCGTTTAAGGAATTTTGAATTCATATTACTCTTCCATAAATTCAGAAAATTGTGTGACCTTTCTTGTTCAGATGCATGTCTTAGAGTTGTCGATGCATTAAGACTTGTTCCCTGTATGCAGGGTGACTTTCGTGATTATATAGCTGATCTTACTAAACATATTGAACAGTTTCGTCAGTTTTTCACAATATTAAAACTTTGCTCTGAGGAGACTCGAGTAGGGGCCTTGATTAGTCATTCCGTGAACTTCTCGTGCAATTCAATATTGATAATCAATTGTATATTAGTTTGGATTATGACTATGTGAAATTAATTGTGATATATTATTGATCGGTCATGCATATTATTTCATATGATCATTACTAAAAAAAATGTTGTTTGATGAATTTGCCTTTATAAGTATGCTTCAATATTCGCCTGTTATGTTCACTGTTTGATATATCTGCTAAACTAGATGACATCTGTTCTAAACTTTACCGTCACTTACCCGAAACATCCTTGCAACAAATGGGGTGGGGTGGTTGATGGCCGATTGGGTAGCACGGGCGTGATGTATCATAAAGCCTGTCATTGAGTCAACTGGCGTGGTTTCGAATCCCAAGTTGCGCACAAGCAAATTATTGAAATATGCTAGTCCCAAAATGACCTAGTTTGTGTCGAGTGGCAAAATGACCTAGTTTGTGTCGAGTGAGAGTTACCCCCCTCCCCTTTCTCTCTCACTCTCTCTCCCCCTCATTGCAACAAGCAAATACATATTTCCCCCAATTACACATTCAGCTGTGAGAACTTTCATATTCCACGTGCATTTGATTTATATCCAAAGATTATATTTATTGCTTTGTGTTTGTTTAAGAAAGGGTTAGGCGATAAATAAAATCTTCTATTTGTTTTATTTTATATTATCGACTTTACAGAGCGTAACCAAAATTAATCCTTCCCGTTAAGGCGCAGATATCGACTTCTCGGCTTTCGTTTGAAGAGAGACATGTTGTTATTAGGACCCAATTAACGATGTTAAGGTTGAATGTCATGAAATCATCACAATAATAAAAGAATTGGCCGATAATGCTACAAATCATTGGTTCGAGTGAGAATTTACAACTTACCAGTGGAACCACTACGACACAGGGGAGCACAGAACCAACAACACTCTTAAAGGATGGCATTCAAGGGTTCCAGAAGCTAGTCGGAAAAGCCCATCCGAATGTTTTTGAATTTATAACATTTTTGCATTAAGAACAAAATATTAATTAGATTAGAATAGTTCAATATGCTGGGGGACAGGAGCCACCAAAAAAAGATATAAATATGCCCAAATTCAAAGCAAGCTCCAGGAATGGAAACGAAAACACGAGGTTCATGAATTGACTTAAGTCGAGTATTTAGACAGGGTGTCTTATTTGGCGAAACTGAAATGATTTTTGTTACATTATAGTCTTTATTTCTTATTAGGCGAAGTTTTTGTTATAGTATAGTTATGTTTTTATACGCCCACATTTTCATGTGGACGTATTATGTCGTCGCCCCTGTCCGTCTGTCCGTCCGTCCACAATTGTTTGTGGACCCTCTACAGGTCACAATTCTTGTCCGATTTTGACGAAACTTGAAATATAGGTTTATCCCCAAAAGATCTCGGCTGCTTTCGATATTGGCACGTATCGAATCAAAACTTCATGGATTATGGCCCCTGATTGTACGAAAAATCACGTTTTTAGCTTGTGGACCCTATAGAGGACACAATTTTGAACCGATTTTGATGAAACTTGACATGCATGTTTATATCCCAAAGATCTTAGTTCCTTTCGATATTTGCGCCTATCGAAACGTAATTTCCTGAATTATGGCCCCTGATTGTCCGAAAAATCACCCATTTTAGCTTTAGCTTTAGGTCACAATTATTATCTGATTTGAAAAACCGTTCGATTATATCACCGTTACACCCTAAGGAAGGTTGAGTTTAAATTTCGGGAAAATCGGACCAAAATTACCATACAAAATGGCCGCCGTTCGTACGCGAGTACTGTTAAAAAATGGTATATCCAGGTTGTGGACCCTGTAGAAATCACAATTTTAATTTGATTTTGATGAAACTTGAAATGCATGGTTATAACCCAAAGATCTTGGTTCCTTTCAATATTTGCGCATATCGGATCGTAACTTCCTGAATTATGGCCCCTAATTATAGGCAAAATCGTCTTTGTTTAGCTTGTGGTACCTTTGGAGGTCACAATTATTATCCGATTAAAAAAATCGTTTGATTATAACACCGTTACACCCTAAGAAAGGTTGAGTTCGAATTTCGGTAAAATTGGACCAAAATTGCCATACAAAATGGCCGCCATTCGTACGCGAATACTGTTAAAATATGGTATATCAAGGTTGTGGACCCTGTAGAGGTCACAATTTTAATTCGATTTTGATGAAATTTGAAATGCATGGTTATAACCCAAAGATCTTGGTTCATATCGATATTTGGGCATATCGGATTGTAACTTTCTGAATTATGGCCCCTGATTATACGCAAAATCGTCTTTGTTTAGCTTGTGGTCCCTCTGGAGGTCACAATTATTATCCGATTTGAAAAATCGTTTGATTATATCACCGTTACACCCTAAGGAAGGTTGACTTCGAATTTGGAAAAATTCGGAACAAAATTGCCATACAAAATGACCGCCGCGTGTACATGATTACTGTTATAAAATGGTATATCAAGGTTGTGGACCCAGTATAGGTTACAATTTTGATTCAATTTTGATGAAACTTGAAATGCATGGTTATAACCCAAAGATCTTGGTTCCTTTCGTTATTTGCACATATCAGATCATAACTTCCTGAATTACGGCCCCTGATTGTCCGAAAAATCGCCTATGGTCCCTCTGGAGGTCACGATTATCTGATTTAAAAAAACGTTTGACTCTATCACCGTTACACCATATGGATGGTTGAGTTTGAATTTCAGAGAAATCGGACCATAATTGCCAGACAAAATGGCCACCGTTCGTACGCTAATAGTGTTAAAATATGGTATGTCAAGGTTGTGGACAATGTGGACCCAGTATAGGTCACAATTTTAATTCGATTTTGATGAAACTTGAAATGCATGTTTATAACCTAAAGATCTTGATTCTTTTCGATATTTGCGCATATCAAATTGTAATTTAATGAATTATAGCCTTTGATTGTAGGAAAACTAACTTTCGGTTTTGCTTGTTCTCTATCCATCTCTCGCAATTGTGGGCGTATCCTGCCTGGCAGCCGCTGGTTTATTTATTTGACGAAATAAATTTTTGTTATAGTATAGTTATGTTTTCATTTCTTTTAAATGATTTTTGTTACATTATAGTCTTTATTTCTTATTAGGCGAAGTTTTTGTTATAGTATAGTTATGTTTTTTATTTATTTGACGAAATCAATTTTTGTTGTAGTATAGTTATGTTTTTATTTCTTACCCCAAGAGTGATGTTGGTTAATTAGTTACAGTGGGGATTATGAAAGTGTAAATTCTTATCATAACACTCTATAACACCATTGTTGCGTTTTTTAATCCATTTTAATTCTTAGGGGCTGGATTCCCGTTATGTCGTCGAAAACGACCTTCTTTAATCCGTTACGGTCACTAACTGCGCCTTCGCGGGAATAAACCGATAATTTCTGCAAGTTTTTTTTACACTTTCATATTCATATTTAGTCTGTATGTGCAAGGAAGATGTAAATCAGATATGAGCCGCATAAAAACATAGTATACTAATATTTCAATTTCTGCCATCCATGTCGAGTTCTAATCTCAAGTAGATAGTTCCTTTTATGCAGAAAACTGTCTACTGAGATAAATTTCAAATTTTAGTAATTTGATTGGATAATATTACATTGATTTTAGTGCTTAGTCAATCAAATTTGAAGTATCTACTAAAATTTGGATCATAACTTTAAAATTTCATGAAACAGGGCCCAGAGTGCATTGCATAAACGTTTGAGAATAGACTGATTACCACCTTCGATATTACATTGGTTATGACAATTACTCAATAACTACCAGGGCCCTGTTTCACGAAAACTTAAACTAAAATCCTTAAAATCGATTTGAACTAAAATCAAAATGAGATTTTAAATTGTATGCGTTTCACGAAGATCTATTGTAACTTAAAATGCAATTTTAATAGATTTTAGTTAAAATCGCTTGCGCCCGCGCAGTGCAGATTTCCGCTGCGGGTAGGCCTACTAACGGTGAAAGCAAATACGCTTCGAAACTGAAAAATAAATTGCTCGTTATTCGCTGCTTGAATAACAATGTGAATTGTTTTGCCCTGTTTTATACTACTGGGGGATACTTGGCATTCATTATTCTAGTCATGGCTAGGTTTATAACTGAATCAAAAATAAAAAGTTGAATAACGAATAACGAGGTAGCTTGTCTCGTTATTGGCAAATAACGAGGTAATCCACCTCGTTATTCGTTATTCACCGCTTGAATAACAATCAATTTATGAAACTCGAAATGCATTTTATAACCTAAAGATCTTGATTCTTTTTGATATTTGCGCATATCAAATTGTAACTTATTGAATTATGGTCTTTAATTGTAGGAAAACACACATTCGGTATTACTTGTTTACTATCCATCTCTCGAAAATGTAGGCGTATCCTGCCTAGCAGTGCCAGCTAACTATGTTTTGTAATTTTAATACTTCCGCCCAACGGTATTCGGATGAATCGGTTGTGAGATGTAGAGCTAAATGTCTGTCATCGTTTCAAGGCAAAAACCCATCCCAGATTTCTAGCTTTCCTCCATTAGATCTCCTTTGGATATTGCGATACACATAGAGAATGTATATATTATTGATCTTTTAAAGCTCTCATCACGGTATTTTCTATACTATGTCCAGGGAGATAAGCTGATTGAAATTTATCCCAAAGATTGTTATTTGATATATATGTTTTGTGTAATTGATATATGCTCAGTGAATCAGTCATTGTTAACTACTTCCACATTCTGTTATGGAATATGTTTACCATTGTGCATTACAATTACAGAGTACACTCGAAACCAGTTTGTCAACTGACTACACGACATGTCTATTGGTTTTAAAATATCCATAGTTGATGTTAGGGTCGCAAGGGATAATACCAATAATATGGATTGAAATGGGTCAAACGTGAATTTTAATTCGTGTCTTTTTTGGGGGAATATAATGTATAATATTAATTTAAAGGTGTGGCTTCTTTAAACGATGGGAACGATTTTAAAATATTCATAGTTGATGTTAGGGTCACAAGGGATAACACTATTAATTTGGATTTAAATGGGTCTTCCGTGAATTTTAATTCGTGTTTATTTTTGGGGAATATAATGGATAATATTAATTTAAAGGTCCTTTAAACGGTTAGAACGATTCATATATTAATACCGCACGGTTATAACCGTTATAATTCTTTCAGAGAATTACCAGGCTAACAGCAGATGGAGACAAATCACCACTAATTTTCCCATCGAATTTAATGTTGATTATGGTCTCTTTGCCCGGCTCTACCTTCTTCAAAAATGTTCGTTGTGCATGGCTTTTCTCAAAGGTTACGCAATTGGCTACAACTGTTTTGGATAAACTTACTAGAAGTAGTATACATTTTTAGGGCCGAAGGCTATAGCCTTATTAGCCTAATGGCTAAACCCCATTTTATTTCATGTATTTCTGAAGGTCTAAACCCCTCGAAATTGTTTTTCTAACCTTGATTACACTGAACGTAGAATACACCCCCTCCCCTTTTGCAGAAAGCCCCTGGAGGTCGGCTGTTTTTCCAGCGTGGATCCCCTTGATCAGTGATGCAACATGGAGGACAAAAAACCGAGGTTCCGCGTATATATTGCAGTGCACGTAAAAGATACTTTGACAGTTGGAATTTGATATAAGAGTAGACCGTAGTGCCGCTGTCCGGCCAACATTTCTGTCATAGCACACTGTATGGCGTAGGGCCTTCTTCATTAGCTCAGTTCGGAACAGACCCCCATTTTCCCCCAAAAAAGCTGCTAGGATTGGATCGGTAGGCTAATAAGATTATTTAACTATGTATATGAAGTTTGTCTATAAAAAATTAATCTTTTGGACCTAGCTAACAGTTGGCATCTCCCGTTGTTCGGACAGATGTCCAGTCAAATACCATGTTCCTGAAGCGACGACTGTGGGTTTTACAACATTTTCGTTCCTGGTTTACTTCACCATTCCCGAACTTATAGCTACGTTATCTGCAGACACGTGAACAGTAGCATCCAATCAGAGAAATTTTGACAAACCGAACCCCACGGAAACCTTGACATTTGAAGAAACCTTGAACTTTGCAATTCGAGAATCCCTGCATTATGTGGCTGTCATCTTGGATTTTAAAGGAAATGGGTCTGCATCGAAGCTGTGATTCAATAATAAACAAATTAATGAAAATACGTGGTTTCCAGTTCAGTGCGAAATTTGCTCATGGTGATTGTCACAAACGATTTTTTTTTATCTCGAGACAGTGTTTGAGAGTGCTAATCTCATGTCATTTCGGACATTCAGTCTGTTCCGGTTTTCTGGCGACTTCTGGTTGCTATGATATCTTTTTGTTTTTGATATCAAACTTGTTTACTTTGCAGGATTTGTCTTAAATCTCATTACAGAAATTCCAATGACCTACAAGTGACTGCACGAAACATTTGCCATGCTTCAGAAGCCCCAACAGTGTTACTGCTTGATATCGACCAGAGTTGAAAACCCCGAAATTGGTATTTCCAAACGGAAGTCAATATAAACTACTTCCATTCGCTTTAAGTGTATCATAGATGGGGTCGGTGTGATGAAAAATACACCCAGAATGAACTTCATGATAATTCAAAGATTATTGGCTAAAATAAACCGGAGTTTGATACCGGAAATTGGTATTTCCCACCGGAAGTCAATGAAAATTAGTTTCATCCGCTTTAGTGTATCATACATTGGGCCAACATGGTAAAAAAATCAACAGAATGAACTTCAGATCACGAAAATTCAAAGATTTTGGCTGAAATTAATCCCGAGTTAGACACCGGAAATCGGCGTTTCGTAAAGGCGGTAGTTTGTCAATTGACGTCAAGTTAAAATGTAATAACACCAACAATACACGGTCGATACTCCAGATAAAACAACGCCAAAAGCGCAAGAACTATCAGTTAAGGACCATATAGGTATAATTCAACTGTGTAATTGCATGAAATATATCAACCCAATGAACCCATACATCTATAAGAAATGCAAACTAGGTTATGTTCCAAGTAATGGAACCATAAACATGTATAATAAGGGCGATAATCCAGACAAAATTAGGAAACTGAAATAATTTTAAATATAATTATTAAATTATATCAGTGTACAAAGTACCGAAGCGTTTAACAAGTACTAGTAGTCTACGAGTAGATATTTTATTAAGTTTATCCCCTTCTTCAGGCCACAACTTAACACCTTTGATGAGAAGATTATGAGTGAGACACTTGGTTGATAAAAAGAAGATCCCTGGCTCGATCACTACTTTGCCGAGAATGTTCAGTCTGGCTAGGGAACTAAAAGCCGAGATCCCGTGTACACAGTGGCGTGCAGATAAAATGGCCCCTGCTTTCTTTGAAGGGCGGAGGACACCCACATTGTTTATTTTAGGATAGGGGTCGAATCGATGAAAAGAGGGGTGGGGGCGATGAGCAAGCATGGCATAGGAGAATTCCCAAGCGAAATGAGGGTCTTAACGGGGGGACTGTGACTCGAAGTGTTGCTGTCCATGCAAAATTGCGATCACAGTGGAGTTTTATAGGCATAGTATGAAATGTGTTGGAAAATGCATGTGTACAATTTCCTATGTTACCATTCCGCTCGCATTTTGACTTACAACATTTATGAATGCAAAAGAGGACAGTCCACTATATGCAAATTGTAATACATAGCGGGGACAACTATAATTCGGAATTTTTCTCCATGAACAATTACATTTTTAGGCCGTATTCTCGGGTCGAAAACCTGTCACGTTCGCTCCCGTAACATGTCTACAAATCGGACTATCAATAATCGTGCAATCAGCATGTCAATAAAGGTTCCCAATTTAAATTTGTTTATTAAATGGTTAAAGCTCAAAATAGTCCAGAAATGGTAGGTCAAAGAGTTTAACGTCCACTTCCACCTGGGGTGATATCGTAGACAAGTCCAGAAATCGATGACTTATTTCTTTATAGAGAGGCGGCTTCTCACCAATGCAACGAGGGTTCAATCCCAGCTCTGGGCATAAACTTTATCGTTGTAAGTGAGAGGGATTTTCGGCCTCCCGTCCGATCAGGCAGGTTTCCCCCGAGTTCTTCGGTTTCTTCCTGCAGTAATGATCGAAATCATTCGCACGATCTGTGCCAAGGGCCAAATTGGAAAAAGGCCTCAAGCCTAATTTGCTACCCTATTAAAATGACGTGATTATTATTATTATTATTATTATTATTATTATAGTGCAGGACCATATTTGCATAGATGTGACTTGGATGCTGCGCAACTATTTAAAATTTGACCAATCAGGAGTCGCGCTTGAGGGGTTGCGGTTAAAAGTTAGAGGGTCAAGTGTCAGGTCATGGGATTTGTAAACAAAGCCATGTACATGATTTACCTTGCTAAATGCTCGCAGTCGGGACTAACAGAGACGATTCAATAGACGCCCCATCCTTGTTTAGGAAATGGTGTAAGAAACAGGATCAGTGTGAAATGAAATACCATTGAAACAATATCAATATCAATTTCATCGGTTTCAAAACTGAGTACATTTTTACATTTACAAAATCAGTACATGAAACTTTATCCTTTACAGTTACAGTGAGCAAAACATCAAGTAAGGATTTGGGCGCAGTGTCATTTGTCATCCATATTGGGGATCATTAGGCTAAGTGGGTGAGACGCTGGCTCGCTATCATGGAGGTCGAGTGTTCGATCACTGCATTTGCCGAGAATGTTCATCCAGATTTTCCAAAGTGGTTTCCCCTTGTCAGTGATGCGGTACGGAGGGCCTGACAAGGACAGTTGTCTAGTCGTTAGGATGGCAGTTAGAATTCGATATAAGAGTAGGCCATAGCGCCGCTTCCCGGGCAAAATTCCCCTATAGAACACGGTATCTGTATGGCATATGCCTGTCTTCATTAACCCAGTTTAGGAGCAAAACAGTAGGACTTTAAACCTCATTTCATTTCACAATTTCTTATTCATTATTTGGTACAGTCCAGCTATTATTGTTTGGAGATGGCACTTGCATCCACTGACATAACGATATTTTATGGATGCCAGCCTCATAATTAGCATGCAATAAATGCTGATTCCGGGCATCACTTGTTGGTGCAATATTTTGTTCCGATACCAATCTTGTACATAATAATTTATGCCGAGCTTCATTTACATTTTGAACAGTATTTAACCCGTATAAATACTTAATAGCATACAAATACTTTAGTTTTTGAAAGAAGAGCTTCAACAACTTTATGATCTGGTGCGCGTAAAAGAACCCTTGGCCTTTGGCATTTGAAATTCGATATAACAGTAGGCCGTAGTGCCGCTTCCCGGGCAAACTTTTCCTCATAGGACACTGTATGGCGTATGTCCGTCTTCATTAGCCCAGGTTAGGAGCAGAACAGTAGGACGTTAAATCCCATTTTATTTCATTTCACGAGAAATCTAAAATGCGTTTTTTGCCTTTACCATAAAAGGCGCTTGTAGAGTCACACCCAGAAAGCTGTGTAATCCTAGTAATGCAGGGGGTGGCTGAATGGTTAGCACGTGCGCTGTATCATAAAGTCTGTCATTGTGTCAACTGGCGTGGTTTCGATTCCTTGGCTGCACGTGATAAGGAGTAACCTCGTGTGTTTTCTCAGGGTCCTCCCATTTCTGTTACTTCTAAAGACCCTTACGCGCAAGCGATTTATTGAAATAAAATTGAATCATATGTTATTCCCGAAATGACCTTGTTGGTGTCGAGTGGACGTTAAACTCCCTCTCTCTCTCTCTCTTTCTCTACTAATGCACGGGACCATGTTAAGTAAATATGCACAATAACATGATTGGTCGATAGTGGAAAAAACGACCACGTGACGCGGCGAATAACTTTAGACTCAGTCCAGTATCCATGCGCACTATGAATTATACTATTAATAAATAATCCGGATTTCAAAGACGAATATCGTCGAAGAAACTATTAAATTTTTTGTGGAACATTTTAGCAAACGTTAATTACTATATTAACTATACACCGATAAAATTGTCACTAGACCCGATTTGAAGGAATGAAAACATATGAGCAATGACAATTTGTACCCATGGAATGCGGCCTTTTTGAGTCCATGGGTATTCACGTATTCATATCATCATTCTGTCCTTGATTCTACGAATCAATAAAAAAACCCAGTTTACAAACCGGCCTTAGGCTTATTGTTTAAGTTCATGACAATATGGCTGCTTGTTTGCTCGATTATGAAAAGGTGTGCGAGAAATTTAATATAAAAGAATTGACATACACACAAACAGATGTCCCGAAAACATCTTTTTGGTGGTAAAAGTGCTATTATGTTAGTTAAAACTGGCAGTGACAAGTCGTTATGCTATCAGGCGCATATATTGGTCGATAAAATAGCACAATCATCAACGGGTTGTAATTTTACTTCATGATATAGTGGAGAATAACGGAATAAGACCACTGGGGATACCGAGGATGATGGCACCTAATGTAAGAAGGGTTTCATATTAGAATCTTTCAAAAACTTTGCTGACATAGTTTTCAGAGTTGGCATTGTTAATGATGTTGGGGGGGGGGGGGGGGTAATTGTAGTATTTCTTTTTACATTAACAAACGTTTTTACATTAACTTTTTTACATTTGAAGTGTGTGTAGAGTAATCGTCGTGTCAAGTAGACGATAAAAACGACACCTAGTGTGAATTGTCAAAATGTCTGTTGTGGTTATTGCTCTAGTAATTTCATTTCGAATTTCTTAGAGAAAATAATAAAATGAACACAGAACATATTTTACTTTTATTTGTTTTTGTGTTATGTCAGTTTGTTTTTGAATACTCGAAAGTCGCCTTAATCAATTTCCATAGCTGAAAAACAAAATTACAAAATAAGAAGACGTGATAATGGAAGTGACAATACTTCGTCATAGCGACGTCAAAAGTTACAATAGATAGTTGAGTTATTTAAGTTCCAGAAGATGCATATCAGAATTGTTCATTTTAAAAATTGGGTAAACCTCAAATTTTCCTTTCCCACATACTACTGACAAGAACTAGCTGCGCCGTTCATACTGGGGCATAATTGGGTGGTCCTCTTTCCTATATAATATAGTCTATATCATCCAAACAAATGTCCACAAACTTTGACGAAAAGTAAATCTTTGTCTGGATTACCCAGTCTTTTAAGTTACCACGTACTGAATCTATCAAAACAGCTCGCTTGTCAACAATGACAACCTTTAAAATTTTGTTTGTAAACGTTTTAATTGAAATGGTAATTTTCTTTCGTCGTGAATAGACGTATGCCTTCTCACAATCTTCATCATCGCAATTCATGCTTTTTCCAACGTCTCTATTTTGTTTCTAATAATAGATGTGCCAAGTGAATTTTGGGATATATTTCAACCTTGTTTTATATAATCTAGCAAATTCGGCCCGGCTTCATATGATCTAGCACTAACCGAGACATGAGCCAAAAGAATCTAGCGAAATCGGCCCGGCTTCATAAGATCTATCACTTACCGAGACTTTAGCCAATAGGTTCCATTGCCCATGCGTAACCGGGAGTTTGGTTTTTTATGGGGTACATTATCCAGTAAATTTTCGTCAAAATTGAGAACCGTCCCAGACCTTCCGTACGTTGAAGACTAGGGAGTTCTGGGTGACCGATACTATCCTATATACTGCTCATTGCAGCCCTCACAAGTCACCATGTACACAACATGTAAAGACTTGAAGTTCATATGCTGACGAATATAGAAGTTTTTTCGCCAGAAATCCGAATTTTCGACCCTTTTATATTATTTCCTCACACAAACTACACCTTTTATCTCCACATTTTGGGACTTTCGGAACATTTGTAGTCTGCCGCTCCCGAAGCGTGATGATGTTTAATCCTTCGTGGATTTGGCGGTTGTTTATAACTACTAATTATTGTTTTCTTTTTGAGATAAGTTCTCATTTTAGAACATTCCAGCATATTGTGTGTACATATCATTAAAAGGTTATACATTTGTTAAATTGGAAAATAAGTCACAATTGTTTATCGCTATCCATGTAAATACAAAAAGGTAGCGACGTAGGAAATGTGTAAATGACGCTCAATGTTTTCCTTATCATAGAGGCCCATCATTTTATTGGTACATCCTAGTGGTAACCCCATTATCGAAAGTGTAGAAAGTGTCTAGTCCATTTTCGTTGCGATAGTGGGACAATAAAAGATCCTAGCTAATATTCATAAATTTAAACTGATTACCTTACTACGGTTCTTCGCAACATATTTCACTGTCATCTGGACATAAACCTTGTATTACTGTATTTGGATCACAATCAGCAGTTGGTAAACACAAACCTTCTACATGACCACAAGCCTTCAACACATCTAGTTGTTAATGGAAAAACGTGATTAATGATCTTTTATTATCAAAACAAAAGACTTCTAGGAACAACTTAACTTTACATTTAATTCATTTCGGTTATGTGAGACACACTTACTAGCATCAAACCACTCATCATGCAAGGTTGTGTTTAGTTCAAGAGGTGTAGGGTGGGGGAATGATAGGAAAGGCAACGCCTAATAATATTCGTCTTTTTGAACCAAACCCAAAACAGGGGTAAAAATGTTAGATTGTATAAATTACATAGGATTCGAGAATTAATCGCCGTGTTCTTCACGATTCATATTTACACAAATATATTGACATTACACGTTTGTTTACAAACAACGAACAGTTTCCTGAATAAACTTAATATATATTCCTAATGCTTTATCAGATCCATGGTCGTCACTTAGGGGGAGGGGGGGCTGATTATACTTGGACCCCCACCCCTCTAAATTTAAATAGTAGGCCCTAACCATAATAAGGATTTGTTAAGAATATATCTTTATAAAACCTGTACACATCCCAATATGTTGGTGTGATGTTTTAATTTAACCACACAAAATATGCCAAAACAGTGTTTACAGAAGACTGAAACTTTTAAAAACATTTATGGGGATCCCCCCCCCCATCTACACTCTCTCTATCGCGATAAGTGTTTTTTTCTGGAGGCGGGGAGGAGGGGCTGAATATTCTCCCCCCCCCCAACAGTTTTTTTTTACATAGTAAGCCCCAACTCCTATTTATTTACAACAATTATTAGGATCAGTTAAGATTATATCTGTATAAAACCTGTACATATCCCAATATGTTGGTGTGATGCTTTAATTTAACCACGTAAACTATGTCAAAATAGTGTTTACAGAAGACTGAAACTTTTAAAACAAATTATGGTGGTGGCCCCAAAAACCCCCGCAATAGGAGGGTGACAATCCCACAACCTCTCTATCGCGCGTTTATCATCCACGATAAAACTCCAGTACAGTAAGCCATAACTTTAAACAATACCATGTCCAAAAAAAAAATCTTATTTGTACATCTGCATTTTGTCACGTAATGGTCTGAATATTATTTGTATGGCAAATACCGCTAATAATTATCTCGGATAAAAAAAAGCACGTTTAGTAACCGAGGCAATTTTACCCAGCCTCGTTCTGAACAAAAACCTCGTTCTAAAACAGGGCAATTTAAAAAAAAACACGTTTTGGAACTCAAGACAAACGAGACATGTTTTACCTCTTTTGGACAGAAATGCCTAACGAGGCACTCTGGGGTGTTATTTATTGTACACCATGATACATATAATGACTAATTTCATGTCAGTTTATATTTCCAAAAAGCAAATGTACCCATGATAACTAAATGTTAAAAATCTGTCGTTACTTACCAGTACATGTATCTCCTGTAAAACTGCCCGTGCAAGAGCAGGAAAACTCAGCCGGTGCTGCAGCGTCTAAAGAACACGTTCCACCGTTCTGACAAGGGTTATCAAGAGAGCAAGCAGTTACAGCAACTAGAATGATAAATTCCTTCTTTTTAAATATTGTAATGTGTAATAGAGACGTTATATTACTTTAACTATAAAGCCCAAAAATCATAGAAAACAAAAAGTTTAATTGTACGCATCATGGATTTCGTGTGAAGGGTTTGCGTTGATCCTGGACCCTGTTTCACGAAAACTTAAATTAAAATCCTAAAAATCGATTTTAACTAAAATCAAAATGAGATTTTAAATTTTATGCGTTTAACGAAGATCGATTGTAACTTAAAATGCAATTTTAATAGATTTTAGTTAAAATCGCTTGCGCCAGCGCAGCGCAGATTTCCGCTTTGGGTACTAACGGTGAAAGCAAATACGCTTCGAAACAGAAAACTGTTGACAGTCTGAATTAACGGTTACATTATCAATAGGGAGAGTTTCATACGTTGTAGAAATGTTTGCACATGGTCAGAAAGTCGTAGAGAGATGAATTAAATGAGTTTATTGCGTATTATTAGTTTAGAAATGTATTGGTGGGTTGACCTTGACCTTGAACTAAAGCGCTTGAATTTCGTAGTTTTATTGCAATTTGAAAAAGAGAAACTTTTGAGAATTTGCACAAACAAATTATGATATTTGTCACTCAAAAGACTAATCTAGGCTGCAATATTTTTGTCGTAGTTTAAAAGTATATTAATATTGAAATTAAATTAATACGCCAAAAAGCCAATGTTCCGATGCCTAGATTTGAAATGTCATTCTCATAGACACTTTCAATGATACTTTGAAAAGGCAGAAAAGTCAATCCATCTTACTTAATTAAATGATTTTTTCCCAAGATAAAATAGCTTTGGCGCCTATTTTTTTTTTTAAAAAAAATTATGTTGTTTTATAAACGCAACTTCATTAAGAAATAATAATAAATTTATGATATTAAAATTTAATTTCAAATAGGCCTATAACATTTTTGAATAAACACATTCTAGATTATTGATTTATCTTTTTACAAATCATCATAACCCCAAAAACATGAGTAAATACTACATATGGCATGTCTAGTATTATAGGCCTTTACTAAGAAATTAGCTATATTAAACACGAAGATATTTTCCTTTTAGATAAGAGTGCTCTTCTTTCCACATCCTCGGTTACCCAGTGCATTCATTCCGTTCTACTCCACTATACCCTGGGTTAATCGATAGAGCTTCCACGATTTCAAATTGCTAGAATGTAGCTATACTGTACGAGCCAATCGGAAAACGGTTTACGAATCAATCGTTTCGCCTTCGTTTTTATAAGGGTAGATAACCATATCCATGTCAATTTACTGATTGATTTATGTAATTAATGTATATATTAATAATGTATTAATATTCAATTGTATTATCAAAATCTGTAGTATTTGTTGTTGATTCCAATTATGTTTAACATCTATATGTTTCACTTTTGTTATCATTATTACTATTTGTTTTTTGTTTGAAATAATAATAATAATATGTCGTTTTGTTATGTTTATTATTAATGGACCTATACTCGGTAATTTAATTCCCAGTTACATAATTACGATATCACGTGTACATAAAATCGCAGAACGAACAACACACAATTCTCAATAAAACTAATGACTCTACATGATTAAATGAATGTTTGGTCTTCAATAATAAAACATATTATTACGCTTTTAGAATAGGCTAACCCCTAACACTGTCAGAAGAGAGTTACTTCCCTTTGGGCAATTTACTTTTCTAATAACAGTTTATGCGATTGGTAGATAAAAATAGCACAAGCATCAATAGTGGATAACTTGAAAACGTGTCTCCCCCCATAGATTAACCCAGGGTATAGTGGAGTAGAACGGAATGAGTACACTGGGTAAACGAGGATGTTCTTTCCATTAAATTGGATATAAATGTTCTTTTAGTGTGTAGTTTACTGGAGTTTTGGGGTTTTTTTTCTTGGAGTTCTAATATGGGGCGCCATCCAAATGCTTAAATTACCTTACAATAAACAAAACGGATGGACAGTAGCTGTATATCCCATGCTATGAAACAATTGAATGGAAATTGCTTTTGTGAATGATTGTATGTTAAAATAATGTGCCAAGTATATCTGTATGTCGCAATAAATCAAACAATGTAGCTCTAATCAATGTTTGTTAATGTCGTGATTGTAAGTTAGGAGAGGGTGACAGCTATCCTAAGTTACAATCGATTTAGTTAAAATTGTCCTTAAAATAGTTTTGTGAAACGCCACTATATTAAGTTAGGATACAATTGTAACTTACATTATTATTTTAGTGGATTTTAGCTACAATGTTTAAAATCGTTTTGTGAAACGCTTCTATCCTAAGTTAGGATGTAATTTTAGTTTACAATGATTTTAAGGAGATTTAAGTTTTTGTGAAACAGGGCCCAGAGCTCTTAATATAAATAAGTTTTAAATACAAGAAGTCCATTGGAAGAGAAAAACCTCCTGGGGTGCATACTCTTCACTGTGTTTGGTTTAATTAGAGCTAATCCCGCTTCTCACTACTGGAAGGAGGGGAAATTCTTGTTCTAAATCATGATTGGTCAAAAGTCATATTAACAACCAATCGATAAATGCGTTACAAAGGCATTTCCATTAAAACAGTGCGTCAAATTGGACCAAAAATGTTTACATAACGTTACCTTATGGCTCATGATTTTATTATGCCCAATAAACCAGTGGATAGCAGAATATAGCAGTAAAACTAATTGCGTGACAAACGAGGATATCAACATTGACATAAAGTAAATACTAATGCAATGGAGACGAACAGACTTTCGCAGTTTTTATACGCCCACATGATCATTTGGACGTATATGTCGTCGCCCCTGTCCGTCCGTCCGCCCGCCCACAATTGTTTGTGGACTCTCTACAGGTCACAATTCTTGTCCGATTTAGACGAAAGTTGAAATATAGCTATATCTTATGTTTTTTTTTTCATATTTAGATGGACAACATAATTTTAAAACACGTTAACGTTGATATACTGGATTGGTTTTATAGCAGTAAACGGATTGTGTTTTCTTTCAAATAAAGTAAAATGTAACGAAATCACAAACTATGTAATGTGATATATCGTTTCAGGGGTTGTGGCTAAATTCAGAACCTATTGCCATGACTATTTTGACTTTAAATATTTTAATACAAATTTCTCTTTAAAGCTGTCCCTGCATTCTGGAAATATATAGGTTATGAATTTAACTGCAATCGATTATGGCATTCCTCACTTGCTCCTATTCCACGCCTCTGATTCATTTCATGTCTAGTCCGTGATAGATACAAGTATGTTGCTTTTAGGTGATTTTCTATTGAATCTGTGGTATAATATTGGGTTTTGGCGAGGTTAATTTAATCCCAAAGGCATGATCTCATTTTAAAGAAGCTCTAGCATGAAAATAATTGACGAAACAATTCTTGGGTGGTTATACCCATAAACCCACGCCATAAAGACCCCAGATGAATTCTTTGGAACAATCTGTTTGCCACTATACCAGGGCAATATCTCATTCCGAAATGTGTGATCCATTCGGCAAACATCGACAGATTCCGGTACCCTCCGTAACCCTACATCTAGACTCGGATGTATGACAGTAAGTTATATGTACCTACCACCATACATTTGCGGCTAGTCGGCTACCGATCTACTTTAACAGGAAAACGTACCGCTTTTAAATAAAAGTCACAAAAGGGCAGCCATGTTTTAGTTTGTTGATATAATTTTTATGGGGGCAGCCATTTTTGTTGTGCAAATTTTGCTTACGGCTTTATGCTAAATTTTTCGAAAGAACAAAGAAGTATTCTATAGTGTTTTCTGAAGTAAATTCTTGTACTACAATGCTTCAATGTGGTCAACCACCCTGTAAGTGCAATACTTTTATGTTATTTAAGTCATCTACTGTCTGTTCCAGATGATACTCCGACTCGAAAAATGCTTGCCATGCCTTCAATTTTTAATTAAAATGCCCAAAACTTTGTGACATACCTGGAACTGTCATCCCTTTGATTTCTTCCCTTACAATAAATGACTAGAAATCCGATAAAATATAGTATTCTCTTGTAAATTTCATATATTTCCACATCGTAACTTTCTCAGAACATAAACATTCGACTACGCATGCGTTAAACGAGGCAGTTGCATTACGCGTTAGGGTACACAGGTACTTCACAAATTTGTTGCATTCCGTAAGTGGTAAAAACAAACGTGGTATGGAATTCAGTAAATAATTATTTTATAAAAAGAGTTATATTCTACTGGACCGATACAACCACCAATACATCGAAGTAGGGTGAAACGAATTTAAGCAAACCCAGAACCCCTTGTCCACTTAGGCTCGCCCAGATCGCTAGACCAAACATGGCTGTTTCGAGTAATAAAATGTAAACAAACTTCGATTTTTCAAAGGAGAAAGGCTATAAAACTTGTCCTAAACGTATTTCTCACAAGACAAAAAGCAACGGTTACCATTCCAGGTATTTCGCGAAGTTTAGCTATTTTAATTACAATTGGAAGAAATGACAAGTAATTTTCGAGTCGTAGTATTACCTGGAACAGACAGTAGATATGAATCTTAATAGTAGGCCTTATAAAGGTTCGATGTCATGTACAAACGGAGACCCGAAACCCCGCCACTTAACTTAATGACAGACCCTGTGAAGCGACATAACGCGTTAACCATTCGGACAGCCAACACCGCTGCATGACTGAAAGGCTTCCCAATATGTGATAAAATATAATCGAGACAGTATTGACCATTAAAGTAATATATAAGAGATATATGGGAGATATCTACATTTTGTTACAAATGATAATACAATAAATGAATGAAATGGGGTTTAACGTCCTACGCTTCTGCACCTAACCTGGGCTAATTGAAGAGGGGCATACGCCATACAGTGTGCTAGGAAGGAAATTTTGCCCGGCAAGCAACTGAATTCCAAGTGCCAAGAGATCTTTTACGTGCAAGCCTATGTATCCACGGGACCTCGGTTTTTCGTCTCATCCTAACGAGAAGGCAGCTGTCCTTGTCAGGCCCTTCGTCTGCATCACTGACAAGGGGAAAAAACGCCGGAAAATCGAGATGAAGTTTCTCGGCCAATGCAGGGATCGAACACCCGACCTCAAGGCTAGTGATCCCCTAAGCTTCTTTACGGGCATAGACAACAAAAATCCACCCACACCCTATTAGAATCAATGTCAATTAGACACGTGTTAAAATACTGTAAAACAAGACCCGATGCGACCCGAGACGTTCACCCAAGCTCCCACCCCTAGAAGTCTAAAGCGCATCAGTGAGGGCCTGAATTTATGGACAATGTTTTAAATCCAGAAATACAATGTTTGCGTTTGTATTATGTTTGTGATTTCCACCAGTGGCTGCGGTAGTCAAGAGGCCGTGGAACTTGACTCGCAAATAGAATAGCCCATGTTCCATTTGATTAACGACAAATATCGACCAAAAATCTCAAGATTTGCATATTTTAAATTTGATAGATTAGGTTAATGAGATTTCATAATTGATTCATTCATTCAGTCACTCATATGAGGGAGTGGCCTAACCCGTGTGCACTAGATCACAAGGTCTGCCATGTCATTGAGTCAAGTGGCGTGGTTCGGATCCCAAGCTTGCACGTAAAAAGGAATAGGTTCGCTTAGCCAAAATATAAGTCATATGTTTGATATTCAAGGGCGGATTTTAGCTTGGATTCTTGTCTAAGGTCACCAAAATGGCATTTGAGGGCTTATAGTTTACGGAATTTTTCGCGTGTAAAGCGCTTTGACCCTTCTTCACCCAAGAGTCCCCCCTCACCCTTACCCATGGTCTCTGAATCCACCCTTGTGGGCTTTTGTGTTATTTATATTTGTGTGTTTTTTCGGTAGATTAATGGCGTATTTATAAAGATTACTTCAGGTTCGGGTTTTTGCATGAAAAATTCAAGAAATATTATCTCAGAAATTCATATTCGCCCCAAATTTTCCATAATGTTTGCAGTTACAAGACTGATTATTATCCCTATACACATCAAAATTACTAAACATCAAATATAGATCATAAGATTCGAAATAATAGACCACAAACTTTAGTTGCATTTTCTCAAATTGAATGTCATGTGACTTATCAGGTTCTTACATCGTGCCACAGAAATGTAAAAGCTGTGGTGAGTGGTATTTTCCTTTAAATGACAATATATCCATAACGTTGCTACTTGTGGTTTAAGACAACCGAGGGCTTAACCAGTGCACTCCTACATTGCACGGGAAACAAACACGTAGCCATTCTGAACATCTGAGACACGCTACCTGCGGAGAAGTATCTCAGACACATTCAATAGCCATGTTAACCATATAACGTGATCTTCACATCGCAGGTCACAACATTGACGTCAATGGGCCATGAGGTCAACAACACGTTACATTGTAAATAATAGGTTTATCTTCAGCATTGTTTCTTTTGCACCCATTAAGACTATATAATTCGTAAAGCCCCAACGATTTTTCATAAAAATAACACTAACAACTCATGGATATTGACGTCGTCAATGACAATTCTGCGAATGTTTTCTTTTTATAGAGACTGCCATATTGGCACTATTTTGTGCGCCGGTCTTGTCTATTTCAGATATACACAATGAATTATGTTGGTGTTTTAGCGTTGGGATTCACTCATAGTTAATTTATTACAGTTCTAAAACAAATATTTCAAACTTTAACGCGAATTTAGAAAATAGCCAAATTCTGGCTGGGATTACTGAGCAAAATGGTCATTCACTGTAGATGTGCGGGAAAAAAAGCTATTGTCTTCGCCATGATAACTAATAAACGGATTTCCTCGATTATGAACAAAATAGTTAACTTTGGTTATTATCATCTTACCTGTGTGTTTGTAATGAACTCCCGTTAAATAAAATCCATTGCACAACTAATTATCACAACTATGAACACAAGTTCTCTCTTGAAAATGTGAAAATTATTTTTGGTTTATGCGACGAAAATATCAATTGAAGGCAATACCGTTATTCCCGACCTCTTTTCTGCGGCTAATTTGGAATCCTTACCTACTATTTTTTTTACCTTTATTCTAATTTATTCGCCTAAGAAATCATTTCTTGCCACAGCCGACACACATTTTTAATGATTCAGCACTATTTTCAAGTAGAATACTGCGATTAAAGACATACACAAAATATGTTTGATCTGAAAGTCATTACGAGACCCGAACATGCGCAAACTGCATGTTTTTTTCATCGCTGAATTCTACTTGAAAATTGTGTTATTAATTAAAAAATTGTGTCAAATATATTGATAAATGGTCCCTTTTGGTGGGAAATAAAGAATCACGTTGAAAAATAGAAGGTTGGTGTTCTAAAACAGCCTGAGAAGAGAGGTGGGTAAGAACGGTATTTTACCGTATTTTCATATTGCATCCTGTATATGGCACGACATGAACTGTCAGTGAACATCGTCCGCTCGGAGACAGTTCTTAGCGGAAATACTCCAGTAACATCTTTCAGCGTGTTGCGAAACCCCCAAAGTGCCTATTGGGTGGGTTTGAAATGCTAATAAGCCCGTAAGAATCGGAACATTAATTCCTGAATTGACAGAAATGTAATAAGGCCCGTAAAATGAATGTAGTTGTTTTTGTGCGGCATTCGTGTTCAAAAGAAAATTATCTCATCCGAGTCTCTAATCAAATAAATAAATAAAATATTTCAAAAGGTAAATTTGCAGAGATTTTACTAGAATATAAAAGATGGTAATGTGTGCGAACGCTCAAACTCAATGCTAATTGTCGTAGGTATCCAGACCACTCGGACCAAAGACTCCTCGGACTAAGACCAGGCGGGCCAAAAAAAAAAGACCAGTTGGACCAATTAAATTATATTATTAGGCTAGAAGATATGCTATTTATTTAATATTAAATCACAATTCAAAGAAGCAATTAATTCTTATACGGAATTCTTATATTTAGAGTCGTTTAGTTCAATTATTTTGTGTACGGAAAATAAATCAACGATAACGGTGCCGAAAACAATATCAATCTAATTTTTCTTATTTACTCTTGCAATGAGACTCGGTATGTCCGGACTTTTGACAGTTTCTACATAATACTGTTCTTATCTAATTTTTACTTTTTCCACATTCGCGGTATCCCCAGTGGTTTCATTCCGTTCTACCCCACTAACCCCTGAGTTAATATATGGGGGTGGGGGAACACGTTTTCAAGTTATCCGTCCTTGATGCGTTAATATTAACAGCACATAATCAATCTCTCATACAGAGTTGCCTTCCCTTGCAGTCCACACTATGCTGGATAGCGAGACTTGCGTGGAGAATGGCACATAATAATACGAAGACTTATGTGGTACTCGGTATCCCCCAAAAAACACTTCATTATTTGTTCGAGTTATAGTCATATTAAAACAAACACAATTATCAATTTATTAAAATGACACTTTATTATTTGTTCGAGTAATCATATTAAAACAAACGCAATCATAAATTTATTAAAACAACACTTTATTATTGGTCCGAGTCGTATTTCTGTTGGGTCCGAGTAGTCTTTTGTTTAGGCCGAGTGGTCTATCAGTTGGTCCGACTGGCCTTGAACCGATTGGTGTTGGTCCGAGTGGTCCTGTCATCCCTCATCCGAAATGGTATTTCCCACGTAAACATCTGCCATATTGGAAAATTTCTCTGGGAAGTTTGTGATATTTCAATTTCCCAAGAGAGTACGTGTTTTCATGGTTGTGATAATTAGTTGTGCAATGGATTTTTTTTAACGGGAGTTGATTTCAAACACACGGACAAGATTATAATAACCAAAATTAACTAGTTTGCTCATAATCGAAGAAATTCGTTTATTAGTTATCATTATGGCGAAGACAATAGCCACCAATTAATGTTCGTTAGTTACGTACGACACGTAGCAAATGCAAGTCGAAGTAGTATTATAAAATGTATGTCAACAAGCCCTGACCCATTTTCTACTAATTTTAGCTAAATGGATGAAGCATTGATGGTGTTTAAAAGCCGAGACGGTTGTTAATATCAAAATGTATTCTGTATTTTTGTGTAGATCAAATTAAGAAGAAAAAAGAGAAACATAATATTGCATTTTTAAAGGGAGGATTTAAAGACACGGGCAGACTAAAATGCTATAGAATAGTTTTTTTTCCAATAAGAGATTGAGAGAGAGAAATATGGTTTTACGTCCACTCGACACGAACTAGGTCATTTCGGGACTTACATATAGTTTAATTCATTAATTCGCTTGCGCGTAGGGGTATTTAGCAGTTGGGGGAAACCGGCGGACCCGAAGAAGCCCCACGAGGTTGGGCAGACAACCCCACTCCTTGTCACGCGTACAATATGAACAAACGATCTGTATCCAAATGATTTGAGATTATATTTTGGGATTTTAAGATGTTCTTGCTGAGAACGGAGTGGACGTCTTGGAAGGTATGATAATGACAGATCTGCTAGATAGGAAGGTCCAGTTCCATGTAAACACTTATACGCAAGGCACAATAGCTTAAAATCTATTCTTGATTTAATTGGCAGCCAATGAAGTTCTTTGAGTGCTGCTGCAATGTGCTAGTTCCTGTTTAATCGACAGATGAGCAGAGCTGCAGTATTTTGAACGGTTCGGAGTTTTGGAATCAGTTTGTGGGGAATTCCAGATAACAAATATTTAATCTTAATAAGACGAGCGATCGAACCAGAATATGAACTGCGCCCTTCAGTATGAGATGACGAATGTTTTTTGATAGAACGGAGGTGGAGAAAACAGGTTATACAGATATAATTAATCAGAATTTCCATGGAGAGTTCTGAATCGATGTAAACACCCAAATTTTTTAACTTCGTTGACTAATTTTATTTCTGAGTCAGCTCTTTTCAAGGTTGATGTTTCAGATTTTGATAATGTGTGTCTTGATCAAAACATGATAGCTTCGGTTTTTTCATCGTTTAATTTCAACATATTGGTGGTCATCAAGCCTCGTATAAAAAAACCTTAATAATCTGAGTGTCACCAGCGTAAAAATGATGTAATAGGCTGTGTCGGCGGATGATATGAGATTACACTGAATGTGTAGTGAATAAACAGAACTGAGCCTTGGGGAACTCCCCAGTTTAATTCAACTGCAACAGACTTAGCATCGGCAATGACAGTTAACTGCATTCGATTTCTTAAATATGATGCGAACCATTTTAGACAAGGTCCATGAACACCATGTTGGGTCTCGAGTTTTTTGAACATAATGTCATGGCCAATCGTATCAAAGGATGCAGATAAATCCAGTAACACCCGGGACACCACTTTACCGCAATCTACAGCGCAACGTATATCACTGACTATCCTAAGTAATGTTGTTTCTGTACTATGTTTTTTTCTGTACGCAGACTGCAATTTATCAAACAGGGAATTACAAGATAAATGTGCTCGTAGTCTAAAGTTAACAACCTTCTCCAATATTTTTGAGAGAAAGGGAACATTCGATACCGGCCGAAAGTTTGTAAGTATATTCGCATCTAAATTGTCTTTCTTCAGCAGGGTTCGAACAACTGCCTGTTTGAAAATGTCAGGAAGGATTCCACTCTTTATACTAATATGTATTATTCTTGTGATGACCGGAGGAAGAATATCTATGTTTTGTATTACTATACGAGTTTGTTTAGGATCGCTTGTACAAGTTGTGGGCTTGGAAGAAAGAATTATTTCAGAGATCTCTTTTTCAGTGAAGACAGCGAATTCAAGAAGTGGTACACCACAAAAGATAGTTGTATCCTCCAAGGTGTTTGAAGGGGAGATTTGTAGATCAGACCGAATCTTATCAATCTTGTTGATGAAGAATGTATTAAATCTTCAGATGCTGGTAGCTTAGTGTTGTATTTCTTGCCAATCAATCAGTGCATGAGTCTGTGAAGTTTTTGCGGAACATTAGTACATTCTTGAAGTTTCAACAAGCAAAAATCACGTTTAGCTTGACTAAAGACACCGGTTGCCTTGTTTCTGGCATCGCAAAATATGTGACGATGAGCTTCAAGTCGTGATTTACGCCACTGTCTCTCTGCGCATCGACGATTCGCCTTGCAAGGCATACTTGTTCATTATACCATGGGGCAATTAGTCTAACACGTATAGTTTTTTGGGTGACTGGAGCATACTGGTCAAGTAGACAACAGAGGGTAGCATTCGTGTATCGTTTACCTAGAAGGTGTGCTCAGACACAAGCTGAGAGTTAAGCAGATCTGAACGAAAAGAATTAACATCAATTCCTTTCAAATTTCTACACAGCACGACCCTTTTCTCATTAGTATAAAATAATGATCTGAAAATTGCTTGTCTATGGCATATATATCATTAATTAGAGAGGAATGTTCAGGTGTTACGACCAAATCAAGAATGATACAAGATTTGTGGGTGGCTTCAACGACATGCTGTTTGGGTGAATGTGATTGAAGAAGAGTGGTGAACTTTTTAACGTCAGACTTCGAAGAATTGTTATAATGGATATTGAAGTCACCTAAAAATATAGTTTTACACTTTGTGTAATTGATGAAAAGCACGGAAATGTCTTCGTAAAAGTCAGTGACAGTAAATTTTTGTTTTAAGAATGTGTGGGTCGATAAATACAGACTACGATTAATGTTAACTTTGCTAAAGCTAGCTTAAGGACGAGCTTTTGAAAGGATTGTACATATGGGTCTTTTTCTTGAATAATATTAGCTTTAATAGAATTTCTGTATAAAACTGCAATACCACCCCGGTAGACTGTAGTCTTGGATGGTGCAGAAAAGCTTGGGAAGATGGGGTCATCTTGACTATCGTAGCTTCATCTCCACTAACTTTTAACCAAGATATTGTAATCACTAAAACATCCAAATCATCATCGATAGTAAGATCCATAATTTCGGTTGTTTTATTGTGCGACGACTGTGCATTTAAGGGACCGACTATATGAAATTGCGAAGATTTAAAATTATATTGTTCTTGTCAGTTATGTCAATTAAATTAATACAATGATAAGCATAGTCATTATTTGATGTTAGTAAACGGTTAGATATTCTTACATTATATGCGAGAAGACAGACAAAGGTGCTTTCTTTGAACTAGAAATAAACTCGTATTAGAAGTGAACCGTTTACACAGTAATAATATGGTGAAAAGTAAAACAACTTAAAATACATATTATACAAAACAATAAATGTATATAAACTTGTTCTTAGCAATTCAAATCACCGAATGCTATTAAATTAAAAGCCAATTCCATTTCAGATGTAATAAATATTATGTGTCTATTATTATTCGATTTTTAAGACGTTGAGTACCATAATATATTGGTAAACAAAACGAAGCGGAACTCTTGTCTAATATATAGATCTTTAAACCTATCTTGGATATCACCTGATTGTTTTCAGGTGAACCCACGCGTTTAAATTAACTCAGTATAAAGTATATTAAAAAACAAACTTCATATTCAAACTAACAAAGCTCATTTATTCACAGCAAATTTTAAAGGACTTCAGGTTATTTAGAATTGTGATAATCCCAAATAAATATTTCAAACCGTTTTACCGAAACAAAATATCTTGACACCCCCCCCCCCCAACAACAAAAAGAGTTAATAGTAATAATGATCAACATTTATAAAGCGTATCAACACAGTAATTGTAAAATGTCGCATGCGCTGCTGCTTCCAAAGTTATCACTATTTATTTATTTTTTTTACAGTGGATTTCGGAACAGATTTATTGTTTGGTGGGATTTATAGATTTTCTTTAATTTTGATTGTCTTAATTCTAAAGGTAATGGATTCAAAAAGATGATGCAGCTGAAAAGTTGGTATTTTGTGGAGTTTCCTGTTTGAATATCAAAGTGTTTGACTTTGTAAAGAATTTAAAAGTTATTCTATGTAGGTGATTCGTTTAAAAAGTATGCATACGGAGCATGCGCATGTGATGTTCAAAATTTAAGCAAAAAATGCAAAATGAAGAACTCGTAACAATTTATTATCATCAAAGCTATTACAATACCATCGATGATTATAAATCAATGTACTATTTGTCCAAATATCAAATAATATCTCATTTTATCAGTCACTGATAATAGGGATTTTAAAAAAACATACCTGTTGTCGTTGCTTGAGTTGTGGCTTCTTTGGTTGTAATTTCTGTTATTGAGGTTGTTTCTTGAGTAGTAGCTTCTGGAGTTACTTCTTGAGTCCTTGTTTTCCCTAAAGTAGTCATTTCACGAGCTGTCGTCTTTGCCGTTGTTATTGTTTCAGTCGTATCTTCGGGCACCGTAGTTGTTTCTTGGGTTGTAGGGTATGTCGGTGTAGTTGTTTCGGGGGTTGTAGCTTCGTGAGTTGTAGTTGCTGGCGTTGTAATTGTCTCGGTAGTATCATCTGTTATTTCTGGAGTCTTATCTTCTAGAGTTGTAGTTTCTGTCGTTGTTATTGTGCCTGTTGTTTCATCTTTCATTGTAGTTGTATCTTGAGTCGTAGCTCCTGGAGTGTTTGTCGTTGTAATTGTTTCTGTTGTATCCTCCGGTTCTGTAGTTCTCTTTTGGGTTGTAGCTACTGTCGTCGCTTCTGAAGTTGCTAAATATGTAGTTGTTTCTTTCGTATTTTCTGTCATTGTCAGTATTGTTCTGCCATGAGTCGTGGTTTCGGAGGTTGTAAGTTCTGGCAGTGGAGTTGTATCTTTCGTTGTGCCCATTGCTTGTTTAGCTAAACGCGTCGCTCTTATGTCCTGTGCGATTTGACACTTCGCATGAAACATGTCTTCAAAAAAACGACATGCAAATAAAATTGGATCTTCCGACCGAAGATCCTCTGAAACGCACCGATTTGATAAAATTAAAATCCATAAAATTATTCGAAGACTTACAGACATACTGGGATAATAGGGTTTTTAATAAATAACTATATTTAGTCATACATGTTTGTTATTGTTATTGCACATTGGTTAACTCGGGGCAATGGCGGATATTTAAGCTACATGAAGCACACACGTAATTTATAAACGACTTAAGTTCAATATAATAAGAATATGTAAATATTGTTTATCCTTGTTTCAAGTAGTACACTGAACAAGACTCGACTGTAGGATTAAACATCTCACCAAACAGATTCCTTCTAGTTATATGACGTCAAATCCACTGTGTTTAATTGTATAGTTTACATAAAATTGCCTATTCCAAAAAGACAATCAGACATTCCAGTAATTGCATATGAATGAATGGCCCTTTAGCTCACGCCTCGGTAGTTATAAAACCATCAATAGAGGTGAACTAATGAATGAATGAATGAAATGGGGTTTAACGTCCTACGCTTAAGCACCGTACCTGGGCTAATTGAAGACGGGCATACGCCACAGTGTGCAATGAGGGAAATTTTGCCCGGGCAGCGGCGCTACGGCCTACTCTTATATCGAATTCCAACTGCCAAGGGATCTTTTACGTGCACTCCAATTTGTACACGGGACCTCGGTTTTTCGTCCCATCCGAACGACTAGGCAGCTGTCCTTGTCAGGCCCTCCTTCTGCATCACTGACAAGGGGAAATCACGCCGGAAAATCGAGATGAACTTTCTCGGCCAATGCAGGGATCGAACACTCAACCTCCAGGCTAGCGAACCAGCGCCTTATCCACTTAGCCAACGTGATCCCAAGAGGTGAACTAAGCCCACGATAAAGTAGCTGCATACTTCGTATTCAACCAAACAATAGTAAAATAAAAAGTCTTGTAACTGAAAGGCGTCGTATTTTGTATGTTAATCTTAGTTTATTTTATTTGATATTTACAAAATAAATAACCCATACGCACAGTGTTAATATAAACAATTTTACGCCTAGTCCGATCAAGTTGAATTGGCGTTTTACTTGTTGGGAGCAATGTCAACTATTCAAGAATGGGTGAGAATCCGTATCTCAAAACGACTTCGAGTTTTACAACATTTTAGTTGATGGTTTACTTCACAATTCCCCAACTTATAGGTACGTTATCTGCAAACACGTGAACAGTAGCATCTAATCAGAGATGTTGACATAGCCTATTTCCCAAGCTAAATTCAGATTTCATGAATAAAAAAATTGCTTAGAAAAAAAGACAACACCGTACGGGAGCAATTCATTGGAGTCCTTAAAGAAAATATTACTTCGTCTGGGAGATCTAGGAATATTATGAAACACAATGGACGTCAGGAGCTTTTAGTGTTATCAGCTAAATCTCCGAGAGCCGAGCTATATAAAATTAAAACCCACAATAACCCGTGGAAACGCTTAACGAAAAAATTAATGTTGTACACTGAAGATTAGTTTACTTTATGGGGGTAACCGTAAAAAAAGACGTTCTTAAGGGATGAAGAATGGATTGGGCATCTACTTCAGCGGAGTCTTTAAATGAAATCTGATGTAAGTTTACATTAGTAGGAAGGGTGATATTTGTAGGCTAAGTAGACTTAAATCGTCCGTCAGTTTTGGTCATTTCATCCTTGTCCCGTTACCCGTTTTCTCGGGTTCTGAAGTTAGTGTTATGTCCTTGTGAACCAATAGTGAATCTTTTATCTAAAAAAGTAATGCTGTAAGCGGAATTCGAATTAAGTTATCTCTAAGGGTGAAGTTGGGGTAAAGGGGGTGTTCTTAATGGGGGATGGGGGAAGGAGGAACCGTGGGTCTTCTTAAGCAGTGGTTATGATGATATCTGAGGGTGGTCGACATATGCACGAATTAAATCTACATGTTGGTCATTTAAAAGGACAATACCACTCTCGCTGGCTTGACAGCTACAGAGTATAGTAAAATAACCTTATTCTAAGTTATAGATGTGTAAGTGCCTTACCTGATGCGATAATTATTCATTAAATCCTTTTTTGCTTGTCCAGGGGGTTCGAAAGTATTTTTAAAGTCCAAATCACATTGTAGAGGCTTACGTTAGATTTTTAAATAATTATGGGCGCTATAACTGTCATTTCCTTTGACGTCATGTCAAGGGAGATAAATAAGCTTCAGATTTGTTTGACTTCCTGTTCTAATAGCTTTCCGTGATGTCATAACCGGAAAATCCCCCCATGTGTCGTAAATAAATAAATACTAAAATCAGCGTGAATGTAAAAGGAAATGGGGATTAATATGACTTGGATTAGCACACAATTCATTCAAACTGATTGATAACATTCTAGACAGTCCGTCTGAGGTTTAATCTGCCTGAATGGAGGTGCCAATCAGCTACTGAGGCTAGATCTTTTGTTCTCGAATTCGACTAGTGTGAATTTTTCCTTCTTCGATCGACAAGCTTTGAATCCTCTCGTGGTCGGATGTTTATTTATCATTTTATGATGTCTAGCCTAATAGACCTTTAGTAATATTTACGTGTAATTATTGAGAAAGTAAATTAGTAGTACCAGTAGTAGAAAGATCACCATGCCTAGAAAGACAGTAGTTACCGATTCGGCCAAAAAGCGCAGGCAAGCAGAATATCAGAGAAATTTTAGGCTGAGAAGATCTATAACAAACGTGAACTTGGGAACAGGGTACAGGTGGGAAGAATTGAAGGATAAACTTAAAGTAGAGACTCATCAAGAAATAGCAAAGCTGTTATTGGACAGGTAGCCTAAAGTTGCAAAACAAATATTATCATCATGAGAATCTATATTCAACCTATTCTTATTACAATTTTCTTACTAATATTTGCCATGGAAAAACGTTTTTGAAAAATATTACTGTTTATTGTAATTTCTTTATAACAAAGAGTTGAAATATTGTTTCTATTTCTTTCCTTTTTTTTCAAAATATTTGGGACCTAGAAATTGACACAAATGGTTGCAATGCATAATAATCATTTCTGTTTTTACTGTAAATTCCAATCGAATGACAATTTAATGGTGTCTGGCTATTCAAGGCCCCGTCGAACATTTTTTATTACACAGACTCTCCATGTAAGAATATGGGGGTCACCGTCCTGACTTGTTGGGATGGCCTAGTGGTCTAAGAGTGGCACACTTCGACCTCTAGATCGCCGGCCACCTCTGGCTTGCGGCTGTGGTTTCGCCCCTGGTGTGAGCGTATGTGACATGGAGATAAGGGCGCCTTCTCAACCTCGTGGGTTTCCTCCGGGCTCTCAAGGTTCCTCCCACTTATTTTTTCAGCTATAGTGGAATTTGTGTGCCCTCCACAAGCACTAGTACACCCAGCAAATGAATGGCTGGAGCAATGTATGTTTCAGAACTATCATCCATTCATGGTAGGTAATATTTGTACAGCAACATTAGTTTCTGCAACTATTTTTTTTTTGGCAATTACCGGTATGGTACATGTATATCACCCTGGACGGTTTCATCCCAAAATTACGTAGGTCGTTACAAAGCGAGGATTATATTAAAAAACAAGAACACAACTGAACTTTTATATTAATTTTTAATATTTTTTTTAACTAGTAATAACAATTATTCAATGACATTATTGTTTCATTCAGCATTATATCCATTACCACTACATTTTTTATGTCCATATATATATTGTCACAATCATTTTTCGAAGCTGTTGGTAAGCTGCCAGACACTGTCATCATTAACACACTGGTAATGTTATTGTCACTTTAATACATGACAGTACCAATTATTACAACTGATTTTGTTTTTTTAGTACTGATACAGACAAGGAAAAGAACAGGCCTCGGGAAATGTCTACCCTTTCAAGACGATATAACTCAAGGAATTAGCCCCTTTCAAGACGATATAACCCAAGAAAGGTAAGTACCATAGTAAGTTTGATTAGAGAGAGAGAGAGAAATGGGGTTACACATCCACTCAACACAACTAGGTCATTTCGGGACTAACATGTGGTTTTTAATTTTATTTCAATAATTCGCTTGCGCGTAGGGGTCTTTCTTTAGCAGTGGGAGGAAACCGGAGTGCCTGGAGGAAACCCACGAGGTTGAGAAGCGCCCCTATCTCCATGCCACATACGCTCACACCAGAGCTCGAAACCACAGCCACAAGTCAGAGATCAAAGCGCGGCACTCTAGACCACTAGACCATCCCAACCCCCCAGGTTTGATTAGAGGAGTTAAATAACTTTACTGTAGTATATGTAGTACATAAATTCCTTTGACTTATATGTAGGCTAATTTATCTCTATACAAAAAGAGCAGTTTCAAGAAGCACATATTTATTCTAAAATACGCTTTTCTGAAAAATGCCACAACTTTTACCCTAAAATTTGAAGCATTTCAAGTGGCCATTATTTACTATAGAATCAAATCAAAAGTGTAAAAATTAAAAATGTTGTGACATGAAACAAGAATTTGTATTAAATTGCTAATTCATCCTTGAACTATTTTAATGTACATGTCGTGATGTACAGAACAGTATCACACGATGAGGCTGGCAACCCAAGGTTTGTCATTTTTTTAAATGGATTATCATCACTTCATTTTACAAATATCCAAAGCATAGCCGAAAACAGGATTGTTACCTGATACTCTAAGGATGGATAGCATGTCGCACAGCAATCACACTTTTACATTTCAATCTTTCAGGTACCATAGAAAATATTCAAAGAGAGCATCGAACTGGGCTTTGGCACCAATAAAACAAACCAAAAACTACAGCTATATGCCGTCCTTGATTTACAACATGGTGAAGGCCAGACTCGATGATCAAGGAAAAGCAAGAGGAAAAAGACCATTGGATCAGGATGATCCTCGAATAATAGCAGGCACAATTGCAAAAACCCAGCCAGAATCCACTTCCGAGATAGCCAAAAACAGAAAACCAGATTTGAATGTAAGTCTGCATACTACTTTATTGCAACGACATTATCTTTGTACAACACAAAGGATTTCAATTTATTAATGTCATTTCAAACTAAGCATCTTGGATTAAACCCTGTGTTTTGTCCATTTCTGTCCGGGAACGAGAATCTGATTTTCAGGACACAACAAGAAGGTACTACCACCCTGTTCCCTGTGCCAAGACGTCCATGGCGCCACATTACAAATTGTCTAAATGCAGAATGTCTTCTTCTTCGATTCATGTCTTCCTCCATTTGAATTGCAAGTACGTCATTCCTATACACACTGGCAAGATCCAATACTCCTGCCTCTAAACAATACTGTGCAAACTCCTGAAAAAAATTAAATTAACTATTTTTAAAATCTATTTTCAGTAAACCAGCTGCTCTAACTTCAAATGACTGGCTGCAAACCCCCTGCTGCTGGTTCCCACAGGCCAATGACATTAATTTTAAGGAAAGGTATCGAAGGATATTATTACAGAAAAAAATCACTTACTAGTCGTAATGAAATGCAGTTCTCTGGTCGGTTACCGCAACACAACTTTTCCATATCTGTTGGCATATCTCTACACCTGTCACAGGAACACCAATCTGGTGCAGTTGAGGTTGGATTAGGGGCTTGTATTGGCTGTTGGTTCCTTAGCTCGTCAGATATGTCAAATAACACTGCAGGCATTTTTTTCGGCCACAGACAACAAAAGTCTCCTACAACCATCAATTTCAAGCTCATTTACCATTTGCTGAAATTGTTTAAATGTTATGTTTACAATTAGTAAATAATAACTTGGCTCATATATTGTGTAAATATTTTATATACATGTAATTATTACCAGAAATGATCATATATATTGGTTATATAATTACAAGAAAATGTGTGAATAATAATCCATTATATCTTAAAAATTTGTAGTTTCTTTGTATATATTTTTACAGCTAATAAAAAAGGTTTTTTCATACCTTGACTCAGTTTTTTTCTTTTCTGAGCCATTCGACCCTCATCCTGGTTGACTCGGGTTTCTCTACTTGTTTTTTCCTTCTTTTTGGTCTCCATGGGGTTGAAGGAGGGGTGGTTGAATAAGACGTAACATGTAGCTTCCTTTTAGACCTAATTTTCCTTGATGTTGAAGGTTGGATAGCTTGCACAGTTGGTAGAGTAGAGGCGGTCGGGGGGTTGTCAACATCTGGCAATGAATCGGGTGATTCGACCTGGCATGCTCGACACAAGAATGGTAGATCGCTCCCGGTTCTGACTGACCTCAAATACACAGCTTTCGAAATACCTGTAAAAACCAAAATGCAAAGTGAATAAAAGGTTTCCCATCACTCATATAAAATTCAATCAATAAGTCGTAAATAAGAAATTTGTCTGACCTGTTCTGCATGTCCTATATGTGTCCATTTACCACAGGAATCACAAGAAACTGCTTCTTCATTTTCACCAATAGATTTATTACACATAACACAGTTGCCACTGTCAGCCATAATAATTATCTACTAGTTCGATAGTGCAGAAATAAATCTGATGAATGATTTATTTAATTTGATATTATTTATATATTTTGAGGGTGAAACCATTTTGCAACTTCACGAATGAAGTTGGATGAAGCCATACCTGTCTAATCGATTTATATGATCACTCATTTAACTCATTATCAATTAAACAAATGCAAGTAAATGAAGCCATGTCGGTCTTAGGTCTAATCAAAGCTAAGTATTAACCCAACCATCTGTCTCTTTGATCCATCAATTAACCTGAAGCCAAGCAGTCAGTCGAGCGTACCATTCACCTCGTAGTTCGCTGCGGCTTTGAAGCCATGAGAGCATAAATAATTCATCGTTCGGCATGAATCGTAGCAAAACTGTTAGCTGTGCCTGTTGTGTAAATATTACGAGCGAGGGGGTATTTGACGCTTTGCGCATGCGCTACAATGGGATTCCCCTATTTCCGCTTTGTAGACTGGTTTTACCAGTCTCTAATAGTGCAAATGGTTAGAACACCATCCACTCAACGGAATTTTTCATTTTTTTAAAAAAAAACTGTTGATAAGATCATGTATATACCACTAATGAATGGGAATATTGTATAATAGTACAATTTGATGACCAGAATGAAGATTTTGACAAATGTTTCATTGCCAGCCAGAGTGGTATTGCCCCTTTAACTCATTGGTCCCCCGTTTTTTTGTTCCTCTCCGAAATAAAAGGAGAACCCCGCGTTCATAAGTTAGTGTTATGTTCTTGCGAATCAATAAGGGGATAAAGGGGAATGTTAATGGAGGATGAAAGAGTTGTGGGTCTTCATAAACAGTGTTAATGAAGACCTCTGATTTCGGTCGACATATGCACGAATTATATCGTCATTTTGGTTATTTCACCCTTGGGTCCCCCGTCTTTTCGTTCTTATCCGTAATAAAGGGCGATTTCGCGTGCATAAGTTAGTGTTATGTTCTAGCAAATCAAAAATAATACTTTTAACGAACATATTAATGTTGTACGCAGAAGCCAGGTAAAGGGGGTGCTCTTAAGGGAGGAATGAAGGGTCTGGTGTTTTCTTAAGCAGTGTTCTGTTTGACTAGAGCTAATCCCACTTGTCACTGCTGGAAAGAGGGAAAATTCTTGTTCTAAATTATGATTGGTCAATAGTCCCATTAACTCTTTCGCTGCTGAGTGGCACTAAAAGACAGCAGGTCTGAGTGCTAAGCCATTTAGCTATAAATAGCTCTAATTTTGAATGGTTTGTTTAAAATCAAATATCTTAATATACAATGAAAATATTATGACGAAATTTTCAGGACATCTTACTAATATACAATTGGGTCTTAAATCAAACTTTGATGAAGGTACGATGATTTTGTCAGTCATATTGTTTATTCTATTTATAGAATATGTATTATGATAATTAGAAAACAACAAAGTCCGTTTACGCTTAAGCCAGTAAAATTACTACAAACAATACACATTTCTTCGTTGGAATTTGTCGCGAATGATTCACTTCGTTATCGGAGTCAAAATCTGATCTAAAATCTAAGAGAATAATCTTCAATAAAATAAAATTAAACCAAGTACGAACAATCCAAACCATTAGACAAAATTCGAAGTCCTAAAAAACGGTATAAGCAAAATAGTGTAATATGACAAAACAGTGTTATCAGCATATGGACTGCTCACCGTGTACAAAATACACGACAAATAGTGGTAACAGGTGTCCGGAAGAGTAAGCTTACCCTGCTGGCGCGCCACACCCGCCATAGCTGCATTCAATCTATTAGGCCAAACTTCGGTAAAACAGCTTAATTGGCCAATGAACCATCCATCGGTATGCAAAATGCACGTGATGAACAGTGTTAACAACGCAGTAGATCATGGATATTGTGTACCCGTCAATTAAAAATGTCTAGAATAACAAGCTCTCGCGTAACGAATTAGCTGAGACACAAACACTCAATTAGCTGGTGATATTGGAATGGTACTATCAATAAATGGAAAGTTAACAATCGGAAAGTCAAAGTTATCACGTTTATCGTACAGTTTAACACTAAGAGTTTATGGCAATTGTCAAAATCGAGACGCAGAAACAAGCAGGAAGCGTGATTGTCACTGTCAGTAGTGTTTTAATTTTGAGCTTATCAGGATATATGAATTCTATACAATCACTGAATTTTGAATTATTCAGTGATAGAACATCATCGATATATGCGCTATGAGTACGTTTGTGGATATAGCGCTTTATAAATGGACATATTATTATTTTATTATTAAGTGTCTTACTAAACTGACTTTAAAAAGTTTTAGTTCAGTTTTCTGTAACATGACCTTGACCAACGACTTTAGTCCATTTACCTTTCCTGAAGGGCGTCGTATTTGCTTTTACCTCGAGCATTATCCTTGATAATACAGTTTGAATTAGGGCAACGGCAAACATAAACACAAAGGCCCCGAGATCGATGGGAAGTTTGGCACAAAGTCAAAGTTAAGTTCACTCTTAAAGGTTCACAGCGACCTTTTATATTGACTTCCTTTCGAACACACGCCCTCTGGGTTTGACCGTTTTCTGACTGAGCAGTGTGCGACACGGCCAAGGTAAACGTCGATGGTTCAAGCCATGATGATTGCCTTATCCAGCGCTATATAAATGATTATTATTATTTATTTATTATTTAAGGTGTCAAGGTCAAATGTCCTAAGACTGAGTTTGAAATGTTTGCGTTCAGTTTTTTGCAACATAACCTTGACCTACGAATTAGACCAATCATCTTGTCTCAAGGGCATCTTCCCTGCTTTCATCCCGGACATTGACCTCGATAATACAGCAAGAAATAGGGGCGTAGCACTTACAAGCGCAAAGGTCCCGAACTTGATGGATAATTTTAAGTCAGGGCCATTGTCAAGGTTTCGGCGATAGTCACACGTAAAGACCAATCCATCTTATCAAAGCCAATAGTATTTTATAGAAATTGGTGGCTTAGCGCAAAATTTAAAATAATATACGAAAATTATTATTTAATTTTATGAACTGCAGTGTTAGACAGTTAGCAGGGTGCCGGGATCCGTCTTAGTGTGTTGTTTTTCGAGTCTAAATGGTTAACAAAGAAAATGGCGACGAACGGATGAACTTCTCTCTCGTTAGAAATTCAAAGGCTCAGTAAAATAAAAAGTTATTGATTTGGTGTGCGGTCATTGCTAGTCATTCGTAACAATTCCTGACAATTTCAAGTCTCTACGACAACGGGAACTGGTAGAGGTGCAAAAGTGCAACAGCGTCCACCCCTCTACGCAAAAAGTGCAAAAAATGTTGTTCATCCTCTAGAGGGCACAATTTTGATAAAACTTGAAATATATCTTTCTAACCCAAAGATAGCCGTGGTGATAGAGAGGCGGCTTCTCACCAATGCAGCGAGGGTTCAATCCCAGCTCAGGGCATGAACTTTATAGACGACAAGCTAAAAAAACAATCAATAGGTTATGGTCTGAAATATCGAAAGGGACAGACCTTTGGGATATAAAGACATATTTTAAGTTACATCAAAATTGAACTTCGAACTTGATCGTTATTAGGGTAAACCTTTGAAACATAGATATTCCATTAAAATATAATTGTTCGTACAATCAGGGGCCACTGGTCTACGCACATATCAACAGGGACCAAGATCTTTGGGCAATAAACATACATTTCAAGTTTCATCAAAATCAGATACAAATTGTGACTTCTAGAGAGTGTCCACAACCTTTAGGCCTGCAGCCAAAATTTTCAGCGTAAAGTTTCGCTACAAGGTCCTCCCTAATAAACAAACTATACATTTTTTTTGAAAGCTTATAACACAAGGTACACAAATCAAAGCGATACAAGCAAAATGTATGCAATGACTCGATTTAGAGCCAGATGAAAATTGTGATAATTTTAAATTAAATGCTATAGTTATACTAACAATTGTGTAGTTGACATAAAATAAAATAGAAGCGAAAACACCCAAATGCCTTCATCATCGACAAAGGATATGGCATTGGTTCAATTTTTGGTTAAACCAAAATGCAGAAAATATAATGGACAAGGGGGCATACGGAACAGCTCACATGCTGATTGCACTATTTTGCCTGATTACACTATTTGGCCTATACTGTTTTTTAGGACTTCGAATTTTGTCTAATGGTTTGAATTGTTCGTACTTGGTTTTATTTTATTTTTTTGAACAACCAGGAGCAAAAATTCAGGAAGTTACGCTTAGATATGCAACGTAGATCTTTGGGTGATACATATTAATTTCAAGTTTCATTAAAATCGGATCAAAATTGTGACCTTGATATACCATATTAACACGAATTGTGTACGATGGGTGGCCATTTTGTCCGGCAGTGTTGGTACAATTTTCACGAAATTTGAACAACCACTATTATGGTGTAACAGGGATATGCTTCAACGTTTTTTTGGTTTTTTAAATTTTGATTAAAATACAAGTTAAAACGCGGTTTTTCGTACAACCAGGGGCTGAAATTCAGGAATATATGCGCACATATCGAAAAGAACCAAGATCTTTGTGTTATAAACATGCTTTTTAAGTTTTATCAAAATCAGATGAACATTGTGACCTGTAGAGTGTGCAAAGCTAAAATCATGATTTTTCGTACAATCAGGGGCCATAATCCATGAAGGTTTGATCTGATATTCAGCATCCAAGATTTTAGGGCTGAACCTATATTTTAAGTTTCGCTAAAATCGGATACGAATTGTGACCTATAGAGTGTCAACAAACAAGTTTGGGCGTACGGACGAACAGGGGCGACGACAATAAACGTCCCAATGATCATGTGGGCGTACAAAACATTGACATTTTAGAATGACTGGGGATATAAGCCTGTATGGACCGACGACTGACCGGGGGGGGGGGAAGTAGAAGTGCTTTGACCAATTAGCTTAAATCATAACACAATCAAAAATTCAAATTCATTAATAGTTTCATAAATTCTATCTTTAATAAAAATGTACACATTCTGTTACTGATGTACTTGTGGTATTATTCTTTGAATATTATCACCTACTCTTCATGGATTTTATCTGAAAGGTATTTAAAATAATTCAAATTAAAAAATGATAAACCGTAGAGGTGATTTTCAAAATTCAGTTAATTCTAACAAGTTGAATTTGTTACAATCGGTGCCATGCAAGATACGTCCACGTTCTGCAAGAGGCCTAGGAGTGAAATTGGTCAGTAAATGCTGCAGTCTGGTGGGTGTCCTTTTTTATAAAAAAAAGAATAAAATTTTCAAATTTCCATATGTTTGGAATAGTGTGCGTATCTAGTAAAAACCAAAAAAGTTTGCATAAGGGTTTACTAATTTCATCAACGATATATTTTAAGATTTTAAAACTTATTTCATCCGGACCTGAGGCTTTTGATGCATCTAGACTAATTATGTCCTTAACTCCTCCAGGGGTTGGTACAATCGCGTTTAGGCTAATAATATTCATTTCGGGAACTGGCAGTTGTTGAATGAAATAATTATTCAGGGCATTGGCTTCATCAATCGGCGTAAACATTAAATTATTTTCAACTGTTAGTGGTGGGGGCTCGTTTGAAGATGCAGCCCGTTTCTAGGTATATGCGTTTATTAGATTCCACCATTTTTAAGTGCCAAGGTTTTCTTTATCATTAATTTTTGCGTGAATTTTCGCAAAGTATTCTTTTTTGCATTTCCTTATCAGATGTATGTTGTCATGTCTTATTTTAGGGAAATTTTTCCAACAAGTTTCCAAATTTCTTTTTACTGTTCCCTTTTGTGTGGAAGCGTATAGGGGTCAATTATGGGAGCGTATAGGGGTCAATAGCGCGATAGATACCGCAATAATTTTTCGGTTATTTGTCAATATATTGTTATCGTTGCGATGATTTTACTTTGAAAAGACCATTATTGATGATTTAATTCAATCAACGCGCCATGTTGTATGTCGTCATGTCGTTCTACGATCGCACTTTCGCGATAAGATATTGACATACATATTCCATTTCACCGTTAGATGCGTCGATATAGCGCAAAATATTTTTTGCATTGATGTCAACAAGTTCTTAAAATGACAAAAATACGGGCCACTAAACGACGAGACCTCGGGATTTCTTAAGTCGCCAAAGTATTAAGATTGGTTGGTATATTTACATTAAGATATTGCGACGGGTTTCTTTTGCCTCTTGAAGACAAAGGGCAAACGGTAGTCTAAAGCACCACAAGGAAGATGGTTTATAGCATCACCTTAGCCCAGTTACCTTAATATTGTTTGAACTGGGAATTAAGGAACATGTCATTACATCTAGACCCGAAAAATAAGTCTAGTTCTGTTTCAAAAGCTTCCCGCCAACATGACCTTTTTTGCGAGGCAATATTTTAGATAGAGTGAAAAGATCTTACTGAAATGTAGGGGAGAGCGGAGCACAGCGGGCACGATCTCCATTTGTCTGTGAATTGCACTGAAATATGGCCCTGCTTAAACATTAATTTTATGATTTTATGAACTAATTAAACATTTTAATTATCTTTTTATTTAGCCCCCAAAAGAAATATATTTTCGCTGTAAGGGATATTCATTTTTCCTCACCGTTGTTATATTTGATCTAATGTATGTTTTTGTTTTGTTTTATTAATTTGGTTAAATTCCATTACAATATTTTAGTTTTTATTTATTTACTTAATAAAAACATGGTAATGCACACACTTTTTCTATTTTTTTAGTTTTCTCTTATCTAATGACAGTCAATTATTTTTGAGGAATTGTCTGACACCCTCCCACAGTCTCATATAACAACTTTTGATCGTCGAAGGAATTACTGTAGTGAACAGAAATTCGCCCATGTGTCCGTTATCACTCATCAATTCAGTCATTTTTATAAAAGGATAACTCGTATTTTCCTTTTGCTTTCTTCACTTTGGTTTCTTGAAATCTTAATTTTTCCCGCCAAAAACATCCGCCATCTTGGTAATATGACACTACTACTTAATCGAAATCCGCACATCGATCGATTTTCCCGCTAAAAATGGTCGCCATCTTGGAAATAGTTTCATGAAATGATAGATAACAATCTTAAAAATAGTCATGAACTCGGCCAATGTTAATGCATTGCCAAATCACAGTTGATATGTCGATAACATTATAAATAAGGTGATAATATAAAAATAATTTGGAATATTATCGCAAAATGGCTACCCTCAAATGGCCTCCCATACTATGAAGACCTACTCAGAAAAAATGTCAACATTGTTTTTTTGTCATTAAACATCTAAACCTACAAAATAAAGCTTATTCCACGATTTCTACCCGAAAGGCCGACGGATATACATTACATATCTCACTAAAGGTATTATGTAAGCAACTCCAGTAAAATGCCTGTAATGGGTATTATTATCTGTATTGTTGAGATTTTAAAAAGAGAGGGAGAAATGGGGTTTAACGTTCACTTGACACAAACTATGTCATTTTGGGACTAACAAATGGTTCAAGTTTATTTCAATAATTTACTTGCGCGCAGGGGTTATTAGCAGTAGAAGGAAACCGGAGAAAATCCACAAGGTTGGACAGGCGACCCTATTACTTATCACATACCACCGCGGAACCGAAACCACACCAGTTGTCTCAATGACAGATCATATGATACGTGCTAACCATTCGGCCATCTAGTCCCCCCTTTATGAAAGAAAGACCTTAGTAATCCATCGCTTTTTTGACATCTTGGTTTTATTATGGAATCTTTATTTAGGAAACGACATGTAACATTTTATACATTTTATAGCTGCATAAAACAAAATGGTATTTCACTACATTGCCTTGCAGAGAGAGAGAGAGAAATTGGGTTTAATCTCCACAAACTAGGTCATTTTGAGACTAACATGGTTTCAGTTTTATTTCAATGATTCGCTTGTAGGTAGGGGTATTTAGCTCTGGGGATAAAACCGAAGGTCTCGCAGAAAACTCACGACGTTTGACAGACAACCCTATTCCTCGTCACTTAATTACAACCGGTTATCGAAACCACGCCAGTTGACTCATTTTCATCTTATGATACCGTACGCACGCTAACCTTCCCGCCATGCAACCCCCCTCATTGCCTTGCAATGTGCCCTTGAAATGTATTCTGGTCCACCATTTCAGCAACCAGAAATTGGCCCATATTGCTTTATAATTACATGTATATAGTTTTGCAAATGAAACCGCATTTATTATCCATCCAAATTCCAGATTTTCCTTTTTTGGTGTGTGTGTGGGTGTGTGTGTGTGTGTGTGTGTGGGGGGGGGGGGGTAGGGCTGCAAAAACAAATTGTCCCATTATATCCTATATCTTGTTGTGTGGGCAGGGCCTTTTCTAAAAAGTTTTAAGAATTATACAGCAACAAAGGCATTTATTCCTACATTCAAACCCCCGAATACATTTGCTGGAAATTAGGCGAATTGCCTATAGCCTTATGCCCACCACAAATCCAATTACTTAATAAATCGATCAGACTGTGGCAGCTGCATTTCTCGACCAAATAAGGATAATCCCGGAAAATATGTTGCTTATAGAGCAGAGCGAGTACTCTTATGGTAGCGTCAGAAATGGTTTATTACATTGATTATGAATGTGTTAATTTTTCACCCGAAGAGATTTCGACTCCTAAAAAAATGTGAAACATAGGTTGCCAGGCAACGAAACATACGCCCACAGCAGCTAAATCGTCCGGGCAGTCAACAAGAGTTGTCGCATATTTTACTTTTTTCGGTAATGAAACATTTATAATACACTAAAATCTGATTAAAAGTAACTACTCATTATGTAATTATCAGAAAATCATTGGAATTTGTTTGGCTTTGATAAAGTTCTCCTCAATGCTGTTCAAGTTATCTAAATTCATTGAAACTCAATATACTTGTTTGTCTCGTGACCTTCAACAATTTATATAAATTTAAAGTCAATCGGTTATTAACTTTAGCCTCTAGAGCGTCCACAAGATTTTTATAAGCGATAAAGGGCCATAACTCTGACAGTAATTATCAGAAATTGCAGAAAATCAATAGGCTTCTTCATTTAATGACCTTAAACACTGTGTATAAATTTAAAGTCAATCGGTTATTAACTTTAGCCTCTGGAGCGTCAACAAGATTTTTTAAAGAGATCAAGGGCCATAACTCTAATGGTAATTATCGGAAATTGCTGAAAATCAATAGGCTTCTTCATTTTATGACCTCAAACACTGTGTATAAATTTAAAGTCAATCAGTTATTAAGTTTAGCCTCTAGAGCGTCCACAAGATTTTTTGAAGTGATCAAGAGACATAACTCTGACAGTTATTATCGGAAATTGATGAAAATCAATAGGATTCTTCGTCTCATGACCTTAAACACTGTGTATAAATTTAAAATCAATCGAATATTAACTTTGGCCTCTAGAGCGTCCACAATATTTTTTTAAGTGATCAAGCGTCATAACTCTTGACAGTTATTATCGGAAATTGCTGAAAATCAATAGGATTCTTCGTCTCATGACCTTAAACACTGTGTATAAATTAAAAGTCAATCGAATATTAACTTTGGCCTCTAGAGCGTCCACAAGCAATTGTGGACGCCGGACGGACGGACAGACGGGCGGACGGACGGGGGCGACGGCAATATACGACCACATTTCAATGTGGGCGTATAACAAAAATAATAATCACGTATGCCCGGAAATTGTTTCACAAAACAGTGGCTCCTGTCGATTCAGTACAAATTCGTCGTATTCAAGTAATAGACAGTAAAAGTTTTTTTTATTATCAATTGCAAATTGACCCTATCGCACGTTAACAGCCGAATTAATTTTAATCAGATTGTTGTGAACTTGTCGTAAAGTGGATATAGTAACCATTGGCTATACGTACATGAAATTTAGGTTTTGTCGTTTGTGGTCTTTAAAGGGGCTAAATAGATAACGCATATGATACTGTACTCAAATTTCAAATCAGTTATGTTCGGCGAAATAAGCAAACAGTCTCAATCGAGTGTAAATTTCTAGCGTCGTTTTATTACAGTCTACATGCGCCGTTTGATTTGGTACAATGTGCCCTCGTCCCTGGAGTCTCATGTTGCAACTGGGGCTGAAGCGCATTATGTTACACGATTTGTGTACCAATGGTAACATGTTTATTTTTTCTTGAATATTGGTTATCAAAAGCCAATATTTTTCCGATAAGATCACAACATCAATAATGTTGATTTAATTTGACAAATAAATCGTGTTTTCAAGGTTGAAAATTTTGGATATTGAGTTTTTTCTTGTATTGGAGATCTGCATTAAATGTGGAATACGTGGGACGAACAGTGGTGACCTTTAACCCACTCAGAAGGTCAATCTCAAATTTTTACAACCCAGAGTGGTTCAGTACCTGGTGTCGGGCAATCAGCAAAAACAATAGGGGACATCCTTAGGGTAATAGGTATGGATATGCAACGTTTTAAAAGGATCTGTAGATAATTGTTGTAGTTTGTAGGCGACATAAAGCCAAAGAAGAAATAAAGGGCGTGGCTGTTTCCCATTGGGTCGGGCATGCACCAAAAATAATGAAGGTCCGGGTATAAGGAATACGTTTTCAAGCCGATACATTAAGAATTGCGGCTCTGTCCCTGGGGATTGGGCATGCACTAAAAACATTAAGAATTTCGGCCTGCAGGTGACAAACAAATACAAAAAATGGAGGTGGCTCTGTCCCTTGGGGTCGGGCATGCACTAGAAAAGTAGAGATCGTTCTTATGGTACAAGGAATAAGTATGCAAAGTTTCAAGACATTACATAAGGAATTGTACCCTGTAGTCGACACACACCCATACATACATCATCACACAGACAGGGGCGACGGCATAAAGTGGATAATCGAGACTTATGTTTTTTATTGTGCCGACTTTAGTAATAGTTTCAATCTCTAAATATGGTTCAGAGTGGAATAATTTGAGTGAAATTTTCAGCAAATTCCCTTTCCTTATCTACTTTTAACTATTAAAGTGAGAACTGGCAACCCTTTATCTAATTTCCCATATCTATAATAGTTGCGTCAAACTCTTTATACACCAGATGTTATTACAAATTTATTTGTTCCTATAATAACTATAGATTCAGGAAACACCGACGATGCGACGTCAATACTGCAGAGTTACCTCGTGCAAACATTTCAGTGCGAAATAGACCGGGGAAGAAAGGGGTGGGGGTATTATCCGAAAGGTGGGCAAAAAGCGGAAGTTGACTTTTCTAGAAGCATTTTTTCTCAGGAATCCGAAAATAGTGGTTGATCAGCCAGTTATACGAGCGTTCGGGAGTTATCGAGGTCAAAAGGTCACCAGAAGTTAAATGGGTTGGCTTATGAATTTAGCCACTTCTGATGTCTGTCGCAGATTTCTTGTTAGAACGCAGCTGAATCATTGAATAAGTGAAGTTTTTTTTACTTAAGTAAATGATGTCAGTACAGTACACCGCACGTGTATTTCACTATTTAAATCAGGGCCGGGAATGTTCATAAAAGTTTTTTATAATTAATTTTAAACCCTTCTTGTCCAGATGGCTAAATTGGTTGGCGATGACTAGTGTTAATCTTTATAAATAATAGCATTCATCTTTTCTTAATCCAGGGGCGGATCTAGGAATTCCGAAAAGGGGGGGGGGCGGCAAAATGAGGGTACGCCGCTATGGTGAGTGGTGGAAACAATCTTTAGCGAGCGTAACGAGCAAAAAAATAATTCGGAGATGGGCGTGGTCTTTTATGAAAATTAATCCCTTATTGGTGTATTTTTAGAGCATTTGCTGCTTTAGTGCAAATCAATTTCTATTGTTATATTCAAATAAAATAAAACCAAGTACGAACAATCCAAACCATTAGACAAAATTCGAAGTCCTAAAAACGGTATAGGCAAAAATGTGATATATCGCAAAATAGTGTAATCAGCATATGGACTGTTCACCGTGTACAAAATACACGACGAACAGTGGTAACAGGTGTCCTAGGAAGAGTAAGCTTACCCTGCCTGGCGCGCCACACCCGCCATAGCTGCATCCAATCTATTAGGCGAAAACTCGGTAAAATAGCGTGATAGACCAATGAACTATCGGTATGCAAAATGCACGTGATGAACAGTGTTAACGATGTAGTACACATATATTATCAGGGAGATAGTATACCCGTCAATTAAATATGTCTAGAATAATAGTCGAGAGAGACATGTTATATATATACCGATCAAGTCAATATGACGACCATAAAACTTTTTAAAGGCTTTAATAAGTCTAGTTCGCAAGTATCCCTGTAGTAGAAGCTTAGATGACAAATGCCTCGATCTACTCAAAAAATCAGAATAGAATGAACAAGCTCTCGCGTAACGAATTAGCTGAGACACAAACACTCCATAAGCTGGCGATATTGGAATGTTACTACTAATAAATGGGAAGTTAACAATCGGAATGTCAAAGTCATCACGTTTATCGTACAATTTAACACTTAGTTTATGGTAATTGTCAAAATCGAGACGCAGATCCAAGTAGGAAGCGCAATTGTCACTGTCAGTAGTATTTTTAATTTCGAGCTCATCAGGATATATGAATTCTATATAATCACTGAATTTTGGATTATTCAGTGATAGAACATCATCGATATATCGATAAGTGAAATTAAAATGTCTAACTAAACGTTTATTGGATTTTACGAGTGCCTGCATGTACTCGGCTTCGTAGGAATAGAGAAACAAATCAGCAAGCAAAGGTGCACAGTTGGTACCCATGGGGATACCTACCACTTGCTGATAAATTTCCCCTCCAAATTCAACAAAGATATTATCAATTAAAAAATCCAACATCTGAATTATCTTGATGGCTGTGTATTTGTTTTTTGAATCACTATGGTTCTTGACAAAATAAGTGGAATTGTAATTGACAACTAAATATTTATATCTAGCATGTCCAGATTTAGATGAAAAGACACTGTGAATAATGTCTTTCAACCGAGTTTTTAATTTACTATGGGGAATTTTAGTGTACAAGGTAGAAAAGTCAAACGTTTGTATAGATGAGACTGAAGCAAGTGATCTAGATTGCAAACCATCAAGTAATTCTTTGGATTTTTTTAAGATCCACATTTGATTAATACCACTACGAGAGTATATTGTGTCGCAGTATTTTTGAATACCCTCTTTCACTACCGTTAGTATAGATATCAATACTTTTGAAAGTGGTTTTGTGGAACAACGGGATGAAGTTTAGGTATCCAATATAGCAGCGGCAGATCTGTATAGGTATCACCACATGGCGTACCAAATGAAGTGAATACAGATCTGTGATTGGATAAAATTTCATCCTTACTTAAAGTCGAGCGTTTATATGTAGCACTGTCAGTAGGTTTCCCGAAATTAAGTTCTTTTAACAGACAGTCATAATAGTACCGTTTACATATAAACACTAGATTATTGGACGCTTTGTCAGCTGGTACAATGACATACTTGTCATGTAAGGCGTTGAGATTTGCAACAATACTAGCATCATTGAAATTAGATTTAGGCCTAGTATCAACTAACAAACGTTGCATATAAATTCTGCGTTTAAGTTTACGACTAATAGACTTAGTCCAATCTGAGAGAGTATCAGAGATAACATCTTCCCTCTTGGCCCATGATCTAGCGTAGTCCTCTACGGCATCCATAATAAGTTTGAAATTTTGATCCCATGAAAATGGTTGTGGTTCCCGGTATTTGGGCCCTTTGGATAAAATTTCACGTAACTTATTATGCTGGACTATATTCAAATCACCAGTGACTACATGTCCAGCTGGTTGGTAAATGAAGGACGACGTAGAGCAAGAACAGGGTAGAGGGTTATCATATAATTCCTTTGCATTGATGTTGGATAATGCGTTTCTGTAATTAAATATTTTGGGTGCAATGGGTGTAGTATATGTATAAGAAATCCTTGGAACAGTAACGGTTTTGAAATAAGGAGGGATGTGTGCTGTGACATGCTTATGGTGTAATATTTGGCTTAACCCGATAGCATCAATGCCTTTATTAGCAAATTTCAGTTTTAGAAAAGAGCTATTGGTGGTGTAAGACGCATCAGACTCAGTCGCAATGTCCAAACGACGGTTAGCAATGTCAAGAACAATTGATACAACCCTATATTCAATGGATGCAGGATCAGTACAATTTGAATCCAAACATTCGGATTTAAGCAATTTCAAAATAGTAAGTGGAATCGAATACAGTTTAGTACGGATATGGTGTGGCCCTAGTGGTTTATATAGGCCTATTCTTAAAATAAACGATGTTTTTGTTTTATATGAGTACAACGAGTTATGACAACAGGAAGATATTGATAATTAAAACACGTTGTTTTAATTGACTTGTGTCTCACAAACTATATTATTATTACGATGGAATGAGAATCAGGTCAGACAGAAGTTGAGAAAGCTCTCATCGTCCTCCTAGCCCTGGTCCCGGGCCATAGCAAATCCACGATCAACAAAGGCAAGAAATTAAATAAGAAGCATTGACTTTGTGGATAGGCTAGGATTAACCGTAGATTCAGTACCTTAAACATTTATCGTAAAACCGAACGTACGACACCATTAACGACATCTAAACCTTTATCACTGGAGTGCCGTAAGTTTTGATAATAGGTCTACTACGGCACACAAAAATGCGTGGGCTTTTACCGTGGCTTTGCCGTTTGCCGTGGTAAATTGCGAGCGCTGAGTTTGTGTACAGAGAAGGACGAAGTCGTAAGGGTTTAATTACGACTGGGCGGCTTTTTTCGGTTTTGTCTTTGTTTTTGGCGGTAAAAAATAGTTTCTGTTTCTTGCATCTGTAGCGATTCCAAGAGTTATTTGGCTGATATTTTCGGACATATTTGGGTCAGAGAAAAGGCACTTTCAGAAGTAAAAAAGGGCACTGTCGAAAATTAAGGAGGAGGAGGCGCAAAGTTTAGTTCATAATACCCCCACCCCATAACCAAAGTTTAATTGCATTTGAATATTATCTATGTTGCATATTCTGTATATATTTTACCACATAACTCATATATTTGTATCAGTTGCTTGATAAAGACGAGAGTATCCTCGTCGAAACGTCGCTTAGTATCAAACTCAGTAATTGTGTATCTATAAAATATGTTTAATTACTAAATGCCTATCAAAGAAGATTACTAAAATAATACCTACCCTGTTTTACAACAAATAACGTCTGGAGTGGGACATGCACCATCGATAACGACGCCGGCAGCAAACATACACTCCGCTTCATTAGTACAAGTAATTTGTCCCATATCTGGATCAACAATCTGAGTACATTGTAATTCACCTGAATAACAATACAACATAGTGTTTAATTATATGAAACGACTGTTCTAAAAACAACTATACAGTGTATTCGTAAATTTGCAGTTACCAAGGGTTATGACGCGTCAATCCGTGTTCGCGTCAAGACTATTTCGCAGCTGGAATTCGAAGGCTATATAGCAACTATGTCTCGAACAATATATAGTTCCCAGCGATTCTCATTATATTTGGAACTAGTACTTGTAGTTTATATTGCGTTCAAGACAGAACAGGGGAGGCGGGGTAACTCCTGACACCGATGCTTCTCACTATATTTGACACACGTACTTGTAGTTTAAATTGAGTTAACGAGAGGTTTGAGGTAGTAAGCTAAAGATTTTGATTCTTTTCTATATTTGCGCATGTCAAATTGTAACCTAATGAATTATGGCCTTTGATTGTAGAAAAAAAATCACTTTTGGTATTGCTTGTTCTCTATCCATCTCTCGAAAATGTGGGCGTATCCTGCCTGGCAGTGCCAGCTTACTATCTTCGTACAATCAGGGGCCATTATCTATGAAGTTTTGATCCGATACATGCCGATATCGAAAGCAGTCGATATCTTTTGTGGATAAAGCTATATTTTAAGTTTCGTCAAAATCCGGGGTAGTGTATAATCCGAAGATCGCAGACCTGTATAATCCGAAGATCGCAGACCTCAACTATAATCCGCAGACCCCCTATACTATATTCCGCAGACCCCCTTTAAAGCTTCATTTTTTTTAATTTTTCACACTTTCAGAATTCCTAATACAATGTTGCAAGGTCACAGTAATTTGAAAGTTACACTACAGCTCGGCAACAGATTATGGTTTATGGAAACTGCCGAGGATTGCACAATGTAATTTCCACCAATTTTGAACCCTTCTCATTCTCATTTTCAACATACAAGGATGTCAACCCAAAGCGGTGGAAATATAGTATAGGGGGTCTGCGGATTATAGTTGAGGTCTGCGATCTTCGGATTATACAGGTCTGCGATCTTCGATCTTCGGATTATACACTACCAAAATCCGGTAAGAATTGTGACCTGCAGAGAGTCCTCAAACAATTGTGGACGGACGGACAGGGGCGAAGACAATATACGTTCACATAAAAACGGAAGAGAGAGGGGGAAGGGTAATTCGAACATCGAAAGGGTTCGTCATCTCATGATCCAAATGCTTCACAATATATTTGAATTAAAACCGGCGTTGCATGGTTGAAAATATAGTGATACCGACTGTAGTAGAATTTTCTTGAGTGACCGAAATAAAAAAAATAAATAAGACCAGTTAATGGAATTTTAATTATTTTCGCTTTGTTTTGTGGCATACGTTTTTTTACTATTGTGTATGTGCGTTATAAATGACGCTGGAAAACAATGTGGAATTACAATTCATGTTTTTTGATTATCCAAGAATAATTACGTGTCCGTATTAAAACGTACTTTTACTTAATTTTCCCACTTAACTAAGTGAGTTACCGTAAGTCGGTATTTTACATCATAATTGTTGTCTATGTGAAAACTTTAACTGCACATTTGAATTCGGGATATCCCGCAAACGCTAAAAAATACTTGATTTCTACGTTATGAAATCGCCTCCACTGCCAAGACGTAGGAATTTCTAACTTAGAGACCACTGCTGTTGAGTACTGTAATATGCACATTTTAAAGCTAGCACTGTAAGCTTTGTTCATAACAAATGACATTTTATTTTGTTATTTGGGTTAATAACCGACATATTCATCACCGGGGGTCGGTTGTTTATAGCTCCGTTAACACGGAATTAACGAATCGTTAACCTTAACGTGGAGATAGATTGTTGCTGGAAGCCCTGTTGACATTAACGCGTCGTTAACTTGCCGTTATATTTAACGGAGATGTTGGTCTCCGTTATCGGTTTAACAATGACGTTAGTGGGCTGTAGCAAAACGTCATAGATTACCAGTGTAATTTTCTATAGAACATTACAGAGGGTTGGACGATGGTAGGCTATTCCATTTTCTATAGGATGAAATTATATATTATTCTACAGAATTCTGGGCGTCTGTAGGAATAAATGACCCCCAAATATTCTGTAGTGCAAATCTTTAATTTGTCTTACAGATTTATGCTAAAATTTCTAATGGACAAAATAAAGTAGTCTATGGATTTTTAATAGTGTTTTCTGCAGTAAATACTACAGTTATCTTTCAGCCAATGAACAGTCTTCTCTTGGGTTAACTTTTATCTATCCGTCAGCTAACGGATAATGAAATTGACTTTCCGGTAACAGAAATTTAACGGACCGCTAACAAACGACACGTTAGAATAATAACGATCCGTTAAGAGTATAACGGATCGTTAAAATAACTTAGATTTGAGCAACCAATTCATTTTACCAACTACACTGTAAAAAATATCTATTTTTTATGCGGCCGAATTCCGTACTTTAACACATTTTTTTCTGTTAATTGATGGCTTTTTTGGAGAAATTGTGTTAAAAGTGTGAATTTTTGTCTTCAAATAACGTGTTTTATGTATTTCTGTGTAATATTCAGTATTAAAATACAACAATTCTGGTTTTAAAATAGGAAATATTAACTACGGTGCAATACTCCGCTCTCAAAATAATTTTATGCATTTAAAGATAGCAAGCTGGCACTGCCAGGCAGGATACGCCCACATTTTCGAGAGATGGATAGAAAACAAGCAAAACAGAAAGTGATTTTTCCTACAATCAAAGGCCATAATTCATTAAGTTATAATTTGATATGCGCAAATATCGAAAAGAATCAAGATCTTTAGGTTATAAACATGCATTTCAAGTTTCATCATAATCGAATTAAAATTGTGACCTCTACAGGGTCCACAACTTTGATATACCATATTTTTACACTATTCGCGTACAAACGGCGGCCATTTCGTCTGGCAATTATAGTCCGATTTTCTAGAAATTCAAACTCAACCTTCCGTAGGGTGTAACGGTGATAGAATCAAACGAGTTTTTTTTTTTAAATCGGATAATAATCGTGACCTCTAGAGGGATAATAGGCAATTTTTTGGACAACCAGGGGCCATAATTCAGGAAGTTATGATCTGATATGTGCAAATAACGAAAGGAATCAAGATCTTTGGGTTTTAACTATGTATTTCAAGTTTCATCCAAATTGAAAAAAAAATTGTGACCTATACAGGGTCCACAACAAAGATATACCATTTTTTAATAGTATTCGCGTTCAAGCGGCGGCCATTATGTCTGTCAATTTTCGTCCGATTTTCCCGAAATTCGAACTGAAACCTTCCTTAAGGTGTAACGGTGATATAATCAAACGATTTTTTAATTCGGAAAAAAATGTGACCTCCAAAAGGCCCACAAGCTAAATAAAGGCGATTTTGCGTACACCCGGTATGCGCAAATATCGAAAGGAACCAAGACATTTGGGTAATAACCATGCATTTTAAGTTTTATCAAAATCAAATTAAAATTGTGACCTCTAAACCATGATATACCATTTTATAACAGTATTCGTGTACACGCGGCGGCCATTTCGATGGTAATATTGGTCCGATTTTTCCGAAATTCAAACTCCACCTTCCTTATGGTGTAACGGTGATATATTCAAACGGTTTTATAAATCGGATAATAATTGTGACCTCCAGAGGGACCACAATCTAAAATAGGTGATTTTTCGGACAATCAGGGGCCATAATTCAGGAAATTACATTCCGATAAGCGCAATTATCGAAAGGAACCAAGATCTTTGGGTTATAAACATGCATGTCAAGTTTCATCAAAAATCGGTTCAAAATTGCAACTTCTATAGGGTCCACAAGCCAAAAACGTGATTTTTCGTACAATCAGGGCCATAATCCATGAAGTTTTGATCCGATACATGTTAATATCGAAAGCATCCGAGATCTTTTGGGGGTAAAGCTACATTATATTTCAAGTTTCGTCAAAATCGGACAAGAATTGTGAACTGTAGAGAGTCCACAAACAATTGTGGACGGACGGACGTCCAGACGGACAGGGGCGACGACATAATACGTCCACATGAAAATGCGGGCGTATAAAAATGGTAGTCATCGACCATTAAAAAAAAAAATTCATCGGAGGAAACCCGCGAGGTTGAGAAGGCGCCCATATCTCCATGTCACATACACTCACACCAATAGGGACCTACACAACCATTATTAACAATGGCAGTGCACATCAATCAATTTAATTTAACCTGTGTTTAAAATTTGATTTATTCCTATACATGGTTCAATTTGTCTTATTGTTTAGTATTGATTTGTGTGTGTATGCTGCTTTTATTATAATACTATATAGGGGCTATTACTGTAGAGGTTACCTAAGTTCCGCAGACATGTCCTGGTTAATGTTTTGTAGTCGCTAGTGAGTACCACTGACGGCAAGAACTAGGTTAACAAGGAAGTCTGGTAGTTTAAGCGGATCCATGACATCATAGTAATCCCTGGCGTTAGACACTTAGACACGTGGCTGACCGCCCTCCTGGGTGCCCATAAAAGGTGCTCCAGATTCAACTATGTTCCAATTGGAACCCGAGTCTTTAAGCGGAGAAGAAGAAGAAAAGAAAGCACCTGGTCAATTTCCCGGGGCTTGATACATGACTCATGCACGTAACCTCTTTATAGCAACGCAACGTGCGCGATTGAATTTCCGTAAGATATATTTGAGAGGCTGGGAAGTAGATATCATTGGGAGGCTGGGAAACACGGCCGCAAAATACAAGCTGTGTGTCTAGTTTCCTGTATTATGGATGATATAAAGATTTAAAAACATAGTTAATGTAATAAGTGTTCCCGAATTAATTATCACGACGCGAAGTCGAAGAAATCCCTAGATGAAAGTATCACGGGCCGTTGTCTGGAATTTCCTGATTATACTTCTGACACCGTAGTGTTACAGTCCGCAAGGAAAACTCAAATGGAATGCTTATAATTTTTAAACTTTGGAATTATGAACTCTTAGTTACTTTTTAACAACATGGAACATATTGGACGAACACTTTTAATATGTAAATAATCTACGGGTCCAGCAATCTGGTTTATACTGCGAGCACTTCGCTTTTCCACATAACGCCGGAGGCCGGTGGATTATTTACCACGCGGGTTTTTTTTCTATTCGCTCTGAATCAGCCAGACCTCCTGTTTAAATTTTATTATGACAAAGGGAGAAGATGACCCGCCCTCTTTTCTCGAGACAGCGAATTTATAAATGTATAAGTGTGCTTTAAGAAGTTTTTGGTCTCCGAGGACCTTTTTATTTTGTGTTTTTAACAATTTTGAAGTGTAAATAATTTAATTAAATAAACCTATCGATAATATCATATTCATTGTATTGGAAGTTAAACCTGTAATAAACAACAGAAGATATCTATCATTAACTTGAAAACATGACTTGTATGTGTTACAAACCGTCGTTATTAAATAACAGAGAAGTATTTATATCCATTTACATCCCACTTATACCTCGTTGCCAGTGGCAACCTTTGATAAAACTGGCCTGTTTATTTCCAATACAGGCTTAAAAGTATCCGTGTATCAAAAGTGAACAGTACACTTTTTAACAAAAGTACTGTTCATTCCCGACAAACTAACACTTCTACACCGTTTAAAAGACCATTCAAGCAATAAGTAGCGGACGTTTAGTCCGGCCCAGATCGCAATGATAACGATGGTTCTATTCAAAGCAGCCGGATAAATCACACTAAACAACTAGTCAAAATCACAGTAACAAAGCAAACCGGGTGGAACAAACTGGCAGTTCAAAAATATATACAATGACATTAAATTAACATAACAACATATTACAAAAATCAATTATACATATCAATTGGCATCTATTCCACAATTTGGTTTGATTTATATTAATATGCAAAATATATAAATTAGAATACTGAATAATTATTACAATTGTGGTGATAGAAGGCGCAGTTCTCTTGCTGGACACTTCACAGGCTTTAAAAAAAGCAGGATGAAAAAAAAAACACCTAGAAAGACATACATTGTATTACAAAAAATTCGCTGATGATACTTTCGCCAGGAATGACCCACGTTTCGCATTTCCTTTACACTACATTTAATAATAATATTATTAATATCGCAGCCCCCTTCGCCATAGACAAGTTGTTTTGACGATGTGGTCTAAACAAACACAGGGCCTTAATGTGCCTGTTCCCATAGGTTGTACCCACGGAACATGTGGCCTGGCGCACGGAAAATGTGGTCTTGTGACCACAGACAATGAACATGTAAAATTGGCCGGACCCAGCACCGTGGACGTTGTCTGATAACATGTTTGTCACAGGATTGGCGAATAAAGAAAACTAAGATAAAAAATAATCCAGTTTATATAGTACAACAGTAATATTGTTACGTACTGAAAGTATGATAGAGTTACGAACAGACAAGAACAGAATAATCGACTTATCGGTCTTCAACTATTACTCCACAAGGTACCAAATATATACAAACTCTTCTAGTATATATACAAAATAAGAGTAATATTCTAATAATAATATAAAAATATGTATAAACCCTAAAATAATGGGTGTTAGGAGAACAACATAAAATGCGTCTTTCCAGAACAAAGGAATTTTCACTACTACTGTCTCTAACATTCGGTGCCAAATCTAGGTTAAATGTGTTAAAAGAAAGGGAGGTAATAAACTAGGTCAAACTACAATTTCTATCTAACCTTACTAAATACATAAAAATAAATCCTATCAAAAAGGAATAAAAATAGAATAGTAAATAATATATTAAAATAGTAACTTTTAATACTATTCTTTATACTCATATAATACATAACACATATGTAGGTCAAACGGTACCTTCGATACATAACACATTAAATAACATATATTTCGTACTCACCTTCACAAGTTGTTCCTGTGAACCCCAATTTGCATCCGCAGTTAAACCCATCACTTTCTTGTGGACGCTCTAGAGGCTAAAGTTAATAACCGGTTGACTTTAAATTTATACACAGTGTTTAAGGTCATGCGATGAAGAAGCCTATTGATTTTCAGGAATTTCCGATAATTACTGTCAGAGTTATGGCCCTTGATCACTTCAAAAAATCTTGTGGACACTCTAGAGGCTAAAGTTAATAACCGATTGACTTTAAATTTATACACAGGTTTACGGTCATGACACGAAGATGCCTATTGATTTTCAGCGATTTCCGATTGACTTTAAATTTATACACAGTGTTAAAGGTCATGAGACGAAAAAGCCTATTGATTTTCAGCGATATCCGATAATTACCGCTAGAGTTATGGCCCTTGATCACTTCAACAAATCTTGTGGATGATCTAGAGGCCAAAGTTATTATCCGATTGACTTAAGACGAAGACGCCTATTAATTTTCACGAATTTCTTATAATTACCACCAGAGTTATGGCCCTTGATCACTTTGAAATATCTTTTGAACGCTCTAACGGCTAAAGTTAATATCCGATTGACTTGAAATTTATACACAGTGTTGAAGGCCATGAGACGAAAAATCCTATTGATTTTCAGCGATTTTTTAAAATTACTTTTATGGCCCTTGATCACTTCAAAAATTCTTGTGGACACTATTGGAGGCTAAAGTTTACATCCGATTCACTTTAGGTTGAAACACAGAGTTTAAGGTCTTGCTTTCGACGAACAATTATATAGATTTTTAATGAATTTTGATAACTTAAACAGCCAAATCCATGATATTAAATGTTTCATATACTAAACGTTAGTATGGAGGAGAACTGTATCAAATTGTAATGATTTTCTGATAATTACTTAATGAGTTGTTACTCTTAATCAAATTTTAGTGTATTATAAATGTTTCATTACCGAAAAAAGTTAAAATATGCGACAACTCTTGTTGACTGCCCGGACGATTTAGCTGCTGTGGGCGTATGTTTCGTTGCCTGGCAACCTATCTTAATATTATGAAATTCTTAACACTATTTTAACTGAAACATAGCATATACATATTTCATTTCCCAGCTACTGACATTTAGATTTACTGTAAAATTACAAATTTATTTCCATAAGGATTACATTAGATATGTGTTGTCAACATAAGTCAGGAAAGGACAATTGGAAACCATACGAAATGATATGAAATGGGGAAAGTTTTGAAGGGCTGCAGCACTACTGTAGGCCTATACTCTTATTTTAAAATTGCAACTGTCAAGGGTACTTTTACGAACCGTATGCAAAAACTGTTATAACACATCCAGTGCAGAAGAGTTAGTTCTACGTTTACGGTTGGGTATAACGTGACGGACAAACCATGAAATCGGTCCCCAAAACCTATTTATACTTTTAAATAATAATAATAATATATCCAATAATCCAACAAAAAATGTTGCTGCCTGGTTACAGTTTGTACAAAGTAAAATAGCACATATACAACACTAGTTTCAGGTAAAACTATAACACTTAGGCACTGAAAATAAAAACTAGGAAAACACTTTCTCAATTAATTTAGAAATAAATGATAGGTTTGAGATTGGGCGATAATTTATAAGTATATTATATTATGATGGAGATTATTATTTTTAATAAGAGGTACTACCAAGGCCTCTTTAAGTTCGTCTGGAAAATGACCAAAAATGAGATAAGAGTTTACAATGGCACAAAGAATCGGGCTTAATTCAACAACACAGGACTTCAGAAGATGTGTCGGGAAAACATTTAAATCACATAAAGCGTATGACGACTTTTCGACGATAGACTTGATTTCAGATGGAGTGCACAACGAAAAATTTGTCCAAAGTTCTTCATCGAAATTGCACTGGTTTTCAGTGGGTTCTACATGTCCAAGATCCTACTCCCTACAAATAGTTTGAATTGTATTGCTAAAGAATGTAGCAAAGGAGTCAGCTAGCTGCTTATCATCGTTGTGATCAGGGAGAATAGAATCCTCTCTGGTCTTGACCAAGGTATTGTTAATTTTATTCAATTCATTGTGGTTCTTGATGTTCTCGTGTATGCGAGTCAGAACAAAGTCTTTTTTTGTTTTTTTTGATGAGACTGTTATTCTGATGCCGTGCCTTTACATATAATTGTTAGTGGATTTCAGTTTTGTTTTTTCGCCAAACCTTTTCTGTGTCTTGACGAGCATTTATGCTTCTCTGCACATTGTCATTGAACCATTTCATATTTGGTCTGATTGTTATTGTTTTCTGAACAATAGGTGCATGTTGATTAATAATACTGCCAATATCTTCATTATAGATTGTAAGATGACTTACAGTATCACTTTGTTGATCTATTATGTTCAGTGCTTGCAATATCAGTTCTCAAATTCGCCAGGTTGGGGTTTCGGACTTTTTTTGTACGTCAATGTTTTCTTAAGCGACTTTGGTATGGACATGATTAGTTCAGCAAACACACAGAAATGGTTTGATATAAGAATATCTTTACCACAAAGGTTGTTTACTAAAGAGTCACTGATTCGTGTTTTGACTAGATTGAGTAGATATCCCTTATTGTAAGTCTTTTCTGTCAGGTGTTGCACCAAGTCAAAATGTCACAAAATTTAAAGTCGAATCAGTGTCTTTATCCAAGTGTAGATTAAAGTCACCACTAATCAAAATCAGTCCACGTTTGGAACATAATAAATCATGGAGTAAGTCAGTAGATTCACATAAAAGGGTTTCTAGTGTCGTGGACGGTACACAGTAACAAAGTGTACGATCTGGTTATTAATGCTGATTGTGACGTGAAGGCCAACGAAACTGGTATGTGATATTATTATACCCTTGGAAATAGTGAATGAGGATTTGTAGAACAAATTGTGATATGAATTCATCGTTATACATGGATTTCTTGTCATTTCCATGTCGTTTATATTTACGTTTATATCTGGTCCCGGTAGTCTGGTCGGAATACAGTTTAACCCCCCAATTTTCTTTTTTACAAAGGCTTTCTCAACTGATTATGTTAGGGTTTAGTGTAATTTATAACATGCTAAAAGTTTACCAAAGCAGCCCCCCCCCCCACCGGAACAGTGTGGGTTGTTTTTGAAATGACGTGGGATAAATATTGACTTAAATTTGACGATCTCGATGTCTATCCCCAGGTCATTGGGGGCAAGGAACATATTAATACAACTTTAGGTGTCACTGAGTTGTTCAGTCATTACGAAATTGAATTCATGACCTTCGGCTGTCCGTTATCACCTAATGCACAAACATTTATGTCCACAGAATAAGTTTCAGGGTGCTCAGTTTTGGTTCCAGAAGTTATTATCATACAAGTTATAATATACAAAACATGGATTACTATAAATTTAAATGTGTGTGAAATAGCTTTATTTAACGTCCGCTTATGGGGTATTCTCGTTTGTTCTAAATTATAACACTGTTACAGGAAATGTTTGATCGAAACAAACACAGTATACATCATGTTGAGTTGATTGGGTTGTTGAATGAGAAAACAACAACAACAAAATTGCGACAAATTAATTTCATTGATATCAATACCGATCACATAAATAACCGACGGGAAGATTTCACTGCATAAATTAATAAGAAATTAACAGGATTTTTCTGCAGATAATTTAAGACTGAAAAGCTTCCAACTGCTTTTAATTGACTTCTTTCAACAGACATACTGGTCGTTTTGAGTAAATCACGATTGGCAAGAATATTAATAAATGTATGTTCCAACTCCCCATTAAATAATTTAATCCTTCTACTGTTTAATAACAGTAGAAGAGAGAGTCTGTTCTTAATCATACCCACCATTTGTTTAAACAAATAAAACGTTTCCGAAATAAACTAAATATTTCTCACCAAGAACCTTTATCAGATCTATATTATCTCTCAATTTTTATGGTTTTCTTGATTTACATTTCATGTTTCACTAAATAGTCGATTATAATTTTCAAATACTGTTCGGTATGGTAAGTAATACGGATGGTACAATCCTTGGGCGACATTTAGACGATGTTTGTGGACAAAATTGAGTTGTCGTTAAGATCGACTATTGTAATAAGAAATTAATAATGTCGGTATGAAATGAACTTAAAGTAATCTAAACTTTAGTTTGACCGATCTTAACAATTGTTGGGCTACTATACTCCTCGCAGTGTTTCGTTTAATTAGACCTAATCCCACTTTAAAGAGTTGTAATGGAAACAGATTGCTGTTCCAAATTATTACTGGTTAACAGCTCGATTAACAACCAATAGCTAACTGCGTACAAGTATCATTCTGCTTTAAACATAGCTCCAGATTGGATCAAATATGTTTACAAAACGTTACATTATGGCTCACGAAATGTATTACGCCCAATAAACTAGTGCATAGCAGAATATTGCAGAAAAACTAATTGCGTGACAAACGAGGCTATCACACGACTACATTGTAAACGATACTGTTAAAAGTTTTAGGGCAGCCCCCAGATTAAACGGGAAGAATAGACACACTCCCTCAAAAGCTAAAGGGCCAGACTTCAATCCAGCAATGTCCTGAGTGCGATTTCGCGGATCATTGCTTCAGGAATATGTGTAACATAATACATAGACTCATTGTTGTTAGAAATATACTTTAATTCTACGGCAACAGGCAACATATATACAGGGTAACATATTTACAAAGACTGGATAACATATTTACAAATCTATCTGGGCCCAGGGGCGGACCCCTTGGCTTGGGAGGGAAGCGACTTCTCACTAGGATATCTGAAAACCCAACTCTCTGACGAACCACGCCCCTTTTATATCCACCAGCCACAATTGGCACGTGCGTTTGTTAAACAAATATCACGTGCTCTAGGTAGACAAACCTGATTGGTTTTCAGGTGTTAAGTTATATAAATAAGTGAGCTGATTGGATAACTCTAGGTGTACTCGGAATGATTGACAGGAGAGATGCAATAGTTAATTTAGAATTACAAAACAATGGAAACCAATAATTAACATTTCACACCTCTCCTCCCTAGATAATGGGTGTTAATAACTTTTCAAGCTTGCGTCTTATCTCTAAAGTTCAAAGTTCTTTATTCCTTGAGTCATACGACTCATCAGACATGACAATACATTATACAATAAATAATGATATACAAAAAATACATTTCATCAGAGTTATTTACAATATATACAATGGCAAAGAGTAGATTACAAATAATATTAGGTTTGGGTATTTACAATTGCATTTCTGGACTTGTTGGACAAATATAAAAACAGTCCAAGGTTACGAAGTTCCTTTATATTATTTACAGCTAATAATTGTATTAATTTATAGACACTTGGGTTAATAAAATAGTATGGTTTAATATATGTTTTACGAATATCATTAAAACAAGAACATATCAGTATATGATGAAATTCGTCTTCAATATCTCCGTTATTACAAATTAAACATAATCTATCATTGCGCTTAATATTTCGAAATCGACCACTCTCTATGCATAAATTGTGCGCTGATAAACGTATCCTGGTAATTGATTTAATATGAATACTGTTTAAAGATTTCGTCAGATAAAATTGTAGTGTGAAATTAGAGACAATGTGTTGGTAAATGAATCCTTTTGGAGATGAACAAATGTTTTCAAAGCACTTTTGTTTATATATATCAAAAATTCTACTTTTAACAATACAAAATGATGTTTTGTTAAAACTGTAACTTTCCCTTATATAGCCAAGGCCTATATCATATAATTCGGTTTTAATACTTTCAACCCATGGGTCGTTATTAATCATCATATCATTTAAACAGTTTTTTAATAATTTATTTTCAGTAGTAAATAATTTTAACCAGTATTTGAATATTCTGATTTTCCTAAAAATGTACAAAGGATATCTGCCTAATTCAAAATAAATCATACAATTGCTTGTTGATTCCCGAACGCCTAATAATTTTTTACAAAAGTTTGAATGGACTTTTTCAATGTCATTAGCCTTGTGGTTTCCCCAAATTTCAGCACCATATGAGAGAATACTGCTCACATATGTGTCAAAAATAGATAGTTTGGTTTCAAAATTAAAATAATTGTCATTACATATTTTTAAAATTGCAAATAGTGCTTTTTTCCCCTGGTCGGCTATATGTTTTTGCGTTTTAAGAAATTTTCCATTAAAATTAAGAATTAACCCTAGGTATTTAAATTCGTCCACGATATCTAACACAAAATCATTAAAATGCCATGATTCATTTTCTTTTATTTTCCCCCCGTTTCTAAATATAACAACTTTAGTTTTTTGAGTATTAACAGTTAAATTCCATTTTTTAGTATTATCCGATAATGAATTAAGTAAATTTTGAAGACCTTCGGGAGTTTCAGAAAACAAAACTTTGTCGTCCGCGTACATTAAAAGAAAAAGATTCATGGCGTAAACAGGAATAGATTGACAATTATTACTAATAAAATGAGACTCGATATCATTTATATATAATGAAAATAAAAGAGGGGATAAAATGTCACCTTGTAAAAGACCGGTTGGACAATTGAATAATTCTGATATGTCACCGTTAAGTTTCACACAACACTTTACTTTTTCATATAAGGACCGAATAATTTTTAAAAGTTTACCATCTACCCCTTCATGAATGAGTTTGTACCATAAATTAGCTCTATTAACCAGATCGAAGGCTTTTTTATAGTCAACGAAACAACAATATAATCTTTTTTTCGTTTAAGAGTGCGATTAATTAGAGATTGTAAAACAAAGATCGCATCAGTAGTCGATAAATTTTTACGGAAACCAAATTGGGACGCTGTTACACTTTCATGTGATACATCGAAGCGTAATAGTCTATTATTAATAATAGAGGTGAATAATTTAGCCATACAGCTAATAATAGTGATACCACGGTAGTTATCAGGACAGGAAGAGTCACCACTCTTAAAAACCGGTATAATATTACCTATACTCCACGTGGATGGAAAGTGGCCTGTATCCAATATATTATTGAATATTAGCAGTAGACTGGGTATAAGCTGTGCCTTACAATTTATAAAATATTCATTTAAAATATTATCGGACCCACAGGACTTATTATTCTTGAGTTTTTGAATTGCATCATTAATTTCAATCTCAGTAATAGGCGCATCATACTCGTTAATATAGCTTTTATCAATATTTAAAATGTTATCATGTACATATAAAAAATCTTCAACAGAAGAATTATTCCCTTGGATATTGGATGAAAGCCCGATAAAATGATCTGTAAAATCACTCAAATTAACTTCCTTAATAATCGAAGATTTACGTTTTTTAAATAGTTTATAGAAATTTCTAGGATTATGTTTACGCATAAAATTGAGCATATTACCCTGTTGGGATTTATAAATTTGTTTCAGCTTAAGTTCTATCTTTTTATACTGGGATTTGTTATAAGTTAATATTAAGCGATTTTCTGTTGATTTATGTTTGTTAAAAGCATGTAAAGCACCCTTATAATCAGTGTAACGCTGTTTACATAAATCGTTGAACCATGGTTTATCTAGCTTAAAACTACTCTTGCGCTTACTATTTACAATGGTCTTTTTACAGTGAGGTATAACTAACTCAGTCAGCGTTTTAGTAAAACGTTCAACACTGACATCTATCCCAAGCTGACTGGATTCACTCAGTTCACATGTTTCAAGAAGAGTTTCTTGAAAATTACTCAAGGTGTTACAAATAACATCCACCTTATCATCGTCCCATTTTATTTTACAATTCGGTGAAATTACTTCAGTACATTTTCTGTTATCTACGATAGTATTATACTCAAAAGAAAAACATAAAGGCGAGTGATCAGATAATTCATTAAAAATGCCCGATTGAAAGAACTTAAAATAATTAAAATACTTATAATGAAGTAACACATAATCAATTGTACTAGATCCCTTGAAATTAGTAAATGTAAAACTCCCCTCTCTGTCTTGTTCATTCCTACCATTGAATATTCTCAATCCTGTCGTTTTGCACAATGATATTAAGTGCCTACCAAACTGATTTATAGTTTTATCCATATTGTTACGTTTGATTATAGAAATATCAGGAATATAGTCGATAATATTTGATAGTATTTCATTAGTAGAATTGCATAGGTTATCATGTTCAATGTAATCAATTAAATTGGCCGTGCGACTGTTAAAGTCGCCAACTGCTATCAAAGCATTGCTTGCGTTTACATATTTCGCTATCACTTGCTCTAGCTGTTCAAAGAGGTTAATATCATTTCTCTCGTAAAATATACTGCTACAGGGCGGAAAATAACATGCAAATATCAATAAATTATCTGTAGGTAATGGGCTGGGCGATACTTTGATAGTAATGATACAGTCATAGATATTTTCAATTATACTAACATTATGAATAATTTTATTAGAGAAGTAAATAACAATCCCACCCCCCTTTGCGCCAGGTCGTGCAAATTTGTGAGCAGAGTAACCAAGAAGTTCCAAATCATCATACTGGTGAATCCAACATTCAAACAAACAAATAACGTCATATCTATTTAATATATTTAAAAAGTTATTATCTTTGAGTTTCTTCCGTAAACCTTTTCCAACGTTCCAAGATAGGATGTTTAGTCTACTCCTGCACTTGTCCTATGCATTACCCCTTGGGGATTCGTCTGATATCGAGCTGAAATGAGCTGCTGATCGTTTATTAGGAGGTTGTCTACTGCTTTCCCACGGTCTAGTAAGGCGGTTCGGACGATCTCTAGGTCGGGGTTCTCTTGACGTATCGTCATAAACAGGCCTGGGATCTACTGCATGTTTGGAGCTATCATAGAGCTGGTCGTTAACATATAATTGATTCCTTACCAGTTTAGTTTTATTACCCTTCTCTCTCAACTGCTTAATCAACGGGTATAACTTTTTCCGATCATTTTCGATAGCTACAGGAAATTGTTCGTTAATACCATACGGTTTTCCTTTCAGTTTGTAGGCACTATTTCTAACCATAGCCAGTTCGTTCTGAAAAAGAAATCTCGCTACGATAGGTCGTTGTCTTCCAGGTTAAAACCTTCCGAATCGATGCACATTACCGAACTCAATTCTGTGTTCTATATTCAACTCATAGTAGATAAAGTCTCTAAGTTTGGACTCGGTGTCTTCGTCAGTGTTTTCACGTAATCCGTTGAAAATTAAATTGTTCTTCATCGATCTACATTGTAGATCTACAACAGTGTTTCGTAGCATTTCAGTTTCATCTCTCATATTGGTCATACACTCACTAGTAGACTGGTTAGTCTCACATAGACTGTCAACACGACTCATCAAGTTAGTGATATTCACTCTATCTTGTTCACTTCTTTGTACAATCGTTTCATTTGAATCAGATAGTTTCCTAGTGTACTTCTCTAAAACACTGTACTTACTCTTTATTTCACTGATATCTGTTTCCAAATTGTTAACTTTTGTCGTCAGAGTTGATAATATACTGTGCACATCATCAATTTTAGATACTTTCTGCTCGATAGATCCAAGCCTCGATTCCAAATTAGTAATAAGTTCAACAATTTTCTTTAAAGTTTGACTATCCTGTTTAATAATATCGGTTGCAGCACATACAATATCCTTTCCTTGAGACATTTTTAATCTCTAGACATGTCTGCTATACACTGTTTGCACAGCTGAATACATCAAGCATACAAATTATATAATATTATGCCATTTAAGTCTATGACCGATACAGATAAAAGGCGTCCGAGATTTAGAAGTTTATACAATGCAGGTAATTAACAATGAAACTAATTATTAATGGTCGCCCATTCTAACTTTAAACAATAGGTGTATATCTATTGTGCTTAAATCTTATCTCATATAGGCCTAGGTACTCGGGCAATACAAGCGACTAGCATATTCAAATACAATATTAAATTTTAGATCTCAAATAATATTTGTCACATATGATTGTCTCATACTTTAGGATTACTAAAATATTTGGCCTTAGCGAAATGCACTAACACTGAGCAAGGAGAGATACAGGAGTTTAACGAGCAAGGATAGATACAGAAGTTTCGCGAACATGTTTTATTTCACGTTGCCTTATGATATTATGAGAATGTAGACACGGGATCAGTTCAATTTTAAGACATTAATATTATGCATGTGTATAACTCCCATGATAGTTGTTTCTCATATAATAATAATACATCATTTGTACTTACTTTCACAATTTGTTCCTGTGAACTCCGGTGGGCAGGTATACTTTGCAAACCATTATTCTGAATCCCGACTAAAAAGTTGAATAACGAATAACGAGGAAGCTTGTCTCGTTATTGGCGAATAACGAGGTGTCGTTATTCACCGCTTGAATAACAATCTGGTATATTTACCGACTATACGTCATTTAATGTGTTTTCTACTGCTAGGGAATACTTTGCAAACCATTATTCTATTGTTATCTAGTGATGGTTTTGAATCAAATCTTGAAATATTCTCATTAAAGATGCATAAACACGTTCATGTCTGAATCACGAATAACGAGGTGAAAAACGAATAACAAACTGCTCGTTATTCGCTGTTTGAATAACAATGTGAACTGTTTTCGTCTAAAAGTCGTTTTGCTGTGTTTTATACTACTGGGGATACCTGGTATCCATTATTCTAGTCATGGCTAGGTTTATATCTGAATCCCGAATAAAAAGGTGAATAACGAATAACGAGGTAGCTTGCCTCGTTATTGGCGAATAACGAGGTGGTTCGCCTCGTTATAGGTTATTCGTTATTGGTGAATAACGAATAACGAGGTAGCTTGTCTCGTTATTGGCGAATAACGAGGTGGTTCGCCTCGTTATTCGTTTTTCGTTATTGGTGAATAACGAATAGCGAATAACGAAAAACGACCCAACTTCACACTGCCTTTTCTTTCGTGGTCTCTTAGCTAATGACATTCAATTACCTTTTTGAATTGTCAGATATCCTCTTACAGTCCCATATAACATAGTGTCATTTGTACCAAATGACCAAACTTATCTGGAGAGCATGCGCAATGACGGGAATGGCCAGACGCTAGAAATTTATATTCGGTTGAGACTCAAACCGTATTTCGCTGGACATAACTCATTTGTAATTAGAGTCAAAACGGAAACAATTTAATGCAAATCAGTTCATATACAATAGATTATATTAGTATACGCGTTGAGACCCATTTGGGTCAATTTCTAGATCCAAAATATTAGCGATTTAGCTCCTTTACGATCATAAAGCTGCTGACTGTATCGATGAAGCTCGCCAGAAAAATCAATACACAATTTAAAGAAATAACTCTCTCTTTTTTTGGCGCTTTTTTCAAATGACACACAGAGAAACTGTTAAACTACATCATGAACAAAATAGCAGTAGCAGATTTGGAAGAGCGTAAAACCTACATGTTCCATTCTTCCCAAACGAAAGATATATATTGCTTACGGCTACTTTCAACACACTTCTAGCTGCATATTACAAGCAATGCCTGGTCTTTAAATAAGCATAAAACTCTGAATGTTTTTTTAGTAAATTTATCAATTTTGTTTAGCGTTGTAAACGCATTCTTGATTTTATGTGGCGGGGATTTCCACACGGTTTTTGAGCGTGAACTCTGGGAGCTGTTACCATTATCTAACTATTATGGTTATAATACATACATAGGTAGACCATCTCCTAAAGAGTGTACACGGTATCTATAAAAATTCAAATAATAACATTACCTAGACAATTTAGAGATTTCATTTTCTTTTCGCACCATGCTATCCTCTTTTTCAACATTTGGAATTGCGCCCCTTTCTTGCGAAGAGCAGGTTTTCTTCTATTGAAATGAGCATCAACCATACTGGCGAACAACGCAAATGTTAAAAATAACTCAAACCTTATATTTGCTACTTGCTATCAGCTGGTAATTAATTGGTTATGAAGTTATAGTTTTGAAATTCGTCTGTAAAGTCTTTGAATTTGATCAACAGAGCATGTCATTTTCAATCTGAATATTTTTTCCACTCCAATATCGCTATTTATTAAATAAGTTAACAAAAGTTATGGCCCCTCCTCTAAATATTATAAGCCATATGAATGAAACGTTTTCAGATGTCAAAGAGTTATTAGTCCGTATGTTTGATATTTAAATTTGTTATTTCAAACGTTTTGCCCAAGTAAGCGGGAACCCAGGTTAATGTACCTTGTATCTTGTTGAACTTGTCGGCATGTCGATAGTGTCCTAATTTTTTTAGTTCGTGTATTGGATCTTTAAATTCGACAACCAATGCAATGTTTCGCAAAGCCATTTTAAGCATATTATATAAAATCCATCAACAAAAGCTGTTTTAGTACTATTTTGCGATGTCACTTTCTGATTTTATCTATTTTCTTTCTTTTTGATTTTATCTATTTTCGTACTTTCTTTTTGAGTCTATATATATTAAATATTTGTATTTTGTTATTATACACTTGGATGTACATGTATTTTACTTTGGTTATACACGTATTTAAATGCTTGTTTACGTCTGCACGCGCTAACATAGAAATGGTATGCAAACATATGAATAATAACTCCATGAACAATATACAAATATAGGCCATCAAGCGGTCTACTTTTGAAGATTATTTTTTTTCTTTATCAAGAATTCACCATGACATAAACATGCAACGGTGTATGCGATTTTTAAATTAAAGGTAATAACTACATATTTTCAGGTACACATCCCCAGTGTAATGAATTAAAAATAATCTAGTTTCGAAATTACGTCCCCGTGTCAGGTATAGATCGGAAGTAAACTGAATTTTTTCGTATCTCAAATTTGGGTATTTCATTCACTGTCCTTTTACTTTATTGCTTCGGAGTCCTATATGCGTACTTCAGAAAATCATGGGGAATCATATACTAGGACTTTGCCAACATTTAAATTGTTATTTTATTCATATCAAAAATGGTGAAATTTCGACACCCATCACAACATAACATTATTTTTATGTATTTTAAACGATTATGTTGGGAGCAAACATTCATTAACTTAAATAATTACGACATGAGTACAAGATTATTGGAAAAAATATTGTATTTAATATATTATGTTCCACTGTCCTTGTACTTTATTGCTTTGGAGTCTGACATGTTTACCTTAAAAAATCGTGGGAATCATACAAGTTCATGCAACTGGGTTTTGTCAAGATTTAATAGCTATGAATTGAAATTCATACAAAATCTGGTGTGAAATTTCGATACTTATCGCGATATATATTATATTTTAAAAGATTATGTTTAGAGCAAAGATTCATTAACTGAAAGAATGAAGAAATGTGAACCAGAAAATTGGAAACATATTTTTATTTAAACTTAACTCGAATGGTGACACTTTATAATCAACATGTGTGAACAGTACTCGTAAGACGGGATCTTCTTTGCTATCAAAGAAAACTGCATTGAAAAAGAAATAGGGATAATAATTATATTTTATTGAACACTGAATTTCATCCACGAGTGACACCCAATTAACTATATGAATATTAACCACTTGGCTTAAAGACAACTTATAAAACTGTGTATTTTAGTTAGCTATAATTGTATATTTTAAATCGATATTAAATAATAACCTAAACACTGTGTAGAATATGACACTGAAATCGATTATAACGTATATCTATAGTAAGGCGGGTTTATCAGTTTTAGTAATAAGAATATTTCTAACAAACAATTACCAACGGGATGGTCCACCTAAGGTCGACCATTCAATATAATTTAAATTTAGGCAGGTATAGTTGCCCCAAAATAAATATAAAAAAATAAATGTAATTCTGTAAATATAAACAACTTGAAATATTTTGACATGAACTAAAAATTTTTTTCTTATAAAGATATGTTGAATAACAATACAATGTATATTTTAAAAGGAATAGTATATCATTAAAATTGTGCATCGAACTATAAAGCTATTGGCACAGTAAACTATTCGACATGATTTGGGTGAGGCATGGAGAAAAACCCAAGCAATAAACCACTATAGTAATTTAAGAAAATACGTATTTTATCTATATACCTCTGCAGTTGTTCTTGGTTATCTTGTTTTTAACGTATTTCTCTTTGGCGAGTAAGCGCTTGCAACTTGTTTCACGGTTAAATAGTCTTCTGCGGACACCCCAATGTCCATCTACCACCAGTGACGTGGCTATTACGACCTCATCGTTAAAGTAACCAGTTTCCAAACAGAGGCATCTGTCACATTTCAAGCTTTATATAATCTACACTGTCGTATATTTCGATAAATCTAAACCCAGGTACCAAGCTGGTGCATATATTAAAATGAGAATATTATATACGTATTGTAACACTACAGATAAGAGACGGTCAGCATAGTTGGTAGATCTTTATTGAGAACATAGAATAGACATAGGTCGGAAGGAGCTCTATTCAAGTCTTACTTACTGTCAGTTAATTCTGGCTTTATAAAGCATACAGTAATTGAAAATAATGATACATGACAGATTAACTTATTTGGAATTGAGATTATAGTTTCTATAACCACACCTCGTATTTCCATTTAAGTCGCGAAGTTCTGCTGAGTGTTCAACACATAGAACATGTGTAGATTGTAAATAACATATGGATAATTAAGATATTTAATGAGATCGTGCGTATTGTCAAAACTAAGAGAGGTCATTTGTGTGTTGCCCGTAAATAACATATTGAACACATTAGCAGAAGTTGTTTATAGTTGAAAATGTCCAATATAATATAATGTAAAATCTAGAAAAGTTCTATGTATGTATTACTTTGTCACATTCCTTCATCACCCACGAGTTATGTACCAAAAGGACATAACAAACACAATTCTCACATGTGGGACATTGTCTTCATCTGTATACATTGATGTTTCACACAATAAAATTACATTACACACGAATTAGGAAGAGCACACGCGATATAATACAGCAAACATGATATAATAACAGTACACAGGAAATAATAACAGTACATATGATATACGACAGCTAACACGATGTAAAAAGAGTACTCAGGATACCACATTAATAAAAGTATATTACACACGGAATAAAACAGCACACACGATTAAGACATCTAACACGATATAAAAAGTACTGAGTATATAATGAAACAGTGGTTCTAGAATTCATGTAGAACAATACCATTTATTGGGTCTACACCTCTCGCTACACCATTAAATTCTGCCATTCTTCTTGACTAAATGATGACAAAGTTAATGTCATTTGATGATGTCTTAATGTTGATGTGGAATCATCTGTTCCATGGAGCGTATTCTCGTCCTCGGTCTCAGCCGACACCAATCCTTTTAAGCGTTGTTATCTAACATACATTAAAAACAATAGAATACAATATCTACACTGTAAAACTCTAAATATGGAAATTACAATTCTAAAATCTAAATACACTGATAAACATGCTACAACATTATATAAAAAAAAATACTCGGTTATACTATCAACACATTAAAAAAATCTACAAAAAAAAAACTGTTTCAATGTCAATATGTTCACTGATTTGAACACTTCATAATCATAGGTGGTCTATTCACAGTTCTGATTCTTGCACAGCTAATTGGATGATGGTAAACACTGCTGCAATCTTCGCTTCAGATTCATTCCGGAATTCCCATGTGATGTTCGTTGTTGTTTCGCGTTAAGATATGGTACAATAAATCCCTTTAAAATGACCAGTGTACTTGCGCAATTAGACCAATTATTACAATTACATTACCCTTAATTTATAACATTTATTTTAAAATTAATTTGATACGATTATATCTAACTTAATCATATGCTTTCCTTTAAGTTTACTTAACATTAAAATTGTATTTTCTTTAGTAGAAATACACCTGTATTAATCCTTTATTCGAGTTACTTTTAATTGAATAAACTATTAACAAATACAACTCAATCTGTCCCCTTAATAACAATTATTAGCATTAATTAGTACTTATCACCTACAGTAATTAATAACATGGAAACTGATTAGTATTCTCCTTACTTACTAACAGTGAACAGTTTTATCTCATAATTAACAAATCATCTTTAATTAATTATCTTAACCATATCGGTTACTGTATAAGACATATAACCTACGCTATACACCAACTAAACGCTCTACACCAACAGTTAACACGGAGGGTATAGGAAAGAAAGGAATACCTTTTAACATGGCGTATACGAACGAACCTGCCTGAATAACACAAGCTTGTAGCAGAATGTGTGCTAATTAACACACTGAGATCAGATAAGACAGACACGTTCCGTTTGCAAATTTCCATATAGATCTCCCTATGAACATTTTAAATCTTATTGTTAATTCATTTCTTTAAACAAATGTGATCAGTATTTATTTCAAGACCTGAATGTAATATATTCCCTATAAGCACATAATTATAACAAACAACAATTTACAAATAAGTTGCCAATACATGAGTATGGTTTTACGTATACGCTACACATGATATATGAGGAAATTCAAAATTTATTCGTCATGCTATATCATCGCACATCCAAAAATAAAATTTAAATAACCCATTTTACCATGGTATATTTTCACGTTTTTAACACAAATTTATACTTTTCAAACAAAACAAAACTACACGAATAATCCAGAAACAGTTATATTGCATAAGCTATTCGCTACATATTGCAATGCACCCTGATTCACTTTAAACCAGTATTTAAATCCCAATACCGACCCACACGCTACTCGCGAATTGACAAAGGGCCAGTCAGGTTCAAATTTCCCTTGGGCATATTCCTTTACCCATAAACATACATTTTACACAGATCCATACCGGAAAAATACCCAGTTAAACACATATACATTAATTGGACATAACACAACATTACATTATTACAATCTAGATTTATAGTTCGGGGACATAATTTATTTCTTTTAGCTTAGTGTTATCTGTTCAATTTTACGATACTTATTTATTCTTTCGGTTATATAAAATTAGTATATTTTTAAACCTAACTCTTAGTTACTTAACAATGTATCGTATCTACTACATAGCATCATGCAGTTCTTTGTTACACTGGCTAGATGTGGAAATCGCCCAAAACCCCACATCTAACGTGTGACACACGCGTCTTCATTGCTATTATATTATGATAACCCTGCGATTATCCATTTGTTTTAAAACTTAACTTTTTTCCTTAACTTATTCCCTAACTTAATTATTTTACTAGTTTGACGTTCTTTTAAACCCTTATATTTAGCATATCCCTAACCTTAAAAATTGATTAAAATTAACCCTTGGTCTGTTTGGCTTTCCATGGTCAAATTATTAGGAAATAATGTACCTACCTTAGAAAACGTCCGGAAACTTCGTCTTTTTCAAAGGTTTTCCTCCGGGATCCCATTCAGAAGTTATAGATACCATTCTTCTGTCTTCAATCAGTGGCCCATGATCATCTGGAAAGCTAACTTCTGGCATCTTAAAGATTTCCTGCGGCTAGGACTTGTACACGCTGTGTCTGGCTCACGTGCACCATTTCTATTATCTGTAACACTACAGATAAGAGACGGTCAGCATAGTTGGTAGATCTTTATTGAGAACATAGAATAGACATAGGTCGGAAGGAGCTCTATTCAAGTCTTACTTACTGTCAGTTAATTCTGGCTTTATAAAGCATACAGTAATTGAAAATAATGATACATGACAGATTAACTTATTTGGAATTGAGATTATAGTTTCTATAACCACACCTCGTATTTCCATTTAAGTCGCGAAGTTCTGCTGAGTGTTCAACACATAGAACATGTGTAGATTATAAATAACATATGGATAATTAAGATATTTAATGAGATCGTGCGTATTGTCAAAACTAAGAGAGGGCATTTGTGTGTTGCCCGTAAATAACATATTGAACACATTAGCAGAAGTTGTTTATAGTTGAAAATGTCCAATATAATATAATGTAAAATCTAGAAAAGTTCTATGTATGTATTACTTTGTCACAGTATTTGATTTTTATTGCCGTGATAGTTTACACCTCGTATTGCTTTTATTTGTTTTCAAAAGATAGATTCGAACGTAGAACATAGATTTGATTTCTTAGATTGATTCTCCGAGAGATTGTCCTTAAACGTATAAAAAATGTTTGCTTCATATCGACTTGCTTGGATTCCCTTGTAACAGATGCGAATATATGCATTGCATATAGTATACATTTATCTAGCTATTTTACTCAGGTGACCCGCCTTTACAATAGCGTTTTGAGATTATATCATTGAGTGAAATTTATTTTTCTAAAAAAATATCTGTAAGAAAGACATACATAAACATATTCCATTAATACATATGGGGGTAAAAAATAAGAGATGACATCACTGGTAACATAAACTTGATTGATTGCACGTTCATTCAACACTAAGGTATATACACACTATACCAGCCAACACAAAACGTTTTGGTAACATTCGTAACTGTTTTTATGGTTGCGTTCAGAATGTTTGTTTACGCACGTTCTCCAAACGTTGAGAAAGGGTTCAGAGATATTTTTATAAAGATTCAAGAAACATCGCCAGAATGTTGTCTTTTGACGTTTTAATTTTACCTTTATTCAACAATGACCGAACATTTTTTTGAATGTGTGTTATAATGTTTCATCGGTAAACGTAACATTAGATTAATGTTTATACTCCTTTTTTTTATAACGTTATAAAGTTGATAGTATGAGACGTTACTAAACATTAATTAATATCGTTCTATCGACGTTTACTTAAGAAACATTTAGATTAGTTGTTCCGAAGCCTGGTTATACAACCTGTAAACGTCAGTAAGCTATGTTTTTTTTTACCGTAACTTTTGTAGCGTGTTAGCAGCTTATGATTCTTTGGACGTTATTTATATATTTGTTTGTGCCGTTATATTTATTATATTGGAATTTAGTTGATAAAGCGTTCTGATTTACTAGTGGTAAAACGTTGAAATCAGATCGAAATAAAAAAAAACTTCCAATAAAGTTCGGAAAACATATTTTACTCCTTTTTATTGCATTTTACATCAATAGCAAATGTTGCATTAAAACATTAGATTTAATGTTTCGACTCAGTTTTTTTGACGTTATGTCATCGATACTGTGAGACGTTATTAAACATTAATTAATACCGTTTTAGCCAAAGAAATCATCAACAGCAAGCGTCAAAACATTCTTACGAGGGCTAAATTCACGTCTGATTCGTCAAACCGAACAAAATATGAGGACCGTCAATCACCTTTAAAGGTCACGGGACATTTAACGGTAATGCAAATTTAACATGTCCATCGCGTAATGTGATCTATGTCATAACTTGGCCGGGCTGTACGGAGCTTTATATCGGCCAAACAGGATTATTTGAGATCACGTGCTGATGTACACAAATCACAGATAAAAAACCCCAGAATATCGCATGATATCCCTGAGTAAGCATCTGGACATATGTGCACATAACTTTCATACCAAATTTCAAATATTCCCGTTCTACCAGCTCTCAAATGATTGGGCAAAACAGACCCCTATATATAAACACGTGTCTTTGGCTAACGTTTTCTATTCACTTTTAAACCATATTAATATAATATAATATAACACATTGTGGAATGTCTACTGAAAGTTAAAGTTAAAGTTTTAAAATTGATCAGTCGTCCATGTAGATACGGCAACAGGTTGCCTTACATGTAACAATAATTCTATTTAAATGTTATATTTGTGGCAATTTAAATACATGCTTCAAACAACTTGGAACAAAGAAACAATCAATCGATGGGTTTTTTATATTTGCATGGACAATATAATTTTAAAACAAGTTAACGTTGATATACTGGATTGGTTTTATAGCAGGAAACGTCGTTATGCGTATGACATGCCATCAGTGTAGTAAGAGTAGCAATGCGTGTGTGTTTTCTTTCAAATAAAATAAAATGTGATGAAATCACAAACTATGTTTAAACATATAATGTGATATATCGTTTCAGGGCTTTTGGCTAAATTCAGAACCTTTTGCATGAATATTTTGACTTTTAATATTTTAATACAAATTTCTCTTCAAAACTGTCCCTGCATTCTGGCAATATATAGGTTATGAATTTAACTACAATCGATTATGACATTCCTCACTTGCTCTTATTCCACGCTTTAATCACTCATACACTGGATATTATAGGGTATTATCACTTCTAAAAAATCTAAAACTATACTTTGTGTTCTGTGTGGGGGTGACAATAACACAAAAAAAATCTAAAATCCGATCAATCTTTTTATTTATTTACAAACGACATGACGCTCAAAATAAGGTGCACAACGTGTATTTTTTTCATTAGAAACGTCAAGCTTTCGTCTCGGCTCGTCCAGTCTTAACAGGAAGTCCGCACTGATTGGCCTTCATTGCATTAGTAAACAGAATGGCGTCATCGTTCTACTTAATAATATATAATTAAGAAGTACATTTTTTCTCATTGGTATCAATATCATTTATATAGTCCGTGATTGATACAAGTACGTTGCTTTTAGGTGATTTTCTATTGAATCTGTGGTATAATATTGGGTTTTGGCGAGGCTAATTTAATCCAAAAGTCATGATCTTATTTTTAAGAAGCTTCAACATGAAAATAATTGACAAAACGAAACATTTCTTGAGTGGTTATACCCATAAACCCACGCCATAAAGACCCCAGACGAATTACTTGGAACAATCTGTTTGCGACTAGACCAGGGCAATATCTCATTCCGAAATTTGTGACCCATTCGGCAAACATCGAAAAATTCCGGTACCCTCCGTAACCCTAACTGAATGACAGACCCTGTGAAGCAACACAACGCGTTAACCATTCGGCCAGCCAACACCGCTGCATGACTGGAAGGTTTTCCAATATGCGATAAAATATAATCGATACAGTATTGACCATTTAAGATATATATAAGAAATATATGGGAGATAACTACATTTTGTTACAAATAATAATACAATGAATGAATCTAACGGGATTTAACGTCCTACGCTTCTGCACCTAACCTGGGCTAATTGAAGAGGGGCATACGCCATACAGTGTGCTATGAGGTAAATTTTGCCCGGCAAGCAACTTAATTCAAAGTGCAAAGATATATTTTACGTGCAAGCCTATGTATACACGGGACGTCGGTTTTTCGTCTCATCCGAACGACAAGGCAGCTGTTCTTGTCAGGCCCTCCGTCTGCATCACTGACAAGGGGGAAAACGCCGGGAAATCGAGATGAAGTTTCTCGGTCAATGCAGGGATCGAACACCCGACCTCAAGGCTAGTGATCCCCTAAGCTTCTTTACGGGCATAGACAAAAAAATCCACCCACACCCTATTGGAATCAATGTCAAAAACAAGCCCCGATGCGACCCGAGACGTTCACCCAAGCTTCCACCCCTAGAAGTCTAAATCGCATCAGTTAGGCACGGAATTTATGGACAATGTTTCCAATCAAGAAATACAATGTTTGCGTTTGTATTATGTTTGTGATTTCCACCAGTGGCTGCGGTAGTCAAGAGGCAGTGGAACTTGACTCGCAAATAGAATAGCCCATGATCCATTTGATTAACGACACATATCGACCAAAAATCTCAGGATTTGCATATTTTAAAAATTTGATAGATAAGGTTAATGAGATTTCATAATTGATTCATTCATTCATTCACTCATATGAGGGAGTGGCCTAACCCGTGTGCCTTAGATCACAAGGTCTGCCATGTCATTGAGTCAGGTGGCGTGGTTTGGATCCCAAGCTTGTACGTAACAAGGAATGGGTTCGCATAGCCAAAATATAAGTCATATGTTTGATATTCACGGCAGATTTTGATTTTATGTAATTTAAGTCATCTAGATATGAATCTTAATAGTAGGCCTTATAAAGGTTCGATGTCACGTACAAACGGAGACTCGAAACCCCGCCACTTAACTTAATGACAGACCGCGTTAACCATTCGGCCAGCCAACACCGCTGCATGACTGGAAGGCTTCCCAATATGTGATAAAATATAATCGTTACAAGTAATAATATAATAGTTAGTGCAAGGGGACTGCGCCACATATGATTTACAAAGAGGACAAATACAACGACAAGACATCATACTCCGAAACAGCAAACAAAACACACAAAAAAACAACAATTCAAAAAAGAGTGAATGGATCCGGGGGCTAGCCGTAAGCGTCCACTGCGCTGTACAGTCCCGGGTCTGAAGCAACACAGATTTCACTCAAGATTGAACATATTTACTCGTACAAACGCACAAACAACCCAACACAAAGAAGCAAAGAAAATGTAGACCGCCTCGGGAGGCAGTCGTCTGCTAACTGAATGGTGTGACGTAAATACGTCGTAATGTTATCAATGACGTCAATAGAATTTCTTAACAAAAAGGGCGATAATCAAGATTTAATAATGCTAAAAGCTATAAGTTTAAAAAACCAATCAGAATTTTTAAGTTGTATAATTGCACAAAACATAATACTAAATACCCCATACAAGCAATGCAAAACAGGAATGTAGAAGAAAGCATACAATGTAAGTGTATTTATGAAGTAATAAATAATAACAATAAGGGCGATAATCCAAACATGGCTACGTAACTATACAAATTAAACTAAATTAAATTGGATAATTATCCAATATGTACTCGGTTATATACTTATAAGAAATGTTAAACTTGGTATATTGATGAAACGGAAGTTTCGAAATTTCTTTAAATATGCGTAAATGAATGAACGACATGGGGCTTAACGTCTTACGCTTCTGCACCTAACCTGGGCCAATTGAAGACGGGCATACGCCATACAGTGTGCTATGAGGGAAATGTTGCCCGGGCAGCAACTGAATTACAAGTGCCAAGGGATCTTGTACGTGTACGCCAATGTAAAACTTCTCAGCCAATGCAGGGATCGAACACCAGACCTCCAGGCTAGCGAGCCAGCACCTTACCCACTTAGTCATGTGATCCCCGTAGCTTCTTTACGGGCATATACAAAAAAAATCCACCTCACACCCTATTGAAATCAATGTCAAATAGACATGTGTTTAAATAGTGAAAAACAAGCCCCGATGTGACACGAGATGTCCACCCAAGCTTCCACCCCTAGAAGTCTAAAGCGCATTAGTTTGGGCCGGATTTTATGGACAATGTTTCGAATCCGGAAATACAATGTTTGCGTTTGTATCATGTTTGTGTTTTCCACCAGTGGCTGCGGTTGTCATGAGGCAGTGGAACTTGGCTCGCAAATAGGCAAATAGAATAGCCCATGTTCCATTTGATTAACGACCAATATCAACTAAAAATCTCAGAATTTGCATATTTTAAAAATTTGATAGATTGGGTTAATCATATTTCATAATTTATCCATGCATTCATTGACTCATATGGGGGAGTGGCCTTACCCTTGTGTCTTAGATCACAAGGTCTGTCATGTCCTTGAGTCAAGTGGCGTTCGCTTAGCCTTGTGGATTTTTTCCACTGGTTCTCCCCCCCCCCTCTTGCCAAAATATAAGTCATAGGTTTGATATTCAAGGGCGGATTTAAGCTTGGATTCATGTCTAAGGTCACTAACATGGCATTTGAGGGCTTTTAGTTTACGGAATTTTCCGCGTGTTAAGCGCTTTGACCCCCCATCACCCAAGAGCCCCTCCTCACCCTTACCCATGGTCTCCGAATCCACCCTTGTGGGCTTTTGCTTTATTTATATTCGTGTGTGTTATTTCGGTAGATAATGGCGTATTTAAAAAGATTATTTAAGGTTTCAGGTTTTTGTATGAACAATTCAAGAAATATTATCTCAGAAATTCATATTTGCACCAAATTTTCCATAATGTTTGCAGTTACAAGGCTGATAATTATCCCTATACACATCAAAATTACAAAGCATCAAATATAGATCATAAGATTCGAAATAATAGACCATAAACTTTAGTTGTCATTTTCTCAAATTGAATGTCATGTGATCAGGTTCTTGTATCGTGCAACAGAAATGCAAAAACTGTAGTGAGTGGTATTTTCCTTTAAATGTCAATATATCCATAACGTTGCTACTTGTGGTTTAAGAAAACCGGTGGCTTAACCCGTTCACTCCCACATTGCACGGAAAACAAACACGTAGCCGTTCTCAACATCTGAGACATGCTACCTGCGGAGAAGTATCTCAGACACAATTAATAACTATGTTAACCATATCACGTGATCTACACATCACAGGTCACTACATTGACGTCAATTGGCCATGAGGTCAACAACACGTTACATTGTAAATAATAGGCTTATCTGCAGCATTGTTTCCTTTGCACCCATTGAGACTATATAATTCGTAAAGCCCCAACAGGTTCTCTCTTCTTCCAATGATTTTTCATAAAAATAACAACTCATGGATATTTTCTTTTTATAGAGACTGCCATATTGGCACTATTTTGTGCGTCGGTCTTGTCTATTTCAGATATACACAATCAATTATGTTGGTGTTTTAGCGTTGGTATTCACTCATAGTTAATTTATCACAGTTCTAAAACAAATATTTCAAACTTGAACGCGAATTTAGAAAATAGACAAATTCTGACTGGGATTACTGAGCAAAATGGTCATTCACTGTATATGTGCGGGGGAAAAAAGCTAGCCACCGATTAATTAATGCAAGTCGAAGTAGTATTATAAAATTATGTATGTCAACATGCCCTGACACATTTTCTACTATTTATAGCTAAATGGATGAAGCATTGATGGTGTTTAAAAGCCGAAACGGTTGGTAATATCAAAACGTATTCTGTATTTTTGTGTAGCTCAAATTAAGAAGAGAAACATAATATTGCATTTTTAAAGGGAGGATTTAAAGACTAAAATGCTATAGAATAGTTTTTTTCCAATAAGAGATTGAGAGAGAGAAATATGGTTTTACGTCCACTCGACACCAACTAGGTCATTTCGGGACTTACATATAGTTTAATTTTAATTCAATAATTCGCTTGCGCGTAGGGATATTTAGCAGTTCGGGGAAACCGGCGGACCCTAAGAAACCCCACGAGGTTGGACAGGCAACCCTACTCCTTGTCACGTACAAATGGGAATTATTTTCCAATAAAGGTACAGCATAGTGTAGCTGATAAATATGGAAATTATGGCATAGTTGATATATTGAAAGTAGAGACACTACATCGTACTAGAAAAAGACAGAATGCCCTGAAAAACACCCACGGGACAAAAATTTGACAGTGTCAATAACGCACAACATGTCTTCTCGAGTGACTTAAGTAACGTTTCATATGAGCTGATAACGATGGTGGGAACATTGGGAGACTACACACCATGTAGACTAAATGATGGAAAACGAAGCTGACAGGGGATGATCCAAACATGTACTTGGGTTTTGATATTGACGGTAAATAGATAGCAGCTAACGTCAATTCTAAGCTGAATTGAATTGATATGGGAAACAATCAATTATTGTTAAGATCATGGCGGCATTGGGTAGTTTTCTTTGTTAAAGTGTTCTGAGAGATATTTGTGATAGATAACTTCCTTTGATAAGTTAAGTCAAAGAGTTTGTATAATAATAATATAATAATAATATGTGTATTTTGTGCGCGCAAATTCCATGCTAATATGCATGCTCAAGGCGCTACACAGACTAGGTGCCATAATAGGCCTTAAATAAATGAGTTTTTAAATTAGTTTTGAAAGTTTCTAGGCTAGGTGACAGTTTAATGTTTAGCGGTAATGAATTCAACAGAACAGTTACAATATGAACAAACAAACCGTATCCAAATGATTTGAGATTATATTTTGGAATTTTCAGAAGATGTTCTTGCTGATAACGGAGTGGACGTCCTGGAAGGTATGGTAATAACAGATCTGCTAGATAGGAAGGTCCAGTTCCATGTACACACTTCTACGCAAGGCACAAGAGCTTAAAATCAGTTCTTGATTTAATTGGAAGCCAATGAAGTTCTTTGAGTGCTGCTGTAATGTGCGAGGTCCTGTTTAATCGACAGATGATTAGAGCTGCAGTATTTTAAACGGTTTGGAGTTTTGGTATCAGTTTATGGGTAATTCCAGATAACAAACTACATGTATTACAATAGTCTAATCTTGATAAGACGAGCGATGAAACCAGATGAACTGCGTCCTTCGATATGAGATGACGAATATTTTTTGATAGAACGGAGGTGGAGAAAACAGGTTTTATAGATATAATTAATCTGAATTTCCATGGAGAGTTCTGAATCGATGTGAACACCCAGATTTTTAACTTCGTTGACTAATTTTATTTCTGACTCAGCTCTTTTCAAGGTTGATGTTTCAGATTTTGATAATGTGTGTCTTCATCCAATCATGATAGCTTCGGTTTTAGCATCGTTTAATTTCAACATATTGGGAGTCATCCAGCCTTTAAAAGTTCGGGTGCATTGTGATGTTCGTTGAAATGATTGGTCAAAATCACATGGATAAAAGCTATCAAGCGTAAATATGATGTAATAGGCTGTGTCGGCGGATGATATGAGATGCACTGGTTGTGTAGAGAATAAACAGAACTGAGCCTTGGGGAACTCCCCAGTTTAATTCAACTGCAACAGACTTAGTATTGGCAATGACAGTTAACTGCATTCGATTTCGTAAATATGATGCGAACCATTTTAGACAAGGTCCGTGAACACCATGTTGGGTCTCGAGATTTTTGAACATAATGTCATGGTCAGTCGTATCAAAGTATGCAGATTAATCCAGTAACACCAGGGAAACCACTTTACCGCAATCTACAGCGCAACGTATATCACTGACTATCCTAAGTAATGCTGTTTCGACTACTATGTTTTTTTCTGTACGCAGACTGAAATTAATCAAACAGGGAATTACAAGAGAAATGTGCTCGAAGTCTAAGGTTAACAGCCTTCTCCAATATTTTTGAGAGAAAGGGAACATTTGATACCGGCCGAAAGTTTGTAAGTATATTCGAATCTAAATTGTCTTTCTTCAGCAGGGGTCGAACAACTGCTTGTTTGAAAATGTCAGGAAGGATTCCACTCTTTATACTAATATTAATTATTGTTGTGATAACCGGAAGAAGAATATCTAAGTTTTGTATTACTATACGAGTTTGAATAGGATCGCTTGTACAAGTTGTGTTCTTGGAAGAAAGAATTATTTCAGAGATCTCTTTTTCAGCGAAGACAGCGAATTCAAGAAGTGGTACACCACAAAAGATAGTTGTATCCTCCAAGGTGTTTGAAGGGGAGATTTGTAGATTAGGCCGAATCTTATCAATCTTGGTGACGAAGAATGTATTAAATCTTCAGATGCTGGTAGCTTAGTGCTGTATTTATTGCCAATCAATGAGTTCATGGATCTGTGAAGTTTTAGCGGAACATTAGTACATTCTTCAAGTTTCAACAAGCAAAAATCACGTTTAGCTTGACTAATGACACCAGTTGTCTTGTTTCTGGCATCGCAAAATATCTGACGATGAACTTCAAGTCGTGATTTACGCCAATGTCTCTCTGCGCATCGACGATTCGCCTTGCAAGGCATACTTGTTCATTATACCATTGGTCAATTATTTAAACACGTAAAGTTGTTTGGGTGACTGGAGCATGCTGGTCAAGTAGACAACAGAGGGTGGCATTCGTGTATCGTTTACCTGGAAGGTGTGCTCAGACACAAGCTGAGAGTAAAGCAGATCTGAACAAAAAGAATTAACATCAATTCCTTTCAAATTTCTACACAGCACGACCCTTTTCTCATTGGTATAAAAATTATAATGATCTGAAAATTGCTTGTCTATGGCATATATATCAGTAATTAGAGAGGAATGTTCAGGTGTTACGACCAAATCAAGAATGATACAAGATTTGTGGGTGGCTTCAACTACATGCTGTTTGGGTGAATGTGATTGAAGACGAGTGGTGAACTTTTAACGTACGACTTCGTACAATTGTTATAATGGATATTGAAGTCACCTAAAAATATAGTTTTACACTTTGTGTAATTGTTGAAAAGCACGGAAATGTCTTTGTAAAAGTCAGTGACTGTAAATTATTCTAAGAAGGTGTGGGTCGATAAATACAGACTACGATTAATGTTAACTTTGCTAAAGCTAGCTTAATGACCAGCTTTTTAAAGGATTGTACATATGGGTCTTTTTCTTGAATAATTTCAGCTTTAATAGAATTTCTGTATAAAACTGCAATACCACCCCCGGTAGACTGTAGTCTTGGATGGTGCAGAAGAGCGTGGGAAGATGGGGTCATCTTGACTATCGTAGCTTCATCTCCACTAACTTTAAACCAAGATATAGTAATCACTAAAACATCCAAATCATCATCGATAATAAGATCCATTATTTCGGTTGTTTTGTTGTGCGACGATTGCGCATTTAAGGGACCGACTTTATGAAATTGCGAAGATTTAAAATTCTATTGTTCTTGTCAGTTATGTCAATTAAATTGGAGTAATTAATACAATGATTAGCATAGTCATTATTTGATGTTAGTAAACGGTTAGATATTCTTACATTATATGCGGGAAGACAGAAAAAGGTGCTTTCTTTGAACTAGAAATAAATTGAACTCGTATTAGAAGTGAACCGGTTACACAGTAATAATATGGTGAAAAGTAAAACAACTTAAAATACATATTATACAAAACAATAAATGTATATAAACTTGTTCTTAGCAATTCAAATCACCGAATGCTATTAAATTAAAACCCAATTCCATTTCAGATGATATATAGATCTTTAATCCTATCTTGGATATCCACCTCTTATTTTAGGTTCCGCATCAGTAAGATTGTTTTCAGGTGAACTCACGCGTTTAAATTAACTCAGTACAAAGTATATTAATAAACAAACTTCATATTCAAACTAACAAAGCCAATATATTCACAGCAAATTTTAAAGGACTTCAGGTTATTTAGAATTGTGATAATCCCAAATAAATATTTCAAACGGTTTTACCGAAACAAAATATCTTGACAACCCCCCCCCCCCACAGAGTTAATAGTAATAATGATCAACATTTATAAAGCGTATTAACACAGTAATTTATTGTAGAATGTCGCATGCGCTGCTGCTTCCAGAGTTATCACTATTTATTATTTTTTTTACAGTGGATTTCGGAACAGATATATTGTTTGGTGGGATTTATAGATTTTCTTTAATCAGATGATGCAGCTGATAAGTTGGTATTTTGTGGAGTTTCCTGTCTGAATATCAAAGTGTTATTCTATGTAGGTGATGTCATGCAGTTCTAAAAACATATCCTAAAGTATATTCTCTGTTAAATTGGAAGCCGATTGGTGTTTCAAGAACAGGTCAGTGAGAAATATGATAGTGTTTACGGGTATTTGTAGGTTACGTTAGTTGCAATAAAAACATGAGTAACAAGTTCTGTGTTAGTTTTCATAGGTCGGGTAAGGAAAACAAATGTTAACGAACTAACAGGTCGTTTATGATACTGAAAATCGACGGATCATCATTGCATCAAATGATATCTTGATGATCTCGTTATCAAACTGTAAATAAGATTTGTATGTCTGAGCTTTTTCTTGTTGCTGCCTGGTACCAATTATTTAAAAAAAATAATTTGTATGGAGTCAGTTATTAAAAAGTATGCATACGAAGCATGTACATGTGCTGTTTAAAATTTACACAAATAATGCAAAATGAAGAACTCGTATCTTTTTATTATCATCGAAGATATTAAAATACCATCGATAATTATAAATCAATATATTATTTGTTATAATATCTCATTTTATCAGAGTCACTGATAATAGGGATTTAAAAAACCCATACCTGTTGTCGTTGTTTGAGTTGTGGCCTCTTGGGTTGTAATTTCTTTTATTGTGGTTGTTTCCTGGGTCGTAACTTCTGAAGATATTTCTTGCGTTGTAGTTTTTCCTAGAGTAGTCATTTCATGAGCTGTTGTGTCTGCCGTTGTTATTGTTTCAGTCGTATCTTCGGGCACCGTAGTTGTTTCTTGGGTTGTAGGGTTTGTCGGTGTAGGGTATGTTTCTGGGGTCGTAGCTTCGTGAGTTGTAGTTGCTAGCGTTGTAATTGTCTCGGTAGTGTCATCTGTTATTTCTGGAGTCTTAACTTCTAGAGTTGTAGTTTCTGTCGTTGTAATTGTGCCTGTTGTTTCATCTGTCATTGTAGTTGTATCTTGAGTCGTAGCTCCTGGAGTGTTTGTCGTTGTAATTGTTTCTGTTGTATCCCCCGGTTCTGTAGTTCTCTTTTGGGTTGTAGCTACTGTCGTCGCTTCTGAAGTTGCTAAATCTGTAGTTGTTTCTTTCGTATCTTCTGTCATTGTCAGTATTGCTGTGCCCTGAGTCGTGGTTTCGGTGGTTGTTAGTTCTGGCAGTGAAGTTGTATCTTTCGTTGTACCAATTGCTTGTTTAGCTAAACGCGTGGCTCTTATTTCCTGTGCGATTCGGCACTTCTCATCAAACATGGCTTCAAAAAAACGACATGCAAATAAAATTGGATCTTCCGGCTGAAGATCCTCTGAAACGCATCCACTTGATAAAATTGAAATCCATAAAATTATTCGAAGACTTACAGACATACTGGGATAATAGGGTTTTTAATAAATAACTATATTAAGTCATATATGTTTGTTATTGTAATTGCTCATTGGCTAACTCAGGGCAATGGTGGATATTTCAGCCCTATGTTAAACACGACCCAAGGCACATTTAGACCTAACATATAGTATCCGTGAAATGAAACACCCTACTCCAGCTGGGCCTATGTGCGTATATATAGTCAGAATAGGGCCTATGTGTATTTAAATAGTCTGTATGCCTCGATGTTAAATGTTAGAAAAGCGGTGTGAAGAAATATATTACATCAGTATATTTCTTGTGTACGTCAAACACTGTCTGAAATGTAATATACTCCAACTATGTGATATCCACTGCCCTTCCCTTGTTGTAATATTCAGTTATTATTGTGTCTCCTCAGAAATAGTTTGATACGCCGTCTTCGAAGCACAAACGTAATCCATAAACGACTTAAGTTCAATATTATAAGAATATGTAAATACAGTTTATCCTTGTTTCAAATAGTACACTGAGCAAGAATCGAATGAAGGATCAAATATCTCACCAACCAGATTATTTCTAGGTATATGACGTCAAATCCACTGTGTTTAATTGTATAGTTAACATAAAATGGCCTATTCCAAAAAGACAATCAGCCATCTCAGTAATTGCATATGAATGAATGGCCCTTTCACTCACACCTCGGTAGTTTTGAAACCATCAACAAAGGCGTCGTATTTTGTTTATCAATTTTAGTAAATTTTATTTGATATTTACGACATAAATAAACCATAAGCACAGTGTCAATATACACAATTTTATGTGACATAATTGGTTCTTTCAGGTTAAGATGACACGAGTGTGCTAACCCCAGTAGCTCTCGTCTCGCCTCATATCCTCGAGCCCTGTCTAGTACCCATGAGGTACCTTCTAGGCGCCCACCTAGTCTTCGCCTTCGATTCGTTTCTGTTCTTGGTTTATAAAACGTTCTAGACCAGTGCTTCTCAACCTTTATGATACAATTCCCCACTTGAGAAATATTTTCTCTGCTATTCACCCCTAGCGCTATAAAACATCGAATTACTAAAAACTTACACATACTAAGAGTCTGCTCTTTAGACTCTCTCGAAAGCTAACAAATAAATTACAGAGAATCAAGAACACCGCTGCCAGGATTGTAACAAGAACTTCAAAATATTCATCCATAACTTCAGTTTTAAAGTCTCTTCACTGGTTGACTGTCGAATCCCGGATTCAGTATTAAGTTCTGTCATTAGTGTATCACTGTCAAAATAATCTTGCTCCGTTGTATTTGGCTGAACTTTTAACAGACTATAAACCCAAACGTGCACTATAGTCACATGGCAAAAATATACTTGCTGTTCCCAAAACAAAACTAAAACAATTTGGTGATAAAAGTTTCAGTGTTGCTGCACCTTGCCTTTGGAATCAGTTATAAGTAAACATTAAAGAATCTCAGACTTTCACAATCTTTAAGTCACAACTAAAAACTCATTTGTTTAAACTCTATTATCCAGATTAGAAACAGATTGTTTATGTGTGTTTTTAATAGTGAGAGACTCATGGATATGTTGCACTTTGAGCATGCTTATATGGATGGATTATTAAGCGCATTACAAATATACATTATTATTATTATTACTTGTTTAGCATTTGACTTGATTAGGTTGATACACTTAATAACTGCTTTCATGACAGTGTTCAATTCTGGTGAAAGGTTTTTAGCCACAAGATTCTCTCGATGAATGACACAGTGCACAGTCAACATGCCAGGATTGTCATCCTTCATCAGCTTCAGAATTGCCTGCCGTCTACCCATCAAAGCTGGAGTATCATCTGCTGCACATGATATTACGTTTTGTAGCGGAATATGTGATTCTGTCATGTATTTGGTATATATTGTGTAGATATCTGCCTCAGTAGTGGTTGTTTTCAGTTGCTCACAAGACAGCGTCTCCTCTCTAAATTGTACGTTCTTGACATATCGCACATAAGCGAGTAGCAACGCTTCACCTCTGCGGACTGTCGATTCGTCCATCATTCTGCACTGTGAACTTTCTGTTTCGTAGTTTGGATATCAGTTGTTCATGAACATCCGTTGCCATTTCATCGATTCGCCGGCGTACGGTATCGTTACTGAGAGGTCCTGAATTAATTCCCACTGCATCGTCGCCCTTTTGTAGTACAGTGCGAGCGAAAACTGATAATGCAGGCTTGATCAACTCTTCACCGAGTGACAGTCTATTTCACATTTAGACGAGACAAGGTTACGCGCTTCTCGGACAATCAACAGTACAGCGAGATAGGATAAGCGCCATTATACTCAGCGTCAAAATTAATTATGCTAGTCAGTCATTTAGTTTCCGACCAATTTCTACGCGGGTTTGTGGTCGGTAACATTCTGACTGATGGCTCCCGGTCAGGAGTCTGAAAACTCAATTCATGCAAATTCCCCCCCTATTCACAAAATTCACCCCTTTGTGTATAATTCACCCCCAATTCCCCCTTTTACCACATTTCACCCCCTAGCAATTCGAATTCACCCCTGGGGGTGCACATGGACCCCGGTTGAGAAGCACTGTTCTAGACAAAGGAGCTCATTAGACACATGCCTATTGTATCATATCAGCACAGTTTGCTTACCATGCCAAAGACAGTTAAATCAAACATATAGTTAAGGTTACATAATGACATAAGGAATATTACCAAGACCTCCAGGGGTGTCGATAGCAGGTTGATATGTCAAGTTGAACAAGCGTGTATGACATCTGTCGTTATGTAACATACCTTCCCTTTTTTTTGGAAAAAATATGATATATTTTTTTTTATATTAAAGCCATCACAAATTTGACTACAAATTGGATCGATATAACTTATCTAATTGAAATATAAACAACAATAATAACAATGAAAATACACAAAAAACACCACTAATTAACTCGTACTATAGACAAACACTAATCTATGAGTTATATATACACACAAAGTGATTTCCCTGCTCATCTAATTTCCAACGGCCTCCTATATGAGTTTTCTAATGTTCTATAATGCAAAGGGCCGTAATCAACAGCTGAAAAGGTTGAAACTAGAATCCAAATAACCTTTGCAATGTCTCTAATTTTAGCTTCTGACTTTTTCATAATTTTATTTCACTCACTTTTTATGCGAATCATTTCTTTTCTTTATCTAAATAAACAATCTTCTTCTTTGAATATATAGGCATGTCTTATATCAACATAATGTCTAACAGGCATTATGTTTAATATATTTAAGTGTGGACTCAAAAGTGTCCATTTTAAAATGATGATATTGTATATAACTTTTATTAAATTCTTTTAAATTGAGAATCATTCTGTATTCTCCCCCCCCCCCTTTGGTCTAGTAAATATTGGGGATATAAACTAACCAGGTTCTCAGTTAACCTTCTCAATGACCTGCATAGCTTGTAATTTAGCAATTTATAAATCAATGATGTCAATTTCTGAATGATTATAAAGCTGACAAGGTGTATGAGTTTGAATAGGAATGTCAGTAATATCAATATGACAATTCCTTACAATATTAAGTACAACTTCATCAGATGTTAAATTTTCCCAGTTATTTCCTTATAACTTCAGTCTACCTGCTTGGAAAATAAGTGTTTTTACAATTCATATATTACATACCTTTCTTATTTCCTGTGCTCCACCTTAAAGCTTTTTTAAGCATGATTAGTATAATTAGATCTTGGAAATGGATGTCTAGTTGTACCCCTGAATCTACCTCGTCCTCTAAAAAAAGGGCGACCAAATCCCCTTGGCTTGAAACTAGATCTATACTAGGGATATGTCGTGGATTGTTGGTTGCCAACCTTGCGACTAATTATGTTTAATTCTTGTATATCTTTAATCTCTTTAATCATGTTATCCCCATATAATTGGTCTGTGACAGGTATAGCAGATGAGCATAGACGAGGGTCTATGTCTTTTTTTGTGTAAGTCTCTACGTCTAAGATTTATCCACTACGTGCGTGACTTGTTACTTCCTCACTGGTAGGAATTTTGGATGTCAAGTCGTCTTTTTTGGATGATTTAGCATTAGTTGCATTTTTACTTTTAGATCTGGCAGTCTTATCATCTGTCGAAAAGGACTGGCTTGATTTTCGCCTTGATTTTTCTTCTAAACGGCCTCCGCTATTTTAATATGTATTTATATTATGTTAAAACCCGTTGCGAGGCATGCAAAATACTCTACAACGTAAAGTAAAAACCACTGCTAGAAAAACAAAATACTTTCACAAGTATCGTAAGCAGTCACCAAAATCTACCAAAACGCGCAAGACTGACGCGGAGAGAGAACCACGTCCTTCTCCGACAAAAGCGAACTGACTGAATTGAGCAATGACGTGGATATATAGATAGACCGCGCAAGCTGCCTGAGTTGGAGGGCGAGAGCACCGACTTCCGCCCGTGGTAGAAGACTTCAAAATGGCGCGTTTTTAGCATGTAAACATTACACTCGGCGTCTACTTCCTCGTATGAAAATGGTTCGTTCATGCTGCGCAGTTGGTTGTATAAATCGCGACACCCCCGAGAATAGAAAGAAGGACATTACTTTTCATCAGTAAGTTATTTTTCAACTTTTTTTAGAATGTTATAATAACCTTCGACTTCATATATTATAAACAAGCCTTGTAAAAATGACGAGATTATTAAGAATACCGAGGGCAAAATCCTAGACCCTAGCTTAGCCTTTGTTAAATAATACACTATTTAGCCAACCTGACTAAGTTACTACATGTACATACACCATAAAAATATAAGCTCATTTTGATACTGATCAAATTTGTAGGCCTAACAAAGTCAAAACAAATATTATATAGGCCTTTGGCTATGGATAGATTAGGATTAGTTGCTACCTAGGCTAGGGTCCTAGCCTAGAGGGCTAGTGCTACCCTAATTTTTCATAGTCAATAGTTGAATATGCCTAGGCATAGGATTTATATATATTTATAAACTGTTGTGAATATATTTTGATTTATCTTTAACAAAACAAATATATAATATAGGCCTATGTGGCTATGGATAAATTTGCTCGCTACCGACGGTACCCGAAATTTTCATAGCCAACAATAGGTCTAGGCCTATAAATATTTTATTACTATTATATAGGCCTAGCAATAGGATTTATATTTTTTTTAAATGTTGTGGATATTTTTTGTTTCAGAATTCCTAAAGACCCTGGTCAGAGAAAGTTATGGTTAATTGCTATTAACAGATTAGAGCTGGGTGGAAAACATTCCTCGGAGCCAGCAAGTATTCAGACCCTTTGTTCACAACACTTTCAGGAGGATGATTTCATGATATCAAAACATGCTGGTAACAAATTGTTAAAAAAGGGCTGTGTTCCATCCATTTTTTCTTGGAAGACATCCACAAATGTTAAGGTACTGGACAGTATGTTTTAATAAATACAGTTTTTTTTCTAGAGTAATGATAATAGTATAAAATGTCCACTTTTTAAAATGACAACTTCCAACTACAGGTGTTTTGATATTTTGCACCTGATAAATAAGAGTATGCACTGTTATTGATCACATATAATGGTTATTTTGCAATTTAGATTGAAAAGGTACATCTGCCACCCCAGTGTAGTCTCATTTACCCTTTTCTTTTATTCATAGATTGTTTCAAGACATTCCTCAACAAGCAAAAGGGCTAGAGTTGAAGTAGATCCCTCAGCAGTTATAGAAGAGAGATCATCTCCAATGTATTCAACGTCTATAGAACACAATTACCATCATGATGTAAACACAATGAAAGAAAAATTAGAAGATGTCACCAGAAGACTGGAAAACACAGCCCATCAACTTACCTTAACCAAACGCAGAGAAAAACGTGCAAAAATGGTAATTGGTAGTGTTGTTAACCAGCTTCGGGATGAAAAGAAATTATCAGAAAACGCTCAACAAATGATTGATTCATATAAAGGTTTGACTTTACATATATACGCATGACATGTACCTTTTTAATTTTTAGAATATCTGAGTATAGTGATATTTCAAAATATTTGTTGTAACAGAATTTAAAATCAAACAAGCTATAGAACAAGAGCTTATTATTTCTTTATTATAATAGATAGGGAACTAATTTTAATTATTTGTTTTTGTAGTGCCAGGAAAAAATACCAATATTTTTTAAAGGAATATTTCCTTCAGTACATATTTTATATATTTATTACATGCATACTAAAATAAATTGCTCTGAGAAATTTAGAATCCAAAATATATCTATCCAATAACCTCATCTGGGGCATATATATTTGCTGTTCAGAACTTCGGACTCTGGATGTTGCATGGTAAATTACAGAAACGTCCCTTTATAAAACCTGCGCAGAAACGTAGGACGTTAAACCCCATTTCGTTCGTTCGTTCTTTATAAAACCTGTGGTCATATGTATTAATAAATGCCTCCAATTGAATACAACTATTAAATTGCTGTTGAAATGGTGCAAAATTATAAATAAATTAATAATGAACAACTGTGAGTTATGATATTCATGACATTTTAGATATTCCTGTTGACCTGTTCACTAAACCTGCTTCTGAATACTCTGAAGACCAAAAGAAGTTTTCAACCACGCTGTATTTCTATGGACCGAAAGCCTACAACTATTTAAGAAGCAAGGTCAACTTACCACACCAATCCAGGATTAGAAGGTAATTATTTTTTCTCCATTCATATGTTACAAAATGTGGTTGTATCTTGCATGGGCACTGCTTGTTTTTATTGCTTCTACTGGACATTTGTCAGTATTTTATTTTATATTTTGTACTTGGAATATTGCCATTTATTGTCAGAATGTAAAAATAATTAAATTTATGATATGCTCGGAAAGTCTGTATGATCAAGGACTCTTTTTTGAATGAATTATTGGCCACATTTCACAATAATAACAAGTATTATAGTTTTATGATTTGCTCAGTTTTTAAAATTAAGGATTTATTGTTTTGTTTTACTGAAATAAAATATTTGTATTTTTTATTGTTGTTTCTTTATGACTTTTTTTACTTTTACAGTTTATTCCAGACTACACCAAACTAAAGTTTATATATTATTCAGTTTGTTTGAATGATACTGTTGTACGTTAATATTTTTTTGTTTTAATCCTTTTAAAAAAAGTTTAATTAAATAATTGTTCAAATATTACTTTAAATTGACTTTTTGAAATTGATGTTCCACTGTCATTAAATGTGCATATTATATGCAATGCTTCATCAAAGCACATATAATTATAATGTGTACAGTATTTATGATTGCGCTTGCATAGTGTTGTGTTATTTAGCTAGTGAAGGAAAAGGTACACAGTTCTTAGGATTGAGGCATTGACAGCGAACATAAAAGATCATAAGAGTGGATGATTCACCATAAGAGTAGATGGATTCACCGCTGTTAAGCCCAGGCAAAATTTTCCCACATTTCGCAGCTCAATATTTAATGAAAAAAAAACATGCTGTGTCTCAATATAAACAACACCAAATGATGACATTAGTCATAAAATAATTACATTTCATGTCATATTCATATATTTCTCTGTATACTTGTAGGTGGCTGAGTAACATATCTTCTCAACCAGGTCTCTCAAGTCAAGTAATAAACATGCTTCAGCAGAAAGTTCAAAGTGATGAATGGACCTACAAACACTGCAGTCTGATGATTGATGGCATGTCCATTAGAAACACATTGATTGGGATGCAAAAAACAATCAAATGGTTGGTTTTGTCAATTTAGGGTCTGGACCAGTTGAAAATGATGCAGTTGAGGCACGTGAAGTCATAGTGATACTAGCTGTTGGTTTACAAGGTCACTGGAAAGTACCACTAGGTTATTTCCTTGTTGATGGAATGTCAGCAGAGATACAAAGCCAGCTTCTTTTGACAGCGATATCATCACTTTACCAAATTTGTATTCGAGTAACATCAATTGTGATGGATGGGCATCCAACCAACCAAAGAATGGCAAACGTATTAGGAGGCAATTTAAACCCTGACACCATGAGAAGTACTTTCCAACATCCATCTAATCCAGAATTAAACATATATATATTCTTTGATGCTTGTCACCTTCTCAAAAACTTCCGTGGAGCTCTTCATTCTCTTCGCCAATTGCAGGAAGAAACTATTGGTACAGCAAAGTGGTCAGACATAAGAAGACTTGAAGAACTACAACGGAATGAGGGCTTAAGAGCTGCTAATAGGCTAACAAAGAAGCACATAAAATTTACAAATCAAAAAATAAACGTTAAATTAGCAGTACAAGTTTTAAGTAATTCCGTTGCTAAATCCTTAGAATTTGCTACTTCAGTCTGTGAAGATTTTGGAAATTGTCAAGGAACAATCAATCTCGTTGCCATTGTAGATCGAATGTTCGACATTTTCAACAGTAGGACACCAGCTGCAAAAGGTTTTAAGCATCCCATTAATGCAAGAAATTTTGAGTCTTTTGAATCCTTTTTGTTATCCACCAGTTCTGTACTATTAAACTTAAAAGACATGACTGGTCAAAAAGTCTGCCATGAAAAACGGAAGATATGTATCTTGGAAGTCAACAACACTGAAATAATCAACTTTGAAGATGCTCTTGTAGACCATGAGTATCCCCTTTATGGCAGAGGTGTCAGTTCATTTGTAGAGGGTGTACTTGAATATATAGCTGGCTGGGTTGTTAGGAAATTGAGATCTAAAGTTCAGTGTGTTCCCTGTGCAAATGCCCTAGTAAAACCTAAAACTGATAACAAATATGGCTTCTAAATATAAAAAACAATGGAGGACTATGTATTCCATCAAATGATGTTATCCAGATTGTTCGACAATGTGAAGTTATACTCAGATCTTTTGTCAATATCAAACACGCTAAACCAAATGAATGGGAAAATGTTGTTGTATCGAAAGTTATGATGAATTTACCTTCTACTTTTTTTTCGCACCTGAATGACCATTTCATAGAAACAAGTAAAGGAATAGACACACATTATTATAATTTGTTGAAGTTAATTTGTAGTCAGTTCATAAAGTTAAGAAGATTTCATGTGGTGAGATTAACTAATTTAGCACTACAGGGACAATGTGTAAGACAAAAGTTAACAAAAACTGTACTTTTTCAAAATCAGTAGAATTATTAACTATGTTAATCTCTGTCGGATTAATGATTAGTTGATTGATAATTGCCAATTCTAAAGCCTACATGTATCTCAAGTCATTTTTTACTTCAAATGAGTAATCCAAGCAGTGATTTTTTGATGTTTTGTTTCGTCTTGAACAAAAATGGTAGATATTGTTTTTCGAGAGAGAACGAAATATTTGAATAGTAGAATTCCATTTACTGTGGCTTCATACAAATATACAAGAATGTCTATACTCTATCGGATATTATTATTTGTAATAACGTTTTTAATAGGGACGATTCTTCAGCAAATAAACGGTTCAAAATTTGTATCATATTACCCTCGCCAAAATGCTCTAAAAGTAAACGACGAGTATAATTCTGAGCATCTCATATACAAATATAACTTAAATCTATATCATTCCAGGAGGGATTCAGTCTATTGTACATAATGAGATCTGGCGTGTAAATACTGAAAATAAGTCGCCCCCAAAAAAATCTGATCTTAGTAAAACTGCTAATGTATTATGTAAAGACATGTTTTTAAAGCTACTGTATTGTATATATCGGTAATTGTTTTATAATACATGTTACATGTCTTTTTTATCAAATTTTTTAGTATATAAATTATTCCAGTTGGTGGGTAAAAATTGAACCTTCTTTTATTTAAAAACTATCATCCATTTTGGTAGGAAAGCCAGTTTGAACTCTGCATGACACATGATTCATTGTAACTTTTCAATTGAGCAATGAAGTGTAAAACCTGTGCTAAAAATAAGATGAAAAAAATTATTTAGATGATGGTGTATTTGTAATTAAATCAAATATTTGTTCATATTTCTATTATTGTGTTTTCCAAAAATCCATTTTGGGTCAAGAAACGTTGACTCCTTTTAATAAATTTATTGGAGCCAATTGTTTCAAAACACTTGTCTTGTATTTATTTACTTATTAAACCCCCTTAATTACACTGGCCGTTTCAAAACCGATTGCAGTGTTTACAATATATTCGGAATTAATTGGTATTATTTCCAGAATCTTACTCAGTTATTATGAACAAGATATGCCTGAGAATGCAATTATCCCATTAATTTATTAGTTCAGCTAAATCCATCCGATCATACGACAACAAACAAAAAATCCAACATTTTCCGTAGGACCTAATGTTTTGTTTGGGGACGGGAGTTACCGTAGACAAACCGGTGTTATCTCAAGGAGCCTGATACTAATAGTAAAACAAGTGTAAGGAAAGTGTCTGGAAATTAAAATTTATTTCACTAAACTATTCAGTCTAAGAATGAATGAACTGAGTGTCTTGTGAACTTGGCGCTAAGAAGTCACACTCGCTATTTGTTTACATGGGATACCGCTCTTCTTGCCACGGGCGGAAGTCAACAGCGATTGGTCATGGCGTCCTATGACGATGTAGGGGTCTGCGCGGTCTATCTATAAAGCCACGTCACTGGAATTGAGGCTCGCGCGCATCTCATATGGGACCGGAAGTGGTTAATGACGTTATACAATCGTTTTTTGTCTTCCAACCGTCTTGAAACGTACATTTACCGTGCATTTTAATATTTCTGTACTTAGTTGGGTATATCAAAGAGAAATCATAACGCTATCTGAGAGAAAAAACAGAACTAGTTGAACTCTGATTAGCAGACGATTAACTGAAAGGGAGATAATTCAGCCAAGTCGGCAAGACAGCTACAGTACGTAGTCCATATTATCAAGCACAAAAAATTGATTGTCAAGCCAATGACTGTTGCGTCTGAAAAAAAAAGACTACGAAAGTTTATCTACGCCCAGGTCTATTTTTCTTTACCGTGCTTTTCTTTCGTATAAGTTTTACAAATTGAATAAATGGTATCGAATTTCGGAGAAAGGGTGATTACTGGACAGAGGTGAAAATTTCATGACTTTCGATGATAAAATACTAATTTTCCAGGTCTGGAATTTGCATATGTGGAATTCCATGACTTTCAAGGTTTTCAAGGAAGCGTACGAACCCTGTGTTACAGTGTGGTGAACATCTTTATAGTTTGCTTGCGTATAGTGTGCCAGGTTTCCGTATATGTTAATAAACTACGTGATATCATACATTTGCATATCAAGTTGATGCTCTGCAAAAGAAGCTATGCAGAAAGCGTGAAGGGCAAATGAGATGTGGCAGAGCGCAAATGTGAAATGTAATGAGGGAAATGTAAAATGCAGGCACGTCTAAAAATAGCATTTTCCTACAAAACATTTGTCATCTGACACTTAACATTTGACGTTTTAAAGTTAACTTTTGCCGTGGAGGTATAACTGGTAGGACTTTGTGCATTGTACTTTTAAAAATAATCAATGGAAAATACATTTTAGTAAAGCATTTACTATTGGCAGCGATACCCTTCCATAAGTGTGAACATTCTAAATGTGCGTTACTTATCGCTCTGCTTACCCTGAGCAAAACATGCTCATTGTCGAACATAGTCAAGGTACTAATGTAATGAGACTACACAAAGTTTCATTAATCTCACTTAATCAGAACTAAAGTTATCGTGTCCCAAAGCATCATCCTATAAAATTGCTTACCTATAGCAGAAAATGCTTATTTTCGAACTCAATAAAGGCATTTAATCAATAAATATTTACACCAAGGTTGAACATTCTAGCTCAATTAGAAGGAGCGTTATAGTGTTCTAAAGTCTCGGCAAATTAAATTGCTTATCATTATCGCACTTAGTAAAGGCATTGATGTAGGGAAACTATACACCAAGTTTCATCACACACATAATTAGAACTACAGTTATCGCGTTCCAAAGTATTAGCCAATCAATTTGCTTATCTCTGCTTAACCTAAGCAATAAATGCTAATCTTCTAACACCATCACCAAGTTTAAATATTCTAGCTTAAATATAAAGAGAGTTATTGTGTCCCAAAAAGCGTGACGGGCGAACCCATTTTAATAATCCCCTGCTTTTCTTCGAAAGGCGAGAGGCAAAAATATTAAAAACTAATTGTTCTGGGGTCGGTTGCTCAAAACTAAGTTATTTTAAAGATCCGTTAAACTCTAACGGACACCTCTTGGTGACGGACATATCTTGGTAAATTTACTACAGAAAACACTATAGAATACTTTATTTTTTCCTTTAGAAATATTAGCATAAATCTGTAGGAAAAATTTGCACCACAGAATGTTCAGGGATGCTCATTGTCGAACATAGTCAAGGTACTGATGTAATGAGACTACACAAAGTTTCATTAATCTCACTTAATCAGAACTAAAGTTATCGTGTCCCAAAGCATCATCCTATAAAATTGCTTACCTATAGCAGAAAATGCTTATTTTCGAACTCAATAAAGGCATTTAATCAATAAATATCTACACCAAGGTTGAACATTCTAGCTCAATTAGAAGGAGCGTTATAGTGTTCTAAAGTCTCGGCAAATTAAATTGCTTATCATTATCGCACTTAGTCAAGGCATTGATGTAGGGAAACTATACACCAAGTTTCATCACTCACATAATTAGAACTAAAGTTATCGCGTTCCAAAGTATTAGCCAATCAATTTGCTTATCTCTGCTTAACCTAAGCAATAAATGCTAATCTTCTAACTCCATCACCAAGTTTAAATATTCTAGCTTAAATATAAAGAGAGTTATTGTGTCCCAAAAAGCGTGACGGGCGAACCCATTTTAATAATCCCCTGCTTTTCTTCGAAAGGCGAGAGGCAAAAATATTAAAAACTAATTGTTCTGGGGTCGGTTGCTCAAAACTAAGTTATTTTAAAGATCCGTTAAACTCTAACGGACACCTCTTGGTGACGGACATATCTTGGTAAATTTACTACAGAAAACACTATAGAATACTTTATTTTTTCCTTTAGAAATATTAGCATAAATCTGTAGGAAAAATTTGCACCACAGAATGTTCAGGGCCTTTATTCCCAGCAACAATCTTTCTCTCCGTTAAAGTTAACGGATCGTTAAAAGATAACAGAGCTTTGAGCAACTGGCCTCAGGTAAACAAATTCAAAACAGCGGCCCACAATAATTTGAGGCAATGACATTTTGAAACTTGTTAGGGATGATATTGTGACCCCAGTGGAAACAAAATTGTGTCAAAACGTTGCAAAATGAAACTCGTCGTTTAGCAGGTTTCTGTTATAATTGAGTTGTTATCATATTGCCATTTGGAGTTTGATAACAAAAGCTTCTTTAAGAATTAAAATCTATTATTCTTATACTCAATTTATTATAGGCTGAAAATGTACATTTTCTGTTTTTGCTAAGGGGTGCTATTAATCCTTGGGTGTGGTTACTTGCTCGATATGAAGCTGGTCTGAAATGTATTAAAATGATATATTGATGACACATATTTATTTATTACATATTTATCTATACCTGGGATTTGATGGCTCTCAACCAATTAGAACCAACGTTTTCTTGTTTCAAAGTCTCAAACACTCACATTGCTTAGTGGAAAATGCGTATGATCGATCTCTGTCACGGTTTTCGCCCAATAGACATCTACACCAACTTTTATCGTTCTACTCCAATTAGAATGGGAGCTATTGGGTCCTTCCGTGTTGTACGTACTCAAAGTATGATAAAGTTACGAACAGACAAGAACAGAATAATCGATTTATCAGTTATATACTATTACTACAGAAGGTACCAAATATACTATTCAAAAAAGAAGGGGATATTTGATTTTTAAGTGTTATTTAAGTCATCTAATGAAACTGACGAAGAAACAAATGACAAAATGAAATGAAGTTCACATTCATCGATTTATTCCAAATGATCGTTAGACTAAGTAAGGCACGGACTGACCATTATAAGGGTAAAATGATACTTGGGGTCAAACAGCAAAGTTACCACAGCATCACAACAAAGTCAGTAACGGGTAAAGCCTCCCCTGTTTGCCAAACAAGCATTGATCCGATATGGCATACTCCTAATGCGACGTCTAAGGTCGTTTTAGTCCAGATTGTCCCATTCCTGTTGCAACGCAGCAGCAAGTTCTTGGACATTGGCAGGACGTTGTTGACGTTGACGTAACCTCTGTCCAAGCTTGTCCCAGACATGCTCGATGGGGGAGAGGTCGGGACTCAGTGCTGGCCAAGGTAATATGGCGATGTTCTGTTGTTGGAGGTAACCTGTAACGATCCTGGCCCTGTGACATCCTGGAAGATGAAAACGGCGGCCATGACGTCGTGCGAACGGCACAACATGGACTGTCAAGATATAAAGCCGTTCTTCCAGCAACAGTGATGCCTCCCCACACCATAACAGAACCACCTCCAAATCGATCATTTCTGATGACGGTAACGTCTTGGAAGCGCTCGTTTCGACGACACAAGACCATCCTACGTCTGTCCAAAAAATCAACAGTGAACCTTGACTCATCTGAAAACATCACATTGCTCCAGCGTCGATTATCCAAGTGTTGACGATCCCTACACCAACGATGTCTTGCCTGAATGTGATGACCAAGGTAATATGGCGATGTTCTGTTGTTGGAGGTGTAACGATCCTGGCCCTGTGACATCCTTGAAGATGAAAACGGCGGCCATGACGTCGTGCGAACGGCACAACATGGACTGTCAAGATGTAAAGCTGTTCTTCCAGCAACAGTGATGCCTCCCCACACCATAACAGAACCACCCCCAAATCGATCATGTCTGATGACGGTAACGTCTTGGAAGCGCTCGTTTCGACGACGCCACACCCTCCTACGTCTGTCCAAAAAATCAACAGTGAACCTTGACTCATCTGAAAACATCACATTGCTCCAGCGTCAATTATCCAAGTGTTGACGACCCCTACACCAACGATGTCTTGCCTGAATGTGATGGCCAAGGTAATATGGCGATGTTCTGTTGTTGGAGGTGTAACGATCCTGGCCCTGTGACATCCTTGAAGATGAAAACGGCGGCCATGACGTCGTGCGAACGGCACAACATGGACTGTCAAGATGTAAAGCCGTTCTTCCAGCAACAGTGATGCCTCCCCACACCATAACAGAACCACCCCCAAATCGATCATGTCTGATGACGGTAACGTCTTGGAAGCGCTCGTTTCGACGACGCCACACCCTCCTACGTCTGTCCAAAAAATCAACAGTGAACCTTGACTCATCTGAAAACATCACATTGCTCCAGCGTCGATTATCCAAGTGTTGACGATCCCTACACCAACGATGTCTTGCCTGAATGTGATGATCTCTCAAACAAGGGATCACGCGAGGACGTCGGGCGCGGAGGTGACCCCTATGCAGTCCATTCCGAAGACGAGTGCTGATCTGATTTGCTGTGATGACACGATTTCTCAAGGCTAAGGTACGGATAAATCGATCCTGGGCTTGAGTTGTCGCCCTTGGTCGACCTGAGCGTCCTGTACAGATTGTACATCACGGTATCTGGACCATAGCCTGCTTATGACAGACTGGGAAACATTCATCGTCCGCGCCACAACCGCCTGTGTTGTGCCGATCTGAAGCACGTATTCTTTCATTTTGGGTAAGCCGACGCATATCAAAATTTGTTTTCTGGTCACTAAACAATTCCACCCTGGAATTCAATGCCACAATGACTGTAACATTCAAAGTCCGAGTCGTGGAAATCTTGGGTTGGACCCCCATGATGATCCAAAGCATTACCTGCATTCCATGCGGTAGCTATTGGTGCGTTTGGGCGTCACATGTAACTGGAAATGTTTCTTCTGTTAGGTTCTATAGTGACTTTTTACGTAGTCATTTGCATAATTTAGTATTATGCCCCCAAAATCAATTATCTCCTACTTTTTTTGAATAGTATATATACACACGCTTCTAATATATATATATATACAATAAGAGTAAGACTGATATAATATGTATAATCCCTAAAATAATGGGTGTGGTGAGAACGACATAAAACTCGTCTTTACAGAACAAAGAAATGTTCACTACTGGCACTAACTTAATACAGTCAGTGCCAACTCCAGGTTAAAAAGGTAAAAGAATGGGAGATAATAGTATAGGTCAAACAACAATTTGCACCTAACCTTAATAAATACATAAAAATAAATCCTATCAAAAAGGAATAAAAAAAAGAATAGTAAATGGTATATTAAAATAGTAACTTTTAATACTATTCTTTAATCGAATATGATACATAACACACATGTAGGTCAAACGGTACATATGATACGAAAGCTTATTTTTTCTGTTAAGATTATTAAGCTTACATTTTTTTTGGTGTTTTTCCTGCAAATCTTATATCTCAGAATCTAACCGTAGGATCTTTCTGAAACTTTGACCTACCCCCCCCCCCCCAATTTACGAACAAATGCATTTGACCTACATTGCTGTAACTTTGTGACTATTTGACCTTTCAACATTTACTTCAAATCTTCATTTTCGAATTTCGAAAATTTGTCGCAGTGATTTCGAACCGGAAGTTGAGACAAAGTTGACAATTTATTTAATAGTTTCACGATTCTCATGAAATTTAGTGTGTATGTAGATCTTACTAATGCGACTTTTAAAATGACTTTAAAAATGTTCTAAATTATCTCCCCTTGGAGAAATTAAGGATCAACATTTTCAAAAAAATCGACGAAATATAGGTTATATTGCCTTGAAAAAAAACGACACTACTGATTCGTGCTCAAAAATTTTACAATAAGTTCTCAAATATGCTGTTATGTGTATACGATGTCTCTTGATCCATCAGTTTAATTTTATGTATATTATGCTACACTATTTTTCATGTCAAAATAAGTCCCATATGAATATCAGAATAATTAATTTGTTTTTTCACGATTTCCATGAAGCCAATAACAAACTATACATCCTTTTGAAATATAACCATACCAATTATATCAACGAACTAAAATTCAACCCAAACGCCTTCTAAAACATCTCAGAGGGAATATATCACCAAAACTGTTGTCAATGGTAGCCTCATCACGGGTGACAACCCAACAACCACACCTAAAGACCTAAAAAAAACTCCAGAAAGACACGGTAATAGCACTTGCTGTAATAATGAATATACCTGACTGTGTCAGCATTGTCAACACTCTTTAAGAACAATCAAACTAAACAGGAGTAACGATAGACCCCATTTCTGCTTATCAAACCATAGATCATAAACATGTCTGCCACTATCAGAATCCACCACCCAAAGCCAGGTTACATGCATCTTCCTGAAGCAACGGCCGCGAGTTTTACAACAACTAACCCTTGCTGCAACACTGGGCAATTCTTGAACTGTTACGCTTGTTGTGCTTTTTTTTGTTGTAAACAATATTTATTCAGAAACTGAGGGGAGTGGGGAACAGGCAAGGCCTATATAAACCCCTCTCCCGGTTATGATAAATTACATAATATTACAGTATTTGAATGAAAAACAAAGGAGGAAAACAAGAATAGATAAAATGAAATTATATGTACACATAACCCAATAGTAATGTTTACATGTTAATACAAGTTTGAAATAATTTAAAACATTTATTTTTTTAAAATTAAATCTTTCTGTTTGTTAGATAAAATTATGTACATGATTAAATACTGACACATTTTCGTTGTATGATATTCTTTCGGATCCATACAGTAGTACTTTGATGTTTTGATGTGTATGAGGTAAATTGTCTATTGTTCTGAGTCGAGCAACTGAATACAAGCAACATAGGAGATAGTGATAAGGATCTTCTATTGTGTTACCACATAAACATTCGGGAGTATCCGAAATTTGTCTTATATGTCTTGTTGTGTTTACAAGTGACTAATTAGCATTGTCAAATCAGAGGTCGTGACACATAAAACACTCTGTCACCGATATCAAACTGGCATGCAATAAGACCACTCACCGCACAATTAAGGACAATCAACTCAGCATGCAATAAGGAATTCGCTGATCACGTGCTCTGTATGGGCTTTTTCGTGTCTTCGATAAATAAAATGAACTGATTTCTGTAAATAGTATGGGTTGAGGAACGGGAGATCTATGTTCGCCACGTGACTGGACAACTACATCTCGGTCCCTCTCCCTCCGCTATTTAGTAATCCGGAGCTTGGTCCGAGTGTGTGGTGATGAGATTAGTTTATTGACATACAAGACTACCATTTTTTTCCATTATTTTTCTCTGTAACAACATTTTCTACAGAATGTTTTTTTTTTGTAAAACCATTTTTCCGGAATAATTCGATTTGTTTTGTGTGACAAACATTTTTTTTAGTGAAAAAAAAATCGGAAATATTTATTTTTGGCTATATGTAAAACGGACGTTGTAATCACCTTGATCTTCCTTCATCGGCGCTCACCTGGTCCAAAACCGGTTGATTGGGGATCACGGTGGCTAAGTGGATAAGGCGCTGGTTCGCTAGCCTGGAGGTCGATTGTTCGATCCCTGCATTGGCCGAGAAAGTTCATCTCGATTTTCCGACGTGATTTCCCCTTGTCAGTGATACAGAAGGAGGGCCTGACAAGGACAGCTGCCTAGTCGTTCGGATGGGACGAAAAACCGAGGCCCCGTGTACACATTGGAGTGCACGTAAAAGATCCCCTGTCAGTTGGAATTCGATATAAGAGTAGGCCGTAGCGCCGCTGCCCTGGCAAAATTTCCCTCATAGCACCCTGTATGGCGTATGCCCGTCTTCAATTAGCTCAGGTTAAGTGCATAACAGTAGGACGTTAAACCCCATTTCATTCATTCATTGTTTACCTATTTAGGGTGTTTTTCGGTATTTAGGGTGTTTTCATGTATTTAGTGTTTTTCCGGTGTTTTCCGATATTCAGTATAATATGGTGTTTTCCGGTTGTTTTCGGTGTTTTCCAGTGTATTCGTTACCGCTTGGAAACCTGGTGTTTCCCACAAGGAAATAGTAAATACCACATTTGTCACAAGTGGGAAAATCAACATGGCTGTCATTATTCGTGTTCGGGTGCACAAGTGGGAAAATCGACATGGCTGTTATGCTGTATTCGTTACTCCTCGGTTTTATGGAAAATACGACTAACGAGTTGGTAAATAGCGTTCGTAACTACAGAAACTGGCTCGGAAGTCGTAATTTCTACTGGAGAACTGGGGTAGCTAAATCTATATCGAGTTCACGACATTGACGTAACAAGATGGCAGCCAAAGTTACAAAAATAAAAGTTTTGAACGATAATATGCTATTTTTGTAGTTATATGTTTGTTGTGGATGTACATACCGATCTGAATACGTGATTTATAGAAATTTACATATCGGAATACATTTCCTGAACAATGACAAGAAACACATTAAACAGAAAACGAGAAAAATAACCGGCTTTTCATATTGTACTATAAACTTGTTATTGTACCGTACGGTAGTTCAGGTTTTGGGACGGTACGGTCTATTTCAACACAGCGTTTCAGTAAATGTGGTTTAACGACCACTCAGTACAAACTAGCTCTTTTCAGGACTAACATTCTATGTTTCTTTAAATTTAAAATGTCTACATATCGTAACAATCAATTATGCACATGCTAAGCCAATTGACCGTGTCGCTCATCGGCAATATCCTTTATCTTATTTGTCATGTTTTATATACGATAAATTATTCTTAGATTGATTATTTAAAAATTTAATTAAGGAAGCTAAACCAATATAGACCGTCAAGCTAGGAAAATATATACATATACATTTGACGGTCTATATTGGTTTAGTTTTTTTAATTAAATGTTAAATAATCAATCTAAGAATACTTTATCGTATATAAAAACGTGACCAATTAGATAAAGTCTATTGTCGATGAGCGGCACGGTCAATTAGCTTAGCATAATTAATATGCCTAATTAATTGTTACGGTATGTAGACATTTTAAATTTAAAGAAATATATATAATGTTAGTCCCGAAAAAACCTAGTGTGTGCCAAGTGGTCGTTAAACCAAAGTTACTTGAACATTTTTGTTGATATAGACCGTACCGTCCTAAAACCTGAAATACCGTATGGTACAAAGTTAGTATGAAAAGCCGGGTATTTTTCTCGTTTTCTGTTTAATATGTTTCTTGTCATTGTTCAAGAAGTGTATCCCAATATGTAGAATAAAAAAAAAACGTATTCAGATCGGTATGCACATCCACAACAAGCATATAACTACAAAATAGTACAATTAGCGTTTAAAACTTTCATTTTGGTAACTTTGGCTGCCATCTTGGTACGTCATATGTCGTGAACTCGATATGTTCTCCAGTAGAAATTACGACTTTCGAGCCAGATTTTGTAGTTACGAACGCTATTTACCAATTCGTTAGTCGTATTTTCCATAAAACCGAGGAGTAACGAATACAGCAATAGTATCACCCGAGTAAAGGATGAAGAGGGTAGGGGGGTCGGGGGCACACAGAAGCAAATTTTGATATATTTCTATCTTATCTTTGATACCAAATTGTGGTTAGATAAACAATTCCGAAGTTTTGAGACGCGGATTCTCACTGATTGTTGAATGGCTGGCATTGCTCCAAACAAGTAAAACGTAATCCCAACTGGGTCGGACTTTACGTAAAATTGTTTAGATTGACACTGTGTGTATGGGTTATTTATGTCGTAAATATTAAATAAAATTTACTAAGATTGACATACAAAATACGACGCCTTTCAGTTACAAGACTTTTTTATTTTACTATTGTTGGTTGAATACGAACTATGCAGCTACTTTATCGTGGGCTTAGTTCACCTCTGTTGGTAATTTCATAACTAACGAGGCGTGAGTTAAAGGGCCATTCATTCACGTGCAATTACTGAGATGGATGATCGTCTTTTTGGAATAGGCCACGAATGATTTTACTTCAGCAGCCATTTTATGTAAACTATAATAATTAAACACAGTGGATTTGACGTCATATAAATAGAAAGAATCTGTTTGGTGAGATGTTTAATCCTACAGTCGAGTCTTGTTCAGTGTACTATTTGACAAAAGGATAAATTGTATTAAATATTGAACATACGTCATTTATAGATTACGTTTGTGCTTCGAAGATGGTGTATCAAACTTTTTCTTAGACACAATAATAACTGAATATAACAACAAGGGAAGCACAGTGGATACCCCATAGTTGGAGTATAGTACATGTCAAACAGTGCGTGACGTCGCAAGAAATATACTGATATAATATATATATTTTTTAAACATTTAACATCGAGGCATACAGACTATATATATACACGTAGGCCCTATTCCGACTATATATGAACACATGGACCCAGTTGGAGTAGGGTGTTTCATTTCATGGATACTGTCAGGTCTACATGTGTCAGGGGTCTTGTTTAACATGGGGCCTTAATATCTACATTTGCCCTGAGTTAACCCATGTGCAATAACAATAACAAACTTATATGAGTAAATATAATTATTTATTAAAACCCTATTATCCCAGTATGTTTGTAAGTCTTCGAATAATCTTATGGATTTCAATTTTATCAAGTGGGTGCGTTTCAGAGGCTCTTCAGCCGGAAGATCCAATTTTATTTGCATGTCGGTTTTTTGAAGACATGTTTGGTGAGAAGTGCCAAATTGCACGGGAAAGCAGAGCCACGCGCTTAGCTAAACAAGCAATGGATACAACGAAAGATACAACTTCACTGCCAGAAGTAACAACCTCCGAAACCACGACAATGACAATACTGACAATGACAGCAGATACGAAAGAAACTACTACAGATTTAGCAACTTCAGAAGCCATGACAGTAGCTACAACCCAATTGAGAACTACGAAGCCGGAGGATACAACGGAAACAATTACAACGACAAACACTCCAGGAGCTACGACTCAAGATACAACTACAATGGCAGATGAAACAACAGTCACAACTACAACAACAGAGACTACAACTCTAGAAGCTACGACTCCAGAAACAACAGATGATACTACCGAGACAATTACAACGCCAGCAACTACGACTCACGAAGCTACGACCCAAGAAACAAATACACCGACATACTCTACAACCCAAGAGACAACTACGGTGCCCGAAGAAACGACTGAAACAGTTACAACGGCAGACACGACAGCTCAGGAAATGACTACTTTAGCCGAAACTACAACTCAAGAAATAACTCCAGAAGCTACGACCCAAGAAACAACCATAGTAACGGAAACTACAACCCAAGAAGCCACAACTGAAACAACGACAACAGGTATGTTTTTAAATCCCTATTATCAGTGACTGATAAAATGAGATATTATTTGATATTTTGACAAAAAGTATATTGATTTATAATCCTCGATGGAATTTTAATATCTTCGATGATAATAAATGGATATTAGTTCTTCATTTTGCATTACTTCCTGAAATTTTGAACAGCACATGCACATGCTCTTTATGCATACTTTTTTTAAAAAAACTAACCCCATACAAAACATAATTTCAAATAATTGGTACCAGGCAGCAACAACGTAATAGCTCAGACATACAAATCATACAGTTTGATAACGAGATCATCAAGTCATTACTTGATGCAATGATTATCAGTCGATTTTGAGTTAGTTCGTTATCATTCATTCTCCCTACCCGACTAATGATGACTAACACAGGGCGTGTTATTCGTGTTTTTAATTTCAACTAACGTAACCAAGGAGCTTTAATGAGATGGGGCGGCATGGCGTAATTTTAATGAAGTCATCGATGCCATATTGGTTAACCATAAAACAGCGTCTCTCTAATTATTTTGACAATAGGCCTGGCTCCAGACCGCCAGACTTAAATAAACCTTATTTGACATATTGTTTTTTTTAAATATCTAAAATCCATCTTTACATCCACTGAAAAATATTATGGCCTTAATCTGAGGGGAAAAGAGATCTATATGAGTTCGGTGAAGGAATTGCCAATCAACTTAGTTTCATTTTCTCGTCATGTCACTTATCCTTCATCGCGATAGGGGCGGAGGGACGAAACCAGTTGGTCGGAGGCCATAGAGCTACCCAGTCCGCCCTTGACAATTTTAATCCGGGGGTAAATGTGGAATTATGATCCAATCTCATTAAAATATAAATCTATATTTCGTGTTGTTTTTTTATACTTTCGATGCCCTATACTACAAGTTATATTTTTCGAAACCAAAGCCAGTTGACTCAATGACAGGCTTTGTGATACAGCAAGCTCAAGCTAACAATTTGCCCCCTCCCCTTGCATGACGAATCACCAACATAAAATAACTTTTAAATTCATTTCTAAGTCAAACACTTTGATATTCAAAGATAAAACTGCACAAAATACCATCTCATAAGCTGCACCATTTTATTGAATCCATTACCTCTAGAATTAATACAATCAAAATTAAAGAAAATCTACAAATCCACTGTATAAAAAAATAAAAAGTAATAACTCTGGAAGCAACAGCGCATGCGACATTTTACAATTGAGCTTTATAAATTTGGTTATTATTACTAATTACTCTTTTCGTTTTATGGAATTGTCAAAATATTTTATTTCGGTAAAACCTTTTTTAAATATTTATTTGGAGTTATTACAATTCTAAATAACCCGTAGTCCTTTTTAATTTGCTGTGAATATATTAGCTTTGTTAGTTTGAATAAGAAGTGTGTACAATGTATGTTTATTGATATACTTTGTACCGAGTTAATTTAAACGCGTGGGTTCACCTGAAAACAATCTTACTGATGCAGAACTTAATAATAAGAGATATATATCCAAGATAGGTTTAAAGGTCTATATATTAGACAGAGTTCTGTTTTGATTAGTTTATCATTATATGGTACTCAAAACACCGAATATTTAAACAAGCATTAAGCAAGAGCTTAATATTCCTATTGCAGGCCTTTCTTCAGGCCTGAAATCTTATCTTAATTATTTTTTAGACATTATTTAACTTATCCAGACCATAATCAACTCTCGATGTCAAGGCTAGCCTTCGATATCGACTGGAAAATTCCAAAGCTGATATCTCGGTTCATAGTGGATCAATTTGACTGTAATTTTCATCAAATTACCTTTATTATCTAGTTTTTAACTATTATAGCGAGAACAGTCAGATCTTCATCTAATCTCCCATAATGAAAAGAATTAGCGTTTTATCATTCGAATAATAAAAGACACAAAAAAATTATTACATCTGAAATGGAATTGGGTTTTAATTTAATAACATTCGGTGATTTGAATTCATAAATGCTAAGAACAAGTTTGTATATTTTTTTTGTTTTGTATATTATGTATTGTAAGCTGTTTTACTTTTACCATATTATAATGTTTCGTGACATTATCTTAATTTTATTTATTCATTCATTCATAAATTAAGGTGGGGTGTGGGATTACACGGGTAGTGATATTTTGGACCATTCTTCTTCAATTCTCAACTCCCATAGGTGATTTTACACAGACGCCAACGTTTGGACTTCAACACGGGTACGTGTGTCCGTGTCACAATGTTTCGTTCCACCACGGCGGGCATCAGCTCGCGAAGGCCGGCCCTAGAAGATAAAATAAAACGAGCGCCCTTTTTGGCCACTCGGTAGCTTCAGCTTGTGTGGTATGCGTGACCTTATTATACTGTGTTGACGGTTCATTTCTTATACGAAATCAATTTATTTCCAGTTCAAAGAAAGCAACCTTTTTTCTGTTTTATCGGCAGAATATATTTTCGAATAACGTTTGAAATACATGAGATACAAGAACATATATCTAAAAGGTCTTCCCGCATACAAACTGTTTGATTTGGCGATGTATTTGACTAAAACATATTCAAAGGAATGTATCTCTCACATCTCCCATGTACCTTGGAATTGACGTCAGTTGCTATCCATTTGTCATCAATATCAAAACCCAAGTAAATGTTTGGATTATCCTCTGTCAGCTTCGTTTTCCATCATTTAGTATTTATGGTTTGTAGTATTCCAATGTTCCCACAATCGTTATATCAGCTCATATGAAGCGTTCCTTACGTGACACTGCCACATTTTTGTCTCGTGTACGAAAGTTTTGTGTTTTCAGTGCATTCGTCTTTTTCTAGTACGATTTAGTGTCTCTACTTTCGATATATCAACTATGCCATCTTCCATATACATCAACTACAATATGCTGTACCTTTATTGGAAAAAAATAATCTATGACATTTCAGTGTGACCGTGTTTGAATCCTTCAGTTAAAAAAAGGCAATAATATATAATATTTCTCTTTTTTTTTTTCTTATTTTGAGATACACAAAAATGCATAATACGTTTTGATATTACCATTCGTCTCGGCTTTTAAACACCATCATTGCTTTGTTCATTTAGCTATAATTAGTAGAAAACATGTCAGGACATGTTGACATAGATTTTATAATACTACTTCGACTTGCATTTGGTACGTAACTAACGTACGAAAATGAATTGGTGGCTAGCTTTTTTTGCACCTATACAGTGAATGACCATTTTGCTCTGTTATCCTAGTCAGAATTTGCTATTTTCTAAATTTGCGTTAAAGTTTAAAATATTAGTCAATCCAAACGCAAAAACAGCAACATAATTGATTGTGTATATCTGAAATATACACGACCGACGCACGAAAGAGTGCCAAGATGGCAGCCTCTATGAACAACCATTCGCAGACGCTGTCATTGAAGACGACGTCAATTCTTTGAGTTGTAGATGTTATTTTTGTGAAAAAGCATTGGAAGAAGAGAGAACCTGTTGGGACTGTACGAATTGTATAGTCGTTATGAGTGCAAAGAAAACAATGTTGAAGATAAACCTATGGAAAACCAAGTAACGTGTTGTTGAACCATGACCCATTTCCGTCAATGAGATGACCTGTGGTGTGTAGATCACGTGATATGGATTTCATGGCTATTGACTATGTCTGAGATACTTGTTCAAAGGTAGCGTGTCTCAGATGTTTGTTTCCCTTGCAATGTGGGAGTGAACTGGTTAAAGAGAGAGAGAGAAATGGGGTTGAACGTCCACTCAACACAACTAGGCCATTTCGGGACTAACATATGGTTTAATTTTATTTCAATAATTCGCTTGCGCGTAGGGGTCTTTAGCAGTGGGAGGAAACCGGAGTGCCCGGAGGAAACCCACGAGGTTGAGAAGGCGCCCCTATCTCCATGCCACATACGCTCACACCTTGGCTCGAAACCACAGCCATAAACCAGAGGTGACCGGCCATCTAGAGGTCGAAGCGCGGCACTCTAGACCACTAGGCCATCCCAACCCCCTGAACTGGTTAAGCCCCCTGTTTTTATTAAACCACAAGAAGTAACGTTATGGATATATGGACATTTAAAGGAAAGTACCACTCACCACAGCTTTTACATTTCTGTGACACGATGCAAGAACCTGATAAGTCACATGACATTCAATTTGAGAAAAATGCAAATAACGTGTGTGGTCTATAATTCCGAATTCATGATCTCTATTTGATGTTTTGTAATTTTGATAGAGACATTGTAAAAAAAATTCTGGATAATAATCCGGCTTGTAACGGCAAACATTATGGACAATTTGGGGCGAATATGAATTTCTAAGATAATATTACTTGAATTTTGATGTAATAAACAATAATCTTTTAAACAAACATACGCCGTACAGTGTGCTATGTTGGAATTTTACCCGGGCAGCGGCACTATGACCTACTCTTATATCGAAACGTGCACGCAAATGCGTACACGGGACCTCGGATTTTCGTGTTATCCGAATGACTTGACAGCTCTCCTTGAACAGTTTGGAAATGACACAAAAATGAATCTGTTTTTATAACAGTTACACAGATTATTCGATCACTGATGTCGATTTAAAACCTAATAAGAACTGATGTCTACGAGCTCAGAAATAGGAGGGATAAAAGAACATTAAATGAAGCCACTACGTCACATTTTTTGCTTAATTTTAGTTTATATTTTAAATGAACATGGCTGGACCAAAAACATTTTATATTTAATGCATTCAGTGATCCGTTTTGGCCAACATGTTTCTGTTACCATAAAAACATAGATACATAAAAACAAAAGATACATAAAAACAAAAGATACACATAAATACATGTATCTACACTTTATGGGTAAAGATTACGAATCAACCTTAACAAAATTATCCATTCAATTACTAACTCCGAAACTCTGATTAACCCGATCTCTCCTATTTTTAAAATATGCGAATCCTGAGAGTTTTGACAAGCTTCCACGACAATCAGTGAGATATTCTACTCGTGGGTGAGGTTCCGTTGCCTTTTAAACACTGCAGCTACTGGCGGAGCGAACAAAATAAAAACACAATATCCATTTAATTATTAAATCTGATTAACCCAATCTATCACAAATTTAGAATATGCGAATCCTGATATTTTTGTCGATACTTTTCGATAATCAAATTGAACATGGGCTATTCCATTTACGAGTCAAGTTCAACTGCCTTTTGACTACAAACATAATACATTGTATTTCTAGATTTGAAACATCGTTTATAAAACCCTGACCAAACTGATGAGCTTCAGACTTGTAGAGGTGAAAGCTTAACACATGCCTTTTTAACATTGATTTCAATAGGGTGTGGGAGTGAAGTTTCTTGTCTGTGCCCGTAAAGGAGCTTCGTATTATTATTTGTTACAAAATGTAGTTATCTCCCCTAGCACAAGATTTTTTTTATATATTACTTTTATAGCCAATACTCATAATAATAATAATAATCGCGTCATTTTACAAAGGTAGCAAATTAAGCCTGGGGCCTTTTTTCAATTTGGCCCTTGGCACAGATCGTGCGAATGATTTCGATCATTACTGCAGGAAGAAACCGAAGAACTCGGGGGAACCTGCCTGATCGGACGGGAGACCGAATATCCCTCTCACTTACAACGATAAAGTTTATGCCCAGAGCTGGGATTGAACCCTCGTTGCATTGGTGAGTAGCCGCCTCTCTATCGCCACGGCTATCCGACCAGCTAGCTGTCTTGATTATTCTTTATCACATATTGGGAAGGCTTTCAGTTTCAGCCATGCATCGAGGTTGGCTGACCGAATGGTTAACGCGTACGTGTTGCATCACAAGGTATGTCATTGAGTCAAGTGGCGTGGTTTCGAGTCTCCGCTTGTACCTGACACCAACCATTATTACTATTAAGATTCGTATCTAGATTACTTCGTACCTAGATTGTGTCGACTGGACGCCCCCCTCTCTCTCTGTCTCTCTATCTCTCTCTCTCTCTCTCAATTCCCGGTTGTACGTGACAAGGAGAAGGGGGTCGCCTGTCCAGCAAGCGAATAATTAAAATAAAATTAAACCTTATGTTAGTCCCGAAATGACCTGTGGACGCCCCCTCCCCCCCTCTCTCTCTCTCTCTCTCTCTCTTTCTCTCTCTCTCTCTCTCCCTCTTTCTCTGTGTGCATCGACTCGCTCTGTGCATTTACGAATATGCTTGCCCTTACGTATTTCCCCTCAGCTTTCCCCTCATTTCGACAGAAGCTTGATACATGTAGTTTCTGGGTTTTTACTCCTTTCGTGTTGTATTGACCTTTTTTCTAGAATGTATTAAACAGTTATCTGCCTGATTTCTCAATAGTCATCATATTTGCCGCAGCCAAATAAGGCAGATGGGTGTGAAATCAGGTGTTTAAAATGTTAAGATTGCTGATATCTTTATTGGCATGTATATAAGAGTCTGTGGCAAAATTAAAGCATTATAGTTATAGAACATGTGATGTAAACCGTAATTCAAAACGAGATTTTGTCAAAATGATTGACTTTTCTATAGTGTCACCACCATATTTCCGAAGCAATGGCTCGAGAATTCCGTCTTTGACCATTGCTGGATTGACTTCTGATACTTGAACTTTTAAGGGAGTGTTATATTCTTCCCGTTCAATCAAATCCCCAAAGCACAGCAACATGACAGTCCGTCGTTTAATCTGTGGTCTTCCCTAAAACTCTACACAATGATTTAAGGTATTAAAACGACGAAATTATTTTTCGTCTTCAAGCAGTATTGTCTCGTCTATCACGTAAATAATTTTTTTTTATTCTGCTATGCAATGATTAAGCTACAATTTCATATTTGTAAGTTATATTTTTGAAATTTATCAAAATAAAGCCTTAAAATAGATGGTATCCATAAACAGTCCTACCTTGTTAAAGAATAATCCTATTAATCCTATAATTCACTATTGTCAGCTTATAAATTGGCAAAAAATAGCGTTTTCAACTTCAAATTTAAACGTTTGAAGATAGCTACCATCGATTGAATAGGAAAACTAGGGGCAATTGTGTTATTACTACCACAATTAGGGTGGGAAATAATTCCCATGATCGTATAATAGTGAGTTAATAACCTATTGAGTAAAATACAAAGAAATAATTGTGTTTTAACTTTCTTAGAAAATATGAAATTCTGGTTTTAACTGGGCGAAATAAGTTTTGTGTGAGCCATATCTGGAGCTCCGTTTAAGCCGGAATGGTTTTGTTACGCAGTTAGGTATCGCTTGTTAATTTGACTATTGATCAATCATACTTTGTAACGGAAATTTACGTTTGTTACAGCAGTGTTTTTGAGGGGGGGGGGGCTAATGAAACGAAACACTGCGAGGAGTTTAATATGTGTCACATCGAAAATATTAGTGGTCTGCATTTTTATTATAAAATGTAGTTATCTCCCTTACACGATTTCTTTGGCATTAAAATTTAGTTATTTGGAAACGCATTAACAGAACATAAATTTTATGCGAAACAACCTCTGGTTTTATTCTAAAAACACGACGTTGCGACAAGTCTTAGTATCCACCTATGTTAAAGGACATTTAGTAAACAAGAGTTAAATATATAACAGTTGCATGATGAGGCCAGAGATTAAATAACAATAACAATAAGAAGTTGGCTCTGCATCGTGTCAATTTGATCCGCTACCAACCAGCCTACTGAAGGAGACCATAGATGCATTCTTTCCGGTTCTCTGTAGAAAAGTTAATACATCCCTACAAGAGGGTATCTTCCCGCCGCTTCAACTCAAGGAGGCTCTGGTGAAAGCCCCTCTGAAGAAAACAAAGTTGGACCCTGATATCCTAATGTATTACAGACCTGTCAGTAATCTTAGTTTCATTTCAAAGCAAATAGAAAGATGTGTGAACGATCAACTTACGACGCATGTGAATAAATTTAACCTACACAATGTTCTCCAGTCTGCATACAAGAAGTTCCATAGTACCGAAACAGCATTGCTAAAAATAACCAGTGATATTTATAGGTTTATCGATGATAAAAAAAATATGTGTTACTGGTTATGTGAGATCTGTCTGCAGCGTTTGATACAAACGACGTCACAGATCTACTCCAAGCCCTGGAAATAGAGATCGGATTGCGCGGACATGTTCTGAAATGCTTCCACAGCTACTTAACAAAACGTCAGCAGACTATCATCATAAATGGTACCAAATCTGACTCGTTACCAATGCTTTCGGGTGTCCCACAAGGGTCTGTGTTGGGCCCAGTGTTTTTTTTATCATTTTTACAAAACTGAAAGGTTTGGTCTTAGCATGCATCTTTACGCGGATGATACACAGTTCTATCTGCCGTTCGACCGGAAATCATCAATCCAAGCTGTAGGCAACATTGAGCAATGCCTTGAAGAAAACAGAATTTCTTGTGATAGAAACTCAATTCCAACTCAGAAAATTTGACACACCTATTCTCAATTTTCAAAAGCAGTCTTTAATCCCCACTTCATCCGCAAAAAAACATCGACACCAACCTATCCTTTAATGCCCATATCAAGTCTGTCTTTCTATCATCTCACTAAAATAAGCAGAATCAATAAATGCCTCACACCAGATACAGCAGAGCTACTCGTCCACATCTTTATTACAAATAAATTAGATTATCAAACCGGACTTCTATATAACCTTCTTTACTATCAGATCCAGAAATTACAAAGAGTTCAAAATTCCGCAGCGCGTTTTCTTGCAGGAACGAAAGAATCAGAACACATCACCCCGAAGTTATTTGAATAAAATTGGCTCCCAATAAACCAGAGAATCAAATTCAAAATCCAAAATCCTTCTGACAACTTAGAAAGCCCTCACCGGAACTGCACATCTTGCGGTTGTGGTTTCGAGCCCTGGTGTGAGCGTATGTGGCGTTGAGAAAGGGGTGCCTTCTCAACCTCGTGGGTTTCCTCCCACTGCTAAAGACCCCTAGGCGCAAGCGAATTATTGAAATAAAATCCAACTATGTTAGTCCCGAAATGACCTAGTTGTGTTAAGTGGACGTTACACCCCATTTCTCTCTCTCTCTTTATTTCCTGAAAGACATACATATCAGCATTGTAAGAAGGCAAATCGGGGCAGTATTGACTGAATTATGTAACACCAACCGGCAGACCCCTTGGTCATTTTGCTTTAATCCTCAATTTATTTTTAAAAAAGCATCAACATAACCATACTAACACATTACACATAGCTTGAATGGTTTATTTTCTGATGTTTAAAATATAAAATTAAATAATTATGCTTAATTTAATACAAAATTAAAATCAATAATGATATGATACAATCAAATAATTTAAACCAAATTCTTTGTTGAGTATTAAAAAAAAATAATAAAATAATGAAAATAATAACATTTAATAAAATTATTTACCAGTAAATTAGTGTCGTAATAATTATGCCATAGAATTATTAGTTTATCACAATAAATCAACATGAAATATATTTACTTCACAAGCTGGCACTTCGTAGCTTCTATAGGTAGCAAACAGTTCTGCTGAAAATCCAAACGATTATTTTAAAGCTTACATTAATTATAGTATATACCAAACTATATATATTTACGATCTATAAATGATTTCGCACTTATTTTATTATATACAACTGGCGGTAGTTTTCTCTTTGATGTGCATAGCAGTTATATCTCATAACAACCTGTCATGACGCCATCATAAGTTGATATTCTGTTCATATCAACCGCTGATGACGTCGTGACAGGTTGATATGTCATATCAACCGCTAATGACGTCATCTCAGGTCGATGTATTCGACTCATATCAACCGATGATGATCGAAATAATACAAAAAACACAGAAATAATTTTTTATTATTTTGACAATTAAAAATTATTATGGAACAGTTTAAAACATTCAAGACAGAAATAGACGACGTACTTATCAGCATATTTAAATCGGTTATCCATGTCTTTCAGAATCTTCTTTCCGTCCACACACTCCTAGACTTGAACGTATTTATAGCCCAAGATTTCCATTATAAACTACTTTTGGGTACAGTCCATGCACTTAACCCAGTCGGTCAAATCCTTCTGTCTATAAAACATAGCAAAAATCTTCAATCGTAGTTCACTGTCAGAATTATCGGGAAAGAATGTCTTTTGATCCAAATTTTCTTTAGGCTTTGGATAGATCCTCACCGATAGTTGCATTCACGCCAATTCCATCGTCAGGATGTTGGCTAAAAGGGATTGATTATTCGCCTGACTTTGTATTACTATCCATTTTGTTTTTGTATGAAATTCCATTCTTCAAAATGGTGCTATGTTTACAAAAATACCATCTCGTAATTGCACGTGATTAATTCGGTAATGTCCGTTATTTGACGGAAACCACCCAGCCGGTATCCAATCATTGTTGAATATTAATGGAAGAGTCCATTTAAATTTTAGGGTGGGCGTTGTATGTATAGGATATTAACCTACCTGAGGTAGCTATATTATATAACCCGCGGGCGTAGCCCAAGGGTGATTTAAATATAGCAACTGAGGTATGATTGGTTAATATCTGACATATACAACGCCCACCCTTAAATTAAATGGACTCTTCCATTACAGGCCAACGACGATTGGGCTACCTACTCGGTACTTCCGTCAAATAACGAATATTACCGAATTAGTCACGTGCAATTACGTAGTTGTTTTGTTTACAATTCGCCATTTTGAAGAATTGAATAGCAAAAGAACAGAAAAAGTGGATAGGAATACGAAGTCAGACGAATAATCAACCCCTTTAGCAAACAAATTGACGATGGAATTGATGTGGATGCAACTATCGATGAGGATCTATTCAAACCTAAAGAAAATTTGGATCAAAAGGCGTTGTGTGTGGACGGAAAAATGATTCTGAAAGATATCTTAGACATGGTCGAGTATGGATAACCGATTTAAATATGCCGATAAGTACGCCGTTTATTTCTGTCTTGAATGTTACAAACTGTACCATAATACTTTTTAATTGTTATAAAAATAAAAATGTATTACTGTGTTTTTTGTATTATTTCGATCATCAGCGGTTGATAGGAGTCGAATACATCGACCTGAGATGACGTCATTAGCGGTTGATATTTCATATCAACCTGTCACGACGTCATCAGCGGTTGATATGAACAGAATATCAACCTATGATGACGTCATGACAGGTTGTTATGAGATATAACTGCTATGCACATCAAAGAGAAAAACTACCGCCAGTTGTATATATGTCAGATATAAACCTATCATACCTCAATTGCTATATAATATAGCAACCTCGGGTAGGTTAATATCCTATACATACTGATCCATACCCAATCCTGTTAAATTAAAAAAAATATCCACCATATCGACATTTATTTTACTTTTACCGTTATCGTCCTTCCAGAATGAAGGATTATTTTAAAAAGTAATGAATTAAAAACTGCGCCTTTACCCATCACTGGGCTACAAACGTTTAGAGTTTTACATGAAATGTAATATGGTAGGCTACTTATAATACAATATAATATCAATATTAATATCAAATAACAAAATTATAAGATATTCATTTTTATTTTTACCTCGAACTTTGCTTATATTTCTTATTTCCATTTAACCAGATGATGCGACATTTAAAACTACAAGAAAGCGATTTTACATTACAAACAGCGAGAACAGACGACCGAAAGTGAACGACCACCTTTCTCGCAGTGTGTAGGCAATCATGCGGTATTATCTGTGGTTTAATACATCCCGAGACAAAAGTTATACAAGGATAAAAATGGAGCGAATTGGTTCTTTAGATACACTATTTGAATTCCTATGTTTTACGATGATCTAATTGAAATTGACAATTCGAGTGTAATCAGAGCTAGTCATTTCAAGTATAAAGCTTAGACTTTAAGTTTATATAATAAATTTCAGAGAGGTGTAGTGGTGGTGGGGGCATATTTCATTCGTTTCTACGCACAAATTCCTTTACTTATTTTTAAAAAAAAAAATCGCATTACATGACTACTGACTTTTATGACATTATAAGTATTATGTAACAACTCATATTCAAATTCAAAATATATATTGATGATGATGTCCTTATGTGGTTTACATAATATATTTTTGATTCCCTTGGATAACGTGTTTAGTTTTCAAGCAAATCCAAGCCCATGGGTTTTAAAGATATGCAGTTTGTCAGTTCCATGTGTGAGGACATGTGTCCCTTTCTAGATTAACTTCGTGTTTGTTTCAACGCAATCTCGATTCCCCGTATTGATAACTTGAATTTGTTTACAAGATATCATAGTTTGGTTCAATAAATGGCTCTGCGTCTCGCAACTGAAACCGAGAGAGAGGGAGAAATGGAGTGTAACGTGCACTCGATACAAACTAGGTCATTTTGGAACTAACGTATGGTTTTCAATTTTTATTTCAATAATTCGCTTGCGCGTAGGGGTCTTTAGCAGTTTGAGGAAACCGGAGTGCCCGGGGGAAACACACGAGGTTGAGAAGGCGCCCCTATCTCCATTTCACATACGCTCACACTAGAGCTCGAAACCACAGCCGCACGCCAGAAGTTACCGGTCAGCTAAGGGTTGAAGCGCGTCACTCTAGACCACTAGGACATCCCAACCCCTCGCAACTGAAACCGAAACATGTCTTACTAGTATATCTCCAGGCGTTACAAATGTTTTAATTATTTTCAAATATCAACATATCGCAACTGAAATAGAAACATGTACTATATCTTCAGGTGTTACAAATGTTTTAATTATTTTCAAATATCAGCATACTTCTTCACCCTAATTTCTCGATGAACTTTATATCCAAGCCGAAAAAAACGCCATCTATAATAATCATCTTATAAAAAATTAATATCGGGGGCCAGTTGCTCAAAATTACACATCGATAAACAAAAAAAAAAACATTAAAAGATCTTGTTAACTATTGTTTCATTTACAAAACAATTGATCACATATCCTTAATGAAGAATTAAAACACAGAATAACTTTCTTAAAAAGGGGAAATAGTTTTATTAACACAATACTAGAATTCCTATAAGATTGACTCCAAACTAAGTATTACTAACATTAAACTTATTTATTATTAGATGAAATATATAAATTAAACTTCAGCATGTCTTGCATCTAGACCTAGGCTTACCTTTACTGTTGCTGAAAAGGCGCCTGTCATTCCATGAAAATTCTACCGTAACAAAGAACTGTCTGATATGCGCCCGGTCTCATTAATATATATACGTACGTCATTGGAGGATTTTTCTTATTTTAAGATTTTCAGTAATATTATCATACTTTTGTTCCATTATATTACAAGTTTATATATTATCGGCCAAGAAAAGTAGGGCGTTAAACCTCATTTCATTATAGACTAGGTAATTGGCAAGTTTATGGTTCTCCCAAATGGTTATAACAAACTTGAAGGTTCGATCTCGATTATATTTTTGAAAATAAAACTGCTTAATTTTGTTTTGAAAATTCCGCAAAATCCTCTATCTTTAGGGCTGAGCAGCTGACTTAATGCACGTGATAGTTTTCAAACAACTTAACCCATCAGTCTTCATCTGGAAATGGAAACCGGTGGTGGGAGCTGTGCAGACCACTGCTCGTCTCCGTGAATGACTTCATGCATTTTTTAATGAGAGGGCAGGATTTATACAATAATTTAGGTAAAATGAATAGAAAGAATGGAAAGCTGTAGACCCCACTGTCCAGTCTTTTAACGCCCGTCTTCGTGAATGACGTCACGCATTTTCGGAGAATGTCGACTTGGTCGCTTGTATTAACGCCTAGCACGAATTCTAACCCACCCAATATTTAATAATTGTCGTACCATGACCTAGTGAGTTGATTATGGGGTTGTCATATTTATATAACATTTGAAGCTTGTTTTTAATGAAATCATCAATAGTAGATTTGCCGGACTGTAATTATTTCAACAAATACTTGTATAATATTTATTCTGTACGTGGACCGTATGACAAGTGGTTATGGTTCATGTCTTGGCTTCTATGGGGAATATTTTCGTCCATTGATGCATATTTTTAATTAGCTTGGTTTATAAAATATTTTATTTCGTTTCATAGAGTGTCAGTGTCAGTGTCATGAAGTTTACAGTAAGAAGGGAACGATAACAAGTGCCAACTTAATAAAATGGACTTTATCAATACCTTTTTTCACTGAACTGGAACTATTTAGACAAAAGTCAAATAATGTCAGTAAATTAATTTTTATATCCTACTGAGACTTTCTTTGCAAAAATATAAGATTTAAATGTAACTCCTAGTAAATGTAAGTTAAAGAAACTAAAATAAAAATTATAGTCGGTAATGTCATGATGAAGTCGATGGCCCCGACGGCTCTTGATAAAGTAAAAACCAAGTACGAACAATCCAAACCATAAGACAGAATTCGAAGTCCTAAAAACGCTATAGGCAAAATAGTGTATTCAAGCAAAATAGTATAATTAGCAAATGGACTGCTTCTCGTGTACAAAATACACGACAAGCAATGGTAACAGGTGTCCGGAAGAGTAAGCTTACCATACCTGGCGCCATACCCGCCATAGCTGCATCCAAACCATTAGGCGAAATGTCGGTAAAATAGCGTGTTTGGCCAATGAACTGTCGGTATGCAAAATGCACGCGATAAACTGTTTCAATGATGTAGTAGACATTATCAGGGATATAGTAATAGTATACGTAACAATTAAATATATCTAGAATAATAGCCGAGAGAGACACGTTATATTTACCAATCAAATCAATATGACGGTCATAATACTTGTTATAGGTTTCAATAGGTTTAGTGCGTAAGTATCTTTGTAGTTAAAGTTTAGGTGACAAATGCGTAACGAATTAGCTGAGACACAACACTCCATAAGCTGGTGATATTGGAATGTTACTACTAATAAATGGAAAGTTAACAATCGGAAAGTCAAAGTAATTCCGTTTATCGTACAATTTAACACTCAGTTTATGGCAATTGTCAACACCGAGACGCAGATCTGTTTAGGGCTAAAACATCATAGATATATCGATAAGTGGAAATAAAAAGTCGTACTGATCTTTTATTTGTTTTTACGAACATCTGTATGTACTCGGCTTCGTAAGAATAGAGAAACAGACCAGCAAGCAAAGGTGCACAGTAGGTGCCATTTGGGATGCCAACCACTTGCTGTTATATTTCCCCTCCAAATTCAACAAAGATCCAAAATCTGAATTATCTTAATGGCCGTGTATTTGTTTTTTGAATCACTTTGATACTAAACGAAATATGTAGAATTGTAATTTACAACTAAATATTGATATCTAGCAGTACCCGATTTAGACAAAAGGACACTGTGAATAATGTCTTTCCACCGGGCTTTTAATTTACTATGGGGAATTTTAGTGTAGAAAGTAGAAAAGTCAAACGTTTGAATAGATGAGACTGAAGAAAGGATCTAGATTGCAAACCATCATTGGAATTTTTTAATATTCACATTTTGATTTATACCAATTCGCGCACTTAGAGAGTATACTTTGCCACAGTATTTTTAAATACCCTCTTAACAGCCGTTAGTAAAGATGTCAATACCTTTGAAAGTGGTTTTGTGGAACAACGGGATAAACCTGCTATAAAACGTTGCTTGTAGGGATATGTATGTAATTTAGATGATCTCCGTGTCAAAACGGTGCCAGATTTCGAGAAAATTCCCACAATTCGACCTTTTTTTACCACGTATCTAGAGTCCTACCACAAGAATAAAAGTAATGTCACGATGAACTCGATGGCCCCGACAGCTCTTAAATGATTTCCATGTCAAAACGGTGCCAAATTCCACGCTTTCGACAAAATTCCCACAATTCGACCTTTTTTTACCACGTATCTGGAGTACTACCACAAGAATAAAAGTTTTTGAGGCAGTGAATTAGCACATAACTGATAAAATTTAGAATTTCTCGAACAAGACGTTACCAAAACATATTCTAAAACCACGTTCCACCAGAGGCGATAAGTTCCACACTTTCGCGCAAATGAGGGATTTTAAAACAAAAATGGAAAACTTATTTTGCGTCGGATTATCAAATCGAATGCATAGAAGGATTTTCTTAATCTCTATGAATTATAACAATTCGGAGAAAGTATTTCGGACTAAACCGTCATCTGTTCAAAAGCAGATAGATTCACCAGTGATTAATAATGGTGAATTGTTTCAGTTTGTGTCAAATACACGAAGCAGTTTTACTTGCTTGTCTTTTTAAGATATTATGTCGAACCAAACCCTAAATCATCTCATACTCGTATACTGTTTGTTTGTCACGAAATGACCTAGTTTGTATTTAGTTTGTATTCACAAATAACGATTTACTAGTTTGATAAGCGCTTTCATGTGATTCAATATAGGATCGCATAGCCTCGCGCTTAGCATGACGACTGTGGCGTGGTTTTTTCTTCTTTTTTACTTTTAATAAGCAAGGCGATAAGATCTTCAAAGTTGAAAAAAATGTCTGCTTAGTTATATCTGTATATCTTTTGTACAATACGGGCAGAAATTTAATTGAACGCCCGAGGTCTGTTCTTTTATATACATTAGTCACATGTACTCCAATTTCTATAGTTATTTTTTATAATTTTATATGAATTGGGCTTGAAAAGAGAGGGGAGAAGCAACTTGTAGCTTTGAATTTACTTCGAAAGTTTATTCACTGTATAAACGTAAAATATAAAATTTAAAGTTATTGGTTAAGTATTGATAATCCCATTTTCTACATGAGCGATACTTTTTAAGTAATATTTTTTTTTATTAGGATGCTGTTTCGATAGTTAGATTTTCTACAACAAGGCGTTAGGTCGCCTGTCCTAAAGAAACGCTCAGCACCAATAGGCGTACGACTGTTAAGCAGAAGGGGGGGGGGGTCGGATGATACTGAAAAAAGCCAACAAGACTGGTACTACATGGTAACAGCACTCATTGTAGTTCGGCATCTAAACCCCATTTTAAGCACTGATAGTTATCCTAATGTATTCACGTGGATTAAATATCTTCAATATTTGTAGCCTATAGTCGGGTCACAATCCTTGTCAAGCCCTTCGCCCTGCATCGCTTACAAGGGGAAATCACACCGGAAAATCTGGATGAACTTTCTCGGCCAATGCATGGATCGAACACCCGACACCATAGGCTAGCGATCCAGCGTCTTACCCCTTTAGCCACTGTGATCCCCCAACTATCATAATACACTATAATGCAATAATATTATAATATATTTTTATTTGTTAGCCCTTAAATCTATAGCCTAACTCTAGAAAGGCCGAAAACGTGAAACTGACCTTGACAAACACTGTTGGCGAAATGATCTGTGTAATAACATATCATTGTATAGGTTTTGTTGGTCACCCGACTCATTGTGGACAGTTTCCGATTCGTTTCACATGCAGTTGTGATCTAATATGGCTCCATCAAAATCAAAAATGGCGACATAAATCGGATTCAAAAGTATTCTGTCTTTAACACTAGCAGCATACACGTGTGACAGGTCGTTTCGGGGGTTGTGGGGGTCAGGGAAGAGTAAATATGCCATTTACAACCTGATTAAACTAATTTGAAAGATAGCATATACAAATTAAGCATTTTCGAGACTACGGAACTACATAATGAAGTAGGGTTTAACGTCCTACTGTTCAGTCTTCTAAATGAAGACAGCCATACGTCATACAGTGTGCTATGAGAGAAATTTGGCCCGAGCAGCGGCGCTACGGCCTAATCTAATAGCGAATTCCAACTACCAAGGGTTCTTTACGTACACGCCAATGTGTACAAGGGACCTCGGTTTTCTGTCCCATCCGATCGACTAGAAATCTGTCCTTGTCAAGCCCTTCGCCCTGCATCGCTTACAAGGGGAAATCACACCGGAATCTGGATGAACTTTCTCGGCCAATGCATGGATCGAACACCCGACACCACAGGCTAGCGACCCAGCGTCTTACCCCTTTAGCCACTGTGATCCCCCAACTATCATAATACACTATAATGCAATAATATTATAATATATTTCGAAGTGTGACTCAGTCTCAAGTCTGAGTATAGATCGAGAAATAGTATTGTTATTTTGGGAGATATCGACTGGGAAATATTTTAACCCTAAGATATAGAACACCAGGTGTGTATCATAGAGAAACACTCCATATTCACTTCTTTTCAGCCATTTCAAAGGGACAACTACCAAGGGTTCTTTACGTACACGCCAATGTGTACAAGGGACCTCGGTTTTCTGTCCCATCCGATCGACTAGAAATCTGTCCTTGTCAAGCCCTTCGCCCTGCATCGCTTACAAGGGGAAATCACACCGGAGTCTGGATGAACTTTCTCGGCCAATGCATGGATCGAACACCCGACACCACAGGCTAGCGACCCAGCGTCTTACCCCTTTAGCCACTGTGATCCCCCAACTATCATAATACACTATAATGCAATAATATTATAATATATTTCGAAGTGTGACTCAGTCTCAAGTCTGAGTATAGATCGAGAAATAGTATTGTTATTTTGGGAGATATCGACTGGGAAATATTTTAACCCTAAGATATAGAACACCAGGTGTGTATCATAGAGAAACACTCCATATTCACTTCTTTTCAGCCATTTCAAAGGGACAATGGTGGATTCTGGTGTCTATAATGTTCATGTAAATATGAAGAAAAAAAACAACATCAATTGATTATTGCGATGTTCCAAGTTGTTTGAAGTACTGTATGTAGATAAAATACCACAAAGAACAGTTACATAGAATTATTGTTATATATAAGGCAATCTGTTGCCGTATCAACATGGACGACTGATCAATTTTAAAACATTAACTTTCAATAGATATCCCACAATGGGTTATACTATATTATATCAATATGGTTTAAAAGAGAACAGAAAACGTTAGCCAAAACACGTGTTTATCAATTTTTTCAATGTATTTTTTTATTTAAAGTACTTTTCAAAGGCATTTTTAACCTTTATTTTTTTTCTATATTAACACTACTACGGTTTCAACTTCATACATATGTTGTTTACGGTAGATAAATGCATAATTGTTTTTTTTTAAAATACGTCCAGGTAAAAAAATGTCCACTTTACTACATTCCGACATACAATAAGTTATTTAAGCTAGCTGTCTGTCCTCTATAGGCGTCTATAGATATTAATAATGTATACAAAATATTCAATTCGATACATATAAATATATATATGTATTCTTAGAATAATAGATTTCCATGACAAAGGAATATAAATAATATTAAAGGGCTAATCCCGATATTTGTTTTGGGAATAAAACCGCTTAATTTGTGTTAAAATCCCTTAAAATATACGAGTCACGGGCCTAGCAACTACTTCAGTATTTAGGATACGTTTTCAAACGACTTAAATTCGCCAGTCTTCATCTGGAATTTGAGACCGGTGCCCCAAGGTGTATTTCGTGGTATCTGGATTAAACCAAACATTTTTTTTTTATAAAAATGCACGTAAAAAGATCCCCTTGCAGTTGAAATTCGATTTAAAAGTAACCCGTTGCCTCGCTGCCCGCTGTATGGCGTATGCCCGCCTTTATTAGCCAAGTTTAGGAGCAGAACAGTAGAACGTTAAACTCCATTTCATTTCTTTGATTGATAATTTAATGTAAATATGGATAATCGAGACTATGTTTATTATTGTACCAACGGAAGTAATGGATATAGTGGCTTATATTTCGGTTCAGAGTGACGCAGTTTGACTGAAATTTTCTGTTTTCATTATCAATTTTTAAACTATTATAGCGAAATTTGTTGATCTAATCTTGCCTATAATAATTGCCCTATACGTTTACTATAATATAAACACTCTTTTTTTTGCAGAAAACGTGAATGCATCTTTAACTCAATATCATCCACAGTCTTCGAAATTATTTGTAAATTTGCATCAACATTGATGTTGTGGTCTAACAGGGAAAAGATGGGCTCCTGGTATTCAATATTTAAGACAAAATAAACGTTTTACCATTGGTATACCATTCGTTTCAGCTAGACATATTCCAAAATTCATATCAAATTATGTCACCATATTTTTATCTGGAGGGCATGCGAAAAAAAACCCCCACCGGTGTCAACTGGAATGAACAGACGCTAGAGATTATCATTTGATTGAGGCAGCTCGTGTATTTCGCCAATCATAACTTACTAAGAAATTAGAATTAGAGTAAAAACGGAAACGATTTAATGTAAATCAGTTTATATACATTTATATTACATTATTATATGCGTTGCGACATTTCTGTCAATTTGCTTATTAAATTAAATTAATGCACTCCACAAAAAAGTTAATTTATTTTTAATCGATACTAGGGTGTATATCGCTTCTTCGCAGCCAATTATAAAAATATACAAAGATTTTTCAGTGCATTGCTATTAAATTTGGTGAACTAATAGTAAGGACCGCAGTAAGATCGACATTTTTTATACTAATGGTTTATTTCTGTGGTATTCTTTTTATACGCCCACATTTTCATGTGGACGTATTATGTCGTCGCCCCTGTCCGTCCGTCAGTCCAGAATTGTTTGTGGACTCTCTACAGGTCAAAATTCTTGTCCGATTTTGACGAAACTTAAAATATAGGTTAATCCCAAAAAGATCTCGGCTGCTTTTGATATTGGCATGTATCGGATCAAAACTTCATGGATTATGACCCCTGATTGTACGAATAATCACGTTTTTAGCTTGTGGACCCTATTGAGGTCACAATTTTGAACCGATTTTGATGAAACTTGACATGCATGTTTGTAACCCAAAGATCTTGGTTCCTTTCGATATTTGCACCTATCAGAACGTAATTTCCTGAATTATGGCCCCTGACTGTCCGAAAAATCACCTATTTTAGCTCGAGGTACCTCTGGAGGTCAAAATTATTATCCGATTTAAAAAACCGTTCGATTATATCACCGCTACACCCTAAGGAAGGCTGAGTTCAAATTTCGGAAAAATCGGACCAAAATTACCATACAAAATGGCCGCCGTTCGGACGCGAATACTGTTAAAAAATGGTATATCAAGGTTGTGAACCCTGTAGAGATCACAATTTTAATTCGATTTTAATAAAACTGAAAATGCGTGGTTAAATCCCAAAGATCTTGGTTCCTTTCGATATTTGCGCATATCGGATTGAAACTTTCTGAATTATGGCCCCTGATTATACGCAAAATCGCCTTCGTTTAGCTTGTGGTCCCTCTGGAGGTCACAATTATTATCTGATTTAAAAAATCGTTTGATTATATCACCGTTAGGCCCTAAGGAAGGTTCAGTTCCAATTTCGGAAAAATTCGGAACAAAATTGCCATACAAAATGGCCGCCATTCATACGCGAATACTGTTAAAAAATGGTATATCAAGATTGTGGACTCTGTAGAGGTCACAATTTTAATTCGATTTTGTTGAAACTTTAAATGCATGGTTATAACCCAAAGATCTTGGTTCCTTTTGATATTTGCGCATATCGGATTGTAACTTCCTGAATTATGGCCCCTGATTATACGCAAAATCGTGTTAGTTTAGCTTGTGGTCCCTCTGGAGGTCACAATTATTATCCGATTTAAAAAATCGTTTGATTATATCACCGTTGCACCCTAAGGAATGTTGAGTTCGAATTTCGGAAAAATTCGGAACAAAATTGCCATACAAAATGGCCGCCGTGTGTACGCGAATACTGTTATAAAATGGTATATCAAGGTTGTGGACCCAGTATATTTCACAATTTTGATTCAATTTTGATGAAACTTGAAATGCGTGGTTATAACCCAAAGATCTTGGTTCCTTTCGTTATTTGCACAAATCAGATCACAACTTCCTGAATTATGGCCCCTGATTGTCTGAAAAATCGCCTATGGTCCCTCTGGAGGTCACGATTATTATCCGTTTTAAAAAAAATGCTTGACTATATCAGCGTTACACCATACGGAAAGTTGAGTTTGAAATTCGGGGAAATCGGACCATAATTGCCAGACAAAATGGCCGCCGTGTGTACGCTAATAGTGTTAAAATTGGTCACAATTTTAATTCGATTTTGATGAAACTTGGAATGCATGTTCATAACCTAAAGATCTTGATTCTTTTCGATATTTGCGCATATCAAATTGTAATTTAATGAATTATAGCCTTTGATTGTAGAAAAACATCACTTTCGGTTTTGCTTGTTCTCTATCCATCTCTCGAAAATGTGGGCGTATCCTGCCTGGCAGTGCCAGTTTACTATCTTATATACTTATTGCGATATTCCGTATAGACAGGACATAATAGAATAAAGTGAAGCTCATCTTACAGCTCTGTCAATATTAGAATATCTAGCTACCAGTTTCAACCATTAGATCACGGGGGGTTGGGATGGCCTAGTGGTCTAGAGTGCCGCGCTTCGACCTCTGGCTTGCCGGTCACCTCTGGCTTGCGGCTGTGGTTCCGAGCCCTAGTGTGAGCGTGTGTGACATGGAGATAGGGGCGCCTTCTCTCAACTTCGTGGGTTCCTCCGGGGACTCCGGTTTCCTCCCACTGCTAAAGACCCCTACGCGCAAGCGTATTTATTGAAAAAAAAACAACCATAAGGCTGTTTCCCTCAAGAAGGAGAGTGCGGCTGGTGAGGACAAAGTAAAGAACTCCATGCTCAAACATCTACCAAGAAACGCCAAAACGATACTACTAAACTTATTCAACACATCCTGGCTGTCAGGAGAGGTACCTAAAGAATGGCGAAAAGCAAACGTCATCCCTCTACTGAAAGCTGGGAAAGAGAAGAACAAGGCAGAGTCATATCGACCAGTAAGTTTGACATCCACACTATGCAAAAGTTGGAAACAATGGTTAATATCCGATTACAGTTCTATCTGGAGAGCAACCGGTTGATTGACGAAAATCAAAGTAAGTTCAGGAACGGACTATCAACAATGGACCACTTAGTTAGACTACAGCAAGTCATGTCGCAGGCACTTCTCTCGGGAAACCTGTTATGTGCCGTGTTCGTAGATCTGACCAAGTCTTTCGATCTAGTTTGGTTAGACGGGCTGCTCTTCAAGTTAGGACGTATCGGTATAACGGGCATAATGTTTCGGTGGATTAAAAGCTTTCTTAGCGATAGAAGGATACAGGTGAATGTTGGCAGATTCCTGAGTGCCGAGCAAACATTAGAAAATGGCACGCCTCAGAGGTCTGTTATCAGTCCCACTCTCTTCAACATCATGATTAATGACATTCACAAATCGTCCTACCTCGATTCCCGAACTGACTTGGCTAAATTTGCCGATGACAGTACCATATGGAGAAATGGGACGAGCTTCTGTGAACTACAAAAGAATATGCAAAAAGCCTTAGACAAATTCGTGACATGGGCAAACGACTGGGGATTTAAAGTCTCGGAGAAGAAAACAATCGGCATGCTTGTGAGCAGGGATAGAGGGATAAACAGAATGACTCTGTGTATGAACGGGAAAACCATCGAGTTCAAAGACCAAACCAAGTTCCTTGGCGTAATCTTTGACCGACGGTTGACCTGGAAACCGCACATCGACTGGACTGTAGATAGATGCTCCAAAATCCTAAACTTAATGAGAAAATTAACGGGCAGTACGTGGGGCGCCAATAGAGTTACACTAATGATGGTATATCGTGCTCTAATGCGTTCTGTATTAGACTACGGCTCTTTGGCCTTCATGAACTGCGCGCCAAAACTCTTAAGCAAGCTTGACACCATCCAATACAAAGCTCTGTGTATTGCGACTGGCGTAGGGCCCCTATCCCTAAGAAGAAAAGAACTGGCGACAAGGTATTGGGTCAAGATATCACAACTAGGTGAAAGATCCCCAACATTTGTCAGTCTACAAAAGACAAAATATGTAAGAGAACCCAAAAAGAAAACCTTCAGCCAGGGTATCAGAGAAACGATCAAGGAACTACGACTTGGGGAGCTCGTAATAAATAAACACGACCCCCAGTTGTCGCCCCTTGGACGCTCCCTATACCACTGGTCAATCTAGATCTACTACAGAAAACCGACAAGAAAAATAACCCCAGTGCTGCACGTGCTTTCTCTCTAGAACATTTGGAAGACAACTGGCCGTCTGATGACTGGAACCATGTGTACACGGATGGCTCACGCAATCCTGAAAGGGGCACCAGCTCGTTTGGAATATACCTGCCAAACGGGGAACAGGGAATAAGCAGGAAACTGCCCAATAACTGTTATGTGTACACTGCAGAGCTTGTTGCCATTCGTGACGCTATTTCATGGATCTCCCTTCAAAAGACCGGCAAGTTCGTCATTCCAAGCGATTCTCTGAGCAGTCTGATTTCAATCCAAAATGACAACTCCGAATCAAGACCGGAAGTCATTTTGGAAATCAGGCAGCTATATCAAAGGGTCCTGGAGAAGGGAAGCAAATTAGAGCTCGTGTGGATTCCATCACATGTCAACATTAGAGGGAACGAGGAGGCAGATCGACTCGCCAACGAAGGTCTCAAGGACACAGCACCACTCCGCACCACTCCGCACCATCGACTACAGCACCACGGAAATCTATAGTATGGTCAAAAGATAGGTCAATTCATACGGGGACGTGAAGGTAGCTCGTTGTTCGTTATTCGTTGTTCGTTATTCGCGAATAACGAACAACGAGCTGGTTTGTTGTTCGTTATTGGCGAATAACGAACAACGAGCTGGTTCGTTGTTCGTTATTCACTAGATATGGAATTAGTAACATAATAAAGGCACTTTTAGAGAGAATATGCCGGGAGTGGGTTTTTATGAGTCTAATTTGTTCATAAATCTCAAAATCTTGGGGAAAAGATTCTAACAGTCTGTTTTTCTACGCGAACAACTAGCAGTTTCATATTGGTGAATAACGAACAACGAGCTGGTTCGTTGTTCGTTATTCACCAATATGAAACTACTAGTTGTTCGGGTAGAAAAACAGACTGTTAGAATCTTTTTCCCAAGATTTTGAAGATTTATTAACCAATTCGACTCATAAAAACCCACTCCCGGCATATTCTCTCTAAAAGTGCCTTTATTATGTTACTAATTCCATATCTGGTGAATAACGAACAACAAACCAGCTCGTTGTTCGTTATTCACCAATATGAAACTGCTAGTTGTCGGGTAGAAAAACAGACTGTTAGAATCTTTTTCCCAAGATTTTGAAGATTTATTAACCAATTAGACTCATAAAACCCACTCCCGGCATATTCTCTCTAAAAGTGCCTTTATTATGTTACTAATTCCATATCTGGTGAATAACGAACATCAAACCAGCTCGTTGTTCGTTATTCACCAATATGAAACTGCTAGTTGTTCGCGTAGAAACACAGACTGTTAGAATCCTTTCCCCAAAATTTTGAGATTTATTAACCCATTAGACTCATAAAAACCCACTCCCGGCATATTCTCTCTAAAAGTGCCTTTATTATGTTACTAATTCCATATCTGGTGAATAACGAACAACGAACCAGCTCGTTGTTCGTTATTCATCAATATGAAACTGCTAGTTGTCGGGTAGAAAAACAGACTGTTAGATCTTTTTCCCAAGATTTTGAAGATTTATTAACCAATTAGACTCATAAAACCCACTCCCGGCAAATTCTCTCTAAAAGTGCCTTTATTATGTTACTAATTCCATATCTGGTGAATAACGAACATCAAACCAGCTCGTTGTTCGTTATTCACCAATATGAAACTGCTAGTTGTTCGCGTAGAAAAACAGACTGTTAGAATCCTTTCCCAAAAATTTTGAGATTTATTAACCCATTAGACTCATAAAAACCCACTCCCGGCATATTCTCTCTAAAAGTGCCTTTATTATGTTACTAATTCCATATCTGGTGAATAACGAACAACGAACCAGCTCGTTGTTCGTTATTCATCAATATGAAACTGCTAGTTGTCGGGTAGAAAAACAGACTGTTAGAATCTTTTTTTCCAAGATTTTGAAGATTTATTAACCAATTAGACTCATAAAAACCCACCCCCGGCATATTTTCTCTAAAAGTGTCTTTATTATGTTACTAATTCCATATCTGGTGAATAACGAACAACGAGCCAGCTCGTTGTTCGTTATTCACCAATAACGAGCAACAAACCAGCTTGTTGTTCGTTATTCACCAATATGAAACTGCTAGTTGTCGCGTAGAAAAACAGACTGTTAGAATCTTTTCCCCAAGATTTTGAGATTTATTAACCCATTAGACTCATAAAAACCCACTCCCGGCATATTCTCTCTAAAAGTGCCTTTATTATGTTACTAATTCCATATTTGCCAATAACGAACAACAAACCAGCTCGTTGTTCGTTATTCGCGAATAACGAACAACGAATAACGAACAGCAAGCTACCTTCACGTCCCCAATTCATACTGGGAATTAAATCTCGTTGAACTTGACACATACAGATTCCGGCTGGATGACAAGATCTACACCAAAACAGCGATCAATCACCCTAGACGAGATATATGCAAACTTATATCGAAACTAAGGGTGAGAGAGCTGCGGAGAGGAATGTACCACAAACCATGTCCTGGTAGACTGCGAGGTATACAAGGAAGAGAGACGGGACTTAGTGAGAATGATGGAGACAAACAACATACCATTCAACACTAAGAACCTGCTCTTCCCGAAGCCAGATCTCAAATTGAAAATCTTCGAACAAATCCACGAGCTAATGTACACAGTTGGACTAGGTAGAATAGTGAAATAGGATGGCTGAGTAAAAACGTCCTCTCGAAGGAAGCCCAACCATCCCACAAATCTATTTTTATCGCTTTATTTATTACTTATTCTTTTTCTTAAATTATTTTTACAACTAGGTAGAATAGTGAAGTAGGAAGGCTGAGTAAAAACGTCCTCTCGAAGGAAGCCCAACCATCCTACAAATCTATTTTTATCGCTTTATTTTTTACTTATTTTCTCTTAATTTTTTCTTACAACGTATGGTGGTTGAGTAAAAACGTCCTCACGAAGGAAGCCCAACCATCCTACAAATTTATTTTTATCTTATTACTTATTCAATTAACTCATTTCTATCTATTATTATGAATATTCTTAATTTATTAAATTTGCATCTATTTACTTTAATTTATTTTTTTTACTTTACTTTACTTTACCTATTTTATTTTATTTACTGTAGTTTATTTATTTTAAATTCATTTTATTCCTTTTATTTCAATTTATTTCCTTTAATTTATTTATTTTTAATTTATTTATTTTTAATTTATTTGTGCTAACAAAAATAACAATATCACATCTGCATAACTGGCAGGATAGTGGAGTAAGAGGGTGTCATGATCAGACGAGCTCGGCATCTAAACACTATTCTGCCAAAAAAACAGATAACCAACCTATAAAGTGGAATAGTGGAGTAAGGGGAGGTCACGAGAAGACAGGCCTGGCACCTAAAAACTAATCCTAAAAAGATGACATCTACCAATCCAGAAGCAGAAGAGACCATCTACCAAACGATATGTTTTTTATTAAATAAAGGGAAGAACTTCCCACTAAACCAAATTCATGGCCTAAGGCCAAAAATGGAAAGATTGCAAAATCATATTCTAAAAAAACAGGAAGCAGCTTCGGCTCTCCTATGTCTTGTCTGCGATATCACTTAAGTGGAAGCAGACGTTAAACACAAAAAAAGAAGAAGAAGAAGGAAATTATTATTTCAAATTATATTATCGCCATGGGTTGAAAACGAAAGAGCGAATTGAATAGCGGCGATTCTTGAGTGAGAAAACTCACTGTCAGCGTTTTTTTTCCCTTACCGCCGCCGAAGTATTCTAAAGTTAATGAAGAGTCTAACGTTGGCTCCTCTAGACGAAAATGAATTGACACTACGATTAATGACTCAGTTGCTGATTCCGAGACGCTACCCGACATCAGCAATAGGCCTATTGTACACGCGAAACGAAAATTCAAAGAAAACTGGAAATTTGGCAATCCTTGGCTGATATTTGAGTATACATGCAGAAAATGTTTTGTTCTATATGTGAAAATTCGAAAGTGAGCAATAGTTTTACATCTATCAAATTTGATGTCCATCACTCTAACTAAAAAAAACGGATCTTCAAAAATCATTTTCCAATAGGGCTAATGTGAAGCAAAGAAGGATTTTATAAATTGTAAATATATTGTTAAAGAATGTACAAGAAATACAATTGTTTTATATTATTACAATATGTGTTGTTTTTATCATATATTTTTGGCAGATAAAGTATTCAAGTTGGCGGAAAATGATGCTTCTAATTTAGTATATTTTAAAAGTTCAAAGGTTCTGTAACTGAATAACACATGGTGTATGATGATGTTTTAATTAAGGCATGGTTGGAATAACAGACTGAAAATAACCAGAATATCATCATATAATCCATATTGATTTACTATACGCAAACATATGTAATCTAACATGTCTTTGTGTGCTTTATTTAGACCATAAATGTTATTAATATAACAACAGAAGCCTTACAATATGAGATAAACAACATCTGCTTCCATTTGATTTGCTTTAAAAGTTGTGATATTATCTTATTTAACAGTTAATACATTTTGATTATTGTAAAGCGGTAAACAGTAATTTTCCAAAATGCGTCTTCTATTGTTAGCAGTCTTGTTGGTTACCGTATTTGTTGTAACAGATGCCCATTTTGGATGGGGTCGGCGTCGAAGTTACCGCGTCCGCAGCCGAACACTATGCCGTACAGTGGAACATTTATGTGAAAAATGTTGTACTCGTAAGTTATTTTCTTTGTGTTATAAGTCTAAGCTGTTTCAATCAAGGAGTTTGCCGCTGTTACACAAAAGTAATCAATTTTATCAATCAATTTCAAAAAGAAAAATCTAACAACCATTGATATACTAGTATGTTAACTATAATAGACCTCTTAATACAATCTAACTAAATTTCATCTTATAATCACAAAAACATAATATGGAACACAATTACTCTTAAAGGAGCTAAATTCGTAATATTTGGGACCTAGAAATTGACAAAAATGGATCGCAACGCATATAATAATGTAAAATGGATTATATAAACTGATTTACATTCAATCTTTTCCGTTTTTACTCTAATTTTCAATTAGTTATGTTTGGTGAAATACACAAAAGTCTTAATCGAATGACAATATATAGCGTCTGGTTATTCCGGTCTACATATTTTTTATTGCGCTTGCTCGCCGTTTGACATGGTGTATAAAATATGGGTAGCCATGTTCTTTGAGCCCCTTGTTTAAAATGGGCATGACACGCCCTTTGGTACAGGATTCATGTACCAATGGTAAAATATTTGATATTAGAAGCGCATCGTTTCCCGATAAGATCACAACATCAATGTTGATTTAAATTGACAAATGATTCACGTTTTCAACGTCGAAGACTTTCGATGATATTGAGTTAGAGTCTTAGCTACTTTAAATTAAAGTGCCGCGTCCCCCCACGAAACCATCTTTTAATTAAATAGTTTTATGTTAACGTTATCAATCATTTGCTTGTTGGCGCTTTAAGAACCCTCCACAAAACGCAACTTTTAAGCATTGAATACTACATTATGTGTATTACATATTATAGTTTTGTGTCAATTGATTAGAGATAAGATTTTTTGATGGTTTTTTTTTAAATTGGAGGGAATCGATTATTATTATCTAGATTATGTATATCAATATTTTATTTGATGCTAATTTTCCTTGCCGACAATGTTGTCCAAAAATTAAAATTCAATAGACTAAGTTCGGGTCACGGTGGCTAAATGGGGAAGGCACTGGCTCGCGAACCTGGAAGTCGGGTGTTCGATCCCTACATTTGACGAGAAATTTCACCCAGATATTCCTGTGTGGCTCCCCCTTGTCAGTGATGCAGGCCCTGACAAGTGGAAGACATTATGTTAGGTTTTTTTTTTAGAAGAAATGAATTGGGGTTTAACGTCCTACTGTTCTGCTCCTAAACTGGGCTAATGGAGACGGACACACGCCATACACTGTGCTATAAGGGGAATTTTACTGAACATAATATTTACATTATAGCGTAGTGACACATCATTTTTGACAGCAGTTTAGCTACTGCAAATTCTTATATATTGAAGTGTTCGATCCCTGCATTGGCTGAGAAAGTTCATCTCGATTTTCCGGCGTAATTTCCCCTTGTCAGTGATGCAGAAGGAGGGCCTGACAAGGACAGCTGCCTAGTCGTTCGGATGGGACGAACAACCGAGGTCCCGTGTACAAATTGGAGTGCACGTAAAAGATCCCTTGGCAGTTGGAATTCGATATAAGAGTAGGCCGTAGCGCCGCTGCCCGGGCAAAATCTCCCTCATTGCACACTGTGGCGTATGCCCGTCTTCAATTAGCCCAGGTTAGGTGCTTAAGCGTAGGACGTTAAACCCCATTTCATTCATTCATTCATTCTTATATATTGACCCTAGGGATCACGGTGGCTAAGTGGATAAGGCGCTGGTTCGCTAGCCTGGAGGTCGAGTGTTCGATCCCTGCATTGGCCGAGAAAGTTCATCTCGATTTTCCGACGTGATTTCCCCTTGTCAGTGATACAGAAGGAGGGCCTGACAAGGACAGCTGCCTAGTAGTTCGGATGGGACGAAAAACCGAGGTCCCGTGTATACATTGGAGTGCACGTAAAAGATCCCTTGGCAGTTGGAATTCGATATAAGAGTAGGCCGTAGTGCCGCTGCCCGGGCAAAAATTTCCCCTCATAGCACACTGTATGGCATATGCCCGTCTTCAGTTAGCCCAGGTACGGTGCTTAAGCGTAGGACGTTAAACCCCATTTCATTCATTCATTCATTATATATTGACCCAGTATTACCTTCAAGGTCAATTAAATAAAGACAGTTTCTTTTTTTCTTTTTTTAAAAGTTACTCTTAAGTTAAAATATGTGGTTTCTTTAAAAAAAAAAAGAAAGTAGTTCCTTTTTGATTGACCAATTAAAAATTCATGTAAATTGAAACTCCTAGTAGATTATCTAATTTATCACAAAACCATATCTACTGTCAAATGTGTTATTGATTGATAAACAACGTTTGTTAAATAAATATTGTTACTGTTTGATTTATATAGCATTATCCAGTGGTATTAGTCAACTTGATAAATAGTCAAATGTGCAGCTGCTTCGAATATCCACCGAAACGAAGTCTAATATAACCAATGAAACTTTTAAAACCATAATCTAATTGCGGTTAACTAATTCATCAGTGTTTTATTTCTCGGTAGGTAAACAGTATAATTGTCACAATGTGAATCCACCATGCATCTACCGATTTTTTTATAGCGCTTTAACGATTTGAATTATTCCGCATGCGGTATTAACACGCTATAGACGGCTCACCGTTAAAAATATCTTGGTTATATTATCCTAAAATTAGGGGCAGCAAATGTTGCCCCTAAATCATAGGTAAAATTACACTATAAGTTACAGAACATTTTACTGTAGAAGGACATAATATATGTTAATTTACATTTCTTGTAAGAATAGATCACAGTGTTAATTTAAAAAAAAAACCACCGCAATGTTAATTTACATTTCTTGTAACAATACACCACAATGTTGATTTACACTTTGGTTAAAAATGATAAATAGTAAAAATGAAATTTTATATCAGGATTCGGACAGTAGCCCCATTTTAGGAACTAGTAACCCCGTTGTAAAATTTCTTATTAACATTACTTCAATATATCGAATATCAATAATCCTGTTTGGTAGGCGAGAGCAAGCTTGTGGTACTATATTTTCTATTTTAGATTGCATTACTGTTAAATAGAATAATTCCATGATATCAACGGTTTACGACAACCAATTTTGGCTACGGTACATCTTAATATACATGTACTTGGAATACACTGTAAATTATTGTATTTTGACGTTCAGTTTGTAAATTGAAATAATTCAAGGTAAAATCCCTTGTATTTTCACCTCTTTTTTGGTGTAATAAAACATTCAAATAACATACAACTATCTATATTATATTTTACCACATTCTTATAGTAAATTAACATTTATTTCTAACAATGAATTAGTAAGCTCACTTAAATCGCTCATATTAGACCACAACTATTGTAGGCATTGTGTATACGATATTCTTAAGCTCCATACACCGGAGTACACACTTTTTAAAGGATGCTAAAATTAGTAACAAGTCATTCCAAAGGTATTAGTCGGAAGCTAATTCATTGGCACTCATTTGTCTTCATACCATTAACGCAATGACCCGCCATTTGGCTATGTAATAATAGCCATATTTTTTTTGCTTTTTACTAGCTTCGCCCAACTAATTAAATACATAATATATAAAAATGCATTCAAGTGAAATATTGAAGAGATTCCACTTTTAAGAATTGATCACTTCTACGTTTTGAGACACTTGATATCCACGAGCAACTAATTTCGGGACGCTGTGAACTTCCTAATTCAAAGGGGTTGCATATCATTACACGACACCAACGTTCTTGCAGTCGAAGACATTGTATACTTGTCTATTTGCTTTCAAACTGAGATTCCAATATAACAATTAGTACATTACCTCATGACCTGTGGTGTATTAATTAAGTGATATGAGTAGTTTGCCTACAGACTACCAATCTGAACGACAGACTCACCCTACCTGCAGAGAAGTGGTTTCGACACAGTGAATAGCCATGATATCCCCATGACGTAATCTTAATGTAACAGGTCGCGAGGTCAACGCACAGAACTCATCTTGTAAACAAACAAGCGAAAGTAAAATGACTTCGACGAACAGAAAACATGCGTCGTATCAGGGATGTTTGTGCAATAACACTGACACAACTCGAGATTGAATAATAAGTCCCCGGAAGAAAATGACATTAAACAGAATTCGCAAACGTACATTAGACACACGCGGGGGCGGCACTATTGACACTATGTTGTGCTTCGGTCGGGTCTATTTCACATACTAATGTACACAATCAATTCTAAGAATGTTTTAGCGTTGGGATTGACTAATAGTTAATTTATTCATTTCTAAACAAAATTCCAAACTTTAACGCAATTTTTAAAAAAATAGCCAAATTCTGGCTGGGATTACTAAGCAAAATGGCCATTCGCTGTATAATTGCGAAAAAAAAGCCAGCTACCATGTAATTTTCCTACTTTAGTTACGTACGTTCAAGACAACTAATATGCCAGAGTAACTTCTCTGCAGGTGGAAGTGTGCTATTGTTCAGATTAGATCAACTAAATACATAACATTCATGTGGAAGGGCATAGATGAATCATTGTGCAGAGATGTGATTATGCATATCTTTAATTACAAAATAAACAAGATTAAGTTATGTATTTGATGCGAATAAAGAAGTGTGTACACTATCAAATACTTATCGGTAACATATTGACCAATATTTCGTCATCAGACCTGGTCAACATGTATTTTGAGTGGCAAACTTTTCGGTAACCTTGAGCAAAGTATATCGATGTTTATTTGTCTGCGTCCTATCTCTGCCATATAGTCCTTCTGTCACATAGTACTTTCGACTGTTATCCGTGTTTAAATTTATTCAACGGGAAATTCAAGAAATCTATTTAAAATCCTCTGTATCTGCTACTAAGACGTTGAATCAAGGTAACTTTAAACCCATATATTTGTTTTTGAAACACAGAATCTGTCACAAATGTCTTTGTTAATCTTCGGTCGTGTTTTGTTTTCTTTTTGTCGCCAATGAATCGTGGAACTTTGGTTTCTGGACTCGCATTCTTCGATGTTTAGCACCGCGAATACAATTATTTGGTATGTATGATATGTGTAGTTTCTGTATAAATAAGAGATTTTTTACGAGTGTTTTTTTTTATATCTTAAAAATAACAACGAGTGTTGATATTTTTATTTATCACCCAACCTTTTTTTACATGCTCAAATAAATAAATATAATTCTTTCCTATAGATTTCACTTATACTGAACATATTTACATTATAGCGTAGTTTTACATCGTTTTTAGACAGCAGTTTCGCCATTGCAAAGTCCTATATATTGACCCAGTATTTCCTTCAAGTTCAATTATATAAAAACAGTTTATTTTTTTCTTTTTGTTTTAAAGTCACTCTTTACTTAGAATAAGTGTTTTCTTTAAATAAAAAAAAGTAAGTCCTTTTTGATTAACCAATCAAATTCATGTAAATTGATATCTCCTAGTAGATTAGGTAATCTATCACACAACCATATCTACTGTGAAATGTGTTATTGGTTGATCAACAACATTACTTACGATATTTTGAGTTTTTTGAAAAGCAAAACGCATTTAAAGTTAGGTTCAGCTAGGATAAGAATTTGCTTAAGGGGATTGTAAACCCTTGTATGTGAGTGTTCTGGTGGTTTGGTTTTATTGTGTATCACACATCAGCCGTAACTTAGGTGTTTGTTAGGCGTGTCCCTCGCTGATAGTGATTCTCCTACCGGCGGGGATCATCGCATAGAAGAAATGGCATTGAAAAATAACGATGTACTCTCTCCAATAGACATATTCTATTATCCTCCTGTATTATTATCGTATGGCTCTTACAGTGTATCAAGGCTTCTCGGTAATTTATCACTGACCGATTTCAAATTAGGTTTGATGTAGTAGTTACATTCATATATATAAATAATACTGAACAAGTTATGCCACTGGTCTTACTGTTAGGTTGCCACCCCCCACCCACATTATCAAAGTTCAAGGGCCCAACCATGGTTAATCCGACACTGTGAACATTGTGTTGGGTTTCAAATATTGGTCAACATGTTATCAACTGGTTGATCGTATACCTTTGTGTAGAATGGAACGTAAAATTATTCCAGTTTATATTACCAGCGATGTATACTTTTATTATTCATCCCCAAATATAATAATAGAGATTTTTGGAAATGATCAAAAATAAATACACACAGTGACCTAACCCCTCAACACACAATTGGATAGTCGGTCAATCTGAGAGAAAAAAAACTATGGATAACAGTATATAAATACGCATCTGTTACAAGGAAATCTAAGAAAGTCAATATGCAATAAAAAAAATAGTATACTTATGTTTAGATACAATCTTACTGAGGATTAATCTGAGAAAATATAAGTTCTAATCAATCTTTTGAGAACAAATACAAGCAATAAATGGTTTGAAACAAATTTACAGCATTAAACCTAACGGTGCATAGATTAAAATTTGTAGGTTGTCTATTTTTTTACGCCCATATTTTTTATGTCGTCGCCACTGAAATGAAACTGCCCAACAAAATGGTCGCTCTTTGTATGCAAATTGTGTAGAAGTGTGTAATACGAAGTTTGTGGACCCTAGAGAGGTCACATTTGTTATCGGATTTTGATGACTTTAAAAACATATCTTTATATCCTAAAGATCTAAGTCCCTTTTGATATTTGCACATTTTGGTTCGAATTCGTGAAAATCGAAATAAAACTGCCCGACGCAAATTGTGTAGAAGTGTGTAATACGAAGGTTGTGCACCTTCAAGAGGTCACAATTTTTATCCGATTTTGATGTAACTTAAAACATATCTTTATATCCCAAAGATCCCAGTCCCTGTTGATATTTGCACATTTCAGACCAAAACTTTCTGGATTATTGTTCCTAATTGTACAAAAAATGGCGATGGTTTTTAGCTTGTTCTCTATCCATCTCTTGCAAAATGTGGGCGTATCCTGTCTGGCATTCAGTTAATTGGGGTAAGGTGTGACACCAATAACCAAAGCGTAGAATATGTTGGTTTGGTTTTTTTTTGCTTCTTCTTCAATACTGTAATTACAAAATGTTTTGAATGAATGCACATTTTCTATTTTTCGATATTATTTTGTTTTGCACTTCACCACAGCCAACATAGACGCTAGAATTAATATCCACAAAATATAAACGAAAAGTAATTATTCACGCTGACAACCATATATTTTGTAAAGTTTCAATAGTTTCATGTAATAAATTTTTCACTTTTGTTTGTTCTCAATCCAATACAAGTTTTATTTCAACATAATAACAGCACAGCCATTTTAAATGTATAATAATGTATACAAGATATCAAAGACTAACATTTTTTTACATATAACATAGCAAATAAAACATCCTCAACTATGGACACTCCAATAAAACGTGTATATTCAGTTGGTAATGCTACCTATTTCATGTATTATTATCTATTTAGATATGTGAATTGGGCAATGTTTACTTTCTTCAGAAGTAATTGTTAAATTTTAATATTTAAATATTGCTCATCAAGTGTCGTTTTCTGTTTCAAATAGGTATTTCAACCTTCGGATACGTTCATAACAACAATTCTTTAAATGTATAACAATTTATAACAATAACTCAAGTGTGACACGCTAGAGTAGAATCCTTTTTTGCAATGGAATCAGTCATAGATTTCTCAATGGCATATATTTGTGAAAATGTGTGTCAACTTTATTAACATCAAACCAACTGACTCAAAACAAACATCTGTGTGTGAGAGAAATGGGTTTAACATCCACTCCACACAAACCGGGCCATTTCGAGACTAACATAATATGGTTTAATTTTATTTCAATAATTCGCTTGCGCGTAGTGAACTTTTGGGCAAAAACGTTGTAAACGTGGAAGAAAAATGAATTCTAATATCTCCTTATCTGGAATAGGTTACTGTGCCAATCACTGTATAATTGAATATATGATTTAATAAAATCATTTCCTATAGTTTGCAAAAAAATAATTTGCAAATTGAAAGTTAGTAATATACCATTCCTAAATTATCCAACATATCTCAATAAGAAATTAAATTAATTTGTTTATATTTACAGAATTGCATTTCTTTTTTTTATATGAAATATGAATTATATTAAATCAAATTTTGGTCGGCGCTAGTTGAGTTAACGAATCCGAGTGACGAAATCTCCATGTGTAGCATTCCGCTGATATTCTTTGTTAGAAATATTTTTTTTTTAAAACCTAAAAACCCGTTCTACTATAGCTATGCATAATTATCTCTTTAGGTTTCATATTCTACAAAGCCTTTTGGTTATAATTAAATATTTAGATTAAAAATATACAATTATAGCTAACCAAAATGACAGAGTTTTGTAAGTGTTATTTATACCAAGTGGTTAATATTCATCTAGTTATTTGTGTGCCACTCGTGAATGGAATTCAGTGTTCAATGAAAGATAATTATAGTCGTTATGCTTTACAATTCCGTTTTATTTAATACTGTTCATGCATGTAGATTCTAAAGTGTCAACATTCGAGTTAAACATTTTAAATAAAAGATCTTTTCCAATTTTCTTGTACTCATTTCTTTTATTATTTAAGTTAATGAATGTTTGCTCCCAACATAATCGTTTCAAATACATAAAAAATAATGTTATGTTGCGATGAGTGTCGAACTTTCACCACTTTTGATATGAATAAAATAACAATTAAAATGTTGGCAAAACCTGGTTTATGATTCCCACGATTTTCTAAAGTAAGCATATAGGATTCCGAAGCAATAAAGTAAAAGAACAGTGAATGAAATACCCAAATTTGACATGGTGAAGTAATTTTTAAATACTAGATTAATATGGTTACACTAGGGATATATACGTAAGTACCTTACAATATAATGTGGGTATTATCTTTGATTTAAACATAGCATGCACCATTGCATGTTGTTTATGCCATAGTGATTTCTTGATAAATTAAAAAAAAATGTCTACAAAAAAAAAATGCTTGTATATCTATATTTGAATACAATTGGTAGACTTATTATTTCTATTTTTGTATAATATTTCAATCTCAGCACGGGCATCTACCTATGTGTGTAATCAAATTAAAATAGACTCAAATGTAAAAAAAAATAATGTAATATAATTTCGTTACACCAATAATAATATTATAAAGACCGAAATCTTAAAATTCGAATAAAACTCGTGAATATGCAAGTAGTAAGTAATCAAAAGCGACGCACAATTAAATATAGTCAGTAAGAAAAATATAAAAAAAAGATGAAATAAGACAATTTGTTTGCAAAATAGTTCTAAAATATGTTTACTGGACCCACTTTCATTTATTAAACAGCTGTTTTTTTTAATGTTAATATAGATAAGAATCTAATATTTTTATCAGATATAATTATTTTCCTACGGAAGCGGATAAAGGGTAAATTCATTAAAAGTACAGAAAGTGTACAATTGGACGCAATAATTAAAAAATGTTACGGTCCAAGGCCATTAGTTGTGATAAAACCTCCTGAAAACTAAAATATATATGCTTTGTCTTCTTAACAGGCAGGACGGGTTATATTAACTGAGACATTACAAACATAAGAGTTCCACGTCCAGTATTACACAAACAATAATGTATTGTATATGCTTTCCCCTATTGATTCTAGTTCCCTTGGTACCCAATACATGTACTTACTTTGGTCAAAGTTCTTTTTCATGTGATGTGTCACATATATGGAGTGAAATACCCAGTGTTCAATGATCTGTCTCGGCATTAATACCTTTAAAAGCAAACTTAAAGGGGCTAAATCGCTAACATTTGTGATCTAGAAATTGACAAAAGTGGGTCGCAACGCATATAATACTGTAATATGAATGTATATGAACTGATTTACATTAAATAGTTTCCGTTTGTACTCCAATTTCAAATCAGTTATGTTCGGCGAATTAGGTCATCCAGTCTCAATCCAGTGCTCATTTTTAGCGCCTGGTTATTCCAGTCTACATATGCCGTGGGATACAGTGCAATGTGTCTAGCCTCGTCCCTCGAGTCTCTCAATACAACTAGGGCTGAAGCGCATTATGGTACACGATTCGTGTACCAATGCTAGAAAAATTATTTTATCTTAAATATCGGATATCAGAAGCCCATCTTTTCCAGGTAAGTTTACATCATAAATGTTGATTTAAATTGACCAATAACTCGTGTTTTCGATGTCGAAGATTTTGGAGGATTTTGAGTTATGGACTTGGGTCCTTTAAGACGTACATGTACTTTTAAAAATTGATGTTTACTCCTTTTTCGACTAATACTTGATTTAGTCAACGCCCCGAGCAGTCTTTTCTATTGTACATTTTTATAATCCGCTTATTGGTACGCTGATCAAAGATCATGGACAATAACTAAAATATTGGTTCATTCTCATCCAGCTCAAAAGTTTAATAATCATATTAGCGTGACTTAGGTGTTAATTGGAATTTCTAAAGAAGGATTATCTGTAGTCTGTTGCACATTGGGCACTGTTTATTTCATTAAGTTAAACCTAATAGTAAAACAAAATCACTTGATAATGTTTTTTCAACATTTATTATAGTAATACATGTTTATTTTAACATGTTTAATGTAAATGAAATACTTAATATAAAAAATATATAACTAAATAGCACTATGAAATAAGCATCAAAATTAAAAATATATAGTTCATATGGGCAAGTAAACTACCAGTTCACATGACACTTATTAAACGGTTAATCCATATCTAATAAGTTGAACACATTTCAGCTACAGACCATAATTCCCCAGCCCTAACCTAAACCCTTAATCCCCTTAATCAATATTTTGAGCTGGATGAGAACACCCCAAAATATTACCACAGATTTAGATTTAAAGGCACTATGCTGATGTGAACATAGTCTCTACAATAAAAGTCAGAGTACGCATTCGCTTGTGTGTATGGCTCTTTAGCAGGCGGGGGGGGGACCCGGAGAAAAAACCACGAGGTTGAACAGGAGATAGAGAGAGTTGGGTTTAACGACATAAACTAGTTCATTTCGGGACTAATATGGTTTAATTTTATTTCAATAATTCGCTTGTGTGTAGGGGTCTTTAACAGTGGGAGGAAACCGGAAGACCCAGAGAAAACCCACGAGGTTGAACAGGCGACCCTACTCCTTGTCACATACAACCGGGGACACTGCAACAAGGATTATTTGCATTTTATCGGCATGTTCACGAACCTCTTCACTAAACATGGTGGGATAGTGAGAGAGAAATGGGGTTTAACGTCCACTCGATACAAGCTTGGTCATTTCGTGACTAACACATTGTTTGATTTTATTTCATCAATTCGCTTGCTCATAGGGGTCTCAAACAGCGGGGGAAACGGGAGGACCCTCAGAAAACCCACGCTGTTGGATCATGGTTGGAGGTTTCAAACGTTGGTTACGGTAACATGTTACCGAGACGTTTATAGTGTATATTAAGGTATATATACATACCTTAGTGTTGAATGAACGTACAATCATTCAAATTTATGTTACCAGTATTTACCCCCCAAATGTACTAATGGAATATGTTTATATGTGTCTTTCTGGCAGATTTTTTGGCAATGATCAAAATAAATGTCACTCAATGATCTAACCTCAAAAAGCTTTTGTAAAGGCGCGTCACCTGAGAAAAAAAGCTAGATAAATATGCAACGTCTATATTCGCATCTGTTACAAGGAAATCCAAGCAAGTCGATATGAAACAAACATTTGTCGAAAGACAATCTCTCCAAGAATTAATCTAAGAAAATCAAATTTATGCTCTACGTTCGAATCTATATTTTGAAAACAAATAAAAGCAATACGAGGTTAAACTACCACGGCAATAAAAATCAAACACGTATATAATATTCTTATTTTAATACATGCACCAGCTTGGCATCTGGGTTTAGATTTATCGAAATATACGACACTCTATACTATATAAAGCTTGAAATGTGACACATGCCTCTATTTGTAAACTGGTTAATTTAACGATGAGGTCTTTTCTTGTACTGTGTTTCGTCGTAATAGCCACGTCACTGGTGGTAGATGGACATTGGGGTGTCCGCAGAAGAAGATTTAGCCGTGCAAGACGCTGCAAGCGCTTACTCGCCAAAGAGAAATACCTTCAAGACCAGATAACCAAGAACAACTGCAGAGGTATAAAGATGAAATACGTATTTTCATATAATTACTCTAGTGGTTTAATGCTTGGGGTTTTCTCCTTGCCTCACACAAATCATGTCGAATAGTTTACTGTGCCAATAGTTTTATAATTTGATGCACAATTTCAAATTGAAAGATAATGATACTATACCTTCTTAAATATACATTGTTTTGTTATTCAACATATCTTAATAAGAAAATAAATCTAAGTTTATGTCCAAATATTTCAAGTTGTTTATATTTTTAGAATTACATGTATTTTTTATATTTATTTTGGGGGAACTATACCTGCCTAAATTTAAAATATATTGAATGGTCGACCTTATGTGGAGCATCCCGTTGGTAATTGTTTCTTAGAAATGTTCTTATTACTAAAATTGAAAACCCCGCCTTAATATAGATATACATTATAATCTATTTCAGTTTAATATTCTACACAGCGTTTAGGTTATTATTTAATATTTCGATTTAAAATATACAATTATAGCTAACTAAAATACACAGTTTTAGAAGGTTTCTTTAACAAAGTGGTTAATATTCATATAGTTTATTATGTGTCACTCGTGGATGAAATTCAGTGTTCAATAAAATATTATTATTATCTTTAATTTTGTTTTCTTTGATAGCAAAGAAGATCCCGCTACGCGTACTGTTCATACATGTAGATTATGAAGTGTCACCATTCGAGTTAATTTTAAATAAAAATATGTTTCCAATTTTGTACACATTTCTTCATTCTTTCAGTTAATGAATATTTGCTCTGAACATTATCTTTTAAAATATAATATAGATCACGATAATTTTCGAAATTTCACCACATTTTGTATGAATTAAATAGCTATTAAAATATTGACTAAACCCAGTTCCCACGACTTTCTAAAGTACACATAAAGTACAAGGACAATGAAACATTATATATTAAATACAATATTTTTTCCAATATTCTTGTACTCATTTCGTAATTATTTAAGTTAATGAATGTTTGCTCCCAACATAATCGTTTCAAATACATAAAAAATAATCTTATGTTGCGATGAGTGTCGAAATTTCACCATTTTTGATATGAATAAAATAACAATTCAAATGTTAGCAAAACCCTAGCATATGATTCCCACGATTTTCTAAAGTACGCATATAGGACTCCGAAGCAATAAAATATAAGAACAGTGAATGAAATACCCAAATTAGAGATACGAAAATTCAGTTTACTTCCGATCTGTACCTGACACGGGTACGTAATTTCGAAACTAGATTATTTTCATTACACTGGGGATGTGTACCTGGAAATATGTAGATATTACTCTTAATTTAAAAATCGCATACACCGTTGTATAGTGATTTCTTGATACATAAATAAAAATGATCTTCAAAAGTAGGCCTATATTTTTATATTGTTATTATTTGTAATTGTGCATACTATATCTATGTTAGCGCGTGCAGACGTAAACAAGCATTTATCTACTCGATAATCAAAGTAGATACATGTACACCCAAGTATATAATAGCTTAATAGAACTATTTAATATATAAAGAATCAAATATAAAGTAATTAATATTTACTCCCGCTGGGAAAAGAAAGATAATAAATATTTTTTAAGATACAATCAGAAAATGACGTCGCAAAGTAGCACTAAAACAGTTTTTTGTGGATAGAAATAGATACAAATCTAACTATCTTTTAATTAAATATCAATTACATATGTATCAGACTCAGAGGGGATGTTCGATTGCTTGACAGTTCCTACATTAGCGGGAGACATAACGGAATGATGCCAAATAACAATGGAACAACGGTCAGTTTTCTTGTACTCAGATGATATGTGATAATTTACAAACAAAGTCCATCATCAAAGGAGATATCGCAGTAGATTATGAAATTTATCACACAGGCGATATTATTTTTTATAAGCAATATTTTTATTCAGATTTGTATCTGAATAGGGATTGGGGAACAGGCATAGCCTATATTAAACCCCTACTGTAGAATGTGTTATTGGGTGATAAATCTATATGTCGCAATACTAGATCTAACTAACAACGTAGCTCTGATCAATGTTTGTTATTGTCATGATTTTAAGTTAGGCCAGGGTGACGGCTGTCTTAAGTTCAAATTGATTTAAGTTAAAATTGTCCCTAAAATAGTTTTGTGAAAGCCACTTGTTCAGATAAAATTTTAACTTAAAATATTAATTTAGTGGATTTTATATAAAATGCTTAAAATGGCTTTGTAAAACGCATCTACCTTTAGTTAGCATGGAATTTTAGTTTAAGATTTGACTTTTTGCGAAACATGGCACTGGTTGTCAAATTTAAAGATCCAATACACAAACTAAAAAATAAGAACACTGTCGACATGCCGACAAGTTCAACAAGATACAAAGGTACATTAACCTGGGTTCCCGCTTACTTGGGCAAAACGTTTGAAATTTACAAATTTAAATATTAAACGTACGGATTATTATCTCTTTGAAATCTGAAAACGTTTCATTCATGTGGCTCATAATATTTAGAGGAGGGGCCATAAAATGTTTATTTTGTTCACTTATTTAATAAATAGCGATATTTGAGTGGAAAAATAATCAGGGTGAAAATGACATGCTTTGTTGATCAAATTCAAAGACTTGTTGTAGTATTTAAAGACGAATTTCAAAACTATAACTTCATAACCAATTGATTACCCGCTGATAGCAAGTAGCAAATATGAGGTTCGAGTTATTTTTAACATTTGCGTTGTTCGCCATTATGGTTGATGCTCATTTCAAAAGAAGAAAACCTGCTCTTCGCAAGAAAGGGGCGCAATGCCAAATGTTGAAAAAGAGGATAGAATGGTGCGAAAAGAAAATGAAATCTCAAAATTGTCTAGGTAATGTTATTATTTGAATTTTTATAGATATCGTGTACACTCTTTAAGGAGATGGTCTACCTATGTATGTATTATAATAATAATATTTATATATATAATGGTGACAGCTCGCAGAATTCACGTTCAAAAACCGTTTGGAAATCCCCGCCACATAAAATCAAGAACGCGTTTACAACCTAAACAAAATTGATAAATCTCAACGATTTACTAAATCCATTCAGAGTTCTAAGCTTATTTAAAGACCATGGAGTGCTTGTAATGTGCAGCTAGAAGTGTGTTGAAAGTAGCCGAAAGAAATATATATCTTTCGTTTGGATAAGAATGAAACATGTAGGTTATGTACTTGAAAGGTTTTACGCTCTTCCAAATCCATACTGCTATTTTGTTCATGGTGTAGTTTAACAGTTTCTCTGTGTGTCATTTGAAAAAGCGCCAAAAAAAGAGAGAGTTATTTCTTTAATTTGTGTATTGATTTTTCCGGCGAGCTTCATCGATACAGTCAGCAGCTTTATGATCTTAAAGGAGCTAAATCGCTAATATCTTGGACCTAGAAATTGACCCAAATGGGTCTCAACGCATATAATAATCTAATCTATTGTATATGAACTGATTTGCATTAAATTGTTTTCGTTTTGTCTCTAATTACAAATGAGTTATATCCAGCGATATACGGCTTGAGTCTGAATCGAATATAAATTTCTAGCGTCTGGCCATTCCCGTCATTGCGCATGCTCTAAAGATAAGTTTGGTCACTTGGTACAAATGACACTATGTTATATGGGACTGTAAGAGGATATGTGACAATTCAAAAAGGTATTTGAATGTCATTAGCTAAGAGACCACGAAAGAAAACAGAAAAAAGTCCGTGCATTACCAAGTTTTATAAGGTATAGGGTGAATATAAACAAGGGAATGTACGGACTATTTCTATTTTTCTCGTGTTCTCTTATCTAATGACATTCAATTACTTTATTGAATTGTCAGATATCCTCGTACAGTTCCTTATAACAAATGTTGGTCTTCGAAGAAATTAGTGAGCAGAAATTTAGCCGTGTGCCAAATTACACCACATCCAAAATGCAGCAGCTCGACTGGTTGTCAGAAGGAAGATGAGTCGTCATCTAGATATGACACCTGTTCTTCGGGAACTCCATTGGCTACTAAAATAAAAATAGGTAAGATCGCAGTAACTCTCGACACACCGACAACTTTTACGTTATATAAAAGGTGATGACAAGTAGAGTGCCAAGTTTTGGGGCAAAATGATTGCAATTTACGAAATTTGACCACATTTAAAAACAGTTTATCAGATATGTGAGATAAATAACACATCAATTAAACTGTTTAATTTCATAAATACGGACCTGTTTAATAGGGTCACCTTTTCGGTGATTTCCAATGACAAATTCTTTTGTCATCAAGCCTAACGCCCGCTTACACCCAAGGTGGTATAGCAGACAAGCAGCAATGACGATCGAATGTAATCCATATATACCGCGATATAAGCCAATTATTATTTACCAGCGTGTATATATATATATATATTGACTGGTCACCTTTCTTTAATTACAAAGAGTGATTTAATTCAAGTATATAGATGTATGAACTATCCGCTAAATAATGTGAAATAAACAATTATTCGATTAGAATACTTTTCTCGGATGTATTTCCCAATTCCTATATAAATTACTATTGAGTTCACATAATTCGGCTGATACATCGGCTGCTTATTGTCCCCGGTTTGGATATAAACGTAAATAAAGTTAAAGGTCAATATTGGTGTCAGTCATTGTCACATATGTGGTAGAACTGGCTAAATACGTTCCAAAAATAATTTTTACACGGAGATCATTGCTGCGATAGATGGGTATCGGAAGTGACGAATGCCAAAGGAAAACACGAGTTATCCCTCTATATAGTTGACTGAAGTGACGAGTGATACATGGGCGAATTTCTGCTCACTATTAATTGCTTCGAAGACCAAAAGTTGTTGTGTGAGACTGTGATGGGGGTATCTGACAATTCATAACAAGATTTGACTGCCACATCTTGATAAGAGAACGCGAAAGTAAAACAGAACAAGTCTGTGCAATACCATGTTGGTTTTAGGTATAGAATGAATAAACACTAGCTTGCACAATTGTAACCTAGAGATTCCCACACGGTAACTGGTTGTACTGTATGTGCATCTCGCGAATCGCTTTATTTTGAAACTGCATGGACTCAATTACATGGTCGCGAAAGATAAGATGATTGTGCTTATTACATAAGTTACATAAGCTTATTCATAAAACAGGGCCGTCTTATCTTCGAGACATAAAGTCAAACCTCCAAAATTAAGAAATATCGGCAACAGAAAACTATCCATTTACCATAATCATATACGCCACGCCTGTAAATCAAACATCGTTCGAAATCCACATTGTGCATGCAACCTTTAAACAGTAAATTTTGAATTTCTTCAGTTAGGAAATCCGGCTTGATTGAAGCAGATTTATTGTTTATTAAAGCTACAGAACATGGCACGGTATGCAGAGGGATTTTATAACCCTGTTTAATTACATCTAAGGTGTAGGAATTACAAACTTTTTTCAATTATTTGAAAATGGCTTTTCTTAGACGCCCTACTGGGCTTTCTATTTTCTTTTTGCCAACATTACCGGTTAATTGTGCGAAATCAGATTTATAAATGTATAGATATGTCAAACAGATTCTTATCTTATCTCGATCAAATAATACTGTATCTTCTCTTTTATGTATAATCTTGGTTAGTATCTCTATTGCTAGGGGGTTGAGGTGGCCTAGTGGTCTAGGGTGTCGCGCTTCGACCTCTAGCTGGCCGGTCAACTCTGGCTTGCGGCTGTGGTTTCAAGCCCTTTTGTGAGCGTATGTGACATGGGGCGCCTTCTCAACCTCTTTGGTTTCCTCCGGGCACTCCGGTTTCCTCCCACTGCTAAATACCCCTACGCGCAAGCGAATTATTGAAATAAAAATTGAAAGTCATACGTTAGTCCAAAAATGACCTAGTTTGTGTCGAGAGGACGTTAAACTCCATTTCTCTCTATTGCTGATTAACATTAAAACAAAATCTTACTGTACTTGCATATGTAATAATTATTAACTACTATATATACTGTACATTTTCACCCATTTTATCATATCTATATATGTGTTTGCCATTTTTACTATGCAAATACATGCACACCCTTTTTGTATTAACAATATATAATATATATTATGTATATACAAATTATTTCCAATTCAGACAACCTGAATCAAAATATGCACGTGCATATCACATCTAATTAACAGAAAACAGACAACTATTTTCAGCTATACATTGGCACGCTGAAAAATAAATGTATTGATTGATAATGACTAGAGAAGCCTAGTCGAATCGTCGCTCAGTTATAAGCAGTAATTGTATAACATAGAATTGTGACATGTATACTTGTTTGGTTGAATACGATCATTAGGTTGTCTCCCGGACAACACCAAACCGCTGCATGCCATTGACAGCTCGTAATTTAATTCATTCTAAATGAAGTGTCATTACTTTTCAAGGCGCAATAATAATATACCTGATATCCTAACAAAATACGTACACAATTAGCAAAAATATATTTCTCGTTAATTTGAAATAATCTCTAATAAACGGTTATATCTATGTAAATAGAACATCGAAACTACCCCCCCCCCCCGATATATTTAATAATAATAGTTCTCCAAGTACGGAAGACCACTAGGGACAATCAAATGAAAAAAAGAAGAAATATTCCAATTATCTCGTAATTACAAGATACAGATATAAGCCTATCAGGGTTAATCAATTGAAACCAAACCATACACTTGATATATCGAATAGCTAGATCCACACCATACTTACTTCTCTATAACAAAATCGGCACATTCATGTCATGCTCCCATCAATGTCATTCGTTTTACATGCGCTCATTAAAATCATTCATTAAGTTCATACTCCCATTAACTTCCTACTCCAACCAACTTTATGCTCTCATTGATATCTTGGTTTATCAATATCATGGTTCATTAATGCTCTCCCTAAAGCAATTGCACACCATTTATATTTTGAGGAAACTTTTTCATTAATCAAAGCTAGAATGTATACAACAAATTGATTATAAAAACATCGAAATCAAGATTACCACGGTAAATAATTTCCAATCGAGAAAAAATAGGGGAACAGCAAAGAGGTTAAGCGAACCTCTTTGATACGCTTTCCCGTAGTTATCGTTTCATTAATCAAAGCTAAAATGCATACAAATTGATTATAAAAAAACCGAAATCAAGATTATCACACTAAATAATATTTCCCTGCATGAATTCAATCGAAAAAAATAAAGGCACAACAAAGACGTTAAGCGAACTTCTTTGATACACTTTCCCGCAGTTATCTTGTAGCTAAGAGATAGTTATCTTGTAACTAAGAGATAGTTATCTTGTAACTAAGAGATAGTTATCTTGTAAATAAGAGATAGTTATCTTGTCACTAAGAGATAGTTATCTTGTAACTGATAGATAGTTATCTTGTAGCTAAGAGCTAGTTATCTTGTAATTAAGCTAACAAAGAGATAGTTATCTTGTGACTAAGAGATAATCAAAATATTTTTGTTTCGTTTCATTAAAACTAATGATCTCGCGTATCTTGCAATTACGAGGTAGCTATCTTACAATAATTACGATAATGTTATATTGTAATTACGAGATAGCTATCTTACAATTATTACGATAATGTTATATTGTAATTACGAGGAAATCAGATTTATTTTCCATTTGATTGAACTTGATGGCTTCCTTATGTAAGTGATTACTAAACAACTGTGTTGATAATTTATCCACATGAATTATATTAGAACCAGTATTTATATTTTTCAGCTTCAAATAATCCATGTGACCCGAATCCTTGTAATACTGGAACATGTGCTCAAGATAGCACAGCAGTTGATGGGTTTACATGCACATGCCCACCGGAGTTCACAGGAACAAATTGTGAAAGTAAGTACAAATGATGTATTATTATTATCATTATTATGAGAATAAACAACTATCATGAGAGTTATACACATGCATATTATTAGTGTCTTGAAATTTAACTAATCCCATGTCTATATTCTCATAATATAATAGGGCAATGTCAAAAAAAACATGTTCGCGAAACTTCTGTATCTATCCTTGCTCGCGAAACTTCTGTATCTCTCCTTACTCAGTATTATTGCATTTCGTAAAGGCCTAATATTTAAGTAATCACAAAGTTTGAGACCATCATATTCCTGATGCAATGATCCGCGAAATCGCACACTAGACATTGCTGGATTGAAGTCTTGTCCTTTAGCTTTTGAGGGAGTGTGTCTATTCTTCCCCTTTAATCTGGGGGCTTCCCTAAAACTTTGAACAGTATCGTTTACACTGTTTTTCTTCAATATTCTGCTATGCACTGGTTAATTCGGCGTAAAACATTTCTTGAGCCATAATGTAACGTTTTGTAAACATATTTGATCCAATCTGGAGCTCTGTGTAAAGCAGAATGATACTTGTACGCAGTTAGCTAATGGTTGTTAATCACAGGGGCGGCGCCAGGGGGGGGGGGGGCATACCCAAAAATCCGGTATGCCCTCTGTTTGCCCCCCCCCAATAATTTTTAAATAATTTATAGTAGATTTACAGCAGGATGGGCTTGTAAGAAATCACTCTCTGACAGAGTAGGGATGTGAGATTTAATCACCGTAGAAAGTATTGATTACCGAAACGTATCACAAACTCTAAACAATAACATGTGAATCACTTAAAAAATGCTTTTTACGATCCTCAAAGTTTTTTGGGTATAGGTTCAACGCGGCGTGAATATGCATTCACTTGATACACTCAATCCGTTCGTTTAACACCTCCCTCTTTTTTCGGATATGCTGGTGATTTGGCGCCGATCAGTATCTGGTCAGCTCTATTTATCTCGAAGACCAGTATCTGAAATACTACCAGACTGCATTTCCGGCATTTTATTAAATAAAAGATTGTGGTGAAAATATTCATTCAATTTAATTCACTCACTCCTTCGGGTTGCCAGTTTCCTCTCTGGTCGGATAAACAAGTGATTTGGCGACAGGCGGTATCTGGTAAGCTTGTTTTATCTCGACGATCAGTGCCTGAAATACTGCCAGATACTGCATTTCGGGCAGTCTACTTTTCAAATTTTCGGGGGCTTGTTGAGGTTCGCATCGCAAGTCCGTTCATTTGACACTGGGGTTGGATAGACTAGTGGTCAGGCGACAGACGGTATCTGATCAGCTCTATATATCTTTACAATCGGTGCCTGAATACTCCCAGACAGCATTTCCGACAGTCTTTTTTTTCAAAAATTTCTTGGGGAGGTCCCAATATCCCCCAAAAGGACTCCCTTCTCTGGCACATGTGAGTGGATTTCGTCGAGGTTCCCAAGTCCGTTCGTTCGACACTTTATCTCAACGATAAGTGCCTGAAATACTGCCAAAATATTTCTGTAAAGCTCGTGCCTTTGCCCCCTTAACCTTGGACTCTGCCCCAGCCTTGCCCCTCCAACCACCGGCGGCTAGCGCCGCCACTGGTTAATCGGGCTATTGACCAGTAATAATTGGAACAGCCATCTGTTTCCATTACAACTCTGTTAAGTGAGATTAGGTCTAATTAAACGAAACACTGCGAGGAGTATAGTAGCCCAACAATTGTTAAGATCGGTCAAACTAAAGTTTAGATTACTTTAAATTCATTTCATACCGACATTATTAATTTCTTATTACAATAGTCGATTTTAACGACAACACAATTTTGTCCACAAACATCGAGTCAAGCGTGGTATCTAAACCACTGCTTTTTGGGTTTTTTAATCGTCTAAATGTCGTTCAAGGATTGTACCATCCGTATTACCATACCGAACAGTTTTTTGAAAATTATAATCGACTATTTATTGAAATGTAAATCAAGAAAACCATAAAAATTGAGAGATACTATAGATCTGATAAAGGTTCTTGGTGAGAAATATTTAGTTTATTTCGGAAACGTTTTATTTGTTTAAACAAAAACGTTTAAAGTCAAATGGTGGGTATGATTAAGGACATGCTCTCTCTTCTACTGTTATTAAACACACATGTAAGGATTAAATAATTTAATGGGGAGTGGAGACATAAATTTATAGTTTATTAATATCCTTGCCATTATTTTGAATTGAAAGAAGTCAATTAAAAGCAGTTGGTAGCTTTACAGTCTTTAATTATCTGCAGAAAAATCCTGTCAATTTCTTAATGATTTATGCAGTGAAATCTTGCCGTTGGTTGTTTATGTGATCGGTATTGATATCAATGAAATAAATTTGTCGTTACAATTCAGAACAAATGAGAATATCCCATAAGCGGACGTTAAATAAAGCTATTTCACACACATTTATAGTAATCCATGTTTTGTATATTATAACTTGTATGAGAATAACTTCTGTTAATCTCATCAATCATTAGCACCATTAGTGGCCAAGAGATAAAAATTGATTATTGGGTAATAAAGTTGAATTTGGCAAGAATCAAAGAAGCCGCCACATTTGTACGAGTGTTCTTTTATTTTCGTTATACGACTGAACTAATCGAAGGTTTTGCGTTTAAATCAAATGGGTAAAACTTTGGACAGTGATTTAAGGTATTAAAAACTACGAAAGTCTTTTCGTCTCCAGTGCATTAGTATTTACTTTATGTCAATGTTGGTATCCTCGTTTGTCACGCAATTAGTTTTACTGATATATACTGCTATCCACTGGTTTATTGGGCATAATAAAATCAACGCAACGTTATGTAAACATATTTGGTCCAATTTGACGCACTGTTTTTAATAGAAATGCCTTTGTAACGCATTTATCGATTGGTTGTTAATAGGACTATTGACCAATCATAATTTCGAACAAGAATTTTCCCTCTTTCCAGTAGTAAGAAGTGGGATTAGCGCTAATCGAACGGAACACAGTGAAGAGTATGCACTCCAGGAGGTTTCCCTCCTTCAATGGACTTTGGGGATCACGGTGGCTAAGTGGATAAGGCACTGGTTCGCTAGCCTGGAGGTCGGGTGTTCGATCCCTGCATTGGCCGGGCCGGGAAAGTTCATCTCGATTTTCGGCGTAAGTTCCCCTTGTCAGTGATGCAGAAGGAGAGTCTGACAAGGACAGCTGCCTAGTCGTTCGGATGGTACAAAAACCCGAGGTCCCGTGTACACATTGGAGTGCACGTAAAAAATCCCTTAGCAGTTGGATTTCGATATAAGAGTAGGCCGTAGCGCCGCTGCCCGGGCAAAAATTTCCCCCATAGCACACTGTTAGTGTATGGCATATGCCCGTCTTCCATTGGCCCAGGTTAAGTGCAAAAAAGAAGGACGTTAAACCCCATTTCATTCCATAGCGCATGTAATGCACGTGTGTACAATGGAAACGCTTCATTGTATTTAAATCTTGCTTGTATTTAAATCTGACGTCAATTGGCTGACTATCGCCATTGAAGAGACGACCACTTACAAGATCGGTCGCATTTTTTTATTGTTACGTCTTTTATGTAAATCATTTAAGTGAAGCCTGTACCAAGACAGGCCCGGGACTGTACAGCGCAGTGGACGCTTACGGCTGGCCCCCGGATCCATTCACTTGATTTGATAATTGTTTAGTTTTTTGCAATGTCTATTTTCTGTCTTGTCCGCAGGTTTATCTTGTAGATTTTTTGTTTTGCGTGTAGTGCAGTCCTCCTGCATTTACTATTAAGAGCTCAGGATCAACGCAAAACTTTCGCACAAAATCCATGGTGCGTACAATTGAACGTTTTGTTTTCTATGACGTGAAAGGGCTTTATAGTTAAAGTAATAAGGGCTTTATAGTTAAATTTTGCACATGACAAGATATAAAAAACAAGTAGTTTATCATTCTAGTTGCTGAAACTGCTTGCTCTCCTGTTAACCCTTGTCAGAACGATGGAACGTGTTCTATAGACACTAATGCACCCAATGGATTTTCCTGCACTTGCGCGGGCAGTTTTACAGGAGAGACATGTTCTGGTAAGTAACGACAGATTTTTTAACATTTAGTTATCATGCGTACTTTTGGTTTGGTTGTTCTTTTTAAAAAAATATAAACTGACCTGAAATTAGTTATTATATGGATCATGGTGTTTTTTTTTAATATTGCCCTGTTTTCGAACGAGGTAATTTGTTCAGAGCGAGGCTGGGTAAAATTGCCTAGTTTATTAAACGTGTTTTCTTTTTTCCAAGATAATTATTAGCGGTATTTGCCATACAAATAATGCTCGGACCATTACGTGACAAATTGCAGATTACAAATAAGATTATTTATTTTGGACATGGTATTGTTCATAGTTATTATTTATTTATTTATTAAAGTGTCACAAATCATAAAATATATCAATATATAAAATTCAGTACATGGTGCACTAAGACTTCCGGCCAATGTTGGCCTACGAGACACTGCAGTTAAATACTATATGTTAGTGTAAAACGTCCGAACATATTAAAACTTAGTAAAAACAATGTACTGTGAGCTACTCTACACTATACATAAAATATATTAAGGTCTATTATTCTACATACGTAATAAAATACATAATATACATAATTAAAACGTGTAACAACCAGGGTATGTTGACTCGAAAAATCGCTTATTATAAAACGAAATCAAAGACAAATGTATCATAGAATACGGTATGGGGGAATGTTTACGGTTAGACGGAGGGCTGTTTTCGTTTATAATACATCTGTTCTAGAAATTTACCTAAACTTGTTTGTGCGTAGTCATCGGACATGATCATCAAAAAGAGCTCATATGAATATTTATCATAATTTGGACTTGTATTGTTTACAAAGTCTGCAAGGATTTCACATCTGATATCATTACATGCTTTACATTTCATTATCACATGGAATTCATTTTCAATTTCTTTCTGGTCACAATAATTTCATAGCCGATTTTCTAACAGTATGGGAGGTTTACTGTAACGACCCGTTTCTATAGCAATTGGTAACGAGCCACTCCTGGTCTGACTGATTAACCGTCGTTGGTGACGAGTTATCTTAGGGTTGGTTACATAAGATTCGGTTATTCGGATATGTTTAAATTGTCTATAGGTTCTGAGTTTATTTCCATTAACATTGTTTTTATCATTATACAATCAAATCTGAGTTTAGCTTCATTTACAACATATTTGACAGAATTTATATTAAATTTTATCAATTCTCCTAAATTAATTGATTCTACAAATTTTGTTAAATTTGTATTCCATGAATTTCTAGTTTTGTGAATCATTAGGTAATTAAAGTATGAACTAAGATATTGGTTTGGGTCTAAACGGTGTAATTTACATAATTGTCTAATACATTCACTTTTTGCTTGGTTTCCAACCAACATCCCCCCTAGTTGCTAGGTTTGAAGTGGTCTTCCCAACCACAAGAAAGAACTTGATGGCTTTATTTTGAATATTATTGACACAGGAGTAGGACTTGGTGCCCCATATACCAGCACAATAAAATAAGATTGGTTCTACAAGGGATGCATATAACTTAGAGAACACTTTAAATGTCATTCCTCCTAGCATCTTAAATTTTATACACAGAACCCCTAAAGCTCTGCTTGCTGACTTTGACAGTTCTTTAACCGTTTTATTCATGTCTAGGCGTTCATTAAACCATAAACCGAGGTATCTACATTGTTTCGATTATCTCTGGACCGCATGTAAACTTATGGGTGGATTGGGGTTTACTAGGAGTACGGAAGTGAACAATTTTAGTCTTTTGGGGGTTTAGGAAAATCAGCCATTTTTCACACCATTCATTTAACACTGATAATAATTTATCCATAGAAGTTTCATCGGGGGTTATTAACACTATGCCATCAGCATATAGCATAATTGAGATAGTCCTATTGTCCACTGTTACTCCACAGTTTGCTGCATTAATGACCTCTACCAGGTCGTTGATGTATATAGGCTTGGGGACATGAGACAACGTTGTTTCACACCGGAATTTGTTTCAAACCACTCAGTTAGCCTATTATTGATTCGACAGAACTTCTCGTATTTTCATATAATGATTGTATGGCACTAAGAAATTTTCCACTTATTCCGAGATGTTCTAGTTAATACCATAACAGTTTTCTGTTTACAACGTCGCAGGCACGGCGGAAATCCACGTAGCAGACGAAAGAGGACTGTCTGCGTATTTTTCGTTCGTTTATAATGTTATATAGCGAGAATATATGATCGGAACAATTTCTCTGTTGTCGAAAACCGTTTTGGAAGTCTGATAACACATTATTCTCTTCTAGCCAAGTTGTTATTCTAGAGTTTAGAACATGACAATATATTTTACTCGGGACAGATACTAGCGATATTCCACGGTAATTGGATGGGTTTGTATTATCGTTCGTTCCAGATTTAGGAATGGGATTTATCACACTTTCAGACCATTGTGACGGAACAAATCCAGAATTAAAGCATGCGTTACAAATTTTATACATAAGGTCACACATAGTGCCATTTTTTAAAACTTCTGCTGGTATAGAATCAAATCCACTGGCTTTTTATTCTTTAGCGAGTCTATGGCACACTTGATTTCATTTCTGGTTATCGGGTCGTTAAGGGTTTCAGAGTTTATGCTGTCTTGCTTATCCGGATTCGTTTCTGGTATCAGTGGGGATTCACAACGGTTATATAACACACTGAATTCTGTAAGCCATTTTTCTAGTACGGCGTTTTGTTCACAGGTAACATTGCCATCACAGTCTTGTACTTTCCATGGGATTGTTTGTTTTCTATCGTTTCCAATTCCGATGCGTCCAATTGTTTTCCAAAAATCAACATGATTATTGTCTAAAGTTTGTTCAAGTTCAATACGTTTGTCATTATTATATTTACGTTTCATTTTCCTGTGATATTTGTCAAAGGTTCTACGTTTATCACAGCAATCTGCTCTTAATTGTCGTTTGAGTACATGTGAATATTCTTTTAGCCACCGTTTCTCAGATTCACATGCTTTGTCCCACATCAGTTTCAAGTCACTATGCCAGTAAGGCTTTACTTTATTATTACGTTAATGACGTTTATTGGCATGTATGGTTTTGGAGTGTATTCTAATATTCATTTCTTTTGTCAGAGTTTGTATTATATCATTGTATACTTCTTGGATTTCTTTCTGAGGATTTGAGGGTGTTTCTAGTTTGTTTATCGTGCTTTGAATTTCTGCCAGTGTTGCGGGGGTATTCATAAAGTCTTGATGGATTGATAGTAGGTCAAATCTTTGGATTGGCTGTTGAGTAATGTCAAGGTCAAGTGTAGTTTTCGGGTTTAAAAGCACTTCCCAAACAATAAGTGAATGATCTGGTATGGAGTCTGGGCGTTCAGAACATTCGTTCATAATCTTAGACATAGGTAACACGTCAAATGATGTAATTCGGGCTAAGTTCTCATGGGGCACACATACATAGTCAACCACAGATTTCCCTAGCGTGTGAAATCTTGCTTACCTTTACGGCCATTCACGATACAAAGATTACTGACAGTTAAAAAATCCATAAAAAGATCCCCAAAATGATTTTCCTTTTCATCTATGACCTCACGTGGTATGACGTCGTCAACTCCATCGATAATATCCGAATTATAACCACACCTTGAATACCGTAGATATACATGTGAAATCTTGCTTACCTTTACGGCCATTCACGATACAAAGATTACTGACAGTTAAAAAATCCATAAAAAGATCCCCAAAATGATTTTCCTTTTCATCTATGGCCTCACGTGGTATGACGTCGTCAACTCCATCGATAATATCCGAATTATAACCACACCTTGAATTAAAGTCACCGAATATATACACATCTCCTGAGTTCTAGTAACTGTATACTTGTTGTAGTAGTTTCTCAAATAAAATGTCTGGTTCGCAGATTCTAGTACTACCCTCCGGGGGTAGATAACACACTGCAATACACATCGAATCATTGGAATTTATAAATTTTAGATGTAACCATAAAATGTCCTCAGTTGTAGAATCTAACACATGTACATTAAACACATTTCCAATCAATTCTTCCCTAATAAAAAAAAACAACTCCACCGTTTCCTCGACGACATCTTTTGTTAAAAACTTTACGGTTGTTACCATACCATTTAAAACCATCAATATTTAAAATTTGTTGACCAGTTAAAAACGTTTCACACAGTCCTAAAATATCACAATATTCAATCACTTTTTTGTTAAATTCCCTACCCGTTCCATTTTTCACTGGGAATCCGCGGCAATTCCACGTGCCAAATTTCATGTAACTTCATGCTGTCTTGTTACACAGGCGGCCACCTTTAAAAACCGATTCATTGCTCTTTCCCATTTCTTTTATTATTCTTCTGAAGTTCTGTTCTTGACGTCTTTCTTCTGGTGATTTTAGTATTTTAATATATATATTTTTGAATTTATCATTCGTTCTCAAAGTTCTTTTTTTGTTCATTATTTTGTATTTGTCGTCCATGTTTTCTAAGGTGATTATCACTATCCCTGGTGAAGAACAAGGAAGAACGAATCCGTACGATCAATAATCTCCCCTACCATTTTCACAATATTTCAGCAATACTTGACGGGAACCGAAACGTAAGTGATTGTGAGAACCAGGCCTGTTTTGAAATTGTTCATTCGTACATAAGTGCTACAAAACGATTTAAACTGATAAAGTACTGATCAAATTGACTTAAACGCTTAAACAGTCAATAGATTTATATCGTCCTCGCCTTCATAGTTATGGCTTACTGTACTCGAGATTTATTGTGTATAATAAACGCGCGATAGGGAGAGTGTGGGAGGGTTCAACTGTGGGGGGGGGGGCACCACCATAAACAAAATTAAAAGTTTCAGTCTTCTATAAGCACTATTTTGGCATATTTTACGGGGTTAAACTAAAACAACACACCAACATATTGGGATATGTACAGGTTTTATAAAGTCTTTTTTTAACTAATCCTAATTATTGTTGGAAATGAATAGGAGTTATGGCCTACTATGTAAATGGGGGGGGGGGCAAGTATATTCAGACCCAAACCCGAAAAACAATTGCGGGGGTCGGACCCTCTCCCCCCTAGGTAAAGGTAAACAAACGTGTAAAGACAAAGTGTGGGTATGATTTAGCGATTCATTCTCACCCAGCTCAAAACTTAAATTATCATGTTAGCGTGATTAAGGTGTTAATTGGAATTTCTAAAGAAGGATTAGCTGTAAACCTTCTACTGTTATTAAACACACATGGCAAGTGGGTACATAAATTTGGTTTATTCTAGGGGGAAAATTTTGGTCGGTGTTAAGGGGTCGACTGGCCAAAAACAATAGACCCAAACTGGGGGATAAAATTGATTGAGCTGATAATTTTGGGAGCATTTATTTTTTTTTTAAATTTATAACAACCTTTAAGACATAACATTACAAAAAATTTTAACTTTTGGCACGCATAAAATGTCCAAAATAGTCAAAAAATCTAACAAATTCAACCCCCTTTTTCATATCTATGTTTTGCATCTTGGATCTTTCTGTTGGTATATCTGTGTATATTTTTTATTTAGGTGGTTGTCGATGGCCACTCGAATACTGCAACACCTGAATCTCGGTTGTCTTTTGCTCTTCTTTCAAAAATGCCATCACTTCAAAAATATTCGGATGAGCTTTTCCAATTAATTTTGTAGATGCCCTAGCCACCCCTCTACAGAATTGTTGGTTCTTCGCGTGGTTTGGTAGTGGTTCCATTGCACTTGAGTAAATTGACCGTCTAACCATTGGGTAATCATATAGTTGTTAAAATTTCTGCAAATAAAAGAAAGATACATATAAATTATCTTTATTTACAATATAGCTATATTTACCCAGCAATACATAGGTAACTGTCACCTCTTGCTGTTGGAAGAAACTTAGATTGTAACTGTGCATTAGCCATCGTACAAAGAAATGTATATGAAATGTCTTTTTTTGTGTGATGGGGTTTAACGTCCACTTCCACCTTGTCAGCTTCTTGTTGAACTGTCGTATATTATTTTGTTAATTAATGAGTGAATTGAATTTAAGTGAACTATATTAATAATGACTGGTCCCTACCTCATTAAAGCCTTTAATCCGTTCTTAACCCATCAAACAGTGCCGCGGTCGACTTTCCAAACTCTGGTGAGTCGGCGTTATGAGAAGACACCATAAATTTATAGTTTAATAATATCAAACTGAAGCCAGCATCTCCGTTAATAGAAGTCAATTAAAAGCAGCTGGTACTCTTAAGCAAGCTTGACATCATCCAATACAAAGCTCTGTGTATTGCGACTGGCGTAGGGCTCGGGACTAGGCGAGAGACACCACTACAAGAAGTCGGGGAGTCGCCCCTATCCCTAAGAAGAAAAGAACTGGCGACAAGGTATTGGGTCAAGATATCACAACTAGGTGAAAGATCCCCAACATTTGTCAGTCTACAAAAGACAAAATATGTAAGAGATCCCAAAAAGAAAACCTTCAGCCAGGGTATCAGAGGAACGATCAAGGAACTACGACTGGGGGAGCTCGTGATAAATAAACACGACCCCCAGTTGTCGCCCCCTGGACGCTCCCTATACCACTGGTCAATCTAGATCTACTACAGAAAACCGACAAGAAAAATAACCCCAGTGCTGCACGTGCTTTCTCTCTAGAACATTTGGAAGACAACTGGCCGTCTGATGACTGGGACCATGTGTACACGGATGGCTCACGCAATCCTGAAAGGGGCACCAGCTCGTTTGGAATATACCTGCCAAACGGGGAACAGGTCAAAGCAGGAAACTGCCCAATAACTGTTCGGTGTACACTGCAGAGCTTGTTGCCATTCGTGACGCTATTTCATGGATCTCCCATCAAAAGACCGGCAAGTTCGTCATTCCAAGCGATTTTCTGAGCAGTCTGATTTTTAATCCAAAATGACAACTCGGAATCAAGACCAGAAGTCATTTTGGAAATCAGGCAGCTATATCAGAGGGTCCTAGAGAAGGGAAGCAAATTAGAGCTCGTGTGGATTCCATCACATGTCAACATTAAAGGAAACGAGGAGGCAGATCGACTCGCCAACGAGGGTCTCAAGGACACAGCTACACCCCGCCTCGTAGACTACAGCAACACGGAAATCTATAGTATGGTCAAAAGACAGGTCAATTCAATCTGGGAATTAAATCTCGTTGAACTTGACACATACAGATTCCGACTGGATGACGAGATCTACACCAAGACAGCGACCAATCACCCTAGACGAGATATATGCAGACTCATATCGAAACTAAGGGTGAAAGAGCGGCTGCGAGACTACAAACACCAAGTCATCGTCTATGAGTGCGGAGAAGAGTGTACCACCAACCATGTCCTGGTAGACTGCGAAGTTTACAAGGAAGAGAGACGGGACTTAGTGAGAATGATGTAGACTTATAACATACCATTCAACACTAAGAACCTACTCTTCCCTAGACCAGATCTAAAGCTACACCCTAATGGACACAGTTGGACTAAGTAAATTGGTGAAATAAGAAAGGGTCACGGCTAGATAAATTCTCCATACAACGTAGGGTGGTTGAGTAAAAACGTCCTCACGAAGGAAGCCCAACCATCCTATACATTTATTTTAATTTATTCATTTTACTTTATCTTTACTTTACTTTTACTTAAATTTATTTTACTTTTATTTATTACCTTTAATTTATTTTTTATTTCTTCTTCTTATTTTTTATCTTAACTTATTTTTTTTTTATACGACGTAGGGTGGGGAAGTAAAAACGTCCTCTCGAAGGAAGCCCAACCACTCTACTTTACTTTACTTTACTTTACTTTACTTTACTTTACTTTACTTTACTTTACTTTACTTTACTTTACTTTTACTTTTACTTTTACTTTTACTTTTAATTTTAATTTAATTTAATTTAATTTAATTTAATTTAATTTAATTTATTACCTTTAATTTACTTTATTACCTTTAATTTAATTAACTAATAAATTTTAATTAATTCATTTTCCTTTATCTTTACTTTACATTTACTTTAATTTACTTTATTTATTACCTTTAATTTATTTGACTACAACTTTATTATACTCTTTTTATTTATTTTATTTTATATTAGTTTAATTTACTACTAACATCTACTAAACTGGCGGGATAGTGGAGTAAGAGGGAGTCATGATCAGACGGGCTCGGCATCTAAACACTATTCTGCCAAAACAAATACCAGTGGGATAGTGGAGTAAGGGGAGACCACGAGAAGACAGGTCTGGCACCTTAAAACACAAATCCCACAAAGAAGACATCTACCAATCCAGAAACAGAAGTGGTCATCTACCAACGATGCGTTTTTATTAAATAAAGGGAAGAACTTTCCACTAAAACCTAATCCATGGCCTAAGGCCAAAATGGAAAGATTGCAAAATCATATTCTAAAAATCAGGAAGCTGCTTCGGCTCTCCTATGTCTTGTCTGTGATATCACTTAAGTGGAAGCAGACGTAAAACACCAAAAAAGAAGAAGAAGAAGCAGCTGCTAGCTTCAGGTCTTCAATTGCATGCAGATGATTCCTGTCAATTTCTTATTTACGCAGTGAAATCTTTCCTTTGGTGTTTATACGCTGAAGTGATCGATATTGATATTAATGAAATAAATTTGTGTAAAAAGTTTGTTAAACTATATGCAGTCATTTACTATACGAGTATGAATCGTGGAGAATATTGCGATTTATTTCTCGGTTCCTGTGTAAAACTGTACTTTTGAGTTCAAATCATTCGGTTGATGAATATATGGCTGCTTATTGTCGCCCGTTTAGATATACATGTAAACACAAATATTAAAGCCCCAATACCACTCTTGTTGTAACTGAATAATATGTCCCAATCTTTAATCTGGTCAACAAATTGTACTATTTTACAATATTCCAATTAATAAATGATACAAATTTCATCTTAACACACCTAATTTTAAAAATTGGAAAAATTCAACTATATGCCGTAACATGGTTTGAAAAGCTTTACGTAAACACTTTCAAATGCAACTTGGATTTAAAAATATTTTTGAACCCTCTAGACAAGTAAGATAGGTTGTAATGGATAATTTACACAACAGGTGGGACACTTCAACATCTAGTAGTTAAAATAAGGCTATTTTTTTTTGCTGGACCTATCAAGCCAGTAAGTGTGTTATTGTCCCTTTAAACAACATGGAAATAATATGAAATTTAAAAATGGCCTAACTTGGTTAATTTTATAAACTTATCGTATATTTAAAGATGGATTAAACAATATAAATCTTAAATTCGTATAATAAATTATTAAGACTGACAGTGACAATTTAAAATAATAAATGCGACCCGTGTGAGTATTATGGGTCGCAATGTGGAAGTTTTGAATTCATTTCCCTCAACATTATGTATTTGTTTATGGCTAAACATTGACAGTGTTACAATTTAGAACAAATGAGAATAATACCCCATAAGCCGACGTTAAATAAAGCTATTTCACACACACTTATAGTAATCCATGTTTTGTATTATAACTTGTATGAGAATAACTTCTGTTAATCTCATCAATTAATTAGCACTGTTAGTGGTCAAGCGATTAAAATTGGTTATTATGTAATCAAGTTGAATTTCGCAGGAATCAAAGAAGCCGCCACACGAGTGTTCTTTTATTTTCGTCACACGACGGAACTGATCCAAGGTTTTGCGTTTAAATAAACTGGGTATGTGGCTTTTCTTCTTCAGTGCATCTTTCTCTATAGTGCATGTAATGTGTGTGCAATGGAAACGCTTGCTTGTATTTAAAGCTTGCTTATATTAAGAACTTCTAGTCGTCAAAGAAATTATTAGTGAGCATATATTCGGCTGTGAATCGGTTATAACTCGTCACTTCAGTCAATTATAAAGATGGATAACTCGTTTTTTCCTTTGGCGTTTTATCACTTCCGATTGTGGAAACCTTTATTACGCATCTATCTTAACAATGATCTCTGTGTTAAAATTATATTTGGAACGTGTTTAACCAGTTTTATCGCATAATTATATGAGAATAACTGACACCAATATTGTCCTTTAACCGGTAGACCAGTTAACATGCAATTAAGGCGTGCAAAAACAAAAAATTGAAATAAAATTATAGTAGCATCAATAGATAAATAATTACGTATTCTACTGATATTGCGCATAATTGCAATAACACTGAACAGCTCTAAATACGTGTATATGATGCCACTTGGGACAACTGCGTGTATTTTTAGGGCAAAAACATTTTTTTGCATTGGGATGAATACCATGGAACTGTTACGGCCAACACAAGGAGCGAATATGAGACATCCTGGTTAGCGAGCCAGATTTGTGTATAGGATATTAACCTATCCAAGGTTTTTATATTATATAACCCGCGGGCGCAGCCCAAGGGTTCTATAACATATCAACTGCGGGAAAAATGGTTTATATCTGACATATACAACGCCCACCCTTAAATTAAATGGTATATTCTATTAATATTCAACATTGAATGGATAACGGCTTGGTAGTTTCCGTCGAATAACGAACATTACCGAATTAATCACGTGCAACTACGAGATGGTATTTGTGTAAACACATCGCCATTTTGAAGAATTGAATTTCATGCAAAAACAAAATGGATAGTAATACGAAGTCAGACGAATAATCAACCCCTTTTAGCCAACATACTGACGATGGAATTGGCGTGAATGCAACTATTTGGATCAAAAGACATTCTTTCCCGATAATTTTGACAATGAGCTACGATTGAAGGTTTTTGCCATATTTTATAGACATAAGGATTTGACCGACTGTTTTAAATGCATGGACGTACTGTACCCAAAAAAGTTTATAATGAAAATCTTAGGCGAGTATGATCTTAGGCGCAGCCCAAGGGTTCTATAACATATCAACTGCGGGAAAAATGGTTTATATCTGACATATACAACGCCCACCCTTAAATTAAATGGTATATTCTATTAATATTCAACATTGAATGGATAACGGCTTGGTAGTTTCCGTCGAATAACGAACATTACCGAATTAATCACGTGCAACTACGAGATGGTATTTGTGTAAACACATCGCCATTTTGAAGAATTGAATTTCATGCAAAAACAAAATGGATAGTAATACGAAGTCAGACGAATAATCAACCCCTTTTAGCCAACATACTGACGATGGAATTGGCGTGAATGCAACTATTTGGATCAAAAGACATTCTTTCCCGATAATTTTGACAATGAGCTACGATTGAAGGTTTTTGCCATATTTTATAGACATAAGGATTTGACCGACTGTTTTAAATGCATGGACGTACTGTACCCAAAAAAGTTTATAATGAAAATCTTAGGCGATAAATACTTTTAAGTCTAGGAGTGTGTGGACGGAAAGAAGATTCTGAAAGATATGGATAACCGATTTAAATAGTACGTCGTCTATTTCTGTCTTGAATGTTTCAAACTGTACCATAATAATTTTTAATTGTCAAAATAATAAAAAAATATTTCTGTGTTTTTGTATTATTTCGATCATCAGCGGTTGATATGAGTCGAATACATCGACAGCGGTTGATATAAAATATCAATCTGTCACGACGTCATCAGCGGTTGATATGAACAAAATAACAACCTATGATGACGTCATGACATGTTGTTATGAGATATAACTGCTATGCACATCAAAGAGAAAACTACCGCCAGTTGTATATATTCACTTATCAATTGCGGCTCTCTTAAATAATTGTACATATTCAAGTTATATTTCATTTTCCTGGGCAAGTAACCCTTTTCATTTGTGCATGTGAGCCGCGGTAACTCACTGGCCCCTGTCAGTGGTTCAGGACAGAGAGCTTGACATGGGTACTGTCTAGTCGTTCGGATTGTGCACAAAACCAATGTCACGTGTACACAAAGGCGTGCACATAACAGAACCCTTGGTAATTGAAAGTCGAAATAATGTCAAAACTTCTCTTGTTAGCACAATGCATGGCATTTGCTTACCTTCATTTTCCCGGTTGGTGCGGAACAAAATACATTAAACCCCAACTAATGTATTTTCTCTTCAATACTATTATTGTCAATCTCATTACAGTATATTTAATTTTGACCATATATCCATACATATTCAAAGTTGCTTCGTTAATATGATTAAAATACAGATCTATTATCGTTTTGTTGTTTTTTGTACTTCGTCGGCCTCTACTACACGAAGATCCCAGTGTAGTAAAGACGAGTAAACCGAAACTTTTGAACAATCAAAAATGAAATGAAATAGTATCTGAGTTTTAATCCGATTAATGCTTTAAATATGTTTTAGTTTAAATATTAAGTATGACTTTAGCCTCAAATCTTATCTCAATAAGGTGCACAGCTATACCGGTAGCAATATGCTGTTAAACCCGATTCATTTCATTGATTGAACTACTGTTTGCATTAATTGCTGAAATTTTGGCATAAAGAAGAAACTCATATTGTACTGTTAATGTATGTCCAAACTTCATTGCGCCCCCACCATGTCCCTGATGTATTTGATATTCTTGTTTAAATCACAATGTAACCAAACAAAGAGTGAAATATTTTTAAATTACTGAAAACCTATTATGAGAAATTATACACATGCATAATATTATACACTATATTTCTGTTTACAGATGCAGTTGCAGTTGATCCATGTGATCCTAATCCTTGTCAGAATTCGGGAACATGTAGTTCAGTTGGTGAAGTGTTTACATGCGAATGCAGACTTGGGTTCACTGGAGGAGAATGTGAGAGTGAGTATGAATGAAATATTATTTATTGTCACAATATCGAGAATAGGCCCGAAACTGCCGTATCTCTCCTTGCTCAGTTTTACGGCATTTCGCACAGGCCCAAAATTTCAGAATAAGAATAATCACAAAATATCAGACCATAGACATCATAGTAGTCTTATTGAAAGAGTATATTAGTCCACCAATTATTAGAATCGGTCAATCTAAAGTTTACAGTACTTTGTACCAACCCGTATTTGAAAATTATTATCGACTATGTAAGTAAAGCATGAAATGTAAATCTACACTACCGTAAAATAATTACCAAATAAATCATAGTGTACAATGGGGTTTAACGTACACTCGACAAAAACTAGGTCATTTTGGGACTAACAAATGGTTTAATTTCATTTCAATAATTCGCTTGCGCGTAGGGTCTTTAGCAGTGGGAGGAAACCGAAGGACCCAGAGGAACCCACAAGGTCTGACAAGCGACCCTTCTCCTTGTCACGTACAACCGGAGATTCGAAACCACGCCAGTTGACTCAATGACAGACTTTATGATAACCATTCAGAAATACGGGTCATAACTCCAAAATAAATTAACGGAATTGGCTGAAATTCAATAGGATATTGTGTCATTAATTTAAATCATTAATATAAATACCACACAGATCGGATGATAACTGTTCTTGTTAGAGCGTTCACAGGGTTCGACAAAGTGAAGCAATGGCATAACTCTAGACGTAATTAAGGGTTATTGCTGAATTCAATAGGGTTCCGCGTTTCGGTAATTTAAAGGATGCACATAAATTTCATTCAGATCGGATGATAGTTTTTTTTATCGTTAGAAGGTTCACAAGGTGCAATAAAGTGAAATAAGGACCATAACTGCAGAGAAAATTAACGGGATTATCGAAAATAAAAGGCCTCTTCATATATCAATTTCAAAACAATTAGATGATAAATGTAATCTGTAGAGTGTTCACAAGAAATTGTAGGCGACGAACGGATTGGGGCGACAACAATAAACGACCACATTTCCATGTTTAGTGTCTAAAAATAACAACAGATTACCTAAGACAAAAGTTACCGGAATCTGATAAAGATTATTCGGGAAACGTTTTTTTTTTGTTTGTTTGTAACACACGTGCAAAGACAAAGTGTTGGTATGATCAGGGGAAGTCTCTCGTAACTTCATGGATTATGGCCCCTGGTTGTGAACACTGTCGAGGTCACAATTTTTATCTGATTTGGTTTAAACTTGAAATTTATGTTTATAACCCACAGATCTCGGATCCTTTTGATATTCACGCATATCGAACTTGTACGAAAAATCGGTTTTTTAGCTTGTGGACCTTATAGAGGTCACAATTTTTATCCGATATAAAAAAAAGCGTTTGAATATATCACCGTTACACGTAAAAATCGGACCGAAACTGACGGATAAAATGGCCACTCCTCTTTCGCAAATAGTGTCAAATTATTGTGTATAAGGGCTGTGGACCCTCTGAAGATCCCATTTTTTTCATCTGATTTTAATAACACTTGAAATGCATGTTAATAACCCAAATACCTTGGTTCCTTTTCGTGCATATCGAATGTAACTTCCTGAATTATGGCCCATGATTGTACGAAAAACGCGTTTTTAGCTCATGGTGCCTCTAGATATCAAAATTATTATCCGATTTAACAAACCGCTCGATTATATCTCCGTTACACCGTAATTTTGTCTGAGTATGAATTTCATGAAAATCGGACCTAAACTGCCGGATAAAGTGTCCGCCCCTCGTACGCAAATGGTGTAAACATTTGATATCAAAGTTGTAGACCATCTAGAGGCCACAATTTTGATTCGATTTTGATGGAACTTGAAATGCAAGTTTATAAATTATAATCTCAGTTCCTTTCAATATCCGCACATATCGGATGGTAACTAAATTATGGTCTCTGGAGGTACGAAAAATCGCGTTTTTAGCTTGTCCAGGGGACACATTTATTATCCGATTAAAAAATAATCGTTACACCGTAATGTTTGAATTTCGTGAAACTCGGGCCAAAATGACCGTCTCTCATACGCAAACAGTGTTAACATCTGGTAAATCAAGTTTGTGGACCCTCTACAGGTCACAATTTTGATCCGCTTTCGATGAAGGGTCACAATTTTGATCCGATTTCGATGAAACTGAGTGTTAAATTGTACGATAAACGTGATGGCTTTGACTTTCCGATTGTTAACTTTCCATTTATTAGAAGTAGCATTTCAATAAATATCACCAGCTTTTGAAGTGTTCGTGTCTCAGCGAAGTCGTTGCTGGAGAGCTTGTACTTGTTCTGATTTTAAGTAGATCGAGGCATTTGTCTTCTAAGCTTCAACTACAACTAAACTGATTAAAACCTTTAAAAAGTTTTATGGCCTTCATATTGATTTGATTGGTAAATATAACGTGTCTCTCCCGGCTATTATTCTAGATATATTTACTTAACACGTATACTATTACTACCTCCTGATAATGTCTACTACATCGTTAACACAGTTCATCGCATGCATTTTGCATACCGATAGTTCATTGGCTAATAACGCTATTTAACTGACATTTCGCGTAATAGTTTATGACTAATTTTTTTATAAACAATATTCTATTCAGAATGTCTGAATGGGATTGGGGAACAGGCTTAGCCTATGTAAAACCCCTCTCCCTAAATAGTAAACATATATAATGCTTAAAACAAGGAAACAAAATGGGTGTATATACACAGTTAAAATAGCAAAAACATACACAAATATGAGAAAGATGGCAATGTACAATATATCTTAAATGTTACATAATTAGTTATAATGGCTAATTGTAAATTAAAACTGCTAGTGAGCAAGATTAGAATTTTTTTGACATGTTAATAAACTTGTGGACTTGATAAAAAATATTGTTGTTTACATCAGTAGAGTGGTTTGTGGACCCAAACAAGAGACAGTTAATGTTTTTATGATCGTATTGTAATTTATCTATGGTTTCCTTTTGTGCATTTGAATGTAAAGAGCATTGTAAGAGATAGTGATCTGGATCTTCAAAAATGTGACCACAGAGGCATGCGGGGCTGTCAGCAACATGTCTGAGGTATTTGTGACCCTGTAGGTCAGAAAAACGCAGTCTAAATTTACTATGAATTATCTGGAATTTTCGCTGACCGTTGTAGTAAAAAGATGGAATTTTTATATCTGATTTAGAGAGATGGTCGGAGAGTATTTTAAGAGTTCTTGACTTTTTTACAGGGGGGCTGAGTTTATACCACTCTCTTATAGAAAATATTTCAGTACGACATCGAAATTCTTTAATTTTATCTTGTTTTCGAAATGAATATTAATTGTTGCTTCCAGATTTATGAGATTCTTAAGATAAGGAGGGGTTGGGTTATTTATGATTTTGTATAGTAATTTTAATTTGTGTCGACTTCGTCGTTCTTTGAGTGGAATAAACCCAGTTTCCGCGTAGAGGGAAGCGTGGCTAGTACCTGTAACTGCCCCAGTCAGTCAAGTTGGAGTGCGTCAAGTTGGAGTGATTCGAGATTATTAGATAAGTAGTCGGTGCACCCGTCCCAAATAACATCGGCATAATCAAAGTGTGGCAGAATAAATGAGGAATATAAGGTGTTATGCGATTTTCTGTTCAAGCGATATTTCAATGAGCGTACGCATTTTACTAATTTTGAGACTTTACTTATTTATACTATCAATGTGGTTGTTCCATTTACAATTTGTTTGAAAAATAAGACCGAGATGTTTGTGTTCAGTTACTTCCTTTATTCTAATTGATTTCATTAAGAGGTGTGGTTTCACAATGTTGCGTTTAGTCGTGAGGGTTAGGGTTTCTGTCTTTAGGGGGTTAAATGTCACCAGCCACGCTTCCGCCCATTCATTGAATTTTTGTAGATCTTTGTTTAGGGTGACCGCACATGCCTCTGGATCTTCTATTTTTATATACAGAGAGGTGTCATCTGCATATAGTCTAATGTTTGAATGTATATCATTCACAATATCGTTAATATATAATAGAAATAATAGCAGTCCCAGTACACTGCCCTGTGGGACACCAGCGGGGGTGCCCCTGGAGTCCGAGGAGGTTCCATGGATTACAACGCATTGGTGTCGATTATCTAAATAATTCTTGAACCATAATAATAACCCTCCTCTGACTCCAGCAGCATCCAGCTTGTGACAGAGTTCGGCATGCCAGAATCTGTCAAAAGCCTTGCTTATGTCACAAAAGACGATCCTGGTATATTTGTTTTGATCAATGGCTTGACAAAAAAAAATGATTTAGATCTATTAATTGGAAGATAGTAGAATCACCTGGTAGAAAACCACTTTGCCGTGTTGTTAGTATTGAATTGTCCTTGAAGAAATTAAAGACGTGTTTATATATTATTTTCTCAAATATTTTAACAATAATACTAAGGAGCGAGATGGGTCTGTAATTGCTGCATTCATTTGGATGTCCTTTTTTGAAGATGGCCATAACATTTGCAAATTTCCATAAATTTGGTACAGTGTGAGTTTCATGTGAAAAAAGAAAGAGTTGGCACAGGGGATTGCTAATTTCATTTACGATAAATTTTAAATTTTTGGAACTTACTCCGTCCGGTCCGGAGGCTTTAGTTGTATCTAGACTATTAATTACGTCTTTAATTTCTTTAGGTGTAGGTATAATCTTGTCTAGGCAATTAGTATTCATTTTCAGGGGTGGAAGAGATTTATTAGTGCTTGGTAGTTCAGTTTGCTGTATGAAATAGTTATTTAGGGCATTGGCTTTGTCGTTGAGCGTGAACAAAGTATCGTTTTCAACTATTAGTGGAGGGGCTCGTTTGAGGATGCAGCATGGGTTTTGGTATACGCGTTTATTAGGTTCAAACATTTTTTTGTGCCAAAGATTTCCCTATCATTAATTTTTTCGTCAATTTTCTCAAAGTATTATTTTTTACATTTCCGTATCAAGTTTATATAGTCATTTCTTATTTTCCGAAAAGTTTGCCAATCAGTTTATAAATTTCGTTTTACTGCTCTCTTCTTTTTCATTCTTCTCATACTATTGTTCATCCAAAGTTTGTCGTTTTGCCTAATTGTTACAAGTTTGTTTGGTATATTATTTGTTTTTGCTATAGTAATCAATTTACTAGTGAATCGGACACATGATGCATCTATATCAGAACGATCGACAAGATTATACCAGTTTGTATTCAACGTTTCAGTGCGTATACCATCTAGATTTGTATTTTCGTAATCCCTGATTACACTATTTTGCCTATACCGTTTGTATTTGGAACATAACCGGTGTAGACTGTCATTGATAGTCCATTGGCCAATCAAGCTCTTTTATCGAGATTTCGCCTAATAGTTTGGATGTAGCTGTGGCGGGTGTGGCGCCAGACAGGGTAACCTTACTCTTCCGGACACCTGTTAATAGTGTTTGTCGTGTATTTTGTACTTGAGGAGCAGTCCATTTGCTGGTTACACTATTTTGCTTGAATACACTATTTTGTCTATAACGTTTTTTACGACTTCGAATTCTGTTTCATGGTTTGGATTGTTCGTACCTGTTTTTATTAAATAAGACACCATCTTGAATTTCCCAAGACGCTCAATGTTGACCGAGGTTCATCCGGTAAATTCAGAAAGATGACACCCTAGGCTTATAAAATCAACCATAAGAAAACTTGAATGCAATTTCATGGTTCAGCAATAGTTCTTTCGGACTATTCAGGGAAGTCCATTGGCCAAGGAAAAAAAATTGTCGATAATGGTTCTTCAGAATATTTACATATCCCGGTTCTACCCGAAGATTTTTTTGGTACATATTTTGACCTACATAATGTACGTGTCCATAACTAGGTATTTAACGATATTGTCCAGTTTTGTACTAGGCGGTTTGTCATGGCAGCAGTTGCGTAATTTGTGTTGCGTAATCCTGCACACAAAAAATTGAATTAATACAGTTTTCAATCCACCTTTTCATATTTAGATAATTAACTCATGTTTCCCAGAGTTAATTATTTTTAAATCACTCAAAATTAATTACTTGAACTGTATAATTATTCGCTTAATTTGCTGCCAGTGTACGGCAATGCAAATGTTATAAATTGCTGATTAAAAGCCGTGAGCATATACTGCCTATAATATCTATCCGTATTAAAATTATATCGATACTTTAAATTCAATGTCGTGTTAATTATAGTTTGAGGACTTAAGCTAATTACCATCTACATTTGCCATCAGTGTATAGCAATGGATAATTTATAAATTGTTGAATTATATAGCTTTGACCAGACACTGCCAGTACTATCCATTAAAAATATATAAAAACTTTAAGTACAATGTATTGTGTAAAACCTTTCTTGTGAAAACTAGCACTCTAATAATAAAACTGAACATAGAACTTTGAGTTATATTATTTATGTACATGTATAATTATATATAACTTTTAATATCCTGACACAAAATGTAAAGGCACGGGAAGTAAGTTTAAAACAGTATACATACGGGTCATGTGATTCGAAGTTTTTATCGTATTTTATTCCAGCTGAATTAATATGTGAAAGAGTTGGTGACATTGCCGGTGTATGTACAGTGCCAGGCCAGTGTATAGCATTTTCCATTGGTATCAGGATTAGCGATGTTGGAGTGTGTGAAGATTCAAAGGAATGTTGCGCTAGCGTACGTATGTTTTTTTTATTAATCTGCATCGTCGTTTTACATTGAGGTTCTGAGTATAAACAACTAGAAATAATGCTAAGTTCGAGAGAATTACTGTTAGACAAACGTTGTAAATCTTGTGATATTGAAAAAAAAACCCAGTGATATCAGATGTTATGAACAGTAAGCGTTACTATGATCACGTTGAATCTTCTATTTTAAAAGCATGTTGTTGTTATGTTACACGACAATCCATAATATTTACTCGACTTTTCAGATAGTTGTATACGGCAATAAAACACACTTATACCTGAATAAATAACAACATTTAGGAAATTAATGTATAATAGTGTGGTATAACATGTCATCAAATTGATTTGGTTTAAATTGGTATAGATTAATGTTGGACCAAATTTTCCGACCTCTTGCCCTTAAATACATCCCCCTGCCTTTGATACACTTATAGCAATTGGAAATAGTTTTCATTGACTTTCTCTGGGGAATACCAATTTGATATCCGCCAATAATCTTTGGCTTTTCATTATCTGAAATTCAATCAGGGGTTTTCTTTTCATCATGCCGACCCATCTATGATACACTTAATGCCAATGGAAGTAGTTTCCGTCAACTTCTGGTGGGAATACCAATTGATTTAAGCTGATAATCCTTGGATTCTGGTTTTTCTTTATTTATCATGCGGACCCCATTCAGTGATTTCAATTCTTCGACCATTGACCATTCTGGGACGGGCCTTTTTGAAATCCGGACCCCTCATAATCTGAAGTTCATTCTGGTGTTTGTCATCATGCCGTTTCCATCTATGATACACTTAAAGAAAATGTGAGTAGTTTTCATTGAATTCCAGTGGGGAATTCCAATTTCCGGTATCTCAGCCTACCACCTTTTCTGGTAAAATAATTAATATGGTCACTTTTAGGTAACTGAAATCCTCTGTCATGAAATTCAAGACACTTTGACATTTGTAACACATAAACAAGTTTAATATCAAAAATTAAAAGAAACTCTGAACTGATCAATTGCCATCTCAGTGCCTGTAGGTTTTAATGGAAGAGGTGAAGTGTAGATTTGGCAGGCAAATCTCTCCAATTCCCTGACCGGCAAACACAAGTCGCCCTTCCCCAAGCTCATTGAAACAAAAGATAACTGTCATCACTATCAAGCTTCAAGTATGCACCAGCCCTTGTTTTCTTTGCGATGTCCACAGATTTACCCCCCCCCCCAGTCCTAACCAGAGAGGCTGCGTAACCCAATTTAACCGTGCGACTTTCAATAACACGCATTCCCTCGTTCACATCTATCTCCAGATCTCTTTGTTTTGTGGCCTTCTCGGTTAAAAACACCGAGATGACTAGACGACTCAGGGAGTCAAGTTCCATAGAATTTTGAGGGCATCGACGCATGTGTTTCCCGCCAGTAACTCTTTGCTACAGATGCAATATCTACGGATTTTTCAATGAAGGAGCAAAGCTCAACCAGTGTCATATGTTTGCCTGGTAGATATATACATATGGGTTTGTGCATACCTGAAGCTTGATATTGACGACCATGCAATCAACTGTTTTAAGAACTTTTCGAAGTCGTGATAATTACTTAATTGGTGAATTACACCGTCATGCGCGTCACGTTATACGTGACCAGATCCCTGAACTTTCTTGCCATTGAACAAAATGGCAGTTGGACCAAGGAATATATGTTTCTGTGCATGACCCTGATGTTTTAACTGAACTAACAGAAAGTGGTTTTAAAACAGGCTACACGCGGCGGTGCAATTTCCGGAATAATGGTCGACCTTGTACATCTCTGTCTTGTGGCTGTGGTTTCGAGCCCTGGTGTGAACGTATGTGGCATGGAGATAGGGGCGCCTTCTCAACCTTGTGGGTTTCCCCCGGGCACTCCGGTTTCCTCCCACTGCTAAAGACCCCTATGTGAAAGCGAATTATTGAAATAAAATAAAACCATATGACGTTAGACCCCATTTCTGTCTATCTCTCTCTCCGCGTGTACAAAATACACGACAAACAGTGGCAACAGATGTCCGGAAGAGTAAGCCTACCCTGCCTGACGCGCCATATTAGGCGAAATCTCGGTAAAATAGTGTGATTGGCCCATGAACTATCGGTATGCAAAATTATGGACACCTATAACTACCATTCATAACTTCTACTTTTCGCCCCTTCAAAACACGAAAGTAGGAAAGTAGAAAGTCGAAATTATGGAAGCCTGTAACTACCATTCATAATTTCTACTTTTTCGACTTTCGTGTTTTGAAGGGCCGAAAAGTAGAAATTATGAATGGTAGTTATAGGCTTCCATACAAAAGTTGTGGGTGCACTCGAAACATCGGAACGACAATTGGTTGCAAGAGGCTACAGCTTTAACACGACCCCTGCAAATGTGTATGGCGGTCCGGTGATGAAATGTGAAGCTTCCCCACACTATTACACTTCCCTTACCCCATCGATTCGTTTCGCGGGAATCTCAATTTACCATGTATTATCTGGGTTTCCGTGTATACTGAAATAATGAAAAGGAATTTCGATTTTGTAGTTAAGATTCTTTTTTTCAAGTTTATCTGTATATGTTCATGGTCTTAAGCCCAGGTCACACTTTCATGTATTAACCACGGTTTACCCATACTCTCTCCCGTCGTCCAAGGTTTACAAAACCCGTTAAACCGGTCCATGACGAAAAAGGGCGTTGGTACACGGATAGAATGCGGTGCAGACATATTTACTTTCGGTAGTGTTACAGATATTATCATGGTTTACATCGATTGTTTATGGTCTTACACTAAGATTACACATCCACAGTTATTAGCGACGGCAGATCTATGCTCCTCTACAGATTTTAATCGTTTTCTACGATCTTCAACTGTGACATTATAGTCGTCCCGGTGTTTTCACCGGTAGAACATACAAATTCAAAGTCACACCTTCTCGGTATTTGCGTTACCGTGGGGATTAGCGTCACGAGACCATTGTGAATCCGTAGCGATCCGTGATAAAACGCGTTCAATTGAACTATATACTGCTTTCTCATCGAAATGGCCACGGACAAGCGGTACTTGACGGTTCGGTTCGCCCCGGTAGTTGTAAACATCCGTGTTCTGTTGAATAATACTGTTTTCACACCAAAATGGTCCCCTCATCCACGCAGCACCACCCGAGGTCATACCAGACGGTGTGAATGGGGCTGTATTGGGCTTTTCATTCTATCATTGTGTTTCTTCGCTTATATGATACATATCTTTATCATGTTTTTCAGAACCCAGAGCCTTAAAAAGAAGACAAAACAAAAAAGGAGAAATAAAACTTTTTTTCTTGCATTTGTTATTGATTTCAAACCAACGGGTAAAAATTGCTTCTGTCATACCATGTCATTCGTCAGTCCACATTTTACAGTTTCGCCAGAACGCGACGTCGCCACCCTAGCAAGAAGTCTCTGGGTGACAGCGGGGAACCTTTTATTCTTAACATTGTATTTTTATACGCCCACATTTTCATGTGGACGTATTATGTCGTCGCCCAGTCCATCCGTCCACAATTGTTTGTGGACTTTCTGCAGGTCACAGTTCTTACCCGATTTTGACGAAACTTGAAATATAGGTTTATCCCCAAACGATCTCGGCTGCTTTCGATATTAGCATGTATCGGATCAAAACTTCATGGATAATGTCCCCTGATTGTAGCTTGTGAACCCTAAAGAGGTCACAATTTTGAACCGATTTTGATCAAACTTGACATGCAAGTTTATAACCCAAAGATCTTGGTTCCTTTTGACATTTGCTTCTATCGGAAAGTAATATCCTGAATTATGGCACTGATTGTCCGGTAAAATCACCTATTTTAGCTTGTTGTCCCTCTGGAGGTAACAATTATTATCCGATTAGAAAAACCGTTAAATTATATCACCGTTACACCCTGCAGGTTCAGGTGGAATTTCGCGAAAATCGGACAAAAATTGCTATACAAAATGGCCGCCGTTTGTACGCGAATACTGTTAAAATAATTATGGTGAAGGTCCCAATTTTTTCCTGAATTATAGGCCCTGTTTATACGCAAACTCGCCTTTGGTTAGCTTGTGGCCCCTCTGGAGGTCACAATTATTATCCGATTTAAAAAAAACCGTTTGATTATATCACCGTTACACCCTAAGGAAGGTTGAGTTCGAATTTCGGAAAAATCGGACCAAAATAGCTTTACAAAATGGCCGCCGTTTGTACCCGAAAACTGTTTAAAAATAGCCCGTTTGACTCTTATCAGGGTTAAACACTACGGAAGATTGAGTTCGAATTTCTCGAAGATCGGACCATAATTGCCAGACAAAATGGCCGCCGTTTGTACGCAAATAGTGTAAAAATATGGTATATCAAACTTGTGGACCCTAGAGGTCACAATTTTAATTCTATGATTATAGCCTTAAGATCTTGATTCTTTTCGATATTTGCGCATATAAAATTGTAACCTAATGAATTATGGCCTTTGATTGATTTCGGTATTGCTTGTTCTCTATCCATCTCTTAAAAATGTGGGCGTATCCTGCCTGGCAGTGCCAGCTTACTACCTTTTTCTGGTACATTCATGAAGCTTTTATGGGATACCAGTGCAGGAAGCAGGGTATTTTGTTATAGGTAAGGGGATCTCCACAACCCCACCATTTAGAAATTGTTAAGGGATAGTCCCGAATTAAACACTACGGAAGATTGAGTTCGAATTTCTCGAAGATCGGACCATAATTGCCAGACAAAATGACCGCCGTTTGTACGCAAATAGTGTAAAAATATGGTATATCAAACTTGTGGACCCTAGAGGTCACAATTTTAATTCTATGATTATAGCCTTAAGATCTTTATTCTTTTCGATATTTGCGCATATAAAATTGTAACCTAATGAATTATGGCCTTTGATTGATTTCGGTATTGCTTGTTCTCTATCCATCTCTCGAAAATGTGGGCGTATCCTGCCTGGCAGTGCCAGCTTACTATCTTTTTCTGGTACATTCATGAAGCTCTTATGGGATACCAGTGCAGGAAGCAGGGTATTTTGTTATAGGTAAGGGGATCTCCACAACCCCACCATTTAGAAATTGTTAAAGGGATAGTCCCGAATTAAACAGAGTCTCAAAAATAAAAGTACGAGTACATATAAAATTTAAACGCCAAAATATAGAAGAATGGTGTATATACCCTGACTCAAAATTTCAGCTCAAAATATTGAGTTGTTTGGACGTGAGCGTTAAAACAGCTTATCCGGACACGTAACCGTTTTAAGATTTCAAGTCAATTCTTTCGTTGGGTGACCCGATATTCGATTCACGTTCCTTAAAGCCCCAATAACACTCTTGTTGTAATTGATTAATATGTTCCAATCTTTATTCTGGTCAACAATTTGTACTATTTTACAATATTTCAATTAAAAAATGATACAAATTTCATCTGAACACACCTAATTTTAAAAATTGGAAAAATTCAACTACATGCCGTAACATGGTTTGAAAAGCCTTACGTAAGCGCTTTCAAATGCAACTTGGATTTAAACATATTTTCGAACCCTCTGGACAAGTGAGATAGGTTGTAATGGATAATTTACACAACAGGTAGGACACTTAAACATCTTGTAGTTAGAATAAGGCTAAAAAAATTTTCTGGACCTGTCAAGCCAGCAAGAGTGTTATTGTCCCTTTAAGAGGTCTAACAAAAAATAAATTTCACCGACACGTTATTTTTATAAAAAAAAGTCTGGTTTTAACCAATCACCACATAATACAGTTTAGGACACCGGACTCTATTACCAGATATAGACTGGCGAGTTAAGATTGTTGAAAACGTATCACATATATTGTGTTAGTTGCTCGGCCCTAAGGTAGGGGATTTTAAAGGATTTTAACACAAAATTAAGCAGTTTTATTCTCAAAAACATTATCGGGATTGACCCTTTAATATAAATTTGATATACATTAGGGAAGAAAGAATAACACTAGATTAAAGTGAGCAAACTACAAATACGTCTATGTTTCCCGTAGATATATAAATAAAAATAATCCCCTTTTTAAAAAAACAAAAAAAACACCCCAAAACCAAGCCCTACATAGACGGGATGTGCCTGTTATGCCGCCGACCCATTATGCCGTCTGGGAGGTATATGTTAGGGTTGGGTTAAGGGTTAGCACTAACCCACAGCGGTCGGCGGGACGGCGACAAAGCGGGACAAGGACACAACGATACGCTACCACACAGACAGTTCGGATTCAATTTGGCGTTTGCGTTAGTCTACAAACTTTAGAAGTTGCCAAAACACATATTCCTGGATTGGTTTCTGGTACTTGACATTTTGAGGGAGTGTGTCTCTTCCTCCCTTCACATCAAATCTATCACGTGAGTACAGCAACATGACAGCCCTTTCTTTAATCTGGGATCTTCCCCAAAACTTTGGACACAATATTTAAGGTATTAAAAATGGTGGAAGTCTCTTCGTCTCCATACAGTAGTGTTTACTTTATGTCAATGTTGATAGCCTCGATTGTCACGTAATAAGTTTTATTGCACAATTCTGCTATGCGCTGGTTAATTGGGCATAATGAAATCGTGAGCCATGGCGTTACCGTTATGCAATTATATTTGACGCCCTGTTTTAAGGGCAATGCATTTGTAACGTGGTGACAAGTGGGATTAGCTCTAATCAAATAGAGCTTATCCGAGACCCTAAATTCCTCCCTTAAGAGCACCCCCTTTACCTGACTTCTGCGTACAACATTAAATTTTTCGTTAAAAGTTTCATTTTTGATTCGCTAGAACATAACACTAATTAATGCACGCGAAATCCCCTTTATTACGGATAAGAACAAAAAAAAAACTGGGGGTCCATGAGTGAAATGACCAAAATGACGATTTAATTCGTGCATATGTCGACCAAAATCAGAGGTCATCATAAACACTGCTTAAACAGTTCCACAGCTTCTTCTTACTCCATTAGGGACACCCCTTCACCTCCACCCCACCCTTAAAGATGAGTTAATTCAAATTCCGCGTACAGCATTACTTGTTTTGTTAACATTTTAACTATTGGTTTACTATAACATAACACTAACTTCAGAACCCGAAATCCCCTTTTATCTCGGATAAAGACGAGAAAACGGGGAACGGGACAAGGATGAAAGGGCCAAAACTGAAGATTTAAGTCTACTTCAGCCTACAGATATCACCCTTCCTGCCAATGTAAACTTACATCAGATTGTATTTAAAGACTCTGTTCAATCCATTCTTCACCCCATAAGAACGACGGTTACCCCATTAGAGAAAAGTTACATAAACTTCAGTGTACAACATTAATTTTTTCGTTGAGCGTTTCCACGGGTTAGTGTGGGTTTTAATTATATATAGCTCGAGGATTTGGCTGGTAACCCTAAAAGCTTCTGACGTCCATTGCGTTTCACCTAAATACAATCTCTAAGATTAGTCTTACTCATGATATTTTCCTTGATCTCCCAGACGAAGTAATATTTCATTAAGGGCTCCAATAAATTGCTCCCGTACGGTGTTGTCTCTTTTACTAAACAAGACTTATATTCATTAAATTTGGATTTGGATACAGGCTATGCCTATGTGTAACCCCTGTCCCTGTTTTAGATGCAAGTACACGTTATAAAAATATATACATACATACATAATTACATAAATATATAACATGTAGGATACATAATCTAAAAATTAAAGACTCTTATGTTATTTTTTTATTTTATTGTTTTATAATAAATATTTTGGTGGAAATCTATTTGAAAATACTGCTAAGTAATGTTGGGTTTGGTAAGGCCTGTACAGCGTACAATCGTCCGAATCTCACAAACCAGTAGTGATAGGCAAGGATATTGGACGAATTTACGATGTGGAGGGCTTGCCAACAACTTAAGTTTTGTTTTATAGAGATTTAAATCGTTTTGTGAAAAGAATAAATTGTTGACCTTCTTAGACTGGACTGCACTAACATACTTGTGGAGACTGCAAGGGACATAGCTGTAGCACATCCGAAACCAGTTTTAGACAATTCTGATGATAAAGTTTTGATAATTTGATTGTTTCCATCATGGCTATGTGCCCCACCCCCTACACACACCTCCACCTCATGACAATAGTGCTGTGGTACTTATGCAACCAGTCAAATGTTCTCCAAAAAATGGTACAAATACTTTTATTACTTTCTTTGACCATGCTAAAATGGGTGTGGGAATTTGATTTTTCAGGTTATTGCAAATGCTTTGAGTTTGGACTAAAAGCTTATTAGTCATGGCCGAGGTGTCTAATTTGCATATTATATATTATGCAAAATCACTGTGCTGTTATCCTAGTGTTATTCGGCACAATTGACCCTAAATTATGGGCGTAGATACTAGTTTCATTGAGTTAAGTCAAATAGTTTCAGATTTGGGGGGGGGGGGGGGGTAAGTTAAAAATATGTTAATTTGATTCCCAGGCCACGATAACATGGGTTTAGACACAATTTCCACCAAATTTGTATATAACAATAAATCAATTTTTGAAACATGAAATTATGCTAATTAGCATATAACGCAATTTGACCTATTTCCACCAAAAGTATTTTGGAACATTTTTCGGGTGTTGTTTGGGGGACTATACTGAAATGCATCCCAGTGAAATTTATTCTGTTGCAATTTGTTTTGGGTCTAACCTCAGACTGTCTGGACTATAACAGTAAACAAGACATCGGCTACTGCTGACGGTATGGCTGCCGTTTCGAGCGAAAGGGAGGATGACACGTTTCTATATCGCTATGTACAAGGTTTACTTATCCTGTGGTTGGCTGAATAAAGAACTTTTATGGTTTGATTATATTTTTTTGTATCGAGTTTACGGCCATCATTGCGATCGTCAGAGGAGGAAACCCTGTTGTTGTTCAGCGTTCCGGGACCTTGCTTCCTCGAAACGCCTTGTACTGTTCAAAATCGTTTTAAATGCAAAAGAGTATGTTCTATAACGGATTTGGGTTTGAAATGTGGCTAGTGGGACGACGATCCCTTTTGTTATTCATTGTTCATCGACGTTGAGTTACTGAGTCTCACCCCTTCCGTTCCAACTAAGTGTTGTGCATCTGGGTTGGTCAACCCTTCCTTTCGGATAGGCTAGGCTGCTATGTTTTATGGAGGGGTATCCTCGCCATATACAACTGGCGGTAGTTTTCTCTTTGATGTGTATAGCAGTTATATCTCATAACAACCTGTCATGACGTCATCATAGGTTGATATTCTGTTTATATCAACCACTGATGACGTCGTGACAGGTTGATATTACATATTAACTTCTAATGACGTCATCTCAGGTCGATGAATTCGACTTATATCAACCGCTGATGATCAAAATAATACAAAAATCACAGAAATAGATTTTTATTCTTTTGACAATTAAAAATTATTATGGTACAATTTGTAACATTCAAAACCGAAAAAGAAGGCGTACTTATCGGCATATTTAAATCGGTTATCCATACTCGACCATGTGTAAGCTATCTTTCAGAATCTGCTTTCCGTCCACACACTCCTAGACTTGAAAGTATTTATCGGACAATATTTCCATTATAAAGTATTTTTGGGTGCAGTCCATGCACTTAAAATAGTCGGTCAAATCCTTCTCTAAACTTAGTGAAAACCTTCAATCATTGTTCACTGACTAAAACTGGCGGTAGTTTTCTCTTTGATGTGTATAGCAGTTATATCTCATAACAACCTGTCATGACGTCATCATAGGTTGATATTCTGTCTATATCAACCACTGTTGACGTCGTGACAATGACGTCATCTCAGGTCGATGAATTCGACTTATATCAACCGCTGATGATCAAAATAATACAAAAATCACAGAAATAGATTTTTATTCTTTTGACAATTAAAAATTATTATGGTACAATTTGTAACATTCAAAACCGAAAAAGAAGGCGTACTTATCGGCATATTTAAATCGGTTATCCATACTCGACCATGTGTAAGCTATCTTTCAGAATCTGCTTTCCGTCCACACACTCCTAGACTTGAAAGTATTTATCGGACAATATTTCCATTATAAAGTATTTTTGGGTGCAGTCCATGCACTTAAATTAGTCGGTCAAATCCTTCTCTAAACTTAGTGAAAACCTTCAATCATTGTTCACTGACTAAAACTGGCGGTAGTTTTCTCTTTGATGTGTATAGCAGTTATATCTCATAACAACCTGTCATGACGTCATCATAGGTTGATATTCTGTCTATATACAACTGGCGGTAGTTTTCTCTTTGATGTGCATAGCAGTTATATCTCATAACAACCTGCCATGACGTCATCATAGGTTGATATTCTGTTCATATCAACCGCTGATGACGTCGTGACAGGTTGATATGAAATATCAACCGCTAATGACGTCATCTCAGGTCGATGTATTCGACTCCTATCAACCACTGATGATCGAAATAATATAAAAAAACACAGAAATAAATTTTTATTCTTGTAACAATTAAAAAAGTATTATGGTACAGTTTGTAACATTCAAGACAGAAATAAACGGCGTACTTATCGGCATATTTAGATCGGTTATCCATACTCGACCATGTCTAAGATATCTTTCAGAATCATCTTTCCGTCCACACACTACACCTTTTGATCCAAATTTTCTTTAGGTTTGAATAGATCCTCATCGATAGTCGCATCCACATCAATTCCATCGCCAATTTGTTTGCTAAAGGGGTTGATTATTCGTCTGACTTCGTACTCCTATCCATTTTTTTTTGTTCGTTTGCTTTTCAATTCTTCAAAATGGCGAATTGTAAACAAACACAACCACGTAATTTCACGTGATAAATTCGGTAATATTCGTTATTTGACGGAAAGTACCGAGTAGGTAGCCCAATCGTCGTTGGCCTGTAATGGAAGAGTCCATTTAATTTAAGGGTGGGCGTTGTATATGTCAGATATTAACCAATCATACCTCAGTTGCTATATTTATATCACCCTTGGGCTGCGCCCGCGGGTTATATAATATAGCACCCTCGGGTAGGTTAATATCCTATACATATCAACCACTGTTGACGTCGTGACAATGACGTCATCTCAGGTCGATGAATTCGACTTATATCAACCGCTGATGATCAAAATAATACAAAAAACACAGAAATAGATTTTTATTCTTTTGACAATTAAAAATTATTATGGTACAATTTGTAACATTCAAAACCGAAAAAGAAGGCGTACTTATCGGCATATTTAAATCGGTTATCCATACTCGACTATATCTAAGCTATCTTTCAGAATCTGCTTTCCGTCCACACACTCCTAGACTTGAAAGTATTTATCGCACAATATTTCCATTATAAAGTATTTTTGGGTACAGTCCATGCACTTAAAATAGTCAGTCAAATCCTTCTCTGAACTTAGTGAAAACCTTCAATCATTGTTCACTGACTAAACTTAGTGAAAACCTTCAATCATTGTTCACTGACTGTCAAAATTATCAAAAAGGACGCTTTTTGATCCAAATGTTCTTTAAGTTTGAATAGATCCTTATCGATAGTTGCATCCACTTCAATTCCATCGTCAATTTGTTGGCTAAAGGGGTTGATTATTCGTCTGACTTCGTATTCCTATCAATTTTGTTTATGCTTTTGCTATTCAATTCTTTAAAATGGCGCTGTATAAACACCAACAACCACGTAATTGCACGTGATAAATTCGGTAATTTTCGTTATTTGACAGAAACTACCGAGTAGGTAGCCAATCGTTGTTGGTCTTTAATGGAAGAGTCCATTTAATATAAGGGTGGGAGTTGTATGTATAGGATATTAACCTACCTAAGGTTGCTATATTATATAACCCGCGGGCGCAGCCCAAGGGTTATACGATATAGCAGCTTAGGTATGATAGGTTAATATCTGACATATACAACGCCCACCCTTAAATTTAAATGGACTTTTCCATTTATATTCAACAATGATTGGATAACGGCTGGGTAGTTTCCGTCAAATAACGAAGATTACCGAATTAATCACGTGCAATTACGAGATGGTATTTTTGTAAATACAGTGCCATTTTGAAGAATTTGATTTCATACAAAATCAAAATAGATAGAAATACGAAGTCAGACGAATAATCAATCCCTTTTAGCCAACATACTGGCGATGGAATTGGCCTGAATGCAACTATCGATGAGGATCTATCCAAAGCCTAAAGAATATTTGGATCAAAAGACATTCTTTCCCGATAATTCTGACAGTGAACTACGATTGAAGGTTTTTGCTATATTTTATAGACAGAAGGATTCGGCCGACTGTTTTATTTAAGTGCATGGAGTGTACCCAAAAATAGTTTATAATGGAAATCTTGGGCGATAAATACTTTCAAGTCTAGGAGTGTGTGGACGGAAAGAAGATTCTGAAAGATATGGATAACCGATTTAAATATGCTGATAAGTACGTCGTCTATTTTTGTCTTGAAAGTTTCAAACTGTTCCATTATACTATTGACACTAGGCCTAAGTCTATTTTCAATGATGTTAGCATTGTTGAAAATCTGAATGCCTTGCATGACAATTATGTCATTGTGCCAGCTGACAAAGCGTCCAATAACATAGTGTTTATTTGTAAACGACATTATTTTGACTGTCTGTTCAAAGAACTTAATTTCGGGAAACCAATTGACAGTGCTACATATAAACTATCTACCTTCAGTAAGGATGAAATTATATCCAATCACACATCTGTACTCACTTCTTTTGGTACTCCATGTGGATTTGCCCTTGTTGTGTTGGATACCTAAATTACATAAAAATCCTTACAAGCAACGTTTTATATCAGGTTTATCCCGTTGTTCCACAAAACCACTTTCAAAGGTATTGACATCTATACTTACAGCTGTTAAAGAGGGTATTCAAAAATACTGTGACAAAGTATACTCTCGAAGTGGTATAAATCAAATGTGGATATTAAAAAATTCCAAAGAATAACTTGATGGTTTGCAATCTAGATCCCTTGCTTCAGTCTCATCTATTTAAACGTTTGACTTTTCTACTTTGTACACTAAAATTCCCCATAGTAAATTAAAAGCCCGATTGAAAGATATTATTCACAGTGTCTTTTCGTCTAAATCGGCTACTGCTCGATATCAATATTTAGTTGTAAATTATAATTCTACATATTTCGTTAAGTATCACAGTGATTCAAAAAACAAATACACGGCCATCAAGATAATTCAGATGTTGGATTTTTTAATTGATAACATCTTTGTTGAATTTGGAGGGGAAATATATCAGCAAGTGGTTGGCATCCCAATGGGCACCAACTGTGCACCTTTGCTTGCTGATCTGTTTCTCTATTCGTACGAAGCCGAGTAAATACAGATGCTCGTAAAAACAGACAAACGATCAGTCAGACTTTTTAATTTCACTTATCGATATATTGATGATGTATTAGCCCTTAATAATCCTAAATTTAGTGATTATGTAGACTTCATATATCCTGATGAGCTCGAAATTAAAAATACCACTGACAGTGACAATTACGCTTCCTACTTGGATCTGCGTCTCGAATATGACAATTGCCATAAACTGAGTGTTAAATTGTACGATAAACGGGATGACTTTGACTTTCCGATTGTTAACTTTCCATTTATTAGTAGTAACATTCCAATATCACCAGCTTATGGAGTGTTTGTGTCTCAGCTAATTCGTTACACGAGAGCTTGTTCCTTTTATTCTGATTTTTTAAGTAGATCGAGGCATTTGTCATCTAAGCTTCAACTACAAGGATACTTGCGCACTAAACTGATTAAGGCCTTTAAAAAGTTTTATGGCCGTCATATTGATTTGATTGGTAAATATAACGTGTCTCTCTCGGCTATTATTCTATATATTTTTAATTGACACGTATACTGTTACTATCACCCTGATAATGTCTACTACATCGTTAAGACAGTTCATCACGTGCATTTTGCATACTATAGTTCATTGGCCAATCACGCTTTTTGACTGACATTTCGCCTAATAGATTTGATGCAGCTATGGCGGGTGTGGCGCCAGGCAGGGTAAGCTTACTCTTCCGGACACCTGTTACCACTGCTTGTCGTGTATTTTTGTACACGAGGAGCAGTCCATTTGCTGATTACACTATTTTGCTTGAATACACTATTTTGCCTATAACGTTTTAAGGACTTCGAATTCTGTCTTATGATTTGGATTGTTCGTACTTGGTTTTTATTTTATTTAATTGTCAAAATAATAAAAATTTATTTCCTGTGTTTTTGTATTATTTCGATTATCAGCGGTTGATATGATTCGAATACATCGACCTGGGATGACGTCATTAGCGGTTGATATGAAATATCAACCTGTTACGACGTCATCAGCGGTTGATATGAACAGAATATCAACCTATGATGACGTCATGACTGTTTTTTATGAAATATAACTGCTATGCACGTGATGAACCGCCAGTTGTATATTTGTCAGATATAAACCTATTCTCCCTCAGTTGATATGTCATAAAACCCATGGGCTCCGCCCGCGGGTTATATGACATAACAACCTTGGCTAGGTTAATATCCTATACAAAACTCTCAATTTGTGAAAATACATTTGTCGATTTGTGAAAGTACATTTGTCGATTTGTGAAAGTACATTTGTTAATTTGTCAAAATACAAAATACATTTGTCGATTTGTGAAAGTACATTTGTTAATTTGTCAAAATGCAAAATACACTTGTCGATTTGTGAAAATGCATTTGTTGATTTGTCATACAACAAAAATACATTTTTCCATGTGTGAAAATACACCTGTCGAATGTCGAACCTACAAAGCACACATTTTGAAATAATACAGCTTAACTTCATAGTTTCAACATATGTAATTTCAACATTTGTATTTTCAACATTTGTATTTTCAATATATGTAATTTCAACATTTGTAGTTTCAACATTTGTAGTTTCAACAGCTGTATTAACGACACTTGCATTATCGAGTCTTGCATAAGCAAGCCGTGCATTAGCGAATTATGACCATATTTGGGTTGATGACGTTGATCATTAATCTAGAAAACGCCGAGACCGAACACAATTTAGCGACCTATTCGGCTAGCGAGCTAGTCGACCAATCCAGCTGGCAACCTATTCAGAATAAATTCAAAGGACGCCCAAACTCATCCATATTTATCAACTAATAAAATCCATCGTAACGTCTTTCGAAAAAAGGGCTTAACCCAAAACAAATTGCAACATAATTTTTTTTTGTGGTATGCATTTCAGTAAGGTCTGTTACAACCCCTATTGTAATAAATGTAATAAAATTTCAATGTGGTGTTTCATAATATTTTATGCAGTTTAAACGCATGCCATAATTTCTAAATATTGATATTCAGATGGTTATCGAATTTCATATACTTTTTGATTTAGATGTCGAATTTATTGTATGGGAATATACATTTATTACAATTATTACAATAGGGGTTGATTTTACAATAGGGGTTAAGTACAATTTTATTACAATGATTACATTTATTACAATAGGGTTTGATATTACAATAGGGGTTGACTGAAATTTTATAACAATTATTACATTTATTACAATAGGGGGTGTTATTACAATAGGGGTTGTAACAAAGGTCTCCTGCACATCATATTAAAAATGTTTCAAAATATTTTTGGTGGAAATAGGTCAAATTGCGTAATATTCTAATAAGCATAATTTCATGTTTCAAAAATTCATTAAATGCTATAATTTGGTAATCAAATATTCAAATTTAGTGGAAATTGTATCCAAACCCATGTTTTTATGGACAGGGATACAAATAAACACATTTAAAATATAATGAAATAATTACCTGAAACACAATATGCAAATTAACAGTCGCCATTAGTGAAAAACGTATTTATCCCCCTAAATCTGAAACTGTTTGACTAAGTTCCACGAAAACAGTACCTATGTCCATATATACAGGGTGAAGGGTGCTTAAAACACCAAAAGAACAGTACAGTTATATTGCATAATATAGAATAAGCAAATTAGACACACTTTTAGTCCATTCTCAAAAATCATTTACAATAATTATAACTTTTTCGAAGAGCAGGCTTTACCCAATAACTTTAATCACTGTCCTAATCTGTTTAAAATTATTTCATTACGTATTTTGATGGTGGTTAGGAATCCGATGAAAACTATTATAGTTCAATTAGGGCTAGGGGTTTACGTTACAGAAATTATTGTTTTCAGCCCCCCACCCCCCCACCCCAAAAAGAACATATGTCACGATATCGTTCTTTGTTTACTGCAAGAGAGTATCCTCGGTGTATTACTTAACGTTTATTGTTATACACTTGTTTAAATTAGGGTAAACAGGTAGGATTACATAATAAGTTCACTTTTTCTAAAATCCCAGAACAGTCCACATTCTGGTTTCACTATTTTGCCTTATTACACTTTTTTGCCTATACCGTTTTTTTAGGACTTCGAATTTAGTCTAATGGTTTAGATTGTTCGTATTTGGTTTTATTTTATTCACAAAAGAGGGTCTGAATAAGACAGAAATGATAAAAGTTATTGTTTTGAAGATCAATGCAACAATGCTATTTGTGGGTTTTTTCTACATTTATGTTCATTTTGGTAGAAATAATCAATATTTAATACTTAAAGTCTTTACTATTATTATACATCACTATCCACTGATATATTATTATAATGGATTGGTTTACTTCACATGTTGTCCATAATAACACTGATCAAAACCACGTAAAAAGTCCAACACATGGGAAGTGTTGAACTTATAATGTCCAGTACACGCCCTGCTCAGTCTATACTTCGTGTGTTGAACAAGCTGTTCTAATAATAATAACAATAATGTATATTTATAATGCGCTAATTCCATCCGAAATTGCATGCTCAAGGCGCAGCCATGACACTCTGTACACTTTACACTATTTACACTAGTAGCTTGATCACTTGTATTCTAGTAACTTCTCGTAGATCTTGGTGTTTATACAGCTAGTATATGTTCCATAGTAACTTTTTGTAGAGTTTAGTGTTTCTTTAGGGCATGTAGAAACTTCCATATGTTGACAATTAACTGAAATCATACCCTTCTATATCGTTGTCGGATCATGGAAGCTGGACCATAATTCAATTACATGTAGAACTTGCTACGGCGTGCACTCATAATCAGCGAACACTCGCTTCAACGAACACCAAAAAATCCCCCCGAGCGTTTTTTAAGTAATTTAACCTCTACTTAACACGCACCTGTTCAACGCGTGCAGCGGGCACTTATATTGGCTGTCGATCATGCTATTTCATCCATTAAGCGAGCACATCTCGGAGAATCCCGTTCTCGCTTGAGCGAACGAGGGGGAACTGTCACGGACAATCACGTTCTCGCTTAAGCGAACGATACTGAACTGTCTTGACATGACTTACTCACTTGAAATAACTACTATCACTAATTAACACTAAGAAAGGGTCTGAATTGATAACGCGTGCAACGGGCATCATGATTAATTCCCCCCGTCAAAATTCTCTTGTTTCAACGGTCACGATTTTACTAATAAAATCAACAAACCATCGGCTATTCAACGGCCATTGTCGTTCGTTCTTTGTAACACTCCCGCTTATCCCGTGAGTAGTAGTCAATTCACTGGAACCCCACTGATCAGGTAAAAAGAAATGTAAAAAGAACAATCAACCCGGGATTATCTGTTTATTAATCTTTTGTCTTATTAAACGACCAACCTGATCAGTTTTCACGCGTAACGACACTGATTGATACTGATTGAATAAAATGAAAGAATACCGAGTTATTAAACAGACGTTTTTAGCGCCCCCTATAATATCAAACACAGAGTTACATCCCCTGTAAAATCGGGGATGAAATCCGCGAATGTTTTTTGTCCATGATAAAATAATATTAATTCATCGATTTTCTTCACAAAAATGGATAAATATTATCGAATGCATCACAATGGTAGACAGTAGTATCTAAGGTTGGTACAGAATGACAAGTTTACCGAAGTTATGTTCGAGATTTTAGTAAAGAATCTTCGTTTGGCGCAAGATTTAGCGACGGTCAAATTTATCGATGCAAGTATTGATGTTCGTTCCCGATTTTATTAAGTGGTCGCGTAATAGCTAAAATAGTTGGGTTGTGAAATATTCAAATTCACGGCATTTTGAAACGCTTTTAGACGCTATGATGAAAGTAAAAGAAATATTGGGGGACATGAGTTCCAGTATTACTAACATGTATACGAGACTCCTTTGAATTCACAACTAGATAAAAAGTACATGTTTTGTTATTGTAATACTACACGAATAAAAAATATATGCAGTCTATATACGAGACTCCTTTGAATTCACAACTAGATAAAAAGTACATGTAGGCCTATTGTTATTGTAATACTACATAAATAAAAAATATATGCAGTCTATATCTTTAATTTTTTGTGGTAGGAGTTGGGGCAATATATGCAGTCTATATCTTTATTTTTTTGTGGTAGGGGTTTGGGCAATATTGTACACCTTTATTCAAAGAGCACCTCCATTAAGCAGGCATTTTGAAATTTCCCTTGGGTGCCTGCTGAATACAAGTTCTACTGTATATACATATTCCTACTGTTGCGACACTACCAGGTCTACAAATGTCGGTATCATTTAAGTAGTTGTTGATTGCATTTGTGCCATTCTCTTCCATGTGTTCAGTTGTTGTTTCAAAGAATAAAGACTGGTATCATTCTGAGGTCAAGATTGAATTTATTGTTTGTCAGGTTACGTTGGTGAGGTCCCTGCGTCTCAAAGTCATTAATGACGGCAACGGACGGACATCTGTCTTTAATACTAACAACTGGGAATACACCCGGAATTTTAGTATCCCCAGCCTTGTTTGTAAGTGGAGCACCGACACATGGAACTCTGTGGTTGTCGATAGGAGCATGTATGGTGTAAATCTGGTAAAATCTTTCAGGACCCTCAGATTGGTTACTGTTAAATATAGTAAATTCCACCTGGATTGTTTGTACCACTGTTTTCCCCATAAAATTTTTGTAGCATTTGTTTTAAGACTGCAGCAAGGATAATTTGTTCTGCAATCTCTTGAGTTCCAATGGATTGTCTTTTTATGGTATTTTTCAAGAATCATTTGACGTACTGGGTCATCAGCATGAGTTTGTTCACTTTTACGGACTGGCTCACCTCTTCTTTCTTGATCTTTACTGTGGTTTTGCATTTACCATTTCTGCGTTTCATGCATTCCCAGACAAAATCACCATCAGCAAGAACTCTTTCACAGATGGCGATAAATCCCTGATTGTGTAATGTACTCAATCAATGGCACTGATATACTTTTGCAAATGTACTGTTCATTTTATAAATATTGTGCTCAATTTTCAATTGTAATTATTTCTGTTATTAACTTTGAAACAAATTTAAAAGCTATGGTATAATTCTTTGATAATGATTAATGTATAAATACATTACAGTGTGCCTTCAGCGATTAATAAACTAGATTAAAAACAAATAAAATCACCGACAATGAGATTAACAGTTATGTTTTTATAATGATTACATATAATGGTGATAGAAAACTTCGAGGGTTTCTACCTAAAGAGTTCCTTTGACTGTTCAGGTTCTGATTGGTGCACTAATGAAAAACATCGACTGGACTGCACTAACATACTTGTGGAGACTTCGAAGGACATAGCTGTAGCACATCCGAAACCAGTTTCAGACAATTCTGATAACAAAGTTTTGATAATTTGTTTGTTTCCATCATGGCTATGTGCCCCACCCCCCTACAAACACCTCCACCTCATGACAATAGTGATGTGGTACTTATGCAATCAGTCAAATGTTCTCCAAAAAATGGTACAAATATTTTTATTACTTTCTTTGACCATGCTTAAATGGTTTGGACTAAAAGCTCATTAGTCATGGCCGAGGTGTCTAATTTGCATATTCTATATTATGCAAAACCACTGTGCTGTTCTCCTAGTGTTTTTCGGCACCATTGACCCTAAATTATGGGCGAAGATACTAGTTTCATTGAGCCAAGTCAAAGAGTTTCAGATTTAGTGTCGGGGGGGGGGGGATAAGTTTGAATATGTTTATTTGCTTCCCAGGCCACGATAACATGGGTTTAGACACAATTTCCACCAAATTTGAATAAATATAGCAATAAATCAGTTTTTGAAATATGAAATTATGCTAATGAGCATAGAACGCAATTTGGCCTATTTCCACCAAAAATATTTTGGAACATTTTTCGGGTGTTGTTGGGGGGGGACTATACTGAAATGCATCCCAGTGAATTAATTCTGTTGCAATTTGTTTCGGGTCTAACCGCAGATTGACTGGACTATAACTGTAAACAAGACATCGGCTGCTGCTGACGGCATGGCTGCCGTTTTGAGCGAAAGGGACGATGACAGTGAATGCGCAACCATTCTTATATCATGAAAATATGCTGAAAATGATCGAAAGTTATCACTCTTTCGATCATTTTCAGCATATTTTCATGTTATAAGAATGGTTGCGCATTCACTTTCAGTGCAAATGACCTCATTTGACCTTTGACCCTGAATATCTCGAAACCCCCTAACGGCGGACTGTTTACCACTCGGCATCGTATTCTACGCAGAATTTTACTCTAGAAAAGTTGGGTTGGGTTTGTGCCCATTTGGTGGACCTCCCCCCCCCCCTTTTGTTATTCATTGTTTATCGACCTTGAGTTACCGAGCCTCACCCCTTCTGTTCCAGCCAAGTGTTGTGCATGTGGGTTGGTCAACCCTACCTTTCGGATAGGCTAGGTTGCTGTATTTTATGGAGGGGTATCCTCGCCAAAACTCTCAATTTGTGAAAATACATTTGTCGATTTGTGAAAGTACATTTGTTAATTTGTCAAAATACAAAATACATTTGTCGATTTGTGAAAGTACATTTGTTACTTTGTCAAAATGCAAAATACACTTGTCGATTTGTGAAAATGCATTTGTTGATTTGTCATATAACAAAAATACATTTTTCCATGTGTGGAAATACACCTGTCGAACCTAAAAAGCACAAATTTTGAAATAATACAGCTTAACTTTATAGTTTACACATATGTCATTTCATCATTTGCATTTTCAAAGTTTCAATATAAGTAATTTCAACATTTGTAGTTTCAACAGTTGTATTATCGAGCCTTGCATAAGCAAGCCATGCATTAGCGAACTATTTGGGTTGATGACGTTGATCATTAATCCGGAAAACGCCGAGACCAAACACAATTTGGCGAGCTATCCGCCTAGCGAGCTATTCGACCACTCCAGCTGGCAACCTATTCGTTGGCAATCTCATTCATTGTTATTAACCAATAAAATCCATCGTAACGTCTATCAAACGAAAGTAGATTATATTGTTATTTTTAAGTGAATGAACGGTAATATTCCGAGTCAAAATTCGGGCCATCGTACAAAATTCTGAGCATCCAGCTATATATATTCTGAAAGGTAAATGAATAAGCTTTCCAAAGTATTAAAAGTTGGCACAATCAAATTAAAGGGGTGAGCGCTCATCCTAAACATAGCCATTTTTTTCAATATTCTAAATGTAAAGAACGGCAATATCCGAGTCAACATTCGGACCATCGTACAAAATTTAGAGAATCAGGCTACATATATGTGAAAAGGTAATTAAATAAGCTTTCTAAATTATATTAGTAAAAGTTGGCACAATCATATTAAAGGGGTGCGCTCTCGACCTAAACATTGCCATTTTTGTAATATTCTAAATGTAAAGATAGGCTTCGAAGTCGAAATAAGGACCATCGTACAAAATTCAGAGCACCCAGCTATATATATTTTGAAAGGTAAAAATAAGCTATCTAAATATTATTAGTAACAAATGGCACAATCATATTAAAGGGGTGCGCTATCATCCTAAACGTCGCCAATTTTCCAATATTCTAAATGTAAAGAACGTGATGTTCCGAGTCAAATAACGGACCATCGTATAAAATTCAGAGCATCGGGCTTTATATTTTAAAAGATGATTAAAACATTTTTCTAAATATTATTATTAAAAGTTGGCACAATCATTTTAAAGGGGTGCGCTCTTATCCTAAACATTGCCATTTTTTTAAATATTCTAAATGTAAAGATAACATGTACTTTTTTCGGACCATCGTGCAATCCTCTGAGCATCTAGCATATTATTATTAAAAGTTGGCACAATCATATTAAAGGGGTGCGCTCTTATCCTAAACATTGCCAATTTTTTAATATTCTAAATGTAAAGATAACATGTACTTTTTCCGGACCATCGTGCAATCCTCTGAGCATCTAGCTATATTTATTCTGAAAGATAATTGAATAAGCTTTCTAAATATTATTAGTAAAAGTTGGCACAATCGTATTGAAGGGGTGCGCTCTCATCCTAAACATTGCCAATTTTTTCAATATTCCAAAAGGTTAACAACGGTGATGTTCCGATTCAAAATTCGGACCATCGTACAAAATTGAGAGCACCCGGCTATATATATATATTTTAAAAGGTGATTAAATAAGCTTTCCATATATTATGAGTACAAGTTGGCACAATTATATTAAAGGGATGCGCTCTCATCCTAAACATTGGTAATTTTTCAATTTTTTAATATTCAAAATGTAAAGTTAAACCTGTACTTGGTCCAAATTCAGACCATCATACACAATTCTGAGCATCTAGCTATATATATATATATATATATATATATATATATTCTGAAAGGTAATTGAAAAAGCTTTTTAAAAATTGTTATTAACAGTTGGCACATTCATATTAAAGGGGTGCGCGCTCATCCTAAACAAAGCCAATTTTTCAATATTCTAAATGTAAAGAACGGTAATGTTCCGAGTCAAAATTTGGACCATCGTACAAAATTCAGAGCACCCGACTACATATATTCTAAAAGGTGGTTAATAAGCTTTCCAAATTTATTAGTAAAAGTTGGCACAATCATATTAAAGGGGTGCGCTCTCATCCTAAACTTTGCCAATTTTTCAATATTCTAAATGTTAAGAACGGTAATGTTCCGAGTCAAAATTCGGACAATCGTACACAATTCAGAGATTCCGGCTATATATACTCTAAAAGGTGATAAAATTAGCTTTCCAAATATTATTAGTAAAAGTTGACACAATCATATTGAGGGGTGCGCTCTCATCCTTAACATCGCCAATTTTTAAATAGTCTAAATGTCAAGAACGGTAATGTTCGCTAATGCATGGCGTGGTAATGCAAGGGTCGGTAATGCAAGTGTCGTTAATACAACTGTTGAAACTGCAAATGTTGAAACTACAAATGTTGAAATTACATATCTTGAAAATACAAATGTTGAAATTACATATGTTGTAACTATAAAGTTAAGCTGTGTTATTTCAAAATCTGTGCTTTGTAGGTTCGACAGGTGTATTTTCACACTTAAAAAAAAATCAACAAATGCATTTTCACAAATCAACAAATGTATTTTGCATTTAGACAAATTAACAAATGTACTTTCACAAATCGACAAATTAACTAATGTACTTTCACAAATCGACAAATGTATTTTGTACTTTGACAAATTAACTAATGTACTTTCACAAATCGACAAATGTATTTGCACAAATTGATAGTTTTGGCGAGGATACCCCTCCATAGTATTTTGCTATAACAGAAAATCTTGTGCACGCAAAATAAGTCATAGTTCTTCAAGCACCCTTTTTCAAATTTAGTGTGAATCATTGTGGTCATATACCCACTCCCTTGCCGAAAAAAAAAATCAAATTTGCTTAACATTTAATTTAAGTTTTTCTTTCGGATAAGCTGTTGTCGAGACATTGCTGTTGTGTGGTTATATTTCCACACCTTGCGTTGCCATCTTCGATCATTCAAACATAAAAAAGCAAGCACGAGAATTTTAATATAGTATGTGATATCTAAGGATTTTATAAGCTATATATACGGATTTCAACGAAACATTTTGGACAACCACACCATGTGTTTTCACTATATTCCACTATTATATTCTGCAGTTTTTTACTGTACATGGTCGGTAACGATTTCATCCAAATTAATAGCCCCAAACTTATCCCTTTGATTACAGTTTAGATTGTGTTAGTCCTTGTTCAACGTTGTTTAGTTTTCTTGAATCGCTGAAGATTCCACAGACCTTTTGAGCCAAACATTGAATTCTATGTCTTTGGTGTACAAACGGGTTTAACAGTTTCCGAATAGTTGACGTCTACAAAAGATAGTACAAATCTAATAATTATAAAAGCTTAAATTATCTAGTACATGACAAAATACATACTTAATACATTTATATAGATATACTACATCTAAATTTATAAACATGCTATGTTTCGATACACATACATGTATCGTTATTAACAAATTATGATTTGTAACATCGATCGTTCGTTCCTGAGGTTTTACGTCCATTTTCTCCTTGGTTGATATCACAGACAAAGGGAGCGTCCACAGTGTGATTAAAACCTATAAAAAGTTTTATGGTCGTGATATTTATTTCATTGGGAAATATAACGTGTCTCTCAGCTAGTATTCTAGATATATTTAATCACGGGAATTTAAACTTCTATCCGGATATGCATACACTATATCGTACCAGACAATATATAAATAAAAAAGAACAGGAATGCAATGCCTTTTGAAGACTCGATTTTTCCTGCTCTCGCTTTGGTTCGTGTTTTTTTTTATCAATTCGTAATGTCAGGCAATTAAACGTCTGTCGATTCACTCAGATATGTTTTTTCTTCAATCCAGTCGTTTTGATTTGCATAAATACTCCCACAAAACGATAGCACACTCACAGCCATTTGGTTCCAATATTTACATTATTTTCGTCCATTTCCATTTTGTCCTGATCACAAATTAGCACCAAATCGACTAGCGACCTATTCGACCGATCCAGTTGGCAGCCTGTTCGTTGGCATCCTATTCGGAACAAAGACAACAGTCGTCCAAACTCATCTATTTTTCTCAACTAATAAAATCCAACGAAATCCAAGGAAACTAGAATGTTTATTTTTTACTCATTCCTTTATTCTGAATATGTTGCCAACGAACATTTTGCCAGCTGGAATGGTCGAATAGGTTGCTAGTCGAATTTGTCCTAGTTTGTGATCGGTGTTATATGTGACTTCAGCGCATGGCGACGAGGACAAAATGGAAATGGACGAAAATAATATAAATATTGGAAACAAATGGCTATGATATCGTTTTGTTGGAGTATTTGTGCAAATAAAAACGACCGAATTGAAGAATGATAGTAAGCAGGCACTGCCAGGCAGGATACGCCTACATTTTCGAGAGATGGATAGAGAACAAGCAAAACCGAAAGTGATTTTTCCTACAATCAAAGGCTATAATAATAATTCATTAAATTACAATTTGATATGCGCAAATATCGAAAAAAATCAAGATCTTTAGGTTATAAACATGCATTTCAAGTTTCATCAACATCGAATTAAAATTGTGACCTATACTGGGTCCACAACCTTGATATACCATATTTTAACACTATTCGCGTACAAACGGCGGCCATTTTGTCTGGCAATTAAGGTCTGATTTTCTAGAAATTCAAACTCAACCTTCCGTAAGTGTAACGGTGATAAGAGTCAAACCTTTTTTTTTTAAATCGGATAATAATCGTGACCTCCAGAGGGACCATAAGCGATTTTTCGGTCAATGAGGGGCCATAATTCAGAAAGTTATGATCTGATATGAGCAAATAACAAAAGGAACCAAGATCTTCGGGTTATAACCATGCATTTCAAGTTTCATCAAAATCGAATCAAAATTGTGACCTATACTGGGTCCACAACCTTGATATACCATTTTTAACAGTATTCGCGTTCAAGCGGTGGCCATTTTGGTCCGATTTTCCCGAAATTCAAACTGATACCTTCCTTAAAGTGTAACGGTGATATAATCAACGTTTTTTAAATCGGAAAATAATTGTGACCTCCAAAAGGCCCACAAGCCAAATAAAGGCGATTTTGCGTACAATCAGGAGCCATAATATAGGAAGTTACCATCCGATATGCGCAAATATCGAAAGGAACCAATAACTGTGGGTTATAATCATGCATTTCGAGTTTCATCAAAATCAAATTAAAATTGTGACCTCTATAGGGTCCACAACCATGATATACCATTTTATAACAGTATTCGCGTACACGCGACGGCCATTTTGTATGGCAATTTTGGTCCGATTTTTTCGAAATTCGAACTCAACCTCCCTTAGGGTGTAACGGTGATAAAATCAAACGAGCTAAACAAAGGCGATTTTGCGTATAATCAGGGGCCATAATTTAGGAAGTTACGATCCGATATGCGCAGATATCGCAAGAAACCAAGATCCATGGGTTATAACCATGCCTTTCAAGTTTCATCAAAATTGAGTTAAAATTGTGACCTCTACAGGGTCCACAATCTTTATATACCATTTTTTAACAGTATTTGCCAATGACGTATATATATTAACTAGACCGCGCGCATGCCCAATCATGGCCGCATACCAGTCATAACATCCGGTTTAGTCAGAAAGCGGGAAACGTGATAAGAGTAACGGTAAGTAGTCGGCAGATTCTCAAAGCTTTTAGCTTGCCATTCATTATTTATCATGATTTCATCTTGCTGTGCTGTTGTGTGTAGCAATAGACATGAAAAAAAAGTCAGATAGGGCCTAGTTCATGCTAACGGTAGGCCTAGCATTTTCATAATATGACAGTCGCCTTGTTTCATTCATGTTTGTCTGTCAACAGACAATATTACTATTAGTATGGTACACCTAGTTATAATAGTTTATAAGATTTGTAATTATCTATACCACTTAAATTCTAACATCACTAGGCTTATGCTATGTTCATTAGGGTAGCTGTCGAAGTTTTCAATAATATTAATATTTCATTGATAACAAAAAAGATGAATCATCTATGGCGTAGGGCCTACGGCTACGGCAATAAATACTAACTAAGGCCTGCTGCTACGACAGACAATCGGTACTATACTAATTACTATCTCGTCTGTGACTATGGTGTAATGATATGACTGTGTATTATTTTTCTATTTTATTTCACATTACTAAGCCATAACTATATTACCATTACCAATGTCAATTAATAGTCTTCTTACTATGGAACTTTAAAAGCACCTGGGAAAATTGGCCTAGGCTATTTTGATCAAAATAAATTACTTAATTTCAACGTGATCAAGGCCTATTGAAATATGGCGAATAATACATTTAAATATAAAATAAAATTATCTAAACATTTTTCATCTAGACATATTTCATCATAAGCTAGATTGCTCTAAGATAATGAACTAATTTAATTAATGGCACTTCTAACCTAGTTAAAATGAATCGACTTGCATTATATACCGGTATATATTTTTTAAAAATTTCACTGTGCTAAGCCCAAATCCGTGAGTTATGTTGTAGCTACAGAACTGAAAAGCACCCGAGAAAAACATTTATTCCTACGTATAAGGCCTATACTACATTTCAGGCTTCGCAACTTGTAGAAATATGGCGAAAAATACATTTAAAGTAATATCATCTCAACATTTTAGATCTAAATAAATTTCATCATATAAGCTAGATTTATCTAAGATACCGTAATAAAAATTATAATCAATTTTAAGTTTTGTTATACTAAATATATTTTTAATAAACGTAATAATATTTGGTAATTAATAAAATATTTTCTTTAAAATGTAATTTATTATGTTAAGATTCACATGATTATTTTTATTCAAAAAAAAAAATGGCAAATTGTTATATAATTTACATGTTGTATTTTTCAGATCATTTCCACGGTTATAAAGTGACAGAAGAAAATAAGAAAAGCAGGGTTTATATAATTAAGAAAAGGTGAATATAGGAAAAGACACGTCAGGAATCAAAGTTATGGAAAGCATCATGTCATAATGATATCATTTTACAGATAATCGCAGGAGAGATTTTAAAATTTCAATAACTTTAAATGTGCCGATTTGTGAAAATATCGGCTCTTTGGCTAGAAAAATAAAACCACTTCCGATAGAAGACTATTATGCCTACCATACCGTACTACCCACTCAATTATTAGTATCAACCGTTAAATCCTTGGTAACGATGTGTGTGGGTTTTGTATTGAAGAGCCTGAGCCAATATGTTAAAACTTTGAACATTTATAACTTCGCTCAGAATAAACTAGTTTAAAAGTATGGCGCTGCCCCCAATTATCTATGTGGACGTGTTCAGTCTCACATTCTATCGAAAAATGCATCGCAGACAACTGATCATACCAAGTTACAGGATGGCAACTTTTGTTTGAAGTAGCTACTGCAGAAAGTGGAACTCAATACCTGTAATCCTTCCCCAATGCACCTTATTACAACATTCAAGAAACTTTTAAAAACTCATCTGTTGCAAGTTACTGAGAGCTAAAGACTTTATGTTGACATGTTTTGTCAAACGCTACGAACACAATTTTAAACTCTGTATTTAATCTTTTAATATGGTGCATCATTATTTTATATTCGGCACGATTGAGTATTGCAAGATAGCTTGAGACAAAAAATTTATTATCACCCAATAACACATTCTACAGTAGATATTGCTTGTGTGATAAATTTCATAATCTTCCGTACTGTAATATGCATTTTTATTTAAAAAATTGAATAGCCATTTTAATGTTTGTTTTCTTACTGAAAAGATAATTATTTACAGTTATTTTATGACAATGTACACAATACATTGTAATTCGTTTGGGCATATTAATTGCAAATAATTGTCCAATATCTTGGTTGCCGCAAAAGTTATTCTCGAGAACATTGGGTAAGGTTTTCATTATTTCCAATGACATTTGATCATTGGACAAAATTAAAAATATAATAATACAAGTGCCTATGGTTGCATGGCTCAAAAACAATTTAGTTTTTTTTTTTAAAAAAACAACATTGATTCTTTGATTCCATAATCCGGGGCCTGTTTCACAAATGGCTATGATATCGTTTTGTTGGAGTATTTGTGCAAATCAAAACGACCGAATTGAAGAATGATAGTAAGCAGGCACTGCCAGGCAGGATACGCCTACATTTTCGAGAGATGGATAGAGAACAAGCAAAACCGAAAGTGATTTTTCCTACAATCAAAGGCTATAATAATAATTCATTAAATTACAATTTGATATGCGCAAATATCGAAAAAAATCAAGATCTTTAGGTTATAAACATGCATTTCAAGTTTCATCAACATCGAATTAAAATTGTGACCTATACTGGGTCCACAACCTTGATATACCATATTTTAACACTATTCGCGTACAAACGGCGGCCATTTTGTCTGGCAATTAAGGTCCGATTTTCTAGAAATTCAAACTCAACCTTCCGTAAGTGTAACGGTGATAAGAGTCAAACCTTTTTTTTTTTAAATCGGATAATAATCGTGACCTCCAGAGGGACCATAAGCGATTTTTCGGTCAATGAGGGGCCATAATTCAGAAAGTTATGATCTGATATGAGCAAATAACAAAAGGAACCAAGATCTTCGGGTTATAACAATGCATTTCAAGTTTCATCAAAATCGAATCAAAATTGTGACCTATACTGGGTCCACAACCTTGATATACCATTTTTAACAGTATTCGCGTTCAAGCGGTGGCCATTTTGGTCCGATTTCCCCGAAATTCAAATCGGAAAATGGCCCACAAGCCAAATAAAGGCGATTTTGCGCACAACCAGGAGCCATAATATAGGAAGTTACCATCCGATATGCGCAAATATCGAAAGGAACCAATAACTGTGGGTTATAATCATGCATTTCGAGTTTCATCAAAATCAAATTAAAATTGTGACCTCCAGAGGGACCACAAGCTAAACAAAGGCGATTTTGCGTATAATCAGGGGCCATAATTTAGGAAGTTACAATCCGATATGCGCAGATATCGCAAGAAACCAAGATCTATGGGTTATAACCATGCATTTCAAGTTTCATCAAAATTGAGTTAAAATTGTGACCTCTACAGGGTCCACAATCTTTATATACCATTTTTTAACAGTATTTACCAATGACGTATATATATTAACTAGACCGCGCGCATGCCCAATCATGGCCGCATACCAGTCATAACATCCGGTTTAGTCAGAAAGCGGGAAACGTGATAAGAGTAACGGTAAGTAGTCGGCAGATTCTCAAAGCTTTTAGCTTGCCATTCATTATTTATCATGATTTCATCTTGCTGTGCTGTTGTGTGTAGCAATAGACATGAAAAAAAAGTCAGATAGGGCCTAGTTCATGCTAACGGTAGGCCTAACATTTTCATAATATGACAGTCGCCTTGTTTCATTCATGTTTGTCTGTCAACAGACAATATTACTATTAGTATGGTACACCTAGTTATAATAGTTTATAAGATTTGTAATTATCTATACCACTTAAATTCTAACATCACTAGGCTTATGCTATGTTCATTAGGGTAGCTGTCGAAGTTTTCAATAATATTAATATTTCATTGATAACAAAAAAGATGAATCATCTATGGCGTAGGGCCTACGGCTACGGCAATAAATACTAACTAAGGCCTGCTGCTACGACAGACAATCGGTACTATACTAATTACTATCTCGTCTGTGACTATGGTGTAATGATATGACTGTGTATTATTTTTCTATTTTATTTCACATTACTAAGCCATAACTATATTACCATTACCAATGTCAATTAATAGTCTTCTTACTATGGAACTTTAAAAGCACCTGGGAAAATTGGCCTAGGCTATTTTGATCAAAATAAATTACTTAATTTCAACGTGATCAAGGCCTATTGAAATATGGCGAATAATACATTTAAATATAAAATAAAATTATCTAAACATTTTTCATCTAGACATATTTCATCATAAGCTAGATTGCTCTAAGATAATGAACTAATTTAATTAATGGCACTTCTAACCTAGTTAGAATGAATCGACTTGCATTATATACCGGTATATATTTTTAAAAAATTTCACTGTGCTAAGCCCAAATCCGTGAGTTATGTTGTAGCTACAGAACTGAAAAGCACCCGAGAAAAACATTTATTCCTACGTATAAGGCCTATACTACATTTCAGGCTTCGCAACTTGTAGAAATATGGCGAAAAATACATTTAAAGTAATATCATCTCAACATTTTAGATCTAAATAAATTTCATCATATAAGCTAGATTTATCTAAGATACCGTAATAAAAATTATAATCAATTTTAAGTTTTGTTATACTAAATATATTTTTAATAAACGTAATAATATTTGGTAATTAATAAAATGTTTTCTTTAAAATGTAATTTATTATGTTAAGATTCACATGATTATTTTTATTCAAAAAAAAAAATGGCAAATTGTTATATAATTTACATGTTGTATTTTTCAGATCATTTCCACGGTTATAAAGTGACAGAAGAAAATAAGAAAAGCAGGGTTTATATAATTAAGAAAAGGTGAATATAGGAAAAGACACGTCAGGAACCAAAGTTATGGAAAGCATCATGTCATAATGATATCATTTTACAGATAATCGCAGGAGAGATTTTAAAATTTCAATAACTTTAAATGTGCCGATTTGTGAAAATATCGGCTCTTTGGCTAGAAAAATAAAACCACTTCCGATAGAAGACTATTATGCCTACCATACCGTACTACCCACTCAATTATTAGTATCAACCGTTAAATCCTTGGTAACGATGTGTGTGGGTTTTGTATTGAAGAGCCTGAGCCAATATGTTAAAACTTTGAACATTTATAACTTCGCTCAGAATAAACTAGTTTAAAAGTATGGCGCTGCCCCCAATTATCTATGTGGACGTGTTCAGTCTCACATTCTATCGAAAAATGCATCGCAGACAACTGATCATACCAAGTTACAGGATGGCAACTTTTGTTTGAAGTAGCTACTGCAGAAAGTGGAACTCAATACCTGTAATCCTTCCCCAATGCACCTTATTACAACATTCAAGAAACTTTTAAAAACTCATCTGTTGCAAGTTACTGAGAGCTAAAGACTTTATGTTGACATGTTTTGTCAAACGCTACGAACACAATTTTAAACTCTGTATTTAATCTTTTAATATGGTGCATCATTATTTTATATTCGGCACGATTGAGTATTGCAAGATAGCTTGAGACAAAAAATTTATTATCACCCAATAACACATTCTACAGTAGATATTGCTTGTGTGATAAATTTCATAATCTTCCGTACTGTAATATGCATTTTTATTAAAAAAATTGAATAGCCATTTTAATGTTTGTTTTCTTACTGAAAAGATAATTATTTACAGTTATTTTATGACAATGTACACAATACATTGTAATTCGTTTGGGCATATTAATTGCAAATAATTGTCCAATATCTTGGTTGCCGCAAAAGTTATTCTCGAGAACATTGGGTAAGGTTTTCATTATTTCCAATGACATTTGATCATTGGACAAAATTAAAAATATAATAATACAAGTGCCTATGGTTGCATGGCTCAAAAACAATTTAGTTTTTTTTTTAAAAAAAACAACATTGATTCTTTGATTCCATAATCCGGGGCCTGTTTCACAAATGGCTATGATATCGTTTTGTTGGAGTATTTGTGCAAATCAAAACGACCGAATTGAAGAATGATAGTAAGCAGGCACTGCCAGGCAGGATACGCCTACATTTTCGAGAGATGGATAGAGAACAAGCAAAACCGAAAGTGATTTTTCCTACAATCAAAGGCTATAATAATAATTCATTAAATTACAATTTGATAGTGCCTATGGTTGCATGGCTCAAAAACAATTTAGTTTTTTTTTTTTTTTAAAAAACAACATTGATTCTTTGATTCCATAATCCGGGGCCTGTTTCACAAAATTTTAACTAAGATTAAAATCCAAATTTAAGTAATTTGGTAATTTCGTGAAATAGGCCCCTGGGGGGCACAAACATAATTTCCCTGGTGACGGGAGTGCGGGCGCCATCAAAAAATCGTCCCACTCAACCAGGGGCGTCGTGCCAAACAATATTTAGGGGGGCCTAATTTTCTGCAAGTGTGTTCATGGTAAATTAAATTTACTGGTCGTGGAGTGTGTGGGCGTCAGCGGCCTAAGGTTCTAGAAATAATGCAGATTCTGGTGTAAATACTTCAAAATTGAGTGGGGGTTTAAAGATAGGGGCGGTTGATACGGTTCGCTTGCCTATTTGGGAGATCACGTGGCTAAGTGGGTAAGGTGCTGGGTCGCTAGTCTGGAGGTCGGGTGTCCGATCCCTGCATTGGCCGAGAAAGTTCATTTTTCTATTTTATTTCACATTACTAAGCCATAACTATATTACCATTACCAATGTCAATTAATAGTCTTCTTACTATGGAACTTTAAAAGCACCTGGGAAAATTGGCCTAGGCTATTTTGATCAAAATAAATTACTTAATTTCAACGTGATCAAGGCCTATTGAAATATGGCGAATAATACATTTAAATATAAAATAAAATTATCTAAACATTTTTCATCTAGACATATTTCATCATAAGCTAGATTGCTCTAAGATAATGAACTAATTTAATTAATGGCACTTCTAACCTAGTTAAAATGAATCGACTTGCATTATATACCGGTATATATTTTTTAAAAATTTCACTGTGCTAAGCCCAAATCCGTGAGTTATGTTGTAGCTACAGAACTGAAAAGCACCCGAGAAAAACATTTATTCCTACGTATAAGGCCTATACTACATTTCAGGCTTCGCAACTTGTAGAAATATGGCGAAAAATACATTTAAAGTAATATCATCTCAACATTTTAGATCTAAATAAATTTCATCATATAAGCTAGATTTATCTAAGATACCGTAATAAAAATTATAATCAATTTTAAGTTTTGTTATACTAAATATATTTTTAATAAACGTAATAATATTTGGTAATTAATAAAATATTTTCTTTAAAATGTAATTTATTATGTTAAGATTCACATGATTATTTTTATTCAAAAAAAAAAATGGCAAATTGTTATATAATTTACATGTTGTATTTTTCAGATCATTTCCACGGTTATAAAGTGACAGAAGAAAATAAGAAAAGCAGGGTTTATATAATTAAGAAAAGGTGAATATAGGAAAAGACACGTCAGGAATCAAAGTTATGGAAAGCATCATGTCATAATGATATCATTTTACAGATAATCGCAGGAGAGATTTTAAAATTTCAATAACTTTAAATGTGCCGATTTGTGAAAATATCGGCTCTTTGGCTAGAAAAATAAAACCACTTCCGATAGAAGACTATTATGCCTACCATACCGTACTACCCACTCAATTATTAGTATCAACCGTTAAATCCTTGGTAACGATGTGTGTGGGTTTTGTATTGAAGAGCCTGAGCCAATATGTTAAAACTTTGAACATTTATAACTTCGCTCAGAATAAACTAGTTTAAAAGTATGGCGCTGCCCCCAATTATCTATGTGGACGTGTTCAGTCTCACATTCTATCGAAAAATGCATCGCAGACAACTGATCATACCAAGTTACAGGATGGCAACTTTTGTTTGAAGTAGCTACTGCAGAAAGTGGAACTCAATACCTGTAATCCTTCCCCAATGCACCTTATTACAACATTCAAGAAACTTTTAAAAACTCATCTGTTGCAAGTTACTGAGAGCTAAAGACTTTATGTTGACATGTTTTGTCAAACGCTACGAACACAATTTTAAACTCTGTATTTAATCTTTTAATATGGTGCATCATTATTTTATATTCGGCACGATTGAGTATTGCAAGATAGCTTGAGACAAAAAATTTATTATCACCCAATAACACATTCTACAGTAGATATTGCTTGTGTGATAAATTTCATAATCTTCCGTACTGTAATATGCATTTTTATTAAAAAAATTGAATAGCCATTTTAATGTTTGTTTTCTTACTGAAAAGATAATTATTTACAGTTATTTTATGACAATGTACACAATACATTGTAATTCGTTTGGGCATATTAATTGCAAATAATTGTCCAATATCTTGGTTGCCGCAAAAGTTATTCTCGAGAACATTGGGTAAGGTTTTCATTATTTCCAATGACATTTGATCATTGGACAAAATTAAAAATATAATAATACAAGTGCCTATGGTTGCATGGCTCAAAAACAATTTAGTTTTTTTTTTTAAAAAAACAACATTGATTCTTTGATTCCATAATCCGGGGCCTGTTTCACAAATGGCTATGATATCGTTTTGTTGGAGTATTTGTGCAAATCAAAACGACCGAATTGAAGAATGATAGTAAGCAGGCACTGCCAGGCAGGATACGCCTACATTTTCGAGAGATGGATAGAGAACAAGCAAAACCGAAAGTGATTTTTCCTACAATCAAAGGCTATAATAATAATTCATTAAATTACAATTTGATATGCGCAAATATCGAAAAAAATCAAGATCTTTAGGTTATAAACATGCATTTCAAGTTTCATCAACATCGAATTAAAATTGTGACCTATACTGGGTCCACAACCTTGATATACCATATTTTAACACTATTCGCGTACAAACGGCGGCCATTTTGTCTGGCAATTAAGGTCCGATTTTCTAGAAATTCAAACTCAACCTTCCGTAAGTGTAACGGTGATAAGAGTCAAACCTTTTTTTTTTAAATCGGATAATAATCGTGACCTCCAGAGGGACCATAAGCGATTTTTCGGTCAATGAGGGGCCATAATTCAGAAAGTTATGATCTGATATGAGCAAATAACAAAAGGAACCAAGATCTTCGGGTTATAACAATGCATTTCAAGTTTCATCAAAATCGAATCAAAATTGTGACCTATACTGGGTCCACAACCTTGATATACCATTTTTAACAGTATTCGCGTTCAAGCGGTGGCCATTTTGGTCCGATTTCCCCGAAATTCAAATCGGAAAATGGCCCACAAGCCAAATAAAGGCGATTTTGCGCACAACCAGGAGCCATAATATAGGAAGTTACCATCCGATATGCGCAAATATCGAAAGGAACCAATAACTGTGGGTTATAATCATGCATTTCGAGTTTCATCAAAATCAAATTAAAATTGTGACCTCCAGAGGGACCACAAGCTAAACAAAGGCGATTTTGCGTATAATCAGGGGCCATAATTTAGGAAGTTACAATCCGATATGCGCAGATATCGCAAGAAACCAAGATCTATGGGTTATAACCATGCATTTCAAGTTTCATCAAAATTGAGTTAAAATTGTGACCTCTACAGGGTCCACAATCTTTATATACCATTTTTTAACAGTATTTACCAATGACGTATATATATTAACTAGACCGCGCGCATGCCCAATCATGGCCGCATACCAGTCATAACATCCGGTTTAGTCAGAAAGCGGGAAACGTGATAAGAGTAACGGTAAGTAGTCGGCAGATTCTCAAAGCTTTTAGCTTGCCATTCATTATTTATCATGATTTCATCTTTCTGTGCTGTTGTGTGTAGCAATAGACATGAAAAAAAAGTCAGATAGGGCCTAGTTCATGCTAACGGTAGGCCTAACATTTTCATAATATGACAGTCGCCTTGTTTCATTCATGTTTGTCTGTCAACAGACAATATTACTATTAGTATGGTACACCTAGTTATAATAGTTTATAAGATTTGTAATTATCTATACCACTTAAATTCTAACATCACTAGGCTTATGCTATGTTCATTAGGGTAGCTGTCGAAGTTTTCAATAATATTAATATTTCATTGATAACAAAAAAGATGAATCATCTATGGCGTAGGGCCTACGGCTACGGCAATAAATACTAACTAAGGCCTGCTGCTACGACAGACAATCGGTACTATACTAATTACTATCTCGTCTGTGACTATGGTGTAATGATATGACTGTGTATTATTTTTCTATTTTATTTCACATTACTAAGCCATAACTATATTACCATTACCAATGTCAATTAATAGTCTTCTTACTATGGAACTTTAAAAGCACCTGGGAAAATTGGCCTAGGCTATTTTGATCAAAATAAATTACTTAATTTCAACGTGATCAAGGCCTATTGAAATATGGCGAATAATACATTTAAATATAAAATAAAATTATCTAAACATTTTTCATCTAGACATATTTCATCATAAGCTAGATTGCTCTAAGATAATGAACTAATTTAATTAATGGCACTTCTAACCTAGTTAGAATGAATCGACTTGCATTATATACCGGTATATATTTTTAAAAAATTTCACTGTGCTAAGCCCAAATCCGTGAGTTATGTTGTAGCTACAGAACTGAAAAGCACCCGAGAAAAACATTTATTCCTACGTATAAGGCCTATACTACATTTCAGGCTTCGCAACTTGTAGAAATATGGCGAAAAATACATTTAAAGTAATATCATCTCAACATTTTAGATCTAAATAAATTTCATCATATAAGCTAGATTTATCTAAGATACCGTAATAAAAATTATAATCAATTTTAAGTTTTGTTATACTAAATATATTTTTAATAAACGTAATAATATTTGGTAATTAATAAAATGTTTTCTTTAAAATGTAATTTATTATGTTAAGATTCACATGATTATTTTTATTCAAAAAAAAAAATGGCAAATTGTTATATAATTTACATGTTGTATTTTTCAGATCATTTCCACGGTTATAAAGTGACAGAAGAAAATAAGAAAAGCAGGGTTTATATAATTAAGAAAAGGTGAATATAGGAAAAGACACGTCAGGAACCAAAGTTATGGAAAGCATCATGTCATAATGATATCATTTTACAGATAATCGCAGGAGAGATTTTAAAATTTCAATAACTTTAAATGTGCCGATTTGTGAAAATATCGGCTCTTTGGCTAGAAAAATAAAACCACTTCCGATAGAAGACTATTATGCCTACCATACCGTACTACCCACTCAATTATTAGTATCAACCGTTAAATCCTTGGTAACGATGTGTGTGGGTTTTGTATTGAAGAGCCTGAGCCAATATGTTAAAACTTTGAACATTTATAACTTCGCTCAGAATAAACTAGTTTAAAAGTATGGCGCTGCCCCCAATTATCTATGTGGACGTGTTCAGTCTCACATTCTATCGAAAAATGCATCGCAGACAACTGATCATACCAAGTTACAGGATGGCAACTTTTGTTTGAAGTAGCTACTGCAGAAAGTGGAACTCAATACCTGTAATCCTTCCCCAATGCACCTTATTACAACATTCAAGAAACTTTTAAAAACTCATCTGTTGCAAGTTACTGAGAGCTAAAGACTTTATGTTGACATGTTTTGTCAAACGCTACGAACACAATTTTAAACTCTGTATTTAATCTTTTAATATGGTGCATCATTATTTTATATTCGGCACGATTGAGTATTGCAAGATAGCTTGAGACAAAAAATTTATTATCACCCAATAACACATTCTACAGTAGATATTGCTTGTGTGATAAATTTCATAATCTTCCGTACTGTAATATGCATTTTTATTAAAAAAATTGAATAGCCATTTTAATGTTTGTTTTCTTACTGAAAAGATAATTATTTACAGTTATTTTATGACAATGTACACAATACATTGTAATTCGTTTGGGCATATTAATTGCAAATAATTGTCCAATATCTTGGTTGCCGCAAAAGTTATTCTCGAGAACATTGGGTAAGGTTTTCATTATTTCCAATGACATTTGATCATTGGACAAAATTAAAAATATAATAATACAAGTGCCTATGGTTGCATGGCTCAAAAACAATTTAGTTTTTTTTTTTAAAAAAACAACATTGATTCTTTGATTCCATAATCCGGGGCCTGTTTCACAAATGGCTATGATATCGTTTTGTTGGAGTATTTGTGCAAATCAAAACGACCGAATTGAAGAATGATAGTAAGCAGGCACTGCCAGGCAGGATACGCCTACATTTTCGAGAGATGGATAGAGAACAAGCAAAACCGAAAGTGATTTTTCCTACAATCAAAGGCTATAATAATAATTCATTAAATTACAATTTGATAGTGCCTATGGTTGCATGGCTCAAAAACAATTTAGTTTTTTTTTTTTTTAAAAAAACAACATTGATTCTTTGATTCCATAATCCGGGGCCTGTTTCACAAAATTTTAACTAAGATTAAAATCCAAATTTAAGTAATTTGGTAATTTCGTGAAATAGGCCCCTGGGGGGCACAAACATAATTTCCCTGGTGACGGGAGTGCGGGCGCCATCAAAAAATCGTCCCACTCAACCAGGGGCGTCGTGCCAAACAATATTTAGGGGGGCCTAATTTTCTGCAAGTGTGTTCATGGTAAATTAAATTTACTGGTCGTGGAGTGTGTGGGCGTCAGCGGCCTAAGGTTCTAGAAATAATGCAGATTCTGGTGTAAATACTTCAAAATTGAGTGGGGGTTTAAAGATAGGGGCGGTTGATACGGTTCGCTTGCCTATTTGGGAGATCACGTGGCTAAGTGGGTAAGGTGCTGGGTCGCTAGTCTGGAGGTCGGGTGTCCGATCCCTGCATTGGCCGAGAAAGTTCATCTCAAATTTCTGGCGTGGTTTCCCCTCGTCAGTAATACAGACGGAGGGCCTAACAAGGACAGCTGCATAGTCGTTCGGATGGGACATAAAACGAGGTCCCGTGTACACATTGGCGTGAACGTAAAAGATCTCGCGTCAATTAGCCCAGTTTAGGTGCAGAAGCGTAGGTTGTTAAAATCATTTCATTCATTCATTCTTGCCTGCTTTTTTTAAAAAAATGCAATCGGTCGGAAAACGTCTTCATTTTTTTATTTATTTATTTTTTGTGGGGTATAATATTATAATATATTAATCTTTTAATAACCAACGTCGCCGATACTTGCAATCTTTAACTTAACCCTTGTCTAAGACGGTGATATGCCGATTTAGACTGTACTGGAAATTGTAGATACCGTCTGAAGACAGATTTATAGGTCCTGGTAAATGAGGGGAAAAATGTATTGTAGAGTCGGCGATTTTGTTTGCAAAAAAGCACGCCTTTACATATATATGTATCATCTTCAATGGTTGATCTCGCTTAAGGCCTACATAATGTAAAACTCGCAGTCGTTGCTTTATAGGATCAGGGAATTGTTGAAACAATATTTAGGGTCGGCGATTATGGCCAACAAAAATAAAGTCAGTTGGGGAATCGTAAACACAGGCGTTTTAAATTTTTTGGGTGATGCTGTACGCCTATGAAAACAAAAATGAGTCCAGCCAGCCTCGATCAGCGCATTACCTACTCATATAATCACTTATGTGTGTACTGTACAGCGATGTCAGTAACTAAAACAATCTAAAATCCAATCAATCTTTTTATTTACGAGCGATATAACGATCAAAATAAGGTGCACAATTATGTATTGTTTACATAAAAAAACGTCACGCTTTCGACTCTTCACTGATTTGCGATCACGTCATTTGTAAACAGATTGGCGTCATCGGTCTAGTTAATATATATACGTCATTGGTATTCGCGTACGAACGGCGGCCATTTTGTACGGTAATTTTGGTCCAATTTTTCACGAAATTCGAACTCCACTTTCCTTTCGGTGCAACGGTGATGTAATCAGACAGTTTTTGAAATCGGATAATAATTGTGACCTCCGGAGGGACCACAAGCTAAAATAGGTGATTTTTCGGACAATCAGGGGCCATAACTCATGAAATTACGTTCAGATAGGCGCAGATATTGGAAGGAGCCAAGATCTTTGGGTTATAAACATGCATGTCAAGTTTCATCAAAATCGGTTCAAAATTGTGACCTCTATAGGGTCAACAAGCTAAAAACGTGATTTTTCGTACAATCAGGGGCTATAATCCATTATGTTTTGATCCGATACATCCCAATATCGAAAGCAGCAGAGATCGTTTGGGATAAACCTATATTTCAAGTTTCGTCAAAATCGGACAAGATTTGTGACCTGTAGAGAGTCCACAAACAATTGTGGACGGACGGACGGGCAGACAGGGGCGACGACATAATACGTCCACATCAAAATGTTGGCGTATAAAAACGAGCCGAAGCGAGAACAGGTAAAAAATAGAGTCTTCAAAAGACATTGCATTCCTGTTCTTTTTTTTATTGTGTACGAGATGATGTATGCATAAATATACTTAAGTACAAATCTATGCTCAACTTTGAGAATTTTCTCAAATCGAAAATTCTCAAAATAAATGGAGTTCACAAAACAATTTGAGAACATTTTTGTTCTCAAATTTCTCAAATCTTTGAGAAAGCTGCTAAGCGTACTTAAGTCTAAAATTTTGACATATTTTATTAATAGTAGGCCTATGCTAATACCAATAGTACAATTATTTATAAATAAAGTATTTATGATTTTTAAATCTGCATTAATTTCATAACATTGAAGCTTTGTTTTTTTATATAGATTTAAATTAGTTTTTTAACTGTCAGTTCCTTATTTAAATCTTCTTACACACAATGTTATTACTTAGTTAGACATATGGCCTACTTCTTTGTTTTATGTTATAGTTATGATACTTCTTTTTTACTTTTCCAATGCCCCTCTTTTTTGTTATAAATTGTCTGAAAAAGTAAACATTATTTAAATGGTAGATTTATTTAGGATTTGTATTTTAATTTATAGGCCTACTTATAGGCCTATTTTGACCGTGATTAGTGTGAATGTGATATTTATCTAATAATTTCTATCACTATATTATTAGTATTTATAAAAATTACTAAGTATCACTATTTTAATAAAGATTAAACTTGTTGAACTCTTTATATTGATGTGATTTGTGTGAATAAGATAGTAGGCCTACCTGTAGGCTATAGATTTAGGGACTAGTCTAAATTAATAAATAGGCCTAATAAGCTAAACTTACGACACCCATTTTCTTTCATTTTGGAAATTTTCCCCAAGGCACCACATCCCTTTATTTTCCCAAATAAAGTAGCCTCCATATTCGTACATTCTTCTATCAGGGTCATCTACTCTGCGTTTGACCAATTAGACACCCCCTTCTTGCCATCGCCTTCCATTTTTAGTTTGTGACAAGCATAGCAGACGACGTTGGAATGGGTTTGTTTACATTTTTCGTTACGGCGAATGTCATAATAATATAACTTTATTTAAGAAGGGTAAAGGATTAGGTTGTAGAAGCCTTTCTACCACCCCGCCCTTAGTGAAAAAATATATAATTATAATAATAATACACAAGATGATGGCTTGTTCATTTGACCCAAATATAAGCAGCATCTTCAGTCGAGTTTTCATTGAATAAAAACAATAATTCAATCGGTTTGTTCATACGTATTTGTTCAATGGCAAGTGGAAATAAAGTAAAAATAACAATTATATAGTTATTACTACAATTCCATTCATTTCTTATTGAACCCGCTAATTCTACCGGTATCTAAAAAAAGATTTTATTCCTAGCGATTTCATTGGCTAATAGGTAGAGCTGACCCCAGTCGCTTGTAGCATTGAAAACAAATAACATGATATAATCGATGACGCCGTTAAATAGAATACTCAAGCCGAGTATTTGCTCAACTGCTTTTGTGAACACCAAAGTTGAGAATATTCTCAACTTTGAGCAGAAATATTAACTGAGATTTTTGTTGTTGTGAACTCTGGGCCTGATAACTGTGATTTAATTGACACGTATATTATTACTAGCTCCCTGATAATGTCTACTACATCGTTAACACGGGTCATCGCGTGCATTTTGCATACCGATATTTCATTGGCCAATCACGCTATTTTATCGACATTTTGCATAATAGTTCGGATGCGGCAATGGCGGGTGTGGCGCCAGGCGGGATAAGCTTACTATTCCGGACACCTGTTACCACTGTTTGTCGTGTATTTTGAACACGAGGAGCAGTCCATTTTTTTTTGCTTGAATACATTATTTTGCCTATAACGTTTTAAGGACTTCGAATTCTGTCTTACGGTTTGGATTAGGCCGTGGACTGGAGTGAGTTATTGTTCACTTAATTTAAAAATAACATAGAACGAATAATACCATATCTTCACACCGCCTTGTTCAAAAGTGACTGCTTCAAAAAAAAAATATAATTTTTAATTATTTTGTTTTCGCGGACTTTTTCTTTTTCACCGCCATAGGAGAATTTGCGCCAGAGAGTTCAGGACCCGGGATTTTAGCCAATCAGCAATCAGAAAAATCGTTAATACGGGCACTTATGTAAATATCAACAAAACCGCGTGTTTATATTTTTCTTTGTCATCTTGACTAAGTTTCTCGAATTATGAAGTGCCTTATTCGCCAAGCTATTAAGGATCCTGGCAAATTAGTTCAGTTTAGTGATACCAGTTGGAATTCTGTTGTGAACTACGCTTCTCGTGGCAAAATCTCGACCGAGAAGAGCAGAAAATTGCCGTTTCTTATCGTGATGTGTTTGAAGGTAGGCCTAAAGTACATTATATTATTTTTTTCTCTCTTCGTCTCTTGTTCTTACACTGACATGACTACGGATTCTTTATATGTCTATGCATTTATGACGGCCACCTTCTTGGTTTAAACAGTATTTATTTAGCCTATATTTGCATACGAAATACAATAAACACTAAATTATATATGGATTCAGAAACAACATACGTGCCGGTAGCTTATTAATCTGTCTCAGTCAGTCAGCAACGCTATGATGTTATACAGGTCTACAGAATTCTTAGTGGAAAAGACACAATTATTAATAAGGACATTCTAAAACTAAATAAAGATACTATAACAAGCTAGAGGACACAATTTAAAATAACAAAAGACTGGTGCAAGACTAGATGTTAAAAAAAAATTGTTTTCATTTTACATAAATGACTGGAATTCATTGCCAGCATTTGTGGTTAATTTAGGCACTCTCAATCAGTTTAAGTCGAAGCTAAATATAGCCTGGAAAAATGAAAAAAATAAATTCAACCCAACATGTTATTAAATATTGAAACAATTATAAACTACCTTAAAATTGAGAACAAGACATTAATGTAGTCAACAATTGAGAATTTGTGTAATGCAAGTGTAGTCGTTCACGATAATTATTACATGCGCAAACCCCACAGAAAGAAGTCAAGACAGTATCAAGGCGATCCAGAAGCTATCTATAGCTTAACCAAGATCGAACAACATATATTCAACTCAGTAATACTACTAATAATATATATATAGAGAAATGGGGTTTAACGTCCACTCAGCACAAACTCGGTCACTTTGGGACATATGGTTTTCAATTTTTATTTCAATAATTCGCTTGCGTGTAGGGGTCTTTAGCAGTGGTAGGAAACCCACGAGGTTGAGAATGCGTCCCTATCTCCATGTCACATGCGCTCACACTAGGCCTCGAAACCACAGCCGCAAGCCAGAGGTGACCGACCAGCTATAATAATCGCATCATTTTACAAGGATAGCAAATTAGGCTTAAGGCCTTTTTCCAATTTGGGCCTTGGCACAGATCGTGGGAATGACTTCGATCATTACTGCAGGAAGAAACCGAAAAACTCGTAGAGGTCGAAGCGCGGCACTTAAGACCACTAGGCCATCCCCACCCCCACTTATAATATAAACAAATGACATAAATGTTAAAGCAACATCTAAGTTTATTTTGATATTGCAGGAGATCTATTTCAAACTGACTAGATACTGCAAATTGTGAAAACTAGGTCATATGCATTTATTTTTTTCAAAACTTTATTCAAAGGTGGACTCTAATTTTAACTTTTTGTAGGTTCAAAAGAGGAAGCATTGAAGGTATATGGTTATCACGTCAAATGCTATTCTCGCTTCTGTGATAAACAACGTTCTGAAAAGAGAGCGTTGAAAAGGGAGGCACCTATAACAGCACCAGAGACCCGACCACATAGTCCTTCGACTCCATCACCAAAAAAGAGATTAAGATCCCATCGACCGTTATCATGTACAGTCACATCGTCTACCAGTGGTGTTCTTCCTTCTTCTTCTTCTTTTTGGTGTTTAACGTCTGCTTCCACTTAAGTGATATCACAGACAAGACATAGGAGAGCCGAAGCTGCTTCCTGATTTTTAGAATATGATTTTGCAATCTTTCCATTTTGGCCTTAGGCCATTGATTAGGTTTTAGTGGGAAGTTCTTCCCTTTATTTAATAAAAACACATCGTTGGTAGATGATCTCTTCTTCTGGATTGGTAGATGTCTTCTTTCTGGGATTTGTGTTTAGGTACCAGGCCTGTCTTCTCGTGGCCTCCCCTTCCTCCACTATCCCACTGGTATTTGTTTTGGCAGAATAGTGTTTAGATGCCGAGCCCGTCTGATCATGACTCCTTCTTACTCCACTATCCCGCCAGTTTAGTAGATGTTAGTAGTAAATTAAACTAATATAGAATTAAATAAATAAAGAGAGTATAATAAAGTTGTAGTCAAATAAATTAAAGGTAATAAAATAAAGTAAATTAAAGTAAAAGTAAAGTAAAGATAAAGTAAAATGAATTAATTAAAATTTATTAGTTAATTAAATTAAAGGTAATAAATAAAAATAAAATAAAATAAAGTAAAGTAAAGTAAAGATAAAGTAAAATGAATCCATTAAAATAAAGTTGTAGAATGGTTGGGCTTCCTTCGAGAGGAGGTTTTTACTTCCCCACCCTACGTCGTATAAAAAAAATAGAATAAGTTAAGATAAAAAAATAAGTAGAAAAAATAAAAAATAAATTGAGGTAATAAAAAAAAATAAAATGAATTTAAGTAAAAGTAAAGTAAAGATAAAGTAAAATGAATAAATTAAAATAAATGTATAGGATGGTTGGGCTTCCTTCGTGAGGACGTTTTTACTCAACCATCCTACGTTGTATGGAGAATTTATCCAGCCGTGACCCTTTCTTATTTCACTTATTTACATAGTCCAACTGTGTCCATTACGGTGTGGATTTCTTCGAAGATTTGTAGCTTCAGATCTGGTCTAGGGAAGAGTAGGTTCTTAGTGTTGAATGGTATGTTATTGGTCTCCATCATTCTCTAAGTCCCGTCTCTCTTCCTTGTAAACCTCGCAGTCTACCAGGACATGGTTGGTGGTACACTCTTCTCCGCACTCACAGACGATGACTTGGTGTTTGTAGTCTCGCAGCCGCTCTTTCACCCTTAGTTTCGATATGAGTCTGCATATATCTCGTCTAGTGTGATTGGTCGCTGTCTTGGTGTAGATCTCGTCATCCAGTCGGAATCTGTATGTGTCAAGTTCAACGAGATTTAATTCCCAGATTGAATTGACCTGTCTTTTGACCATACTGTAGATTTCCGTGGTGCTGTAGTCTATGAGGCGGGGTGTAGCTGTGTCCTTGAGACCCTCGTTGGCGAGTCGATCTGCCTCCTCGTTTCCTTTAATGTTGACATGTGATGGAATCCACACGAGCTCTAATTTGCTTCCCTTCTCTAGGACCCTCTGATATAGCTGCCTGATTTCCAAAATGACTTCTGGTCTTGATTCCGAGTTGTCATTTTGGATTGAAATCAGACTGCTCAGAGAATCGCTTGGAATGACGAACTTGCCGGTCTTTTGATGGGAGATCCATGAAATAGCGTCACGAATGGCAACAAGCTCTGCAGTGTACACCGAACAGTTATTGGGCAGTTTCCTGCTTATTCCCTGTTCCCCGTTTGGCAGGTATATTCCAAACGAGCTAGTGCCCCTTTCAGGATTGCGTGAGCCATCCGTGTACACATGGTCCCAGTCATCAGACGGCCAGTTGTCTTCCAAATGTTCTAGAGAGAAAGCACGTGCAGCACTGGGGTTATTTTTCTTGTCGGTTTTCTGTAGTAGATCTAGATTGACCAGTGGTATAGGGAGCGTCCAGGGGGCGACAACTGGAGGGTCGTGTTTATTTATCACGAGTTCCCCCAGTCGTAGTTCCTTGATCGTTACTCTGATACCCTGGCTGAAGGTTTTCTTTTTGGGATCTCTTACATATTTTGTCTTTTGTAGACTGACAAATGTTGGGGATCTTTCACCTAGTTGTGATATCTTGACCCAATACCTTGTCGCTGGTGTTCTTCCAGCTGTTTGTATTATATGCCGGAAAATCAACTCCTATATTAAACTGATTATGTAACGTACAATATATTGTACATTGCCATCCGCCTCATTTGTGTATGTGTTTGCCATTTTAACTGTGTATATACACACATTTTGTTCCGGGATGGCCTCCAGGTCTAGAGTGCCGCGCCTCAATCTCTGGCTTGCGACTGTGGTTTCCAGCCCTAGTGTGAGCGTATCTGACATGGAGATAGGGGCGCCTTCTCAACCTCATTGGTTTCCTCTGGGCACTCCAGTTTCCTCCCACTGCTCAAGACCCCTACGCGCGAGTAAATTATTGAAATTAAAATTGAAAACCATACATTAGTCCCAAAATGACCTAGTTTGTGTCCAGTGGGCGTTTAACATTATAAAATATATATACATGTATGTATACTGTGTGTAGGCTACATATATGTCTTTTCTATTTTAATTTTTAGTAATATTTTATGAACAAATAAAATTTTAATTGGGTTTTATTGTTGTGAATATTTTGAGGTCTTTTACAGATCGTATTATGCATTGTTATTATTATGACTGTTTTTTTTTCTAAATTTATTTCACAGTTGGACTTGTTAATAAATACAAAATTAATAATATTTGTGTCTTATTATTGTGTATTGACTGTGGTTAATCGAACATTCTTCGATCTATGTTGTTTTGCAATGCCAACACTTATTTTGCAAATAGATGAGAAATTAAATTTTAGCGTACATGTCTTATGTACATACAATTATGGCCTGATGTGGATTTAGTGTACCTTGGGAGAAATATAACCACCATTCATTAGACCTAATTATTAGTACAAGAAAAACTGAAATACCCCCCCCCCCCATATAATATTCAGATTCAAGCTAGAAAAGGGCAGTCAAAAATGAGTGAATTCTTAGCTGAATAAGAAAAAAATGGAAAATAAATAATGATTTGTAGCTCTTGGCCAGTTGTCACCAGACCTTCCCCATAATTATTGAAAACAGCATGAGTACTGACATGTATCTATAGAACCATTTCTACTCTAGACAGTACATGACGATACATGATATGGCGCAATTAGCACTGAATTTGAAGCTCAAATTCTACATTTCCAAAGATATAAGTGTTTCCGATAACCCTGCATCAATTTGGTGCCAATCCTTGACAAAAAGACGTTTCTACATAGCCAAACTATCAATAAATAAACGTTAAACAAGATTAGTTAAGTTAACCAGGTCATGGTTTCGTGACTCATCACGTGCCATGATTCAACGGTTTTCATTGGTCAATAACTTGACCGCGTAGCTGTTTCGTGTTATGGCGAGAAAAAATATAATCCTTATTCAGATAATTTTATAAATATTATACACACCGACCGTCACGTGTGAAGGTTGGGGGTTAACATCATTTTTGCAGTATCTATCAATTTAAACAATCGGAAATTTATAACTGGCCTTTTTAACGAAAGTAGAGATCTAAGCCATATAATCGTACCCAGTCCACGGCCTAGATTGTTCGCTCTTGGTTTTTATTTTATTTTAACAAAAATGTGGTGCAATATGTAGACTTCAATTGGAAACCAGTCAACAGATAAATAAATATTTACAGGGTATTCAGCAGATAAAAAAATGCAATATATAGAAAACAATTTGAACCCAGTTTGGCTTCAACAAAAAATAACAAAATAACTGATATTTACCTTGACAAACAATGTTGGCGAAATGACACGTGAAATATACAATTTGAAAAACAAGTTTTATATATGAACAGTATAATGCATTATTCCATCTTTCTTTATAGTTTTATAATTGAATTAAATGTTTTGTTTAGGAATAATATTATGCAGTATTCTATTTATCTTTAAAGTATAATAATTATGTAGTATTCTTTTTATCTTTATAGTATAATAATGTAATGAAAATTTGTATACAGGAATAATATTATGCAGTATTATCTTTATAGTATAATAAATGAACCAAATGTTTTATATAGGAATGATACTATTCTATGTATCTATTGGATGCAATGTAGTGTATAGGAATACTATTATGCAGTATTCTATTTATCTTTATAGTATATTAATTGAATGAAATGTTTTATATATGACGTGATTTCCCCTTGTCAGTGATGCAGACGGAGGGCCTGACAAGGACAGCTGCCTTGTCGTTCGGATGGGACAAAAAACCGAGGTCCCGTGTACACATTGGAGTGCACGTAAAAGATCCCTTGGCAGTTGGAATTCAATATAAGAGTATGCCGTAGCGCCGCTACCCGGGCAAAATTTCCCCCATAGCACACTGTATTGCTTATGCCCGTCTTCCATTAGCCAAGGTTATGTGCATAATAATAGGACGTTAAACTCCATTTCATTCCTTCATTCATTTATATAGGAATGATTCTATGCATTATTCAATTTTTTATAGTATAATAATTGAATTAAATGTATATAAGAATAATATTATGTAGTATTCTATATATCTTTATAGTATAATAATTAATTAAATGTTTTATACAGAAATTATATAATGCATAATTCTATCTATCTCTATAGTATAATAATTGAATTAAATGTTTTGTATGCAGGATTATAGTCATCTTTATAGTATAGGAATACTATTATGCAGTATTACATGTATCTTTATATACTATTCAAAAAAGTAGGGGATATTTGATTTTGGGGGCATAATACTAAAATATGCAAATGACTACGAAAAAGTCACTATAGAACCTAACAGAAGAAACATTTCCAGTTACGTGTGACGCCCAAACGCACCATTAGCTACCACATGGAATGCAGGTGATGCTTGGGATTATCATGGAGGTCCAACGCAAGATTTGCACGACTCTGATTTTGAATGTTACAGTCGGTGTGGCATTGAGATCTAGGGTGGGAACATCAGTTTAATTGTTTTAGTGACCAGAAAACAAATTTTGATATGCGTCGGCTTACCCAAAATGGAAGGTTACGTGGCCTTGGCATGCTACAGATCGACACAACTACGATTAATGTTTCTCAGTCTGTCATAAGCAGGCTTTGGTCCAGATACCGTGATACATAATCTGTATAGGACACACCACGCTCAGGTCGACCAAGGGCGACAACTCAAGCCAAGGATCAATTTATCCGTACCCTAGCCTTGAGAAATCTTGTCATCACAGCAAATCAGACCAGCGCTCGTCTTCAAACAGACACTGGTGTGAGAGTAAGTGGCCAGACCATTCGGAATCGACTGCATAGGGGGCACCTTCGCGCCCGACGTCCTCGCGTGATCCCTTGTTTGAGAGATCATCACATTCAGGCAAGACGTCGTTGGTGTAGGGATCGTCAACACTGGGATATTCGACGCTGGAGCAATGTGATGTTTTCGGATGAGTCAAGGTTCACTGTTGATGTTTTGGGCAAACCTAGGAGGGTGTGGCGTCGTCGAAACGAGCGCTTCCAAGACGTTAACGTCATCAGACATGATCGATTTGGGGGTAGCTCTGTCATGGTGTGGGGAAGCATCACTGTTGCTGGAAGAACGGTTTTACGTGTTGTTGCAGGGCGTATTACAGGCCAGTACTACCTGGGCAACATCTTGGCAGTCCATGTTATGCCGTTCGCACGACGTCATGACCGACGTTTCGTCTTCCAGGATGACAACGTAAGATGTCACAGGGCCTGGATCGTTACAGGTTACCTCCAACAACAGAACATCAACACATTACCTTGGCCAGCACTGAGTCCCGACCTCTCCCCAATCGAGCATGTCTGGGACATGCTTGGACAGAGGTTACGTCAACGTCAACGTCCTGCCAATGTCCAAGACCAAAATGACCTTAGACGTCTAATTAGGAGTATGCCACGTCGGATCCATGTGACTTGTGATGCTTTGGTAACTTTGCTGTTTGACCCCGGGTATCATTTTACCCTTATAATGGTCAGTCTGTGCCTTACTTAGTCTAACGATCATTTGAAATAAATCGATGAATGTTAACTTCATTTTATTTTGTCATTTGTTTCTTCGTCAGTTTCATTAGGTGACTTTAATAACACTTAAAAATTCAATATCCTCTACTTTTTTTGAATAGTATAGTATAATAATTGAATGAAATGTTGTTTATAGGAATAAAAGTATGCTTATTAGGCTTTCATATTACTAAGATTAATATTATTATTTTTCTTTATTGGGGGAAGCTAGATCTCACAAACTATAAGAGATAGAGGTTTGAAATTTAATTTTCTATTGGAAGAGTGGTGTGAAGCTACAGCTTAAAACTATTTCAAAATTAGTGCGTAAAGCAGAAATGCGTCAAATCTTTCACGTGCACACAAATGGAAAATAGGCCGTTATTCTTTTAATTCTTAACTGATTTTTCAGATATTTACATTTTTGGAGAGCTGGAGACATTTCTGAGCTGATAGCAGTTTACAAACGTCGATTTTAGAAAATTTGTCGCTCTGAGACGACCTGAGTATTATTTACACCTGTGTCTTGCTATACCCTGGGCGTAAAACCATCACGTGTTTGTTAAGACCACATCGTCAAAACAACTTGTCTATGGCGTAGATGACTGCGATATTAATAATATTATTATTAAATGTAGTGTAAAGGAAATGCGAAACGTGGGTCATTCCTGGTGAAAGTATGCATCAACGAATTTTTTGTAATAGAATGTATGTCTTTCTAGGCGTTTCTGTCTTCATCCTGCTTATGTTCAATGCCTGTGAAGTGTCCATCAAGAGAACTGCGCCTTCTATCATCACAATTTAAATAATTATTCAGTATTCTAATTGATATGTTTTGCATATTAATATAAATCAAACCAAATTATGGAATAGATGCCAATTAATATGTATAATAATTGATTTTTGTAATATGTTGTTCTGTTAATTTAATGTCATTGTTTATATTTTTGAACTGCCAATTTGTTCCACCCGGTTTGTTTTGTTACTGTGATTTTGACTAGTTGTTTCATGTAATTTGTCCGGCTGCATTGGATAGAGCCATAGCTATCATTGCGATCTGGGCCGGACTAAACGTCCGCTACTTATTGCTTGAATGGTATCTTAAACAGTGTAGAAGTGTTCGTTTGTCGGGAATGAACAGTACTTTTTTTAAAAAGTGTACTGTTCATCTCTGATACACGGATACTTTTAAGCCTGTATTGGAAATAAACAGGCCAGTTTTAACAAAAGTTGCCAATGGCAACGAGGTAGAAGTGGGATGTAAATGATGTAAACTCATTTTTGGTATATATATATATATGCAATTCCAGGATGTATCAAATATTGTTTATATGTTCAAAATTCAAATTTTATTTTTCATATGAATAGTTTGGCTACGCAGTTGTTTCAGGTCTTAGAGTCCCCCAAATTACATTTATCTGTATTTAGATATCGCTAAACTTTAATTTCAGTTCATTATAAGGTCGCCTGTTATACTCCTTTTATATTTCCTATATGTATTTGCTTTCTATTTTCAGTTCCGTTATGGTTTTTCATCTGATCTAATGTCGAAACCACCCAGGCAGCGCTCACGCTGTTGATCGCCATTTCCGCTAATTGCGATAAAAATATAATCTTGGCGATAAAATATTCAATCTGGGGGATTTTTTGGCGATAACTTTTTCCTACATGGCGATTCTTTTTTACCTTTGGCATAATGTCAAAGCGTTGATTTCCACACCGTATAGAAAATTTAAGGTCCATTTCGCTCGGTTGAATGACAGTGAGTCAATTAACAATCAATTAGGTATCAATAGACCTATCTTTTGTCTCTTGATCAATCTCGGATTAGTGTTGATAAGTATATTCGGTAATAATTATAATGTTTCACTTGTACATCTGAATGTAAGGAGTCTTGGCCGTAAAGTTCACTTGATTAGAGCCGAACTTTTTGATAATTATGATTGTTGTCTAATTACAGAATCTTGGCTTCACAAAAGTATATCTTCTGATTAACTTTCTATTCCCATTGTTGGACATTTCAATAGAAACAATCATCAATAATAAAAAAATTCTTATAGGTACTTTCTACAGACCCCCTATTTTCACGAAGAATACGAATGACTTAATTTTCCAATCAATTTCACTTGCCGTTGTTGCCATGGCTGATAGGGGACATGCAAAATAATATTAATTTTAATTTCCACCATAGTCAGTTTTAATATATTTTTTTTTTATAATTTTCACCCACATCAAATAGAATATAATTTGTTTTTTTTATACAATTGTTACCCTAGTCAATTTTAATTTTCACCCAAGTAATTTGTATTTTTTTATTTATAATTTTACCCAAGTCAATTTTCCTGAACATCTGATTGAAACTGCAGGACAAAATGGCCACCCCCGTACGCAAACTTTGATGAAACCCAAAATATGTATCCCAAATATCTCAGTCCATGTCGATATTTGCGCATTTCAGACCATAACTTCCTGGATTATGACCCCTCTATAGGGGTCACAATTATCACCTGATTTTGAAATGCATATTTATAGCTCAATGAACTTGATGCCTTTCGATATTGGCGTTTATCGGATCTTAAATTTCTAAATTATGGCCCTTGTTTTAGCCTGTGGTTCCTCTAGGGGTCACGATTTTTATCCGATTAAAAAAAAAAACGTATATATATATATATATACACAAAAATATAAAAGTTTTTTGAAAAAAGAACTACATTATTTGTCGATTATTAGTACTTTCGCTTATTTTATTAAGTTCTTTGAAGAGCTTAATAAAATAAGCGAAAGTACTAATAATCGACAAATAATGTAGTTCTTTTTTCGAAAACTTTTATATTTTTGTGTATTTAATACCTAAGAGTGGTTATCTTTAACTTTTCATATATATATATAACCGTTACGCCCTAATGATTGAGTTGGGAGTTTTCCTGATCATCTGATCGAAACTGCCGGACAAAATGGCCGCCCCTCGTACGCAAACTTTGATGAAACCTAAATTATATATCCCAAATATCTCATTTTTTTTACTTGTTCTCAATCCATCTCTTGCAAAATAAGGATGTATCTCGTCTGGCAACCGCTGGTTCTCATACTGTAATTATCAGATTGGGATGTATTATGTTTTACCTTATATTAAATATATATTTTTCTCATTCTTTAATTACATGTATCAGATTGCAATAGGTTATGTTTTACCTTATACCAAATGTATATTTTTCTCATACTTTTATTATGAGTTATTGTTTAAATTATATGTCAACAGGAAAGCCAATACTAGCGTATAAAAGATTTTTGATATTATAACATGATGACTTTTTATGTGAACACAAGCAGGCCTGTCAACTTTTTATGTGAACACAAGCAGGCCTGTCAACGTCTCAGAGCCGGAAATCAGGCTTGTAGTTACATTTGATTTATACTTTATGGACCGAAATTTAGATTTTATTGAATGAAATTATCTTGCCTTTATTAAATTTTCAGAATTGAAAGGGGGGGGGGGTCTGCATTGCATCATAATTCAAGTGTCATGGTTTCTATTTCCTGCTGGTACGTGACAAAAAATGTGTTTGTTCGTCAAGTACTCCAGTTTCCTCCGACCACTACGCAAAATCTGACTCTTGAAATGAAAAAAGTCATGTTGAAATGACTAGATGTTCCTTCTCTACCTTTGCAAATCCCAGTGGGGTCCGTCTTATACGTAGTTGCACTGGAGGCAAGTGTTGGGTATCTATACGATATTTCACTCCAAATAGTCAACCCAGATCAAATTCATGTTTCGCAAACACGTCACCATATTCAATCAAGAGTTTTTCAAGCTGACAAACATATTCCTCAAGCATACTGGCGACAGAACGTTCAAACAGATCGAGCAGATGAGCAGGAACCCTTCTGCGAACCTGTCCCTGGGACTCCTCTTGGGCATTGGCTGTTCGTACCAATTTAGCATCATCGGCAGGAAAATCATCTTTTATCACCCCATCAATCTCTTCAGCATTGGCTTTATGATAGCCATTCTCTACTCTAAGAAATAAGTTAGAATCATTGACCACGTCCAGAAAGCAAGAAAAGCGCCACTTACCGAAGCAGAGACATGTAAACCATGACATTTAATTGGTTCGATGACACAATTACCTGATAATGGATTTTCCAAAGCGACTTTGATGGTAGGAATACAATTGGGCGGAATGGAATAGCTACCACTGGAAATGACCTTTGAAACCTTAACTTCCATGCTCGAAGTACGCTTCAAGCAGCACTAACGATCTGGTCTCCTATGGTAACCTAACAATTCCTCAAAAATTAACAATGCATTTGTGTTTTTCCCGAAAATCTATCCCTATGATGATTGGATCAGTGATTGCGGCAACGCAGACATCCATTTGTAAAATATGTGCGCCAACATGCAAATTGACATCTTTAATCATGTGACCTAAAACATAACCTGAACCTATTCCTTTCAGTTTGACAGCTTTTCCCAACGCAATACCTTTAGTCCTGCTTAAAACAGAAGTGTCCACTATGGTGATCATGGCAGCAGTATCCACCACAGCGTCCATCTCCTCCCTAAACAAAGAAATTTGAATTACCAGACTGATTTCCTTAGTCTCCCTAACCAATATCGAAGGAATCTCATCTATAGTTGATCGAACGGGACAATCGGGATCTAAAGGCGATCGGTCAACTGAGAATCTGTCCCCATTCCAAGTTGTTGCAAGTTTAAAGAGCTGACTGTCTTACTCTTAGGGTTAGACATCCATCCCTTCTGATAAGAGTTCTCTTTCTCGGAATGACTGTTCATAAAAGAGGGGTGATAATTAGGCGATGACATCCTCGGGGTATTAGACATCTGCAAATCGAAAGTCCTAGGAATGGGTTGCCACTTTTGATTATATGGACGATAACTTTGGAGATGACCCGGTGGTGTTTAAGGGCTGAGGGCTGAAAGCCCTGGGAATGGGTTGCCAATTCGAATTAGGATATTTCCCATAGTCTCGCAGATTTGATTGATACCTGGATGGAGATGGGGACCGAGAGTTATTACGTGTTTGGAAACGAAGCATTCTTCAAGGACCTCATTTCCTCATGCTATTCTTGCTGCTGTTAAACCGATGTGTCAGCCATTGCACGAACTTTAAATTCTTCAGTGTCAACGGATACTTGCCCAAGGGAGAAAGACACAGACTTTGAACCAAATATAGCCTTAATATTGGCCATGGAAACCTTCATGAATTTAACTGCATGGTAAACATCCGTAGGGGACTTCTCCATGATAACTCTAGCTGCCCCTTTATCCTTACAACCAAGAAGAAGGACATCAACAGCCAAGTGACTGTGTGTATTACCATATCCGTCCAGGGCCAATAATTGAAGCCGCTGATTGACGAGGAGATTGCAGTTTTCTACGTGAAGTAACTGGAGTATCCCGGATGCTAAATCTCCTACGTAGTTCCTCGATCAGTCTGCTGTATTTACGGATGCCTAGTCGGTTCACGTACTCAAGAGCACTTCCCGACATTTTTTGAGTTGTTTGCGTTCAGACCAACCACACCTATGTCCTACCCTTCCAAATTGCACGATAAATGACTCACAGACCATCTTGGGCACGAGTCTTGAGAATTGGTGGGGCTAAAATTATGATAATGGCAGTCGGGACTCATGGTGTCCCTGTGCAATGAGAGGAGGGGTCCTACCTTTGTTAGAAGAAGAATTTGACTGTTCGCGGGGTAGCTTTCGTCTACCAGTTTTGTGGGTTTTTTTGGTCAAAGTAAGATCCCGAAGTTAAGAACTATAAACTACATCTTCTGGCATGACATTTGTGATGTCCGCTATAACTTTGGATCCTCCTTGATAGACTTAGGTGTAGACACAGTCAGTCCTGTCGAAGGAGCAACATTTTGAACCCCCTTATTAGACCTAACCTTGTCTGTCTGTGGTGGTGGAAATTTACGGAATTCATACTGCTAATCATAGAAAGAAGGGTATTAAGGAATTGTAGATGGGTCAGGTGTGTATAACATAAATTGGCTTCTTAAAGTAGTAGCCTGCTAGGATCTGTTCGAATTTTGTTCCAACAAATTACTCCAACTGTGTTAAACTAGCGTCTATCTGCTCGGCATCTCTTATACCTAAAACGCCCTTTTCTTGAGGAACAAAAGTTATTATACCCTCCTCAATCCAATCACACCATGGCTCAGATGGCAAAACCAACAGCCTTGGCAAGATACATGGTCAAGACACCCACTTCTCGTCTTAACATGACAATCCGCCCTTCCTATGTGCCGCAGGTTTTTTAATTCGTCAACAGTAGCAGATAGCAGATTAATTGCTATATTTAACCAAAGTAGTAATAATAATTTAATAAATATATGTATATCCTTTTTAAGTGTGGATAAACTTGAGATGTAGTGGTTATTTTAAGTTCAAAAGAATGTTAACTAATGTGAACCGACTTTTATCAAGTCAGCTAAAGGCCAACAAGTACTGAACCTAAACAATAGCTGAGTAAGTGAGTTATGTTATTACTACTCTATTTACTATGGATTGTTTTGATAGTATTCGGATGTAAAACTCCACCAATGAAATTGCTGGGTTATTGTTGCTCTGGTCACGTGCTCTCCCCCCGCCAAGTGTGAAGGTGTGTATAGTAGGCGTGGTCACAACACAGCTTTATAAAATTATTTGGTAGATCTAACTGGTTAAAATATTTGAATCAAATATTAAGAATTATATGAATGGTTATCAATGTGCTATACTTGATGTGAACCTTCAAATTACCACCAAGCGTGAAATCTCAATGATACCGAAAGCTTCCAAGTATACACACCACAGACGATGTTTCGGCGTAGTAATACAATACTACTAACTCTTCAATGTACGCTCTCAATACATTAAAAAAAACTTATAAATAATACCCTGCATTATATTGTGAGCAAATGTATATGATTATTATATACGAAATAACTAAATTGATACTTATTTGGTACAAATTATGTAAGTTTTTTTGCCCCCCCCCCCAAAAAAAAATAGTAAAAATAGAAAAAAATATTATGGAATATGAATAAAATAATGGTAACCAGGTTTAAAATTAGCCATTCCAAGACTTTTAAAATTCACACATTATTCACATTTTCGCCATATTTACATGGGGAACCCTGCATGATAGAACTCGAGGGGGGCCTTAGCTTTACTTTTTTGTTTTCATTGCACACAGAACATCCAGTGACATACCATTTACAATCTGTGTTCATAAAAGGACTGCCGAAGCTTTTAGAGTATTTTCTAGGCCTAGGTGCTCCTGTCTTCGAGTCATGACAGTAGTGAAGAACCTATGAACTCAAGAATTCAGGGACAACAAGACAATATTCCCTACCGGTCTCACCTTCCCACCGGTAGTACAGGACACCTCTAATTATGTCCAATTGTGCTCGACCAATCCAAAGTAGTTGAGTACGGGGGGAATATAGCTTTAGTTCGGCATTAGAAGGAAGTCCTGCAGACAGCCAGGTAAAGATTTGCATTATTTCTAGATCTACATACATGCACCTTATTTCCTCAATTTTAATTATCACACTAGTTAGAAATGTTATCTTGTACCGTATCACTTCTATTTACTGGCACATTTGTTGTTTATTTTGTTTTTAGCATGTTAACATTTCCACCGGCACCATTTTCTTCCAGCAAACCCTTCTCAATGTGGCGAACAGCTAGGAGAACAACATGATCGACGTCCTCGTTGAACCGTTCCAAATGAGAATGTACCCGTTGACAGAAATGGCAAACTCCACATTGAAGGTTTTCAAGTTCAAAATCCGGCCTGGTAACAATTAAATCTCTCCACTGAGTCCGGAATTCGAGACAGTCCGTCAGCGTTTAGATGTTTTTTTCCTGAGCGATGAATAATTTGCATATTATATTGGGCCAGTTCCTCCAACCATCTCGCAAGCTGACCTTCTATATGTTTCAAGCGAGTTAACCAGACTAGGCTGTTGTGGTCAGTCCGCACAAGAAACGGTCTGCAGGATTCCTTCCTGGTGGTACAATAGCGTCGGTGAGCCTTCATCAAGACATGACTCGCGAAACATTGTCACCTCTTCCCCCTTTGAATCTGAGACATTTCTGCGCCGATGGTTTCATTAGAAGAATCAGTGCCACGGATGAACATCCCATCCGGAGTAGGGAAACGGAGAACAAGCGCGCTAGTTACTGCAATCTTCAAATTATCAAAGTGATCCTGATGCAAGCCTGTCCATTCGTATGAACCCTTACTATGATACAGCTCGTATAGGGGAAGAGCAAGAGCTGCAAACTTCGGGACATGATCACGGCCATAGTTAACGAAGCCAAGAAAGGATATTAATTTATCCCTATTCGATGGTATAGTCCACTTGGTAACGGCTTTGTATTTACTCTTGGATATTGAGACACCTTTTGAATCAACCAACTTACCCAGAAACTCCACTTCAGCCTTAAAGAAAAAAAAAATTCTTGGGTTACAACTTTAAGTTGTCGAATCGGAAACGCTGGAATACTTCCTCAATGGTTTGTGCCATATCCTAACCAAAGACTATAATGTCATAAATATAGACTAGCATACGTTTCCAGGTCAATCCTCTAAGAACCAGCTGCATAGCCCGTTGAAAAGTAGCCGATGCGTTACATAAACCCAATTCCATCCTTACATGCTCGAACAGTTCATACTTTGTAATGAAAGCAGTTTTCTTCCGCAAGTCAGGATCTAATTCGCTTTGATAGTAACCGGAAGCCATATCCAAAGTACAGAATAATTTATTACCCTGTAAGGTATTCAAACAACCCTCAATGATTGACAGAGGGAAATTATTTTTAACGGTTTTAGAGCGCGATAGTCTATGCAGTAACAACAACTACCATCTTTTCTTTCTTGACAAAAACTGGCGGCGAACTCCGGTCAGATATAGGGGGGGGGGGGGGGCTAGGACGCCTGCTTTAAGAAGTTTATCTAGATGTTCCTCCTCTACCTTTGCAAATTCCAGTGGGGTCCGTCTCATACGTAGTTCTTCTGGAGGCAAGTGTTGGGTATCTATACGATGTTTCACTCCAGATAGACAACCCAGATCAAATTCATGTTTCGCAAACACGTCACCATATTCAATCAAGAGATTTCCAAGCTGAAAAACATATTCCTATGACATACTGGCGACAGAACGTTCAAACAGATCGAGCAGATGAGCAGGAAAATCATCTGTTATCACCCCCATCAATCTCTTCAGCATTGGCTTTATGATAGCCATTCTCTATTCTAACAAATCAGTCAGAATCATTGACCACGTCCAGATAGCAGTAAGAAGCAGCACTTATTGAAGCAGAGGCACGCAAACCATGACATTTAATTGGTTCGATGACACAATTACCTTATAATGGATTTTCCAAAGCGACTTTGATGGTAGAAATACAATTGGGCGGAATGGAAAAGCTACCACTGGAAATGACCTTTGAAACCTGATCGTAATACGCTGATAAACAATCGTTGATCAGCAAGTATATCACAGTAAGTTATGTATAAAATAACTTACCATGAATGACTTTATTTAAAGAGTAGCTTTCTGGGAGACGCCAGATGTAGTGAACGTATCGACACTAGTACTATATCTAAGGTACTTACTGATTGAGTTCTGGACATCAAGTGACGCTTCACATAAACCGGAAGCTAATGTTGTGTACACCACGTGACATCTCGGGCTTGTCCTCCACATGCATACTAAACATGTCTCAAATAGAGAATCTCCTACGAGTCTGTTTTTGATATCAAACAAGATGACTAGTCATCAACATCCCGCGCCCTTGCTCATGTTTGGAACAACTAAGGAAAAAAAACTTGTTTATGCTATTGGTAATCAATATAAAATGTATCAGATTTCGCAAACAGTGTCACTAGTCCTCGAATTATGGACCTGTTTAGCAAAGCATGTCCGGGTCGCACCTTCAGTTGTGCCCAGAGTCTAAATCTTATGACAAATCTAATATTCCGACACATGGAATATTAATTCACAAAATTTCATACTCTAGTAATAGTAGCTCGGCAAGGCAGGGTCGCTACTCCTGGTGAGGTTTACACAACAACCTTTGCCTACCTCAATCAGCTGCTGTATGTTAAGAAATAAACTTATAAATCAGAACATAAAATACCATATATATCATACGTTAATGTTTGTAAAACATAAAATGATAGAATCTGAGTAATACAAAATATGTGCGAGGAATATATCTTGAAAGATTTATGAGATATGCCCCGGAAACAAAATTGTACACCAAAAACTAAGTCAAATTGTTTCCATGAAAACACACAATATATGAATCCCAGAAACTCCTAAATAGTAAAAGGCACAACTACTGTAATGGGTTGATGTGTTTGCTAAGTTTTAGAAAGATATCTTGAACGGTTTATAAGATATGCTTCGGAAACAAAATAAGACACCAAAAACTAAGTAAAATTTGTTTCCATGGAAACACAAACAAATATAAATCCCAGAAATTCCTAAACAGCAAAAGGCACAACTACTGTAATGGGTTGATGTGTGTGCAAAGTTTCAGAATGATATCTTGAACGGTTTATGAGATATGCTCCAGAAACAAAATTGTACACCAAAAACCAAGTCAATTTTGTTTCCATGGAAACACAAAAATTTAAATCCCAGAAATAGTACAACTACTGTAATAGGTTGATGTGTGTGCAAAGTTTCAGAAAGATATCTTGAACAGTTTATGAGCTACGCTCTGGAAACAAAATTGTACATCAAAAACTAAGTCAAATTTGTGTCCATGGAAACACAAAAAATATAAATCCAAGAAATTCCTAAATAACAAAATGCACAACTAATGAAATGGGTTGATGTATGTACTAAGTTTCAAAAAGATATCTTGAACAGTTTGTGAGATATGCTCCGGAAACGTAATTCAAATTTGTTTCCATAGAAACACAAAACATATAAGTCCCAGAAATTCCTAAATAGCAAAATGCATAACTACTGTAATGAGTAGATGTATGTACAAAGTTTCAAAAAGATATCTTGAACGGTTTATGAGATATTGGTGGAAACAAAATCGTACACCAAAAACTAAGTAAAATTTGTTTTCGTGGAAACACAAAAAATATGAATCCCAGAAAATCTCAATAGCAAAAGGCACAACTACTGTAATGGGTAGATGTCTGTATAAAGTTTCAAAAAATTATCTCTAACGGTTTATGAGATATGCTCCGGAAACAAAATTGTACACCAAAAACTAAGTCAAATTTGTTTCCATGGAATCACAAAAAATATAAATCCCAGAAATTCCTAAATAGCAAAAGTCACAACTAATGTAATAGGTTGATGTGTGTGCAAAGTTTTAGAAAGATATCTAGAACGGTTTATGAGATATGCTCCGGAAACGAAAATCGGACGGATGAACCCCGTTTCAATATCCCTCCCTAATTTCGTTGGGCGCTGAATAAAAAGACGAATAGGAGATTTTATTTATCACCCTATCCCTTCTTACATGCAGAAATGAATAAATATAATTCTTTGCTATAGATTTCACGTTTACTGAACCTGAATACATTATGGCGTAGTTATACATCAATTTGTTGACAGCAATTCAACCATTACATAGTCCTTTATGAACTGTTCTTTGAAAATAAAAAGTAGTTCCTTTTAATTGACCAATAAAACTAATGTAAAGCGATATATGGATTTATCGCAGTAGTTTCTGAAATATATCACGTAAGATATCTACTATAGAATGTATTAGTGCCGATAATTTATTGGGTGATAAAAAGAGAATCTGCTACCAGACTTTTTTATATAAAAAAAGACGATTAGATTTGAATTAAAAATCCAGTCCCTTCGGACATGCATAAATATAATACGTGCTATATATTTCATTTTTACTGAACTTGGATACAATATGGCGTCGTGATACATCATTTTTTTTACAGCAATTCAACCATTGCGAAGGCATTTATTTTGACCTAGTGTTTCCATCAAGGTCAATTAAATTGAAATAGTTCCTTTTTAATAATATAGAAATTACTTTTAATAAAAAAAATAAACTGTTCTTTGAAATTGATTAACCAATCAAATTCATGTCGAGCGATATCCCCTAAGGAGATATCTCAGAAGATTATGAATTTTATCACGCAAGCGATATCTACTATAGAATGCATACTTTGTCGAGGTGAGTTGGTATTAATTGTCCTTATATCGTACGCATGATAATTGTAATCTGAGACATACATAGTCAATTTTTTAAACAATTTGTTGGTTACACATGTTTAGCTTAAATTATCCAGTCGAAATCTTGTTGAAAACCCACAGTTCAAATGTAAACAATGATATCTTCATTGATATGTCAAGTAGATTTTAATCTCAATCCAATGTTTTTTTTTCTCAATATTTTGCATGTCTTAGGCCTGGTCTCCAATGTTGTTGGCTTTCACCATTAGGCTTGTTGTTTTTTTTGCATATTGCGCTTGTATGGGTGTGTATGTATGTATACAATTTATAGTACACATTTTCATCCATTTTGTTTATCTATAATATATGTAAATGTGCATATTTGCCTTTGTTCTATGCTAATCCTGTTCTACTATCCCATGGTACTAGATTTTATCTGTATTCGCATAAACAGTATACCTGATAAATTATGTTACAATTCATTAGTCTGGCACATTAAAAAAATGTAACTAAACATAGACATACGGGCATATGCCATTCGTGCTGATAAAATATTGGTAATTAATTATTATACCTGTGTCATTTGAATGAGCCAATCTTCCCAGGCCTGTAACAAGACATGCTACTCCACATACATTGCAAATTCCAGTAACCACTTGGTCATTATTTGAGTAAACGCTGGTTCCGCCAATGAGCTCCTAGAAAGAAATACAAACTATTTATTTTAAAGTATCCTATATGTTTTAAAAGTCGGTTGATAGTATTTACACTCCGCAAATATTTAATCAAATATTATAATCAATTAGTTTTATGAAATCGGGCATGACATCGGGTATCACATGATAAATATTTTATGAAAATCTAATAATGATTGACAATTTTTTATACCAAAAACCATGACAATTGAATTGTAGAAAATGGTATATTTCTCGGCAACTGAATAAGCTAGAAACCATTTGGTGATAGCTACTTGATCGCATTGTTTCATTTAGCTTGACCATATAAACTGTGTTGTGATTTTTTTAATGGGCAAACATCTTGATCTATCAATTTTGTAAAAATTGGTATGTGCTTTCGAACTGTAGAATTTGTAGTTATTGTTAAACCTTCCGGTGCCGACAGGAAATTTTATGGGTAACAAATACAAATGACATTTGGGTCACGAAGCATATGAACTTTATTTTATACATATAAAACATAAATAATTATTCTAGGACCGAAAAACTGAATAAGTCAATAATAGTGACTAACACAATTTTCCGAGACAAAAATCTTTCACATTTTTGCTCAAGTGAAATGACCCTTAATATTACAATCCGACAAATATTGATAACATTACGGCAGCATTTCGAAAAACGACAACTTCGGGATCGCATTGTCGCAGAACGTTATAAATATTTTTAAAATTTAAAGGGACAATACAACTCTTGTTGGCTTGACAGGTCCAGATTTTTTTTTAGTCTTATTCTAACTACTAGATGTTGAAGTGTCCTACCTGTTGTGTAAATTATACATTACATCCTATTTTACTTGTCCAGAGGGTGCGAAAAAATGTGTAAATCCATGTTGCATTTGAAAGTGTTTACGTAAAGCTTTTCAAACCATGTTGTTACCATGTAGTTACATTTTTTCATTTTTTTTTAAATACGGTGTGTTAAGATGAAATGTGTATCATCAATTAATTGGAATATTGTTGAATAGTAGAATTTGTTGACCAGAAAAATGATTGGGGCATATTATTCAGTTACGACAAGAGTGGTATTGGCGCTTTAATACCTTTGAAAGTGGTTTTGTGGAACAACGGATGAACCTGCTATAAAACGTTGCTTGTACGGATATTTATGTAATTTAGGTATCCAATACAACAAGGGCAAATATGTATAGCTATTTCCACATGGAGTACCAAATGAAGTGAGTACAGATTTGTGATTGGATATAATTTCATCCTTACTAAGCGTATATCGTTTATATGTAGCACTGTCGATTGGTTTCCCGAAATTAAGTTCTTTGAACAGACAGTCAAAAGAATGTCGTTTACATACAAACACTATGTTATTTGACGCCTTGTCAACCGGAACAATTACATAATTGTCATGCAAGGCATTGAGATTTTCAACAATGTTAACATCATTGGAAATAGACTAAGGTCTTTTGTCAACTGACAAATGTTGCATGTATATTCTTCGTTTAAGTAATCGATTGATCGACTTAGTCCAATCAGAGAGAATATCCGAGATAATATCTTCCCTCTTGCCCATGATCTAGCGTAGTCCTCTACGGCATCTATAATAAGTTTAAAATTTTTGCGGTTCCCGGTATTTGGGTCCTTTTGACAAAATTTCACGTAGCTTATTATTCTGGACTATGTTCAAATCACCAGTGACAACATGTCAAGCTGGCGGGTAAAGGAAGGATGACGTAGAGCAAGAACGTGGTAGAGGGTTATAATATTGTAGCAGTGAGAATCTTCGGTAATAACTAAAGAATGGAACTATCCTTGAAACTATTTATTACCTGAAAACTTTAACATCATATACAGAGAACAGCACGTCCGACAAGCAGAGTAACTGCCCTGGATGAAACCTAGAATGCTATATAAATGTACACATCGGTATTTATAATAAAATGGTATCTAAGGAATTAACAATATAATAATAGTCTATTTATAATGCGCTGTTTCCATGACTAAGCATGCTCAAAGCGCAGAACATTATGTGTGAGTAAAGTTGAGTTGATGAACGACTTGAACTTTAATCCACCCCTTTTCCCTCTTCTTGTCTTTTGTTTTAATCCAAAATCTACCAAGGTGTTGAATAGTTGGGTTGCTAATCTATAATCACCATTGTTTAAACTAACTAGCTTTTCACGATTATAGCTCACTGACATTGGTACATAATGTGTCTATCTTCTAACTGAGAAATGTTCACAAATATATAACTGCTTTGAATAAGAGTGAAAATGAAATGATCCAAAAACTGCTAAAATCCAAAACACTTTTACTAAAAAACATCACATTTGAAATCAGTATAGTGTTACAACATAGCCTGCATGATCTTACACCAAGGCTACTAATAACAATTAATGGGGAAAGATTAAAATATAAAAGACATTGCACTAAAATAAAACAAATAAGATAATAATTAAACCCATTAATGTGTCAGCTGCCAACCGTCTGTCACTATATTAATAGCTTAACCTCTAATTAAACTGAGGGATAAGGCGCTGGTTCGCTAGCCTGGAGGTTGAGTGTTCGATCCCTGCATTGGCCGAGAAAGTTCATCTCGATTTTCCGGCGTGATTTCCCCTGGTCAGTGATGCAGAAGGAGGGCCTGACAAGGACAGCTGCCTAGTCGTTCGGATGGGACGAAAAACCGAGGTCCCGTGTACAAATTGGAGTGCACGTAAAAGATCCCTTGGCAGTTGGAATTCGATATAAGAGTAGGCCGTAGCGCCGCTGCCCGGGCAAAATTTCCCTCATTGCACACTGTGGCGTATGCCCGTCTTCAATTAGCCCAGGTACGGTGCTTAAGCGTAGGACGTTAAACCCCATTTCATTCATTCAACTGAGGGATTAACAGAAACACAAGAAAAATAGAAATGTTTAATTAAATGAATGAATGCCAAACGAATGAAATATTGGAAGAATAAAATATATTATAATAAACAATTCATAAAGTTATCACCATTATAATTTCCTCTACGGTGAAAATGATTCGTCCTCGGATCATGATAAAATAATAAAATTAAATAACGCTTAAAATACTTTTTTTTCAATATGTCTATAACAGCTACATTAGCTACACTAGATTAATAGCTTAACCTCTAATTAAACTGAGGGATTAACAGAAACACAAGAAAAATAGAAATGTTTAATTAAATGAATGAATGCCAAACGACTGAAATATTGAAAGAATAAAATATATTATAATAAACAATTTATAAAGTTATCACCATTATAATTTCCTCTACGGTGAAAATAATTCGTCTTCGGATCATGATAAAATAATAAAATTAAATAACGCTTAAAATACTTGTTTTTCAATATGTCTATAACAGCTACATTACCCGTTATAGAATCAAAGCGTGCACAATACTGGTGGTCACTTAAGATTAAAACAAAATGTAAAGATAGTAAGCTGGCACTGCCAGGCAGGATACGCCCACATTTTCGAGACATGGATAGAGAACAAGCAAAACCGAAAGTGATATTTCCTACAATCAAAGGCTATAATTCATTAAATTACAATTTGATATGCGCAAATATCGAAAAGAATCAAGATCTTTAGGTTATAAACATGCATTTCAACTTTCAACAAAATCGAATTAAAATTGTGACCTATACTGGGTCCACAACCTTGATATACCATATTTTAACACTATTAGCGTACAAACGGCGGCCATTTTGTCTGGCAATTATGGTCCGATTTCCTTGAAATTCAAACTCAACCTTCCGTATGGTGTAACGGTGATAAATCGGATAATAATCTTGACCTCCAGAGGGACCATAGGCGATTTTTCGGACAATCAGGGGCCATAATTCAGGAAGTTGTGATCTGATATGTGCAAATAACGAGAGGAACCAAGATCTTTGGGTTATAACCATGCATTTCAAGTTTCATCAAAATTGAATCAAAATTGTGACCTATACTGGGTCCACAACCTTGATATACCATTTTATAACAGTATCCGCGTACACGCGGCGGCCATTTTGTATGGTAATTTTGGCCCGATTTTTCCGAAATTTGAACTCAACCTTCCTTAGGGTGTAACGGTGATATAATCGAACGGTTTTTCAAATCGGATAATAATTGTGACCTCCAGAGTTACACGAGCTAAAATAGGTGATTTTTCGGACAATCAGGGGCCATAATTCAGGAAGTTATGATCTGATAGGCGCAAATATCGAAAGGAACCAAGATCTTTGAGTTATAAACATGCATGTCAAGTTTCATCAAAATCGGTTCAAAATTGTGACCTCTATAGGGTCCACAAGCTAAAAACGTGATTTTTCGTACAATCAGGGGCCATAATCCATAAAGTTTTGATTCGATACATGCCAATATCGAAAGCAGCCGAGATCTTTTGGGGATAAACCTATATTTCAAGTTTCGTCAAAATCCGACAAGAATTGTGACCTGTAGAGAGTCCACAAACAATTGTGGACGGACGTCCGGACGGACAGACGGACAGGGCGACGACATAATACGTCCACATGAAAATGTTGGCGTATAAAAACTGTCTTTTAAATTTCCGATGAAAACATATTTTCTTGAAACAAATTATCGCTTTAGGAAATAATTTCCCGGAGGTAACGTATGCTTTATAGTCTTAAAGAATAGTGGGTTATCCTTAGCAATCACATCCCAGTCTATTCTCGTATATCGATCACCTTTTTGCGGCCCCGGACCTTCCCGTTCTACCTTTAGTTGGACTTTTCCATTTTTTTCGTTTATCTGTGTCTTAAGTTTCCTTTCGGGTTAATGTCTACATCCCTATTGGAAAAGCACAATTAATATCAGCCTGGTTTCGATTTTCCACCAACTACGGTTCTGGGCCCGAAATCTTATTCGGATAAGCCGCAATGTAAGAAATTGCCTTTTTGTCAAGGTTGTCTTCTGCAATCCAAGTGTTCTCTGTTGCCGGCATATTTTGCCATCTAATCAAATACTCCAGTTTTTCATTTTTCACACGCCTTTTTAATACCTTGGCTGTTTCTTGTGTCTTTGGAGTAGTCGAGGCCATGGCCTCTGGTTCTCTTAGTTCTATGGCCACGTCAACAGTCTGTGTATTTTTAGAGTAGGTGGTTGGAACTGCTGTTGAACTTTTATTTGACCGTTCTCGGTGAATAGTTTGACACGAACTAGATAGAGTTGTTTTTATCTCGTTCGTCTGGACAGCTATATATTATTAGTTTTTGTGGCAATTACATTCACTGGGGGTACCGTCGATTCTTTGGCAGCAAGCATCTGTTTGAACCGTTGTCCTCTTATAAAATCTCTGTTTTGTTTACTTGACGATTTTCTATTGTCCACTGAATTCAAACTGGACCAAGTTAAAACAACTGAAGTATTACCTTCTCGTCGATCAAGTCGCCATTGGTTGGCCTTAGTATCCATACCAATACTTTTCAAGATTTTTGTCAGTTCATCGGGGATGACTACATTTTCCATACTCGCTTGCAAGAGGTTCCGAGATCTTGCCTCACAAAGCACTCCACCAATCTGTAGCAGTGAGAATCTTCGGTAATAACTAAAGACTGGAACTATCCTTGAAACTATTTATTACCGGAAAACATTAACATCATATACAGAGAACAGCACGTCCGACAAGCAGAGTAACTGTCCTGGAAACGGGATTAAACCTAGAATGCTATATAAATGTACAAATCGGTATTTATAATAAAATGGTATCTAAGGAATTAACAATATACACCAAGGCTACTAATTAATGAGGAAAGATTAAAATATAAAAGACATTGCACTAAAATAAAACAAATAAGATAATAATTATACCCATTAATGTGTCAGCTGCCAACCGTCTGTCACTAGATCAATAGCTTAACCTCTAATTAAACTGAGGGATTAACAGAAACACAAGAAAAATAGAAATGTTTAATTAAATGAATGAATGCCAAACGAATGAAGTATTGAAAGAACCAGCGGCTGCCAGGCAGGATACGCCCACATTTTCGAGAGATGGATAGAGAACAAGCAAAACCGAAAGTGATTTTTCCAACAATCAAAGGCCATAATTCCTTAAGTTACAATTTGATATGCGCAAATATCGAAAAGTCTCAAGATATTTAGGTTATAAACACGCAATTTAAGTTTCATCAAAATCGAAATTAAAATTGTGACCACTACAGCGTCCACAACCTTGAAATACCATTTTTTAACAGTATTCGCGTACAAACAGCAGCCATTTTGTATTGTAATTTTGGTCCTATTTTCCCGAAATTTGAACTCAACTTTCCTTAGCTTAAATCGGATAATAATTGTGACCTCCAGAGAGACCACAAGCTAAACAAAGGCGATTTTGCGTATAATCAGGGGCATTAATTCAGGAAGTTACGATCCGATATGCGCAAATATCAAAAGGACCCAAGATCTTTGGGTAATATCCATGCATTTCAAGTTTCGTTAAAATCGAATTAAAATTGGGACCTCTACAGGGTCGACGAGCTTGATATACCATTTTTCAACAGTATTCGCATACGAACGGCGACCATTTTGTATGGTAATTTTGGTCAAATTTTTCCGAAATTCGAACTCACCCTTCCTTAGGGTGTAACGGTGATATAATCAATCGATTTTTTTTAAATCGGATAATAATTGTGACCACAAGCTAAACAAAGGCGATTTTGCATATAATCAGGGGCCATAATTCAGGAAGTTACAATCCGATATGCGCAAATATCGAATGGAATCAAGATCTTTGGGTTATATCCATGTATTTCAAGTTTCATCAAAATCAAATTAAAATTGTGACCTCTACAGGGTCCACAACATTGATATACCATTTTAAACAGTATTCGCGTCTGATCGGCGGCCATTTTGTATGGCAATTTTGGTCCGATTTTTCCGAAATTCAAACTCAACCTTCTTTAGGGTGTAACGGTGATATAATCAAACGATTTTTTTTAAATCAGATAATAATTGTGACCTCCAGAGGGACCACAAGCTAAACAAAGGCGATTTTGCGTATAATCAGGGGCCATAATTCAGGAAGTTACAATCCGATATGCGCAAATATCGAAATGAACCAAGATCTGTGGGTTATAACCATGCATTTCAAGTTTCATCAAAATTGAATTAAAATTGTGACCTCTACAGGGTACACAACCTTGATATACCATTTTTTAACAGTATTCGCGTACGAACGGCGGCCATTTTGTATGGTAATTTTGGCCCGATTTTTCCGAAATTTGAACTCGACCTTCCTTAGGGTATAACGGTGATATATTCGAACGTTTTTTTTTTTAAATCGGATAATAATTGTGAACTCCAGAGGTACCACAAGCTAAAATAGGGGCAATAATTCAGGAAATTACGTTCCGATAGGCGCAAATATCGAAAGGAACCAAGATCTTAGGGTTATAAACATGAATGTAAAGTTTCATCAAAATCGGTTCAAAATTGTGACCTCTTTAGGGTCCACAAGCTAAAAACATGATTTTTCGTACAATCAGGGGCCATAATCTATGAAGTTTTGATCCGATATATGCCAATATCGAAAACAGCCGAGATCTTTGGTGGATAAACCTATATTTCAAGTTTCGTCAAAATCGGGTAAGAATTGTGACCTGTAGAGAGTCCACAAACAATTGTTGATGGACGGACGGAGGGACGGACGGACGGACAGACAGACAGGGGCGACGACATAATACGTCCACATGAAAATGTAGGCGTATAATAAAATATATTATAATAAACAATTCATAAATTTATCACCATTATAATATAAGTATATTGCAATGATGTCAGATAATGCGTTTATATAACATGTGAGGCCAAAAGAAAGTCCTGTAACAGGCAGATTAGTTCTTGTATAATGCATCTTGAACAAATCCCTAGTTTTGTATTTATTATTCCCCAACACAATTTGAACAAGAGAACTTGCCGATCGAGGCTCGAAATCTTATCGGTAAGGTAAAAGCCTTATATTAAACAAATATATCGTCTGAATTATTCAACTATAGTTGGGAGAGTGAGTGGCCGAATTATTTACTGCGTTCGATTATAAGGTATATCATTGAATTAAGTGGCGCGGTATCGAACCTTATTTTTTAAGTTACAATGAGGATGATCACCTGTCAGACGTATGTGTTTCCCCTGCAAATTATTGAAGTAAAACTGAACCATGCGTTTGCTCCGAAAAGACATAGTTTGTGTCGAGTAGACGTTAATCCCCATTCATTATCTATCTTTCTCAATTCTAAGGAACGAATACTACATTTAATATATACAGCCATGTATAAACATCAGTAACATTGCTAATGGTTTTGCTGTATTACCATCCCGTCTTCCATTAGCCCAGGTTAGGTGCATAACAGTAGAACGTTAAACCCCATTTCATTCATGCTGTATTACCTTCTTCTAGAAATCTGACGTTGATAACCAAACAACCTCTATTGGATAAATCCATAATTATCAAATAAATAGACATGCGATTTAAATTGAAATTTAGTCAATGTTGGATCCTGCAATTTCAGACTAACACTCATTAAGAGAAAAAAAAGTAGACTTCCGAATAATCCGAAAATATTTATTGACATAAAAGTGATTGGAAAATAAAGAACTTCATAATATTCTTACCTGTTTTTCAAGCTTCATCCCACTACCGCGTACGTCTACTTGAAATTCCCCATCGGAGGATTCCATACAATCTGTCTCACAATTTTTACCAGCCTCGTGCAGATCTGGTCCATCACAATCAGTCAAACTCCGCGAGGTGTCTTTAATATAATAATCGCCCTAAGTAAAATACATTATAAGGTTAACAATGTAATAAATGTACATGCGAACAATACATATATCGATATGAAAAACACATATTTTAGTGACTACCGTTATATAAAGAGTATAATTTCTTTCAATAAAACTACAAATAAAGAATCCTGGTTTAACGCAAATTAAAAATTAAATTCGAGCTTAAATTGTTTATAAGGTTTTATATAGATAGGTTACATTCATATTACATTATTATATGCGTGCCACAGGCTAATACACCTCCCTCCATAGCACGGCATCACAACACAACACATTACAACCATGAATTCGTCTGATGAAGATACTCTGATCATGTTAGCAATTCTAAATAATCGGAAAAACAAGAGGCAATGCGGATCATGTGGTGCAGAGAACATTTTCTATTAAGGAGTAGTACAGGAGAGTTTCATCGCACTTTTAGCTCCTTGATGAGACGTAGAGATGAGACATTGTTCTTCAACTACCTGCAGGTAGACATTTACTGTCAATATATTACCAGACTTGTTTTCTTTGATCTTTGTTGTGATACTCAGGTTTCGGGGGTCCCAAAGAAGCGGTCGGTTTCTCACAAGTTCAATAATTGCTTTCTTGTAGTCATCCATTTTGGCAGCACAAGACACGAAAAACGAGCTATGCAGCAAAGCAAGGCACACAATGTTTCGCCGTGGCTGTGTCGCACGTCAATGGAGTGTGCATCTCTAAATGGTTGTGTTTAATTTTATTTCGCACGTGTGCCATGTGATGTGTGCTGTCTATGGAGGTTCCGCCTTATGTCCCAAAACGTGTGACAGACAGACGACCGACCGTTTGAAATTTTAATCCCATGAAAATGGTCGCGGTTCCTGGTATTTGAGTCCTTAAGGAGGTGTATGTGCTATGACTTGCTTATTTGGCTTAACCCGATAGCATCAATGCCTTTATTAGAAAATTTCAGTTTTTGAAATTAACTGTTTGTGGTATTATTATTGTTTACACATCAAGCTCAGTCGCAAATTCCAAACGACGGTGGTCAATGTCAAGAACAATAAAACCAAAAATTAAAGTATAATTTTAAAGTAGTAAGTGCAATCGAATATAATTTAGTACGGATATGGAGTGGCCCAAGTGGTTCTTGGATACTTTTCAAAACGGCATCAGTAAGAAGTTCTGCTCGATTAAATGTAAAATCACTTATTGAATCTTCGAAACGCGCCTTTTATTCCGACAAGATATCTAGTACTAATCGACAGAAGGACCTTTATTAAGTTGTTAATACTTTGTTAGATCCGAACTACGGCAAAACTACACTCGCTACGGAAAATTGTGCAGGTCTTCCATCTGAACATTTACGGAGATGGTTGTTTTGTATATTAGTGAGACACCCCCTCCCCTCTTAAGCCGGGTAGCATTCTTAAAGTTGTAGCCATTTGGAACAAGAGATGCTAATGTAACATTGTCATGCAGATTTGCTAATTTCTTTTCTGATCGAAGTAAAAAAGAATTATGTAAGATAATCAACTCCATGAAATCAGCAGCTTGTTCTTTGGATCCAGCACCTACCTGGCTCACTGGCTTATTTAACAGAACACACCCCTTTCCCCCAACCGTACTAGATATTGTGAACACCTCCTTTCAAGTCGGTATATTTCCACAGCCTATGCTAACGTTGCGCCCCTTATAAAGAAGACGTCACTCGACACAAATACTAACACAAAATTAATTACAGACCTGTATCAAATTTAAGTTTTCTTTCGAAAATCCTTGAAAAGTGTATTTAAATCTCATTTGTGTCAAAATAATTTGTTAGATAAGTATCAAAAAGCGTATAGGAGATTTCACTCAACCGAGAAGACGGCTCTACTATAAGTTCAAAATGATGTTTTGATGTCCATGGACAACAACAAATGCGCGATGCTGGTACTATCAGATTTGTCCGCCGCGATTGATACAGTGGATACTGCTAGTGCACAAGCTATATTCTGAATTTGGAGTGTCAGGCTCTTCTCTAGCACTTTTTCAGGTCTTATATTCAATTAAGAAGTCAGGCAGTGTTGATAAACAACACACTCTCCGAGCCCAAGGACCTTCATTATGTAGTGCACCAAGGCTCTATTTTAGGGCCGATTCTTTTTACAGTTCATACAACTCCCCGCGGGGACATTGCTCAGAAATATGGAGTAGACTTACACCTTTACGCGGACGATACCCAACCCTGAATCGCTTTTAATCCTGCCTCGTCTAATTATTCAAAGCAACACATTGAAATGTGTATATCAGAAATTAAATCATGGATGTCTGTTATTTTTTTTAAAATTAAACGACGATAAATAAGAGAACATCCTTAAAATGGAAAAGTGTGAAAAACGATGTTAATATATTATTAGGATCTTACATTACCAAACCTTTTGAGTCCGCCAGAAACATTGATGTAATTTTTGACAGTCATATTGTCTCGAGGACGCAAATCAATAATATTTGAAAAGTATGTTATTTTCATCTCAGAAACATAAGTAAAATAATTACAATTTTTAAGAAACATTTTAAAACTTATGTATTTAAGGAGCTTTTAATTTATAACTTAAGTATCTTTTTTGAAGAATGTATATTTTAATCTAGATCGTGATATTTAAATAGTCTTATTTTCTTATTCAATAGTTGCCTTGTATTATTTACAGTTTCATTTTAGTTTATTTATTCCTGAATTATTGTATATATAGTATTTTGTTTGTTTTATATTGTTTTTTTACTACTTACTTTGTAAAGCGCATATCAGCACTATGTGAATTGTGCGCTATATAAACGTTCTTAATAATAATAATAATAATAATAGTATTTTACTTTCTGATTTATAAGTTTATTATTTAACATACAGCAGCTGATAGGAAAAGGCTATTGTGCAAACCTTACAGGGAGTATTCCATGTGTCGGAATATGAGATTTGTCTAAAGATTTGCCTTGTATTATTTACAGTTTCATGTACAAGTTTATCAAATTTTATTTTAGTTTATTTATTCCTGAATTATTGTATATATAGTATTTTGTTTGTTTTATATTGTTTTTTTACTACTTACTTTGTAAAGCGCATATCAGCACTATGTGAATTGTGCGCTATATAAACGTTCTTAATAATAATAATAATAATAATAATAATAATAATAGTATTTTACTTTCTGATTTATAAGTTTATTATTTAACATACAGCAGCTGATAGGAAAAGGCTATTGTGCAAACCTTACAGGGAGTATTCCATGTGTCGGAATATGAGATTTGTCTAAAGATTTGCCTTGTATTATTTACAGTTTCATGTACAAGTTTATCAAATTTTATTTTAGTTTATTTATTCCTGAATTATTGTATATATAGTATTTTGTTTGTTTTATATTGTTTTTTTACTACTTACTTTGTAAAGCGCATATCAGCACTATGTGAATTGTGCGCTATATAAACGTTCTTAATAATAATAATAATAATAATAGTATTTTACTTTCTGATTTATAAGTTTATTATTTAACATACAGCAGCTGATAGGAAAAGGCTATTGTGCAAACCTTACAGGGAGTATTCCATGTGTCGGAATATGAGATTTGTCTAAAGATTTAGACTCTGGCCAACCCGACATGCTCTGCTAAATAGGGCACAACTTTTAGGACCAGTAACATTGTTTGCGAAATCTTACACATTCTTATATTGATTACCAACAGCATTAGTTATTTTTCCTTATTTTTTTTAAACATGTTCATGGGCGCGGGATGTTGATGACTATTCATCTTGTTAATATTGTGACGATGACCGTTAATGCGTAAATGTAAAGTACCTTTAGTTTCGCCAACATAAACCTGTCCATATAGTCATGGCCGCAGATCCCGGTGATTTTCACGGGGGGGGGGGGGGGGGGGAGAGGGTCATATGCCTCACCCCACCCCCCCCTCCGAATTTCAAAAGTCTTTTTTTCAGCGTAGCCTATATTTCCGTATATGCCGATGTATAATGCCCAAAAATGGTTTCAGATAGCATCCTAATTTTAAAAATTTTCCGGGGGAGGCACGAAGAACCCCGCTAAATGCGCTCCTGTAGCGCACGTTTTGTATGCCTTCGCCCGCCGTACTCTGTCAGCGTGTCCCAAAACTTGAGTTCTTTTTTCAGGCGGAGGATATTTCCCAGTGGTTCAAAAATGCCCAGTCTTTGATGTAGCCTCGATCTGAGAAAGGTCTCTTCGTGGCCTCAGTAGTTTATGCTCAAATCTGGACACTTGAAAAAATATTCAGCACAATTTCATCAGTGACCACCACTGTAGTAGCCAACCTATATCCCTATATTTCGAGGACTTCTTTGATCAATCAGCCCATATAATCTGTGGTTTACTGTTTATATTTTTAATTTAATAATAGATATTTTTAACTTGTGTAATATAACTAGTTCGCCTGCACTCTAAGCCCTCATAACTACATTTTACCGTATTCGTATTAGAAATGACCAAAATATTTATATTTTAACTGAAATTCGAAGAAAATGAACCTAGGCCAGACATCGAGTCCTGTCTACTGATGGACCTCCGTTCAATATGAGGTACAGACGAATTATAAATCAGAGTTTAGATTACCCTCGTAGCTTATACACCGATTTAATTATTCAAATTGGATTTATTTTTTAACTTTGAATTGATATGGTTTAAATTGAAACGAACGATTATAGAAATTAAATATTTTTTTAGAATTACAACCAACGAGTTTAAACTACATATTTTATTGATAATTATATTACAATATGTTGGTATTCGATGACGGCCTGTCGGCTGAAATTATTCATTATGATGAAAAAAGAGAATAATCATTATGGGTGTAGTAATTGATTATTCTCGCTCAAAACACGACAATTTATTCTCGATAAGTTCATTTCTGCAGAATGGTCAGAAATGGTCTCAGATAGCGTTTTCAGGCATCTTGCTTTCCAAATTTTCTAGGGGAGGAAACCTCCGCCCCCATTTTTTTTGTTCAAATAAGATCTGCCGCCATGCACACAGTGTTAATTCTAAACCGTAGATAATATTGGAGGTTTTACAATCAAGTTTCTAAAACCTACGTGTAAAATTGGTTACATCTTACTGTGCCCACTATTGATTAATCCAATTAAGGTCTAATTAGGATTAGTGTATTAAGCGGATTAGGATTAGGTGTTATAGGTAATTAGAAGGAAAAAAACAAATATTGAAAGTGACTAAATATTCAGTCTTATAATTGGTGAGAACTGTGTTGCCGAGGTCAGAAAAAAGGTTGTTTTTTTCACTTTGGTCAGTGTATTTGGCGTAATGCGCAGAAATATGGACTACAACCATATTTTTCTCGGGTGCCAGAAATCAATAAAATCGTCAAGCAAGCAGCAGTATTACCATTAATTCCATTACAGCAGGTTGAAGATGTATGGCTGTGTGCCCTTGATGATGCACCACTCCAAGATGCCAGAGTGTTGCAAATTGCAGATTACGTAACTGAGTTCTGGGTGGAGGGGTAGCATGGCAGAATGATGTGGAACCATTTCCACACTGAAGGTCCACGCACAATGAACCATGTTGAAGGATGGCATTCCAAGATAACATCCATTATTGCCACCCCTCACCCAAATATTTTTAAGTTGGTGGCTTTTTTAAAGAATGAACAAGCTTACTCCGAAGTAACCATTCTCCAGTTAGGTGCCAACGGACAATTACGGCCTAAGAGAAGAAAGTACAGGCAACTAGAAACCCGACTCCAAACTCTGAAAACAGATCTTCAGAACGGTATTAAGACTGTTTTCGAGTATGCCGATGGCGTAGCCCGTTTAACTACATTGTAAATTTTCATTGTTTATCTTGTTTTTGTGTGAAGTATGATATAGCCATGTATGTTATACTTTTATTTCATATTTTATATATAAAACATCGAAAATTGTTATATTTTCATTAAATTATAAAGTGCTAATGTGATGTATGATATATCCATGTATGTTATATTTTGACCAATGAGATTATATTTTCATTAAATTATAAAGTGCTAATGTGATGTATGATATATCCATGTATGTTATATTTTTATTAAATGTATATAAAACATCGAAAAATTACATAAAATATTTGGGGTTTTTTTTCATCTAATTACCTATAACACCTAATCCTAATCCGCTTAATACACTAATCCTAATTAGACCTTAATTGGATTAATCAAAAGTGGGCACAGTGAGGACACACCGTAAAATTTGTTTTCTTAGTTAATGAACTTGTAAAAACATATTACTATTCAAAATTTAAGGTAAAACAAAGGTGATTTAGGTGGTCCACCTAGCCTTCAAAGTTCTTTAATAATGACAGCAAAGTGAGCAATATGATACCAACAATTTCAGTGTGTGTCATATAGCCACTAAGACTAATCGGGGTCTGCAGAAAAGTGAGCAATATGATACCAACAATTTCAGTGCGTGTCATATAGCGACTGAGCCTAATCAGGGTCTGCAGCGCTCACTACTTCAGTTGACTAGTATCCAAACTAATCACTTTTGCTTTAACTGATTTAGATTCATTATAGAAATTTCTGCATTCTTGATTTTTGACAAGAAAATGGAGAAAAAGGGTTATACCAGATCGCCAAATACCATTTTCGGGTGAGGTAGCTTGATCACCAAAGATAATGGGTACATTACAGGACTAAAACTTATCTCAGCTAGACAGATTTTGCTTACTGAAAGTAGACTTGCAAAGCGAAAACTACATGAAGTAAAATTGGTACTGGCTAAGATTACACCATTATATGCTAAGGGCAATATACCTATGATCAATGAAAGAAAGGCAATGGAGAAAATTCGGTTGCTTTTAGAAAGTAATGCAAAAACAGAGACAAATACCCGTCCAGAGAAGGGACACTGTATGTGTAAAAGAGAAAGTACAGGCCAATCAAAGAGAACTGGACAAAACCTTATGTTTATGGCCACAAAACGCAGAAAATATGATAAAAAAATCCAGATGATGTAGCGTTTTTGAAATTCATGATGACAAACCGTATTGCAACATTCGGAGAATGGACAAAGTGACCACAGCCAGTGAGAACAGAAAACAGAAAAAAAGTATGTTCAGAAAAAGAAAGAAAGGAGTTTTCCATCAGAGAAAATGCTGAAGTGTTTGAAACGGTCTATCTTCAATCTGATGAGAGTGATGAGTATGAATATTCACGAACAGCTACAGGACAATATATAAAACCTCAGCCTGAAAAAAAAAAACATCGACGTGTCAGAACAGACACACCAGCTTTCATTCCTTATGACGTGCTCAAAAATCCTAGATGACCTCGCGCCTTGTACCGTTCGTGCATTTTTTATGCGCGAACTCTTAGTTTTTCTATTACTGGCACGCGCACTATTTTTGTTTTCTTTTACATGTACCAAAATCTGGGATTTCGCGCGGACGTAGGTTTGAGCTAACAGTCTGTGAAGTAGAAAACTTGCCACTGTACCTGTGTATCGCTAATTATAAACCGAATGTGTGAAGACACTTTATACATATCACTCCAAAAAATTTCAGTACAAACAGAGATGATTCACGCTCGATTTATTACTAAGCAAACGCATGAGATTATTTTCTCGCGGATTTACTGACCTTTGTTGACCTTCTAAGAACTTATCGATACCTATATCCTTACACCGAGGGAAATTATCTAGTCTCGGTGAAAAGAATCATGATCATCTGGTAGAAAATTACTTTTGGAACGGAAAACAGTGTTTTTAAAAACAAACTAACCTGCCGCACACGAGAAAGTCATTATACTAATAATAAAAGGCGAGATCTATTTTTGCGGCGCAGGCTTATTGAATAGTAAACCGTCCACATACAAAAATATACATGTAGGAAGCCTTAGTGACTCGCTTTCAGTTTACTCTGGTTTTGCGATAACCAATTGTGTCAGAAATACCATACTGACAATCTGTTTTTTAAAAGTTGTACATGAACTAACGACGTTTGTTAAGATTTAAGACAATAAGTAGCAGACGAGATTTCTGTCGTCTGCGCGATGACCCAGTTATTGACCTTAACTATAAACAACGTATTAAAATCTTGGTCAGCAATACAAGCCTTTACTGTCCAGTTCTATTTTAACACGATACATTATTTGAGTTTTGTTTTTCCAGTCTTCTTACAATTTTAACATTGAAAAGGTCTATTGTACACCAGTATAGGCAGAATTCTCTAGAGATAATTAATGTAACACAACTTTCATACCTATCTTTATTGTTTTGTTTGTTAGTCACTAAATATAGTAAATATGGGGACATAGGGGTTTGTCAATTACATTTGAAACCTATTTTTGTGGACAATGTCCCAAATTTGTCACTCCGAGAAGATTATGAATTGAAAGTGTTTGATTCCATTTTCTCTACAAATTATTATATTAATCAAGTACTTTTTATTTTACACTATTATATTTGGGCTTAAAGTCATTAAAAATTGCAGTATGTTTATATGTTTAAGATTTATTTTAAAGTTTGAGGCAATTATTCTCGTTGACACTGACTGGTCATATTGTCATAATATAATGTAATGACATTAAATATGAATTATTTCCATCAATTGCTATTTCTGTATATGTTTAATGGATTTTTTGTTTTCAAAGTTAATAAACTATAATTAAACACTCATCGTAACCTTATTATGGATCATTCATGTTAATTATTATTTTGGTCACACTATTTCACTTTAAGTTCAAAGTAACATTAGTTAAGAACTAAATCTACCTATAGCAGGTCTTTCTTTGGGCCTGAAATATTTTCTAAAGTATTAAGTAGACATTAATTAACTGATCCAGGCCTTAATCAACTTTAGATGGCATCAGATTGCTCCGGTATTAAACAGATTAAAACGTTCCAGTGATACTCTGGTTTAATCAAATATGGCGGGCCCAGACGCTTCGAGTCTTAGCTTCGATCAACCAGAACCGTGATTGAAATTATTGCACACGTCTGCCAAATCTTCAAATGCAAATATCTTCGCTTACAATAGAGTAATTTGAATAAATTTTACAAATTATTTTTTTTTACTTCACCTACTTTCGAACTATTATATCTAGAATGGCTAGTTCTTATCTATATTTTGAATAATGTAACTTTAAGTCACCAAATTTGTATGGTTAGGATCAAATAAAGGTAATGGGGTTTAGATTATCATAAAATGTGATATGTGAGAGGTTTTCCCTGGGCAGCGGCTCTATAGCCTACTCTTAAAATCACAATCAACTGCAACGGAATCTTTAACGTGTATGCCAAGGTGTACACATGATCCAAGTCGCTCTTCCCATCCGAATGACTAGGCATCTGTCTTGCCAGGTCTTTTGTCCCCGTATTTAGCGGGGGGGTCAAGGGGGGCAGCTGCCCCCCCCCCCCCCTGGGAAAAATCGGCGCCCCACCTCGAAAAATCGGGCGCCCCTAATGGGCGCCGAAGGCGCCCTTTCCATTGAACACAATACGAGGCCATCGATTTGAATGCCCATATCAGTATGGGCGCCCCATAAAGCCGAGTTACAGGGCGCCCAACCAATGTCACTTGGTTTTATGGGGCCGTCATCAATCATGTCGTTATATATGAAGCGCCCCTCAATTGGTGGAGCGCCTCACAATGAGTCACACGATGAACATCACAACTTGATGGGGCCTCAAAAACGGTGTGATCTGTGTGCCCCTTATCACAGAGGACGTTCCATAATGACATGATTGGTGTGGCGCCTTATTATGACAATATATGCATAATGCCTTTATCCATTACGAGAAAAATGTAATGGGCGCCCTTTCTATTGGACGCAATACGAAGCCAGCGACTAACGAGTCCATATTTAGTATGGGCGCCCTTTAAAGCCGAGTGACTTTGGTTAGGCGCCTACTACTAGATTGATGGGACCCCTAACCAATGTCACTTCTATTCATTTCGTTATATATGAGGCGCCCCACCACCCAAATGATAAGGCGCCTCATATTGAATCACAAGATTAACACCTAACTTGAGGGGGCGTCCAAAAATGTGTGAGCTGTTGTGTTACTTATCCCGGAGGGGCGCCAATGATGACATGATTGGTGGGGCGCATTATAATGACAATGTTTGTTTGTCGGTTCGCACATAATAAATAATGTCGAGCTAGAAAGGTTGGGCGCTCACGACTTGGTCAATGGGGCGCCCAATGCAGCGCACCCCCCGCATGATCATGGGGGAAACAATTCATTTTATCTTGTGTTTATAGACTTAAAGTCGCTTCGTTTTGCTCAGCTAGTATCATAGGTTAGCAGGGGTTGTTAATAATATCGTCTGTCACTCGAATTATTAGCGAATCTCACCAGTTATTAATATTTCACTGGCATCCTTCGTACATTATTCTAGGTATTGAACTCGTTCAGGGTAAACACCGTACTTGTTGTCGTTTATAGCGCAGTAGACAATATATCTGGCAGGGTTGCGCTCGATCTTTTTTAAAAGTTTCAGATACTGCCGCAAACCTGGGCGCCTTGTTTCAAGTATAGATTCAGCGCGCCCCCTTTACCGGATTTGAAGCGTCCCTTTCGTATTCGTATTTCAGATTTTATAAAACTTACTTTAGACTAGAACCCAATGAGTCCTTGCCCGTTCTCCGCGGCATTTTAAGGAATTTTTATAGTTCGCGTTTATTTTTCTGTCCAGAATCTGTCGTTAAGTGTAAAGTAGCAGGTATTAACGTTTTATTACTGTTAAGTATATAACGGTTCCCGATACACACAGCATCGATATTGTATAACGTGTTATACTAAACAGTGTGAAGACATGCCCCCGAAAAAGAAGTCGGGCAGTGTGGCGTCAGATATCTACAATGACGGAAACGTGACTAAACGACCACACACACCAACGCCCGAAGAAATCCACTATAAGCAAGCCAACTGGAGATTGTAGGAAATGTTCAGGTTAAATTTCCGATGGTGATGAGATTGATTCAAGCCCGCGCCAGGAGTGATAATCTTCAAAATTCAAACAAGTCGCACTCTAACCCTATTCAAAACTTTTCGTTTTTCTCATAAATTAATATAGGTACGCTGAAGTCGTATTCTTTCAAATTTTTATAATGTTCATAATACGCCAATATCGCAAATTAAAATTTCTGACATTTTCATAGTTCCTCGGGTGCAAACCATATTTTCTAAACTTTTCGGGCGCCTGGGGGGGGGGGGGCTAGACCCTTCTCCGTGGACCGTCAACTGTAGGTACACCGGCGCCCCAAGCAGCCCTTGCCCCCCTAACATTTTTGGGCTAGATACGGGCCTGAGTCTGAGTCACTTACAGCAGGAGACCGTCAATAATATATGCTACCATTACAAATATTTATCATCTCTATCCGTTACATAAATTTTTTCTCAGTTTATTACTTCGATACATATCTTTTAAATTAGAATTAGGTTTAAAATCACCATATATATAAGATTAACGTTTACATTATAGTTTGTCGTAAATTTAGTCATTGACATTGACTACATAGCGTTTGATAATAAATTTTCGAATCTTAACTGACTGACTAGTTTATGTTGTGATATCAAATATTATTTATCTCCATCAAAAGTGAGTTAACATATGTAACAGTCATTAAAAAACGTCTGAATACGGCACCCCCTGACTTAAACATGATACACATTGTATATACCTATTGCATGTTCATGGCATGTCAAAGGTTAATCGGGGATAGATGATAAAAACACCAATCGAAGCGTCTATAAATCAAAACACGGTTGTTTCAACACGACTTCATTGCTTATTGAATACGTCGGTAACCCCGAATAACCTTTCACACGTCCAATCATAATATCGTGCAATAGGTGTATTAATGTGATTTTTAGGCTTAACCCCACAAACGATGCCTAAAAATTATGAGGGTGACCCTCCCACACTCTCCCTATCGAGCTGGCGCTCAGTCTGCACAGCCTCATGACTGGCACATACTGTCAACGTTGTATATATTTCCGTTTCCGCCCGGGATATGGGGTGCCGCACCCTCCCGGTGAAAATTTACCACCACAAATGCGTTTACTTCTATTCTAGCCTGTGTAAGGAACTCCAAACGTATCCAATGGTTTTGTAACCGAAAAAATCCCACTATGAATTCCAACCATACAATCAGACTGTTGCAGCTGCATTCACAAATAATAATGGATGCACGAAAAATGTCGCACAAAAAAGAGTGGCTCCATACAAAATGTTTAAATCCATAGTTATCTCAGTACAAATTCGTGGTATTCAATTGAAAGAAAAGTGAAATTTAATAGTGTTTTATTAGAGTCCGATGACAGTTAGGGAAGTATAACTAGAAATGCCCCCCCCCCCCCAAAAAAAAAAATTAGGTTTATAGACATCGGCGTCGGTTTTCTTAGAGGGGCGAAGAAGACGAGCGGACATTGTATGGAACCCGAAAGAAAATTTTGGAATATTTGACGGCCGCAAACGTCGACAATGAGGGTCAAGGTCATACAACGCGCACTCAGAGTATCTTCCGCTGATTTCAGCCCAGCCCATAGAGTTATAAATAGAACTAGAGGACGTTCAATTACGTAGGCTCGTGGTCGAGTAATGGGCGCGATCCTCCATTTTGTAAGTGGGCAAGTTGACGTCAGCTGAAAATGGTGAAAACGTGTTGTGTTTTCGGTTGCCACAACCGTTTTTCTAAGGATTCAACCATTAGTTACCATTCGTAAGTTTCGTTAGACATTTTATTTTATAATATATATTTGTTAAACTACAGGCGTTCAAAGTAAAATAAACATCTATTTTCTGCTTCTAACTTACACTGTCACTGAACACGTCAGTCAAACAACCATGTCTTCATTATCGTCAGCACTCTTATTTTAATTTTGCTTGTTAAATATTATTGGCAATAATTGTCAGCGGATGTTCCACATGGGGAACCAAGCGCCTGATTCACTAATAACAGTATAAAAAATCACTTTGCTATTACTATTTAGTTTGGTTGGAGTGATAAAGGGGGGGGGGGGTCGCAAGTTTTCCACCCCCGCCCTGTACCAAATATCAAGTGTATGCCACTGTCACAAATAAATGAACACTAATGTTGTCAGTAACCCTAATAATTCACATAAGCCTATGATGAGGGTAGGCCTATAGATAGTGAAATTCCTGATGTCTAAACTGCTGGCTATTTTACGAATGACTTTTCAAATATATTACTTCACTTCCCAAGTTTAAGGCTTCATCATTAACTCTATTATAAATTATGGTTGACTTTGGTTGAAATATCAGACTGGAAGTACATTGTCATATTTTCTTTGTTTTAATTACAATGCGTTCAATAATAATTTTATTAAATCTTTAATTTTAGGTTTCCAAAGGATGAAGTTTTAAGAGAGAAATGGACCAGAAATATTAGTAGATTGGGCAAAGATGGTAGATTATGGCACCAATCTAAATATTCTACTGTTTGCAGTGACCATTTTTTGCCATCAGACTTCCATTTTTCTGGAGAAAGTGTTGGAAGAAAGATTCTTCTTTCTTCAGCATCTCCTTCAGAGTTCAAGAATCACCCACCCCAAAAACAGGTTGCTCATCTAACAGCTCGACGGCCTTTAAAGAGGGTAGCAGCCAATCCCCCTTGTCCAACAAAAGAAAAACTAAAATCTGTGGTAAATGAGAACAAGAATTTAAAACGTCAAGTGAAAAAAAATGAGAAAATAACACATTTGTTACAAAAGGTGAAAGATCTCAATATGATTCAACAAAGTCATGTTGATCTCTTGAATTGAAACTTTGGCGAAAACACCCTTACAATATTGGAAAATGAACTTAATTCACTTGGAAAACATCCTCATAGTTTGCGATATTCTGAAAATCTCAAATAATTTGCTGTGACTTTGCATTTTTATAGTGCACAAGCATACAACTATCTACGTAAATTTTTATGTTTACCACATCCAGCTACAATTAGAAAGTGAGCGTCTAGCATAAATTGTGAACCAGGTTATTTATCAGAAGTATTTACGTTCCTTAAACAGAAATTATCCACTTATGAAAAAATGAAAGACATTGTTTTGATGTTTGATGGCATGGCTATAAAACGAGAGTATACATATGATACAAAATTAAATAAATATTCTGGAACTGTTAATTACGGACATATTCAAATTGATTCTTCAGACACTTTAGCAACAGAAGTTTTAGTCCTACTTGTTGTTGGATTAAAAGGTCATTGGAAAGAACCAATCGGATATTTTCTAACAAATCATATGACTAGTGAAACACAAGCTCAGCTGATAAAGGATGCTTTAATTTTGCTCCATGATTGTGGCTTTTCTGTGCATTCTGTTATTTGTGATGGGTCGTATACCAATCAAGCTACTGCAAAATATTTAGGATGCGTTCTTTCTGCGAACATAAAAAAATACATTTCCACACCCATCCCTTCCAGGAAAACCAGTCTACTTTATGTTCGATGCTTGCCATCTAATGAAATGTATCAGAAACTGTTTCGCTGAGTTAGGTGTTTTGAAGTATAATTCCACGTCAATCAATTGGAATGATATTGTTGAATTAAATAAACTTCATATGAGTGACAACTTAAATTTAGTAAATAAAATTAAAGCTAAGCAGACACAAAATGAATGTTAAACTTGCAGTTCAAACGTTAAGTTCATCAGTAGCAGATGCTATAGACTTCTTACGTGAAGATATGAAGCTTGTAGAGTTTCAAGGAAGTGAACCAACCACACAATTTATCAGATTGTTTGATAAACTGTTCGACATTTGTAACTCTCACAATCCTTTTGGGAAAGGATTTAAGAAACCAATAACTGCTAATAATTTCAAGAGTGTAGTGGATTTCTTCAACAGTGTGTCGGAATATATACTGAATTTAACAGATGCAGCCGGAAATACACTTATTTTATCTAAACGTAAAACTGCCCTTTTAGGGTTTTTATGTACATCTAAATCCATACAGGAAGTGCGTGATGCTTTGCTTTTTCCAAAGAGTAGTGAAGAGGTACCTTTTAAGTATGTATTAACATATAAATTCAGCCAGGATCACTTGGAAATGTTGTTTAGTCGAATAAGGAGAAGAGGAGGTTGGAATAACAATCAGAATTGTATTCAATTTAAATGGGCTCTTCGGACAATATTACTGAAAAACGGTATTCAACCATAAGACAGGGCTAATAGTGTCCATGCAGACTTAGTCAGTGTTGAGGAACCCATTAATACTTTGTTTTCTAGGACAGAAAGCAACACTAACACACATCATCCCAAATCGGACTTAAAGTAAATGGAGAAACTAGATATGTTCACTGAAATAATTAAAAAACCCACAATTTGGCACAATCATGTATTTTTTTTTACATTGCTGGCTACATTGCTAGAAAACTGGAAAAGTCTTCAAAGTGTTCAGTGTGCTCCTCAATTCTTAAAGAGATTTCCAATGAACACTCATACTCCTACAATGCTCCAAATGAAAGTTCAGAGTTTACCAGAAGAAAAGATCGGGTTGGACTTGTCACACCATCAAAAGAGGCAACGTGAAGTTGGCACGTTATTCGGGATTCGGGATTCGAGATTCGCGAATCGCGAATCCCGAATACCGTGCTGGCTCGTTATTCGGGATTCGCCAATAACGAATAGCGAGCCAGCACGTTATTCGGGATTCGGATTCGGAATTCGAGATTGGGGATTCGCCATTAAAACAGAACGACCTACGTTGCATCCGACCATTTCCTCTCTACCCCCGGGATGGGGTGGGGTGTGCTGGGGGGGGGGGGGGGTGGATGGCCGAATGTCAAAGCATGTGCGCACTGTATCATTAAGCATGTCATTGAGTCAACTGGCATGGTTTCGAATCTCAGGTTGTACGTGACAAGGAGTAGGGTGGTATGTCTAACGTCGTGGGTTTTCTCCGGGTCACCTGGTTTCCTCCTACTGCTAAAGAGCCAGCCCGCAGGTTTTGCGGGATTCGGGATTCGAGATTCGGGATTCGCAACTAAAACAGAAGGACCTACGTTGCATCCGACCATTTCCAATCTACCCCCGGGGTGGGGTGGGGGTTTGGGGTGTGAATAGCCGAATATCCAAGAACGTGCGCCCTATATCATCAAGCCTGTCATTTAGTCAACTGGTGTTGTTTCGAATCCCCGGTTGTACGTGACAAGGAGAGGGGGTCGTCTGTCTAACGTCGTGGGTTTTCTCCGGGTCCTCTGGTTTCCTCCTACTGCTAAAAACCCCACGACCAAGCGAAGTATTGAAAAAAAGTAAACTATATATTTGTCTCGAAATGACCTAATTTGTGTCGAGTGGCCGTTAAACCCCATCTCTCTCTCTCTCTCTCTCTCTCTCTCTCTCTACCCCCGACCGATTGTAGAGCGAAAAGGGTGTTGGCTGGTTTGTTGGCGTGAACGGGGCAGTCATCTCCAGTAATCACCTGTTGTATTGTCGAATCCCGAATCCCGAATCTCGAATCCCGAATAACGAACCAGCACGTTATTCGGGATTCGGGATTCGGGATTCGAGATTCGCCACTAAATCAGAACGACCTACTTTGCATCCGACCATTTCCTCTCTACCCCCGATAGTGGGGCGGTTAAGCAAAAAATCGTGCATTTTTGAGTAAAAGCATGAAACTTGGAACATAGATGGAATGAACCCTACTGATAATTTTTGGATGTGGATCCACCTCAGCAGCTCCCCCTGGTGGACGTTGCGGCCATTTTTTCCAAAATGGCCGCCAAAAGTGGACTGGTTTAGCAAAAAATGGGTCACATTGTGTTAAAAGAATGAAACTTGGCACATAGATGGCATGAAGCCTACTAATTATTATTTTGTGATGTGGATCTACATCAGCAGCCCCCCCCCCCGGTCGTTACGGCCATATTTTCCAAAATGGCCGCCGATAGTGTGACGGTTAAGCAAAAAATCGTGCATTTTTTAATAAAAGCATGAAACTTGGCACATAGATAGAATGAACCTTACTGATTATTTTTGGATGTGGACCTACCTCAACAGCTCCCCCTGGTGGACGTCACGGCCATTTTGTTTTCCAAAATGTCCGCCTATAGTGGATCGGTTAAGCAAAAAATCGTGCACTTTGTGTTAAAAGCATGAAACTTGGCACATGGATGACATGCACCCTACTAATTATTATTTTGGGATGTGGACCCACCTCAGCTGACCCCCCTCCCCCTGGTGGCCATTACGGACATATTTTCCAAAATGGCCACCTATAGTGGGCCGGTTAAGCAAAACATCGTGCACGTTGGGTTAAATGCATGAAACTTGGCACATAGATGGCATGAACCCTACTAATTATTATTTTGGGATGTGGATCTTCCTCAGCACCCCCCCCCCCCCACCACCACCGGTAGTCGTTATGGCCATTTTTTCCAAAATGGCCGCCTATCCATTGAAATACATATAACTTTTGTAGAATAATAATTTTAATGTCCATGTGTATAGATCTGAGGTTAACACGGAAGAAACATGACTCCAAATACAATCAAAGAAGTAAAATCATTTAATGATAAGTCACTTTTGATAACAGTTGCCTTCACAAAGGCAAAGAGAAGTGCACTGGAGGCTGGCCTTGTGACACTTGCACAAACCCCTGCATGCCTTTCTGCAGTTGCAATGAATTAGTTCATAGCATGAATCTGAGCTTGACCAATGGTGGTCCACTTTGGTTGCCATGATCCATCACACTTGTTTTATCCCCAATCTGTAGGACTTGGTAGCATGGGCTCTTTTTGCAGTACATGTACTTGCCCCAAACATGCACTTCTTGGTAGGTTGCCCTTAGTATATGCTGCATTAGTGCTGCTTCTGTTGGATGGATATTCTCCAAAGCTCTGGATCGTCTTGCAAAGAGATTCTGCCTTACCTCATTCACTTCGGACAGTCCACATTTCCTGTCATACATGAGGACAACATATTTCTCCAACAAAGCAAAGATGTTGTCAGGGATAATTAATCGATCATCGGCAAGTAATAGGAATGCATCAGTGACATCTTGGAATACAGCCCATGTGCCCCACACTGTCTTTTTGCCTTTGCCATTAAAAAGGGATGTGTTTGCCTTTGCCTTTGCCATTAAAAAGGGATGTGTTATCACTCCCTGTGAATGCATGGAACATTGCCAATGTGGGTGCTTTAGGTAGGCGGGTGCTTTGGGTGCTTTATATGTCCTCACCGTAATTTTCTTGTGTCCTACATGTGCAGCATCCCACAGCTGGCAGAACAGCTAAAAAGCACTGAATTCCAAGGCAAAGAGGTGTACAGCACTCAAGGGAACCAGGTACTATCAACACTCTTGAGAGATGACAAAACTTGGATAGAACCATGCTCACACCACGAGGAAGCGGATATTCCAAGATGTCAATGATGCATTCCTGTTACTTGCCGATGCTCCGTAAATTATCCCTGACAACATCTTTGCTTTGTTGGAGAAATATGTTGTCTTCATGTATGATAGGAAATGTGGACTGTCTAAAGTGAATGAGGCGAGGCAACATCTCTTTGCAAGACAATCCAGAGCTTTGGAGAATATCCATCCAACACAAGCAGCACTAATGCAGCATATACTAAGGGCAACCTACCAAGGAGGGCATGTTTGGGGGCAAGTACTGCGAAAAGGGCCCATGCTACCAAGTCCTACAGATTGGGGATGAAACAAGTGTGATGGATCATGGCAACCAAAGCGGACCGCCATTGGTCAACCCCAAGATGCATGCTATGAACTAATTCATTGCAAATGCAGAAAGGTATGCAGGGGTTTGTGCAAGTGCACTTCTCTTTGCCTTTGTAAAGGCAACTGTTATCAAAAGTGACTATCATTAAATGATTTTACTTCTTTGATTGTATTTGGAGTCATGTTTCTTCCGTGTTAACCTCAGATCTATACACATGGACACTAAAATTATTATTCTACAAAAGTTATATGTATTTCAATGGATAGGCGGCCATTTTGGAAAAAATGGCCATAACGACTACCGGTGGTGGTGGGGGGGGGGGGGGCTGAGGAAGATCCACATCCCAAAATAATAATTAGTAGGGTTCATGCCATCTATGTGCCAAGTTTCATGCATTTAACCCAAAGTGCACGATGTTTTGCTTACTCAGCCCACTATAGGCGGCCATTTTTCTATGCTTAAATGGTGATAAAACTGAATTTATTTTGCTTGGATCTAATCATAACCTCAACACCATAACTGATTCCACTTCGATTAAGATTGATGGAAATAAAATTACTCCTAGTAACTCTGTTCGCAATATTGGAGCTTATTTTGATAGTAAACCCATGTAAATCCTGCTACTTTCATATCCGTAATATTGGCAAAATTCGTATATTCCTATCCCCTGATTCAACTAAAACGCTTGTTCATGCTTTTATTACTTCAAGACTTGATACTTTTAACTCATTTTTATCCGGCTTACCCAATAAATTAATATACCAATTGCAAAAAGTTCAAAACACCGCTGCACGACTTATTACCCTCACGATCATATTACTCCCATACCTAAACAACTTCACTGGCTTCCCATTCCATATCGTATTCAATTTAAGATTCTTTTAACTGCTTATAAATGTTTTCATGGCTTAGCCCCATCTTATTTATATCATCTAATTGAAAAACAAACAAATGCTTGTAGTCTCCGTAGTTCAAATGACATTTATTGTCTCAAACCAAGATCTGCGAGAATGGTTACATATATGGTGAAAAAAACGTTTTCATTTGTAGCCCCAAACCAGTGGAATGATTCAAAACCATCTGGTTCTGATACTGATATTCGTTCCAACCCTTAATCAGTCAATCTTTTAAATGTGCTCTTAAAACTTACTTATCTAAAAAAAGCTTTCAATTAGATATATATTATTTTATTATAGTGCATCTTTTTGTAGTCTTTTAGTTGTTTTATATATTTTCTGTTTTACTGGTATATGATTTTAAAGCGGTTCTGAACACCGTCGGTGGAATTAGCGCTATATAAATGTTTTAATAATAATAATAATAATAACGGCCACCAGGGAGAGGGGGGTCTGCTGAGGTGGGTCCACTTCCCAAAATAATAATTTGTAGGGTGCATGTCATCTATGTGCCAAGTTTCATGCTTTTAACACAAAGTGCATGATTTATTGCTTAACCGGTCCAAAATGGCCGTAACGTCCACCAGGGGGAGCTGCTGAAGTAAGTCCACATCCAAATATAATCAGTAGGGTTCATTCTATCTATGTGCCAAGTTTCATGCTTTTATTAAAAAATGTACGATTTTTTGCGACCCACTTTAGGCGGCCATTTTGGAAAAGATGGCCGTAACGACCACCAGGGGGGGCTGCTGATGTGGATCAACATGACAAAATAATAATTAGTAGGTTACTGGCCATCTATGTGCCAAGTTTCATTCTTTTAACACAAAGTGCACCATTTTTTGCTTAACGGGTCCACTTTTGGCGGCCATTTTGAAAAAAAAGGCCACAACGTCCACCAGGGGGAGCTGCTGAGGTGGATCCACATCCCAAAATAATCAGTAGGGTTCATGCCATCTATATGCCAAGTTTCATGCTTTTACTCAAAAATGCACGATTCTACCAAAAATGCTTCCTTAACCGCCCCACTACGACCGTAGGGGTAAGTGGACGATGGGTGTCCGACTAACAAGGAGACGACCTTCGTCGAGCGAATAGGGTGTTGGCTGGTTTGTTGCCGTGCACGGGGCAGTCCTCTCCTGAACCCACCTGTTGTATTGCCGAATCCCGAATCCCGAATAACGTGCTGGCTCGTTATTCGGGATTCGGGATTTGCCACTCTAACAGAACAACCTACGTTGTTGCATCCGACCATTTCCTCTCTACCCCGACCGTAGGCGTAAGTGGGTTTTGGGTGACCGACTAACAAGGAGACGACCGTTTGTCGAGTGAATAGGGTTTTGACTGGTTTGTTGACGTGCACGGGGCAGTCCTTACCAGCAATCACCTGTTGCATTGCCGAATCCCGAATCCCGTGCTGGCTCGTTATTCGGGATTCGCCATTAACGAATAACGAATAACGAGCCAGCACGTTATTCGGGATTCGGGATTCGCCACTAAAACAGAACGACCTACGTTTCATCCGACCATTTCTCCTTTACCCCCGGGGGTGGGGGTTGGGTAGTGGATGGCCGAATGTTCAAGCACGTGCGCGCTGTGTCATTAAGCCTGTCATTGAGTCAACTTGCGTGGTTTCGAATCCCCGTTTGTTCGTGACAATGAGTAGGGTCGCCTGTCCAACCTCTTGGGTTTTCTCCGGGTTCTCCGGTTTCACCCATTGCTAATGATCCCTACGAGCAGGCGTACTATTGAAATAAAATTAAAACTATATGTTAGTCTCGAAATGACCTAATTTTTATCGAGTGACGTTAAACCCCATTTTTTTTCTCTCTCTAATAAGGTATTTGCTGCTTTGTTGGCGTGCACGGGGCAGTCATCTCCAACAATCACCTGTTGTACTGACCAAATCTGAATCCCGAATCTCGAATCCCGAATCATGTGCTGGCTCGTTATTCGGGATTCGGGATTCAGGATTCGGGATTTGGGATTAGCCACTAAAACTGAACGACCTACGGTCCATCCGATCATTTCCTCTCTACCCCCGGGGTGGGGGTGGGGTGGGGGTGGGGTGGGGGTGTGGATGGCCGAATGCCAAGCACGTGCGCGCTGTATCATTAAGCCTGTCATTGAGTCAACTGGCGTGGTTTTGAATCCCCGGTTGTACGTGTCAACGAGAGGGGTCGTCTTTCTAACGTCGTGGGTTTTCTCCGGGTCATCTGGTTTCCTCCTACTGCTAAAGACCCCATGACCAAGAGAAGTATTGAAACGAATTAAACTATAGGTTAGTTTCAAAATGACCTAATTTGTGTCGAGCAGACGTTCTCTCTCTCTACCCCCGAGCGTAGGGGTAAGTGAACATTAGGTGACAGACTAACAAGGAGACGACTGTTTGTAGAACGAAAAGGGTGTTGGCTGATTTGTTGGCGTGCACGGGGCAGTCATCTCCAGTTATCACCTGTTGTATTGTCGAATCCCGAATCACGAATCTGAAATCCCGAACAACGAGCTAGCACGTTATTCGGGATTCGGGATTCGCCACTAAAACAGAACGACCTACTTTGCATCCGACCATTTCCTCTCTACCCCCGACCGTAGGGGTAAGTGGACGTTGGGTGTCCGCTAACAAGGAGACGACCTTCGTCGAGCTAATAGGGTGTTGGCGGGTTTGTTGCCGTGCACGGGGCAGTCCTCTCCTGAACCCACCTGTTGTATTGCCGAATCCCGAATCCCGAATAACCCGAAGAAAACCCACGACGCTAGACAGACGACCCTAATCCCTGTCACGTACTACCGGGGATTCGAAACCACGCCAATTGATTCAATGACAGGCTTAATGATACAGCGCGCACGTGCTTGGACATTCGGCGATCCACACCCCCACCCCAACCCAACCCCGGGGGTAGAGAGGAAATGGTCGGATGCAACGTAGGTCGTTCTGTTTTATTGGCGAATCCCGAATCCCGAATCTCGAATCCCGAATCCCGAATAACGTGCTGGCTTGTTATTCGTTATTCGTTATTGGCGAATAACGAGCCAGCACGGGATTCGGGATTCGGCATTCGGCATTCGGGATTCAGATTCTTTCAATACAACAGGTGATTGTTGGAGATGACTGCCTCGTGCACGCCAACAAAGCAGCCAACACCTTATTCACGAGAGAAAAGAAATGGGGTTTAACGTCCACTCAACACAAACTAGGTCATTTCGAGACTAATACATAGTTTTAATTTTATTTCAATAGTAAGCTTGCTCGTATGGTCATTAACAATGGGTTGAAACCGGAGGACCCAGATAAAACACACGAGGTTTGACAGGCGACCCTACTCCTTCCCACGTACAACCGGATATTCGAAACCACGTCAGTTGACTCAATGGCAGGCTTAATGACACAGCGCGCACGTGCTTGAACATTCTGCAATCCAACACCCAACCTCCACCCCCGGGGGTAGAGAAGATATGGTCGGATGAAACGTAGGTCGTTCTGTTTTAGTGGCGAATCCCGAATCCCGAATAACGTGCTGGCTCGTTATTCGTTATTAGTTATTGGTGAATCCCGAATAACGAGCCAGCACGGGATTCGGGATTCGGCAATACAACGGGTGATTGCTGGTAAGGAATGACCCGTGCACGTCAACAGACCAGCCAAAACCCTATTCACTCGACAAACGTTCGTCTCCTTGTTAGTCGGTCACCCAGCACCAACTTACACTTACGGTCGCTGTAGAGGGGAAATGGTCAGATGCAACAACGTAGGTTGTTCTGTTTTAGTGACGAATCCCGAATCCCAAATAACGAGCCAGCACGTTATTCGGGATTCGGGATTCGGCAATTCAACAGGTGGGTTCAGGAGAGGACTGCCCCGTTCACGGCAACAAACCAGCCAACACCCTATTCGCTCGCCGAAGGTCGTCTCCTTGTTAGTCGGACACCCAACGTTCACTTACCCCTACGGTTGGGGGTAGAGAGGAAATGGTCGGATGCAAAGTAGGTCGTTCTGTTTTAGTGGCGAATCCCGAATCCCGAATAACGTGCTGGCTCGTTATTCGGGATTCGGGATTCGACAATACAACAGGTGATTACTGGAGATGACTGCCCCGTGCACGCCAACAAACCAGACAAACCAGCCAACACCCTTTTCGCTCGACAAACGGTCGTCTCCTTGTTAGTCGGTCACCTAATATTCACTTACCCCTACGCTCGGGGGTAGAGAGAGAGAGAGAGAAAGAGTGAGAGATGGGGTTTAACGTCCACTCGACCATCCACAGACCCACCCGACCCCTTCCCATCCCGGGGGTAGAGAGGAAATGGTCTGATGCAACGTAGGTCGTTCTGTTTTAATGGCCAATCCCCAATCTCGAACCTCGAATCCCGAATCCCGAATCCCGAATAACGTGCTTAATGACACAGTGCGCACGTGCTTGAACATTCGGCCATCCACTACCCAAACCCCACCCCCGGGGGTAGAGGAGAAATGGTCGGATGAAACGTAGGTCGTTCTGTTTTAGTGGCGAATCCCGAATCCCGAATAACGAGCCAGCGCGTTATTCGGGATTCGGCAATACAACAGGTGATTGCTGGTAAGGACTGCCCCGTGCACGTCAACAAAACAGCCAAAACCCTATTCACTCGACAAACGGTCGTCTCCTTGTTAGTCGGTCACCCAAAACCCACTTACACCTACGGTCGGGGTAGAGAGGAAATGGTCGGATGCAACAACGTAGGTTGTTCTGTTTAAGTGGCGAATCGCGAATCCCGAATAACGAGCCAGCACGTTATTCGGGATTCGGGATTCGGCAATACAACAGGTGGGTTCAGGAGAGGACTGTCCCGTGCACGGCAACAAACCAGCCAACACCCTATTCGCTCGACGAAGGTCGTCTCCTTGTTAGCGGACACCCAACGTCCACTTACCCCTACGGTCGGGGGTAGAGAGGAAATGGTCGGATGCAAATTAGGTCGTTCTGTTTTAGTGGCGAATCTCGAATCCCGAATCCCGAATAACGTGCTGGCTCGTTATTCGGGATTCGAAATTCGGGATTCGGGATTCGACAATACATCAGGTGATTACTGGAGATGACTGCCCCATGCACACCAACAAACCAGCCAACACCCTTTTCGCTCTACCATCGGTCGGGGGTACAGAGAGAGAGAGAGAGATGGGGTTTAACGTCCACTCGACGCAAATTAGGTCATTTCGAGACAAATATATGGTTTACTTTTTTTCAATACTTCGCTTGGTCGTGGTTTTTTTTTGGATATTCGGCCATTCACACCCCAAACCCCCACCCCATCCCGGGGGTAGATTGGAAATGGTCGGATGCAACGTAGGTCCTTCTGTTTTAGTTGCGAATCCCGAATCTCGAATCCCGAATCCCGAAAAACCTGGTATTCGAAAACACGCCACTTGACTCAATGACAGGCTTAATGATACAGCGCCCACGTGCTTGACATTCGGCCATCCACACCCCCACCCCACCCCGGGGGTAGAGAGGAAATGGTCGGATGGACCGTAGGTCGTTCCGTTTTAGTGGCGAATCCCAAATCCCGAATCCCGAATCCCGAATAACGTGCTGGCTCGTTATTCGTTATTCGTTTTTGGCGAATCCCGAATAACGAGCCAGCACATGATTCGGGATTCGAGATTCGGGATTCAGATTTGGTCAATACAACAGTTGATTGTTGGAGATGACTGCCCCGTGCACGCCAACAAAGCAGCCAACACCTTATTCGAGAGAGAAAAAAATGGGGTTTAACGTCACTCGATAAAAATTAGGTCATTTCGAGACTAACACGTTATTCGGGATTCGACAATACAAGAGATGGGTTCAGGAGAGGACTGCCCCGTGCACGTCAACAAACCAGCCAACACCCTATTCGCTCGACGAAGGTCGTTTCCTCGTTAGTCGGGCACCCAACGTTCACTTACCCCTACAGTTGGGGGTAGAGTGGAAATGGTCGGATGCAAAGTAGGTCGTTCTGTTTTAGTGGCGAATCCCGAATCCCGAATTACGTGCAGGCTGGAGATGACTGCCCCGTGCACGCCAACAAACCAGACAAACCAGCCAACACCCTTTTCGCTCGACAAACGGTCGTCTCCTTGTTAGTCGGCCACCTGATGTTCACTTACCCCTACGCTCGGGGGTAGAGAGAGAGAGAGAGATAGATAGAGAGAGAGAGAGAGAGAGAGGTGGGGTTTAACGTCCACTCGACACAAATTAAGTCATATCGAAACTAACATATAGTTCAATTCTTTTCAATACTTCGCTTGGTCATGTGGTATTTAGCAGTAGAAGGAAACCAGATGACCCGGAGAAAACCCAAGACGTTAGACAGACGACCCTACTCCTTGTCACGTACAACCGGGGATTCAAAACCACACCAGTTGACTCAATGACAGGCTTAATGATACAGCGCGCACGTGCTTGGACATTCGGACATCCACACCCCCACCCCGGGGGTAGAGAGGAAATGGTCGGATGCAACGCAGGTCTTTCTGTTTAAGTGGCGAATCCCGAATCTCGAATCCCGAATCCCGAATGGGCTCTTTAGCACTAGTAGGAAACCAGAGGACCCGGAGAAAACCCACGACGTTAGACAGACGAACCTACTACTTGTCACGTAAGACCGGGAATTCGAAACCATGCCAGTTGACTCAATGACAGGCTTAATGATACAGCGCGCACGTGCTTTGACATTCGGCCATCCACACCCCCAAAAACCATCCCCCATCCCAGCCCGGGGGTAGAGAGGAAATGGTCCGATGCAATGTAGGTCGTTCTGTTTTAGTTGCGAATCCCGAATCTCGAATCCCGAATGCCGAATCCCGAATAACGTGCTGGCTCGTTATTCGTTATTGGCGAATCCCGAATAACGGGCCAACACGTGATTCGGGATTCGGGATTCGAGATTCAGATTTGGTAAATACAACAGGTGATTGTTGGAGATGACTTCCCCGTGCACGACAACAAAGCAGCCAACACCTTATTCGAGAGAGAAAAAAATGGGGCTTAACGTCCACTCGACAAAAACTAGGTCATTTCGAGATGGGGTTTAACGTCCACTCGACACAAATTATGTCATTTCGATACTAACATATAGTTTATTTTTTTTGAATACGTCGCTTGGTTGTGGGGTCTTCAGCAGTATAAGGAAACCAGAGGACCCGGAGAAAACCCACGACTTTAGACATACGACCCTTCTTCTTGTCACATACAACCGGGGATTCGAAACCATGGCAGTTGACTCAATGACAGGCGTAATGATACAGCGCACACCCCGGGGTAGAGGATATGATCGGATGCAACGTAGGTCGTTCTGTTTTAGTGACGAATCCCGAATCTCCAATCCCGAATCCCGAATAACGTGCTGGCTCGTTATTCGTTATTGGCGAATCCCGAATAACGAGCCAGCACGGTATTCGTGATTCGCGAATCCCGAATCCCGAATAACGTGCCAAATTCACGTTGCCATCAAAAGATATGTTTAAGGTTGTCAAATGTGTAGACAGTGTAGTCTGGGCCCGATTCCTAGAAAATTCTTAAGCACGTTCTTATGCTTAGATTTTAGTCGACTTTGCATTTAAGTAAACTTACCTTATTTTGTGTTCCCAGAAAATTCTTAAGAACGGCCTTGTGCTTCGATTTAAAGTAGACTTCATTGTAAGCACAAGAACGTTATTATGCGTTCCAAGAAAAAACTTAAGCACAACTTCGTTCTTAAACATAGCCAGTCTAAGCACAAGTCCCAAGCAAGGTATAGGGCTTGCTTACCAACCTTAAGTCTGTTTCTGCTTCAAAAAGATGGCTGACCGTAGAGTTATTCGACGGCATTTCCGACATCTTTTGATACCAAAGAGACATTACAAGACAGGGAAAATTCTTCTCAAAAAGAAATTAAGAATGCTATAGAAAATTTTGCATCTAGGGCCTTATAGGCCTACCCTGAAACCAATTTATGTATTTGCCAATTAGTAAACAGTAGGCTACAAACACACAGGCTGATCAGGCGCTCTCGCAATTATTCAGTTAGTTTGAAGGCCTATGTGTCTGCGTTTTTTAAAAATATATTTTTTGGCACATTTTATAATTATGTAGGCCTATACATGGGACACGTCAATCAAAATCAACCACAATGAAGCAGACGACAAATTTATGACGTAATTCGCATACCAAAGTTATTCTATAACGTTAAAGAGCATCGTAGTCTAAGTGTATGGTAAGCTTTACCAGTCACAATGTGCTTAGACTTGTACTTGACTTGTGCTTACGTAAGAATGGTCTTGAGAATTTTCTAGGGACGGTATTTTTATAAGATTCTTACGTAAGTAAAAGTGAAGTATGACTTTGTGCTTACTTTAAGAATTTTCTAGGAACCGGGCCCAGGTATATAATGTAAATTATCTGATAATAAGTTTCTTGTTGAATTTTTAAATGTTTATTATTGTTATTAAACTACTTGTGTTTCCCATCCAATATAAATAATTAACATGTGGTTCTAGTTTACAGTAGTTGTCGTGCTTGTATTGTTATGAATTAGATTGAAATATAAAAGTACAATAAGTTATATTAGTGTTTTCCCAACTAATATAAACATTTATATGTGGTCCACCTTACAGTAGTTATCGTGTTTGTGTGGTATGGATTTTATAATACGTGAAGTGCAATTAGTAAAATAAGTGTGTTCCTCAAATACAAACAATTAAATTTGGTTCCTCCTATAATTGTGTGCTATGTACAATCACCTTGTATAAGTTTTGATAAGTTTCCTTCTGATCTGTGGTAAATATACTAGTTTGGGATAGTGGGTTTTCACTAATTATGTTATTATAAGTTTCTCTTTGACCTGAAATTTACTAGATAAGTGGTTTACCTAAGGTTTATTGGCTTTAATTTGGTGTTATATAATTTATGTATATGGTTTCACATGGCGTCTAAATTATTAGGTTTTTGGCTTTAATTGGGTGTTATATATTTTATGTATATGGCCCCATAATGTTTTTTTTTCAATTATTAGGATTAATTTACTGTTACTTGTTTTTTGTATATAAACCCTCTGTATATTAATTTTATTATCATTAGCTTGAAAACGTTGAGAGAATCCTCAACGAAACGTCGCTTTAATTAAAATAGTAATTGTGTTCCATATTAAGTGTTTGTGTTTATTGTATATTATTGTTATTAAACTAATTGTTCATTGTTGTTATTATATAAACTAAATGTTTATTTTTGTTATTAAACTAAATGTTTATTATTGTTATTAAACTATTTAGTTATTAATGTATATTATGAGGGAGCGAGGGAGAGATACACTTGAGATAAACCAGGTAGTTTCAGGAATTAATTATGAGAAAGAGTGAGAAATACACTCGACAAAAACTAGGTCATTTCAGGACTACATATGATATAGTGGTCTTTGGCCGTTGGGTGGAGGGGGTGTTGGGTGGCTGTGGTTGAGTCAACTGGGGTGGTTTCGAATCCCCGGTTGTACGGTACCTGGCAGGGCGTAGGGTCGCCTGTCCAACCTCGTGGGTTTTCTCCGGGTCCTACACGCAAGCAAATTATTGAAATAAAATTAAACCATATGTTAGTCCCGAAATGACCTTGTTTGTGTTGAGTGGAGTTAAACCCCATTTTCTCTCTCTCTCTCTCTCTCTCTCTTTTGGAGTGTTGGAGAAAACCCACAAGGCTGGGTAGGGGCCTACCGCTTACTCCTTGTCACCTACATGTATGTCACACCCCACCCTGTTTATATTTACTGTATTATAGCGTTTTTATGAACCTATGTGAAACCTATAACCATGATAATGATTTCAATTTAATAATTATTGTTAATGGTTTTTGTCGAAAAATTTACACTTTTCTTGTCTGTCTACCTGCTAAATTTAGGAGTGTTGGGCCCTGCAAATCTGGAAATGATTTTATTCTATGGCAAAGGGGTATGCACTTTCTGAAATGATACATTATTGAAACCAAAATTTGCTGTCGAGTCATAAGTTAATAGCAAAGTGCCTGTCGAGCGACTTCACTCCCTCTGTGAAATTGTAGGCTACGTAGAACATAAAACTGATCCCGCAGTGAATATTCGCTTGGCCGCTAGTATTACTGAAAAAAAAATGTCATCTATGCGTCTTAATTCGGCAAAATATTAACTCTTTTCCTCCGACAAAAAAATTCTAAAACATTTTTGAGGTATAAGAAAAATAAATAAAGACGTTTGAAGTATCTGTAGTTAAAAAAATATTTCCTATTTAGTGTAAATGGGTATTAAAATGAGTAAAGTCATCATTTTGCCCGAAGCATTTAAGTGTTATGTCAACAATCCGCTTGCCAAAGTCTAATGTCATTTCGTCAAACCCGTACCAATAACCAGTACCTTTTAATTTTAATGTCGCCATGGAGACAGGAATGGGGCTTAAGGTAAACTCGGAACAAACTAGGTCATTTCGGGACTAATATGGTTTAATTTTATTTCATTAATTCGCTCGCATGCAGGGGTCTGTGAAAACCCACGAGGTTGGACATGCGACCCACTCCTTGACAGTCGACGACTTTATCCATCACCGCTTTCCTATTGAGGGTTAGGGTTTTCATTACGGGCTTTACAAGCCCTAATTTAATTTATCCTACACCTCATTATTTTATTACACCAATGACCCCCATTTGAACATATCTGAATAGTACTACCAAAACAAAATATAAACTGCTATTCAATTCAGTTGAGATCCATGACATGGTTTACATTGTCCGCCTTTAAAAGAAGCCCCTCTAGGGTTGATCACATATTTGAAACAAAAATATACTTACGAAACTGGTGAAAAGTACACGAAATGTTGTAAACACTCGTCGACCGCAGGTATTCAACTGAGTATGACACGTATTGGTGTACTTGGTAGAGTAATAACTGAACGTTGAATTAACGTATATACGCAGGTATGTAAAGGCTGAATTTGTGTAACATGTTATTGCCACATCGTACTCTGTTTCTAAAATAAAATAGTAAGGGTCATTGGACATTGAAAGTAGAAATAATTGGATTATGTACAAGTTATGTGGTGACAATTAGAAAACTGTTCTTGTGCTTTACGTTGAACTTTGAATTATTTGGGTTTCGTCATCTTAGTTGATATAAAAGAACAGTATAGTCTTCTTACAATGATTCTAGTTGTTTGATTCCGATCAACACAGGTTAACTCGGATATAATGTTAAGAAAGTGTTGGTCCCTACCTATATTAGGTAAAAAACTTTTTTTTTAAAGTACGGCGGTTAAATAAAAAACCTTTTGGGCAATGTATTTTCAGAAAATAATATTCGGAAAATAGACGATCAGCTGAATATTCGATGTTAAACAATGACACAAAGCATGTGCACGAGAGCACATGGGAAGTACTGGGGACACATTGTCGAAGTCACGGCTAAAAAACGGGGTAATTACTACTAGAATTAACAATCGCGAACATTATAGACATACGTGAAAATAACCACAAATTAATTAGCTTTTGAGGACATGCGACAAATTGCTTTTCTGTAGTTTAAATCCTATTATAACTTGAAAATAAGATGTGACATATATCACAGGAGGGATCACTCTTTAATAATACTACTTTGGACGAGGGGTGGTATACAACTATTAGAATACTATGAACTAGGGACATCAAAACCAAAACATTGACCCAGATGTAAAAAGAATTGTAATCATGGTCAACACTAAAAAAGTCATCACATGATAAAATGTATTATTCTGTCTGATAATCTTCAAATGTGCCTGTTTTAAAGCCCCAAAACCACTCTTATCGTAACTGAATAATATGCCCCACTCATTATTCTGGTCAACAAATTGTACTATTTTACAATATTCCAATTAATTGATCATACAAATTTCATCTTAACACACTGAATTTAAAAAATTGGAAAAATTCAACTACATAGTAACCACATGGTTTGAAAAGCTTTACGTTAACTCTTTCTAATGCAACCTGGATTTAAACATATTTTCGAACCCTCTGGACTAGTAAAATAGGACGTAATGGATAATTTACACAACAGGTAGGACACTTAAACATCTAGTAGTTAGAATAAGGCTATTTTTTTTCTGGACCTGTCAAGCCAGCAAGAGTGGTATTGTCCCTTTAAAAAAACTACAGTTAGAGAACAGACGATTGTATTCGTTCATTAACAACTGTGGATGTTGTACTGGTAACTAATCATAATTGATGGTGGGCCAATGTCAGATATCACCAAACACATTGATATTACACATCGGTACCACAAATGTGGACTCTATTTAATAACTATCTTGTAGTCCTGTTAGACAAGTTCGGAAGGTGGTCAGTATAGTAAAAATCTTCATGACCAGAAGGTCGTCAGTATAGCAGAAATCTTATATTTTAAAATAAATATTAATAAGGGCCTTGTTGTGTGTGGGATAACTATAGATATGAGATATACTGGTATCATATTAACAGAGAGAGAGAAAGGGGGATATCGTCCACTATGTTTAATTTTATTTTAAGGACTCGCATGTATAAAAAAGCCTTTATCCAATGAAGTTTAATATCAAACTGACTGTCCTGTACAGAGGTGGGGTGTTGGGATGGCCTAGTGGTCTAGAGTGCCGCGCTTCGACCTCTAGCTGGCCGACCACCTCTGGCTTGCGGCTGTGGTTTCGAGCCCTAAAGACCCCTACGCGCAAGCGAATAATTAAAATGAAATTAAACCGTATGTTAGTCCCGAAATGACTTAGTTGTGTTGACTGGACGTTAAACCCCATCTCTCTCTCTCTGTGTACAAAGATACAATGTCACAGACACTTAGATTAACCAATGTTCACCCAAACTTAGTTCACACAATTCAGTAGATTGATTACTGTTTAAGGTATATCATGTACCCCCCGGATTTTGTATGATTTTGAATATTACAAATCATATTTAAAAACCATAAAGTACTGTTCACTTCACAACATGTCTTTATTTTCTGAATTTTCTAATGTAAGTTCCCCATTGGTATATGTCACTAAATTGTCCATATTAAATGCCACACGTAATATGTTGAATGTGATTATTATATCTGGATTATCTCTACATTCTTTTGTTAAAATATTAGCCACCATATCTTTATCACCACCAAACCAACTAAATGATTCAAAAGAACCATCAGTGAGGTGATTTTATTTTGGTTGAAAATTTCAGGTAAGCCATATCTTTTTTCATATGTTGTTTCAGATAAGCTTAGGCTATATTGTAGTAGACGCAGTTCATATAATTGTTTACAGGCTTACCTGATCTGACATTTTGCAATCTTCAATAATTTGGTACACTGACTGTTGCGGAAAAAAAAGGGCAACCAGTCAAGCGTGTGTAGAAAATAAGGCCGGATATGTACACCTGTCTGACAAGAAACAAACTGGAAGTGAGCTCGGCTAACCTTTCCAGGTCATAGGCCCATGTCAGCCATATTTGTCCCCCGCCTTTCGAAGAAAGCAGGGGACTATTAAAATGGGTTCGTCTGTCTGTCCGTCCTTCTGTCACACTTTTTGGAACACAATAACTATGTCTGTGCGTCCGTCTGTCACACTTTTTGGGACACAATAACTATCTCCCTATTTGAGCTAGAATGTTTAAACTCTGTGTAGGTGTTTATTAGGTCAATACCTTGATTGAGTTCGAAGATTAGGGTAAGCAGAGATAAGCAGTTTGATCGGTTGAGGCTTTGGGACACGATAACATTAGTTCTAATTAAGTAAGAATGATGGAACTTGGTATATAGTTTCATTACATCGATACCTTGACTAAGTTCGATAATGAGCATTTTCTGCTCAGGGTAAGCAGAGCTTTAAGCAATTTGATTGGCCGACACTTTGGAACACAATAACTCTCATTCTATTTGAGTCAGAACGTTTAAACTTGGTGTAGATGTTTACTAGGTCAGTGCCCTAATGGAGTTCGAAGATTTGGGGTAAGCAGAGATAAGCAATTAGATTGATTAAGGCTTTGGGACACGATAACTTTAGTTCTAATTAAGTGAGGGTGGTGAAACTTGTTTTATAGTTTCATTACATCAATACCTTGACTAAGTTCGATAATGAACATGTTTTGCTGGGGGTAAGCAGAGCGATAAGCAATTTGATTGGTCGAGACTTTGTGACAAAGTAATACATACATAGAACTTTTCTAGATTTTACATTATATTATATTGGACATTTTCAACTATAAACAACTTCTGCTAATGTGTTCAATATGTTATTTACGGGCAACACACAAATGACCTCTCTTAGTTTTGACAATACGCACGATCTCATTTAATATCTTAATTATCCATATGTTATTTATAATCTACACATGTTCTATGTGTTGAACACTCAGCAGAACTTCGGGACTTAAATGGAAATACGAGGTGTGGTTATAGAAACTATAATCTCAATTCCAAATAAGTTAATCTGTCATGTATCATTATTTTCAATTACTGTATGCTTTATAAAGCCAGAATTAACTGACAGTAAGTCAGACTTGAATAGAGCTCCTTCCGATCTATGTCTATTCTATGTTCTCAATAAAGATCTACCAACTATGCTGACCGTCTCTTATCTGTAGTGTTACAGATAATAGAAATGGTGCACGTGAGCCAGATATAGCGTGTACAAGTCCTAGCCGCAGGCAATCTTGTTAATTGCAGAAGTTAGATTTCAAGACGATCATGGGCCACTGATAACAGATATAAGTAATGATGCTCGTGATCCAGTGAACCGGACACAGCGTGAACCAGTTCCAGTAATGGCGGTCGCACCTGTAAACTTGGATGTGAATCGCCATAACAGCGGGACGTCGTTCCAGATGATCATGGGCCACTGATTGAAGACAGCAGAATGGTATCTATAACTTCTGAATGGGATCCTGGGGAAAACCTTGGAAAAGATGAAGTTTCCAGACGTTTTTTAAGGTAGGTGCATATTTCCTAATAAATTGACCATGGAAAGCCAAATAGACCAAGGGATAATTATATTCAATTTTTAAGGTTAGGGATACGCTAAATATAAAGTTTTAAAATTAATGTCAAACTAGTAAAATAATTAAGTTAGGGAAATAAGTTAGGGAAATAAGTGACGTTTAAAATGGACGATCACAAGGTTATAATATGTAGAAATGAAGAGGCGTTCGTCACACGTTAGATGTGGGGTTTAGGGCGATTTCCACATCTAGCCAGTGTCACAAAGAACTGCAAAATGCTATCAAAGTAGTAGATGTAATACGTTGTTCAGTAACTGAGAGTTAGGTTTAGACTCATTGTCTATAGGAATAAATACGAATCGTAAAATTGAAAAGGTAAAACTAAGCTAACAGAAATAAATTATGTCTCCGAACTATAAATCTAGATTGTAATAATGTAATGTTGTCTTGTGTCTAAGTAATGTATATGTGTTTAACTGGGTATTTTTCCGGTATGGATATGTGTAAAATTTATGTTTATGGGTAATATGCCCAAGGAAAATTTGAACCTGACTGGCCCTTTGTAAATTCGCGAGTAGCGTGTGGGTCGGTATTGGGATTTAAATACTGGTTTAAAGTGAATCAGGGTGCATTGCAATATATAGCGAATAACTTATGCAATATAACTGTTTCTGGATTATTCGTTTTGTTTTGTTAAAAAAGTATAAATTTGTGTTAAAAACGTGAAAATATACCATGGTAAAATGGGTTATTTAAATTTTATTTTTGGATGTGCGATGATATAGCATGACGAATAAATTTTGAATTTCCTCATATATCATGTGTAGCGTATACGTAAAACCATACTCATGTATTGGCAACTTATTTGTAAATTGCTGTTTGTTATAATTATGTGTTTATAGGGAATATATTACATTCAGGTCTTGAAATAAATACTGATCACGTTTGTTTAAAGAAATGAATTAACAATAAGATTTAAAATGTTCATAGGGAGATCTATATGGAAATCTGCAAACGGGACGTGTCTGTCTTATCTGATCTCAGTGTGTTAATTAGCACACATGCTGCTACAAGCTTGTGTTATACACACAGGTTTGTTCGTATACGCCATGTTAAAAGGTATACCTTTCTTTCCTATGCCCTCTGTGTTAACTGTTGATGTATAGTGCAGTGGAATGTGATACGGTTAAGATAATTAATTGAAGATGATTTGTTAATAATGAGATAAAACTGTTCACTGTTAGTAAGTAAGGAGAATACTAATCAGTTTCCATGTTATTAATTACTGTAGGTGATAAGTACTAATTAATGCTAATAATTGTTAGTAAGGGGACAGATTGAGTTGTATTTGTTAAAAGTTTATTCAATTAAAAGTAACTCGAATTAAGGATTAATACAAGTGTGTTCCTACTGCAGCAAATACAATTTTAATGTTAAGTAAACTTAAAGGAAAGCATATGATTAAGTTAGATATAATCGTATCAAATTAATTTTAAAATAAATGATATAAATTAAGGGTAATGTAATTGTAATAACTGGTCTAATGGGGTAAGTACACTGGTCATTTTAAAGGGATTTATTGTACCATATCTTAACGCGAAACAACAACGAACATCACATGGGAATTCCCGAATGAATCTGAAGTGAAGATTCTGATTGCAGCAGTGTTTACCATCATCCAATTAGCTGTGCAAGAATCAGAACTGTGAATAGTCCATCTAATTTGGAAGTGTTAAAATCAGTGAACATATTGACATTGAAACAGTGTTTTTTTGTGTTTTTTTTTTAAATGTGTTTTATAGTATAACCACATAGTCATTTTTTATATCGTATTGTAGCATGTATATCCGTGTATTTATATTGTAGAATCTTAATTGCCACATTTAGAGCTTTACATATATATTATTGTATTTAATGTATGTTAGATAACAACGCTTAACAGGATTGGTGTCGGCTGAGACCGAGGACGAGAATACGCTCCATGGAACAGATGATTCCACATCAACATTAAGACATCATCAAATGACATTAACTTTGTCATCATTTAGTCGAGAAGAATGGCAGAATTTAATGGTGTAGCGAGAGGTGTAGACCCAATAAATGGTATTGTTCTACATGAATTCTAGAACCACCGTTGCTCCAGTGAAATATAAATCGCGGGGTTTTTTTTCATTATATACTCAGTACTTTTTATATTGTGTTAGATTCCTTAATCGTGTGTGCTGTTTTATTCCGTGTGTAATATACTTTTATTAATGTGGTATCCTGAGTACTCTTTTTACATCGTGTTAGCTGTTGTATATCATATGTACTGTTATTATATCATGTTTGCTGTATTATATCGCGTGTGCTCTTCCTAATTCGTGTGTAATGTAATTTTATTGTGTGAAACATCAATGTATACAGATGAAGACAATGTCCCACATGTGAGAATTGTGTTTGTTATGTCCTTTTGGTACATAACTCGTGGGTGATGAAGGAATGTGACAAAGTAATACATACATAGAACTTTTCTAGATTTTACATTATATTATATTGGACATTTTCAACTATAAACAACTTCTGCTAATGTGTTCAATATGTTATTTACGGGCAACACACAAATCTCTTAGTTTTGACAATACGCACGATCTCATTAAATATCTTAATTATCCATATGTTATTTATAATCTACACATGTTCTATGTGTTGAACACTCAGCAGAACTTCGCGACTTAAATGGAAATACGAGGTGTGGTTATAGAAACTATAATCTCAATTCCAAATAAGTTAATCTGTCATGTATCATTATTTTCAATTACTGTATGCTTTATAAAGCCAGAATTAACTGACAGTAAGTCAGACTTGAATAGAGCTCCTTCCGATCTATGTCTATTCTATGTTCTCAATAAATATCTACCAACTATGCTGACCGTCTCTTATCTGTAGTGTTACAGATAATAGAAACTTTGGAACACAATAACTGTCCTTCTTATTGATGTAGAATGTTTAAACTTGGTGTAGGCGTTCATTAGGTGAATGTCTTGATTGAGTTCAATGACTAACATTTTGAGCTTAAGCTTAGCCGAGGTAATCAATTTCTTTGGTCAATGTTTTTTTGGGACAACGATTATCTTGATTCTATCTGTTAGAGAGTGATGAAACTTAGTGTATAGTTTGATTGCTTGATACTTGTGAAAAAAATAAATGTGCGATTAATTAATATGTGTCATCTTTTTATTTTGGGATTTCGGCGGGGGACATCAGCCTCACTGTTGGCTTATTTCATAAATCTGGAACAAGTATGGCGGGGACTTTAACTTTTTTAAATTTAATTATTTTGGTATTTTTGTATCCAGAGTTTAGCTTTATGGTCATTCCAATCAACTTTCCACCTCCATGCTTGTAATAAAATGCTTTATCTCCACTGACTGTTTTCATTCTACTTTCTTCTAAAATTTGATTAAACTAAATCATAATGCTCTAGTCGCATTATCTAATCCATATAGAGGCTTCTTTTAAAAAAAATCTAGGTCAAATATCAAAATTCCGAAATGTTAATGGTTTCCAAAATTGGGGTTTAACGTCGTACTGTTTTGCTCCAACTTGTCCAATGAAGATTGGCTTACATTTTCTAAATGGTAGCAGTACCGGTGAATTTTAACTTCAAAAGGTTAATAGACGACTCCTATTGCCAATACAGCGAATCAGTAACGATGACGTGTTGTAATACATTTGACGACTAAATGAATTCCACTGCCTGTAGAATGACATGGAGCCCTGCAGTAAAATGGAAGAAGCGGATGGAGGACAGACAGAAGTGATTACAGACGGTGTTACGGTGTGCCGTACTATAAATTGAAGCATAATAGACATTAACTTCCTAAAGAGCGACTGAAACATCATGGAGGTAGGTTATTTTTTTATAATGTGTAAAACGGTATTCCCAATACTGGCATAGTAGCTGATACCAGCCTCAAACAAACGGGAATTGAATTTGAATACTGAATGATGGAACACATACCGTGTTATATGAAATATGATTAGGGGATACTGCAGGACTAGTTTATCATGTCCATTGTGCCACAGGTGCTCGTGTACCCCAACGTGTAAATTGTCCTTAGTTGTGCATGGTGTCAAACTCTTTGAGGCAAGAGTAGTGAGCAGAACCATACACAGTACATCCATAATCTTAAAGCTCTATATAATCCTTTGGTCTGCTCTCCAATCAGTATTTGTTAAAACTCGCAATATGTTGAGGGCTTATCTTTATTAAGATTTTAATGTTGTGCGGGATAAATCATTAAAAGACGGCGGACTGTGATATTATTCAGACTATCATTGCAGGATTCCATCAATTGTCATGGACTGACTCACGGTTGCTGCCAACATTTATTTCTGGAAGCGGGCTACTGGTGTGGCACGGTTCCTTAAAAATGATATCGTATTACGTTAATGATCAGACATCCGGTCAGAGATCCATGCACCGTTGGCGCAGTACAGATTAGAGGGAAATATTGGTGTCAGTCATTATCACATATGTGATAGAACTAAACACGTTCCAAATATAATTTTAACACAGAGATAGATGAGTTATACAGGTGTCATGAATCGGAAGTGACGAAACAACGAGCGGATTGATATTAGCGAATAACGAACACCGACCTGGTTTGTTGCTAGTTGTTCACCAGATATGGAATTAGTAGTATAATAACACCACTGTTGCAGAGAATACGCCAGGAGTTGGTTTGTATAAGCCTAATTGGTTCATAAATTTTCAAAGTCTTTGGGAAAAGATTCTAACAACCTGCCTTTCTACCTTAACAACGAGCAGTTTCATATAGGCGAACAACGAGCCAGTTTGTTGTTCGGTTTTCGCGAATAACAAACAACGAAAATCTGTCACACACTTTATCCCACTAAATGACCAGAAAATGCCTCTTGGCGACCATCTTGAATATTTTAATTTCTTCCCCAAGGTTGCCAGGGTGGCATCATCTATATTCCTAATCTACACATAGAGAAGATAAATATATAATCCACCAAAAAACATTAGATGGCCTATATTTCCACGTTAAGGCATAAAATGGGGTTTGGCAACTGGACTAGATTTCCAGACAAGGGACAACGTATAGCCGCTCGGATCGAATACAAATAACCAAGTTAAAGTGGGAGCTACGATGGCTTCGTGAGCAGGACGTTTGCTCTCTCTCTCTCTTCGTCAAATTTCTCCGGGATTTCTCGGTCGGGATTCCTGCTTGTCACTGGTATAAGGTGAAAGACCCGGCAAGGGACAATGTATAGCCGTTTGAGTGGTATAGATAAAAAACCGAGGATCCTTGTCCGGAATCAAAATGAAGTGGGGGCTACGGTAGCTCGCTGAGTATGACGTTTGCTCTCCAGCTTCATCAAACCATTCAAGCAGACGAAATATTTTTCACTTGCCGGGTGTCAAACAAATCACGTGATGTATACTTATTAGCCATGTGGCGTGAATTGAAATACAGTTCAGTCTGAGTCAATAAACGCGACGGCTTGGTGTACTAAACGTTAAAAAAAACATAAATTCGTGTTAATAATATCTTAAAAAAGATGAACATTTGATTCGATTTTTTGCCAAAGGACCATGTTTGAACACAATACAGCAGTAAACTTATGCCAAACCTCTATGCTTAGTTTAGAGCCCAGTGAGCGTGTTAAACAAACTATTCACTTCCGGGTTTAATAATAATAAATGTCTCGAAAACAAAAACTTTTCTGCTTGTGTTGCAGAGGGGAAAATTTCTTAATATATATCTAAGATTTATGGAAACCTTGTTGAAAATCGTTGGTCTTCCCCTTTAAGCAACTTCAAAGTTTACAACCGAAATGACTGAAGAATTTGGCGATATGAAGTTAGCTTGTTGTTCGTTGTTCGGTATTCGCAAATGACCTGAATCCCAACCACCTTATCAGACTATTGCAGCTACATTCTCTATGTCCGAAAAATGTCGGACAAAGTAAAGTGGCTCCAGACAAAATGCTTTTATCTATTGACAATTCAGTACAAATTCGAGTTATTCCATTAAAAGAAAAGGCAAATTAGTGATTTATTAGATGTTGGGTACTTTACTTTGCCAATTAGATTAAATAATAATTTTTGTTTTCATTTCACTCGTCGCTCTCTCGTGTTTTTCAGATAGACACACAAAGCGTTAGAATCTTTTTCCCAAGACATCTCAGTTAATATTTCTGCTCAATGTTGAGAACATTCTCAACTTTAGTGTTCACAAAAGCAGTTGAGCAAATTCTTAAGTTTATAAAAGTTTACTCAGCTTGAGTATTCCATTTATCTGAAGACGCCCTTAGAAGGCAGATAGCTAGCTTATATTTAATGTGTGTCATACATTCCGCCGAGTACTTTCGACCGTTGAGGTGTCTTCAGGGCGATAATAATGGAAGTGACAATACGTCGTCATAGCGACGTCAACGGTTACAAGGGATTGTAACTATTTTTAGCATTTACATTTAGCTTTGCATTAAACATTTTTTATAAAGCGGAGTTCCAAAAGATGCACATCAAAATTCTTCATTTTATAAATGGGGGAAACTTTAAATTTTCCTTTCCCACATATATCAAAATATCTACTGACAGGAACTGTGCGGTTTTCCGGAATCTTAATGTGTGAGCGATGAAGGTTCATTCTCAGGCATAATTTTTGGTCCGTTTTTCCTATGTACCGCTCATTGGAGCCCCCGCAAGTCATCATGTACACAACATGTTCTGACTTACAGTTCATATTCTGGCGAATATAGAAAGTTTTTTCGCTAGAAATCCGAATTTCCGATCCTTCTATCATGTCCTCACACAAACTACACCTTTTATCTCCACATTTGACGACTTTCGGGATATTTGTAGTCTGCCGCTCATCGAAGCGTGATGATGTAAAAATCCGTCGTAGATTTGGCGGCTGTTTATACCTACTTATCATTGTTGTCTTTTTGTTTGGGTGTTCTCAATGTGGTTTGATCTAAAGATAATGCTTTGGTTACTGCATGCTGTGTTAGTTTCGATGGGTACTACTGCTTTTTAAGATATACCTTAAGTTCCTCTAGTCTTTGTTTTTTTCCATTCCGGATTTGACACTATGGTGCAAACTCTTCTCGCAAGGTTATATGGTATGTTCCTGTTTGTGTGAGATGGATGGCACGACTTGAAATTCAAGTATTGGAGGGTGTCTGTACTTTTATAGTATAGGTCCGTTTCGATTTCCCCGGATGGATGTAGGTGGACGGTAACATCTAAAAAGCTTAAATTATTCTTGCTTTTTTCCATGGTGAATTTTAATGACGGATCCAGAGAATTAAGAATGTAATGAAGATCTTCTAGATCGCTTTCTTCTCCATTATATATGGTGAAACAGTCATCTAAAAAACGTTTCCAGAATTCTTCAAAGTATTCCCTGGTAGTTGATCCAAATCGATTGCCAATTGATTTGTAGAGTAGCGTCTCTAAATACCCAAGACTTAATGTTGCATAGGTTGGAGCCACCTTTGTACCCATCGCAACGCCTTTGATTTGGCTGTAGTAGGCTCCATCAAAGTAAAATATGTTGTTTGTGATGACTAATTCCAATGCTTCGAGTATGAAGTTAATTGAAAATCTAGACGGAATGTCATCACTATAGTTGGAGATCCAATATCTGATGGCCTTCATACCTAGAGATAGGTCGATGTTGCTGTACAGGTTCACAACACCAAAACTAACAAGTGTACTACCCGGAAGCGTTTTTTGGGGCAGTTTACTTAGAAATGCAGTTCCGTCTTTTAGGTAGCTTTTAACATGCTTACAGAGTGGCTTCAGTATAATGTCGACGAAATTGCTCAAACGTTGGGTTAGACTTTGTGGGCCTCCCACTATTGGCCGGAATGTTAGATCTTCCGGTTCCTCGATATAAATGACTTCAGAATTCTGATTTCTCACCTGTGTCTGTATTAACTTACTTTTGTGTACTTTGGGTAATCCATAAAAGTAGGCTGTTTTGGACTCGTGGATTGTGAGGTATTCTTTCTCTTTCTCTGTTCACAAATTTTATGATTTTTCGTTTCACTCCTTGTTCTTTTTGACAATTTGTAGCATTGTAGTATTCTGAATCATTAAGAATTTTCAGAATGTTGTTGCGGTAAAAAAACAGTATTCATTATAACGATAGCCCCACCCTTGTCCGCTTGTTTTACAACAATTTCTGCGTTGTTTTTCAATTGATTCAGTCCCGTTTTTTCTACTTTACTAATATCTTTAGTAGTTTTTTGCTTGTGTAGAGGGGTGTTTTCAACATTGTTGCAGAACTCTTCGAGATGCAGTAACCAAAGCATTATCTTTAGATCAAACCACATTGAGAACACCCAAACAAAAAGATTTGGAGAAAAATATTGTGACATTTGTATCCACTTTAATCCAAATTATATCCGACCGATGAATGTTATAGATCATTCGAAGTTATTTCTAGAAAAATGTTCTAAAATGCGAACCTATCTCAAAAAGACAACAATGATAAGTAGTTATAAACAGCCGCCAAATCTACGAAGGATTTTAACATCATCACGATTCGATGAGCGGCAGACTACAAATATCCCGAAAGTCGTCAAATGTGGAGATAAAAGGTGTAGTTTGTGTGAGGACATGATAGAAGGATCGGAAATTCGGATTTCTAGCGACAAAACTTCCTATATTCGCCAGAATATGAACTGTAAGTCAGAACATGTTGTGTACATGATGACTTGCGGGGGCTGCAACGAGTGGTACATAGGAGAAACGGACCAAAACTTATGCATGAGAATGAACCTTCATCGCTCACACATTAAGATTCCGGAAAACCGCACAGTTCCTGTCAGTAGACATTTTGATATATGTGGGAAAGGAAAATTTAAAGTTTCACCCATTTATAAATTAAACAATTTTGATATGCATCCTTTGGAACTTAAAGAACTCCGCTTTATAAAAATGTTTAATGCAAAGCTAAATGTAAAATACTAAAAATAGTTACTATCCCTTGTAACTGTTGACGTCGCTATGACGACGTATTGTCACTTCCATTATTATCGCCCTGAAGACACCTCAACGGTCGAAAGTACTCGGCGGAATGTGATAAATTTTTAGTTTTAATGAATCGTTATTAGTTAAAAATTGTGTTTTTTAAATATTATATACTGAGAGCAGCTTTATTTAGTTTACATTTATATATATATGTATCGAAATGCGCGGATCTTCGATGCAAATGTTGCGACCATATAACACCAAATAACAAATATAATTTTCATAACTCTACCTTTAGCGTCAATGACAATATGAATTGTGACACAAAAAATCTCATATATGTCTTGACTTGCAAGGGTTGTGGGATTTTTTATATTGGGGAGACATCCAATCATCTACGGGATAGGGTTCGCAACCATCGGCGGGATTGTAATATTGAATATGGGCCCTTATTTGTAAATCGACACATCTTTAAATAAGCGAAACACTTACAAGTTAAATTTCAAATTTTCCCTTTTTATAAAATGAAAGTCGATGACACCACGAAAAGGAAATCAATGGAGAATCATTTTATTAAAAAATACGCTCCTCGACTTAATAGTCATTAAGTAACAATTGGCCATTAATTTCATTTATTAAAAGTCTTAATCTATCCCGTTAATATCTATCATTCATTGTTTCTAAATTGTATTGTACCCAATAAGCAACCGATTAACACGCGTGTATACATGTTTTCTGCTTGTTACCTATATACTATGTAACCATAGACAATGGTAACTATAGCCACTTAAAACCACAGTGTTACTATGTAAATATAAATATGTATAAATACACTATATTGTCCATCTATATGTTATGACATTATTTTATGAATAGTCCCAAGACGGACGAAAAGTACTTTAAAATGTTAAAATGTTATTAAACCAGTGTTGAAATCAGTTTGTGTCGGCATACCTTTTTATCTATTCATCATTTACCGTGAAACAAAGTAGTACAACTTTGCGGTTGTGCTAATAATTTTGGATATATATATATATATATATATAATAAAATATAGGTAAATACAGCCCCCAGCTAACATATATATAAACTAAATTAAAGAAAGACACCAAAATATTAATTAAACGGCTAGCGCTTTCTGTTCGTACTGAACATCATCAGACCGATTTTATTCACGAAGAATTACTTTGAACAATAGACGCAACGTCATGACGTTACTTTAAATATATCAAATACAACATAATAATATTTACATATATCTACATTTAGTAATTTAACAATAAAAAGATAATTATTTCATCTCTTACTATAATATACGTTTATTTAATACTGGTTTGTACTTTTTGATGAAATAATTTTCTTTACATTCAAGTAAATTATTGTTTAAATATTGGAGAACGTTTCGGTTTGGAATTACAGTTACAGATTGAACATTCATGGAAACGTTTCTTAGATGATTGCTTTATCATATTTGATAAGGATAGTGTTTTATTAAATGAATTATATCTCATGCTAAACTCACTAAATGAAAGTTTAAATTTTATAATAGAAAAACACTTGCAATCAATTAATTTTTTAGATGTAACGATAACATTATCTGAAAATGGTGACATTACAACGGATCTATATTATAAAACTACTGACACGCATCAGTATTTAGATTTCAATTCATGTCACCCTTCACATACAAAAAGAAACATTCCGTTTAATCTTGCGAGGAGAATTTGTACAATCGTATCCTGTGATGAGAAAAAACTCATAAGATTACACGAATTGAAACAATTCCTTCAAAAACAAAACTATCCTTGTGGTTTAATAGAAAATGGCATTAAACAAGCCTTAAAAATAGATCAGAAAATTTTAAGAAGACCTAAAGTTTTAGATAAACAAAGTGAGATTTTGACTTTAGTTACTACACACAATCCTTCCCAAGAACGGGGCATGGATATAATTAGATCACATTTACCACAGTTATTTAAAAGTGAAAAACTTAAATATATTATGAACAAAACAAATGTGATCAACAGTCTAAAACAACCCCCGAACTTGAGACGAATTCTCACTTCCTCACAATTTGATTCGGAAATTAAAAAACCTATAGTTTCTTAATGTGGGGATGAAAGATGTTAAACTTGTAAAGTGATAGTCGAAGGGAGCTCCATTAAAATGAATGAATCACATGATTTTCATGTAAAACAAAGCATGACATGCAAATCAAAAAATGTAATCTATCTCATTGTATGCTGTGGTTGTGAAGGGAAATACATTGGGAAAACAGAAGGTCAACTAAACCTTCGAATGAACCTTCATAGATCGCAAATTAAGATTCCAAGTAATCGAACAATACCTTTAAGTGCACACATCGACACGTGTGGAGGTGGAAAGTTCAACGTATTTCCCTTGTACAAATTGAACTTTTTAAACAATGATTTACTTGAATGTAAAGAAAATTATTTCATCAAAAAGTACAAACCAGTATTAAATAAACGTATATTATAGTAAGAGATGAAATAATTATCTTTTTATTGTTAAATTACTAAATGTAGATATATGTAAATATTATTATGTTGTATTTGATATATTTAAAGTAACGTCATGACGTTGCGTCTATTGTTCTACGTAATTCTTCGTGAATAAAATCGGTCTGATGATGTTCAGTACGAACAGAAAGCGCTAGCCGTTTAATTAATATTTTGGTGTCTTTCTTTAATTTAGTTTATATATATATATATATATATATATATATATTTGCGCTCTCATGGCTGGAAAGAAACAAGTAGAAGAACTTACAAAAGTTGTCAATGACTTACAAGGAAAAGTAAGTATACTCACGGTTCAATTAGATACAACAAATACTCTAATTCGAGAACTTATTGAGTTTACTAAGAAGTGTCTAACAACATCAGACCAAACGAAAAACTTGTCAGATGTCCTTACCAATATTTTAGATAAATTACCAAACGTACAACAATCTACGAATAATATTGTTTATACCCAACAAAAACAACAACAAATAAAGTACGATAATAATAATGAAGTCCAGCAATTTAAACAAGGCACCATTCAAGATTGGAATCGTAATAAAGGAGAGCGGAACAAATGGTTTTTAAAGTATTTCAATGTCACTACCCAGGCTAGTACATACGAAGAGTGGGTGAGTCTGGATCAACCTTTAATACCCGTTAAATACAGAATAAAACCAATCCCAAACGAGTCTGAAGATGCCCAGCGTATCCGCATTTGTCTAGCCATACACAAATTTAAAGCACAAATAGAGTTGATGAAAATTAATGCCGACAAATTCAAATACAATTACGAAAAAGTCGACTCTGATTTCGGCAAATTTATCCGGGAAAAAACAAACGACAGCAATCGCGAAAGAGTATTCGAAATGTGGAAAACAGAATGCATATCGGACGAATTAAAGGCTAAATCTTCCTGGGAAAGTCGAAAACAATGGCTGACAGGTTATGCCGATAAAAATGATACCGACATTATGAAGAATCGGACACAGTTGGAGAATTCTGCACAATTCATACTCGAAAGAAACACGAAATATTCCACACGTCAGAGAGAATGGGAACCAAGTACCAACAGGGAAATTTCACGGATTCAACGTACGTCGCCAACCCGCCGAATCAAATATAACCCTACACATGCAGGTGAAACAAGTGAACGATATTCAACACACCGGCAAGAACGGGAACCCAATACTACTAGGGAACTTTCGCGGAATCAACCTACGTCGCCAACCCGCAGAATCCAATATAACCTTACGAATACAGGTGAAACTAATGAAAGATTCATTCCAAGATATCAACAAGCTCCGATCTACAGTCGAAGACAGTATGTGAGTCCTGGAAGATCTCGAGACCGCAGAAATAACAGTAGAGATTTTAGAGACTATAACTGATCTCCTTTTCGAGATCCAAATTCAAATTCAAACAAAAATAACTATTTTTTTAGACAAACGCCAAAACCGATTTCGAGACCGGTGGAGGTAAATTATGAACCAGTAATATTCAATTTAAGTTCATATCAATTAGAAATAGGTGAGATAAATTTATTGAACAAAGGTTTAAAATTCACACCTACGCCAACTTATAATGGTGAACTTTTACAATCCGAATTGTCAATTTTTTGCAGAAATCTAAGATTAGCCGAATATCATGAAGATTTTAACACAACACGGAATTTAAATGAACATGAACAATCGCAACCTTCCATCTCATATTCAGAAAGTCTAGTAAGAAACAAATCAGACTTCACCCCACACATAGGAAGAGATGCATATTTCATATATGAAACTTTAGCCCACAAAGTCGATTATATTAAGGTAAACAACAACCTAAATTCGCAAGAGAAGATAGGCCTTATTAATTTACGAAACAATAGAGACATTATTATCAAACAGGCTGATAAAGGTGGGGTTATTGTAATTTTAAATAAGTCCTTTTATCATTCTAATATATTACAAATGCTCCAAGATAAACAATACTATAATCCATCTAGTGAAAATATCAATAGTAATATAAAACGTATAAATAAGGCATTTCCTAAAAGATTTCATTGGCCAATTTACTGATAAAGAATATAAATATCTAACCGAATTCGAGCCACACACGGCAAATTTTTATGGATTACCAAAAATACATAAAAGTAAAGTCATCCAAGAACTAATTAAGACTAACAAAAGTACAGTTATTTGCATTGAAAATCCACCAGACCTCAAGTTTAGACCTATAGTTGGAGGACCAAACAGTGGTACACAAAGGCTCAGTAATTTCATTGATATTATTCTTAAACCATTATGTACTCACGTTAAAAGTTATCTACGTAACGACATTGATTTTCTACACCAATTACCCAAATCCGTAGAACCAGGTAGTACACTTATAAGCTTTGATGTGATAAACTTATATAATAATATTGATCGAACGTTAGGACTTAAAAGATTAAATAGAAACAGATTTATTCTTTAAAAGTACAGATACACACCAGTACCTAAATTTCAAATCTTGTCATCCACCCCATACAAAATGAAACATTCCGTTTAGTCTAGCTAGAAGAGTGTGCACAATTGTATCGAACCATCAAACTAAACTCGTCAGACTAAACGAATTGAAAGGTTATCTACTTCGACAGAATTATCCCATCAAACTCATTTTAGAGGGAAACAAAAAGGCCCTTTCCCTTGATCAGACAAAATTAAGAGAATCGAAAATTTACCAAAATGTTTCAACTAATAAGGAAATAGCTTTAGTTACAACTTTCAATCCATCACAAGAGAGAGGTAAATAATATATGACAAACACCGTTATATTCTTCAAAATAGTAAAAAAATTAGCCAAATTATTAATCGAATCACAATAATTAACAGTCTTAAACAACCACATAGTTTACGAACAATGTTGACATCTTCAAAATTTGATTCCCACAGTTTCTAAATGTAATGATAATCGGTGTTTAACATGATATTATCGAAGGGTCGTCTATCACTGTCACAAATCACCAAACATTTACAATCAAACAAAGTATGAATTGTAAATCAAATAATGTAATCTATTTGATGATATGCGCAGATACATAGGGAAAACAGAATTGCAATTAAGTAGACGAATGAACCTCCATCGTTCACAAATTAAAAACGCAGAAAATAGAACTATTCCTTTGAGCGAACATCTAGATCGTTGTGGCGGAGGTAGATACACTGTTTTCCCTATGTACAAATTAAATGTAGCAAATCAAGCGCTATTAGAAATAAAAGAAAGCATGTTTATACAGAAATACAACCCCAAACTTAATGTTAAAGTTTAACTGGTGTAGTTTAAAATTATAAATATATTTCATTGCAAATGTATATTTCATTGTGTATGTAACTAAATTTCAACTTAAATTATTAATAACAGTAGTATACTCAACATTTATTGTAAACGTCGGATGTGACGTCTTTCTATTGTTATTATTTGTGTTTATATAACGCTATCATATTAAAAAGTCTGAGGAGGTTCCGATGGAACTGAAAGCGCCAACTTGAAATATGTAGTTTGTTTTCTTTTCAAACATCTTATTTATTTATATATATATATATATTTAAAAAAACACAATTTTTAACTAATAAAGCTTTATTTAATTTACATTTATATATATATATATATATACCGAAAATACTAAGATTTGGATGGAAAGGCTATATTTTAATTACAATTACATATTTGCTAAGATCTTTCGGCCTTACGGCGTCTTCAGAGCTATGTAATAAGACAATATCGTCGCTTAGTTACATAATAGCGCGGCGTCAATAAGGGGACATAACTCCAATATTCCCTAATCAAAGGGGTAATTTTATAATCATAATGATTTTCATTTCAAACGGCGGTTCAGTTTAGGAGAAAATAACTCTATCAGCCTGTTCTCTTTGGCTTCCAATATTTGTTCATTTATGAAATTTAACTTATATATTGGCGCGACTTTGAACTTTCCTTTACCACATATGTCTAGATGGCCACTTAGTGGAATTGTCCTGTTTTCTGGGTGGAGTATCTGGGACCTGTGCAGGTTCATTCTAAGGTTCAATCGAAAGATCTTAGCAAATATGTAATTGTAATTAAAATATAGCCTTTCCATCCAAATCTTAGTATTTTTGGTATATAAACCTGAGAGTTGAATTTATAATCTTTTAAATATATATATATATATATATATATATATATATATTCGAAATAAAGATGTTTTAGGAAAGAAAACTAGTCTTTTTTGCGAGTACTTTCTGCTTTATTAAGCTTCATCAGACAAATTTTACCAACAATTGATGTGACATAGTAACGTCATGGTTACAACAAAGAACTATAACGGCTATAATGTACACGATAAGATAATGCATATATGTATCATTAATAAAATTATTAATTAAACATTTATAATTTACAATGTTAATCTAACAAAAATCAACACCTTGAATTAAGCAATGGTTTGAATTTGTCAATAAAATATGATTCCTTTGCTTCTAATAGATCGTTGTTTTTGCTGTTTAATTGATATAATGGAAATCATGATGAAGAACGAAACATACCTATACTTCTGAATTTAGCCCACAAGGCAGGAGCCATAGAAAACCTGATAGCAAGGAAACTAGCGCCGCAAAAATTAAACGCTCCATGATAAAAGGACCATCCATCTATCTGATCATAAGAAATGGTTCACGAGATATCATAACAACAGTACAAGAGCAGCAATTTACAAGGAGTGGTGCAGTCGCGAAAAACCTTTGCTCCCTATCAGATTCCGCTTGAAATCTATTCCAGGGCAATCTAAAGAAATGATAAGCATAAGGACAAAATTAGCTGTACACAAATTCACGGCACAAATTGGAAGCATGGAATTAAATGCTAAATGTTTCCAGAATAGGTGTGCCAATATAGATAATGATATACGGCAGACATTTCTAGAAAATGCCCTAGATGGAGAGACTCTCGAAGTATTGGAACTCGAATGGAAACGCGAATGTAAAGAATGCGACGAAAAAGTTCTAAGAGAGTGGGAAAAGGACCATGAATGGTTAGAGGACTATCACTCCAAGTATGGAGATGACATATTCAAACTAGAGAATGGGCGGGAGAGTGATGATATCGATTCTTCAGACGGTGAAAGTGCTGATTGGCCAAAACAGGCACAACCAAAAGGACCGAAACGAAAACCCCAACCGTCCAAATCTATAAAAAGTAACCCGAGAGGGCCCAACGATATTAGTAGATCTAACCAAACTCGGACTCATAGAGATTCGCCGGCCCAAACCAACACACCAATATGGCACCAAGCCCCACCTAGAAGACAAAATCGGAAAATTGAATCAGTAACTTCAAAGACACCTATCCGAACAAACGAGGAACACCGTTTTTTAGGCAGGGGCCAGTCCAGAAATCCGGGCCGATGGAAAAAGAACTCAAAACAATAGACCCAATAGTAATAAATACCAGTAGCATTGAACTCTGTAGGAATGATATTCTATTATTTGATAAGGGACTAAAATTCACCCCAACACCATCAAATGATAGCTGCTTACTTCAGTCTGAACTAACACAATTTTGTAGGAAACTGCGCCTCAGACATCATTTCTACAGAGAGGATGATTCTCGAGCCCCAGAACCCGAAAGTCTGGCTCGAAATAAATCTTCTTTTACACCAAAATCAGGAAAAGATGTACAATTAGATAAATTTATAACAACTATAGCTACTCATAAAATTCAATCAAAACCTACCATTAAAAATCTAAATAAAGGTGAATTGAAAGCTCTCAATACTCTGAGAAATAATCAAAACATAATTATCAAACGAGCAGATAAAGGAGGAGCTATAGTCGTTATGGATAAGTCATTCTACCAAGAAAACATATTCAAAATGCTCCAAAACACGGAATATTATGCGCCATCAACCATCAAAGAAAACAACAACGTTATAGTAAATATGAGAACATTTGTGTCTGGCTACACCGGAATGCTGCTAAAAGAGGAACAGCATTGCATATTTTTTTGGATTGCCGAAAGTACACACAAGTAGGTTAATTCAAGATGCTGTAAGACGTACTAATCATGAAGTTGTAAATATAAAATGTCCAGGGGCCGGTTGTTCAAAGCCTCGTTATCTTTAAAGATCCGTTAACTTTAACGGACAGAAAGAATGTTGCTGACAACAAAGGCCCCGAACATTCTGTGGTGCAATTTTTTTCTACAGATTTATGCTAATACAAAGAATAAAGTATTCTATAGTGTTTTCTGTAGTAAATTTAACGGAAAGTTAACAAACAACAGTCACCAAGATGTGTCCGTTAAAGTTAACGGATCGTTAAAGATAACGGAGCTTTGAGCAACCGGCCCCAGGTGATTTAGTAGGCGGACCAAATAGTAATACCCAAAGACTTCATCATTTACCTAAGCAGGTAGAACCTGGTAGTAAGTTAATAAGCTTTGATGTAGTAAATCTATATAATAACATCAGTAAAGATCTAGGATTAAAAGTTATCGAATATTGGATAGATACATACCCCGATAGTATCCCAGATCGTTTTTCTAAACAATTTATAATTGGCGCTCTAAATTTAGTAATTTCAAATAACATATTTTTCTTCGATACCCATTATTTCTCACAAATTGAAGGTGTTGCTTTGGGCACAAAAGTTGGTCCGACATACGCAACATTAACATTAGGTTATCTCGAAGAAATTTGGTATGCGAAAGTATTCACAACCTTCGATAAAACTTTTAGCGACATGATTAAACAATCGTGGAAACGATTTCTAGATGATTGTTGGTGCGTCCTTAATATAGAAGATACAGCGATCACCAAACTCCACGGACTCCTGAATAGCCTTGATGTCGACATTAAATTCACTATTGAATCTAGTAAAGTAAAACTAAACTTTCTCGATGTTACGGTGAATCTATTACCGAATGGTCAAATTGAAACTGATATGTATTATAAACCGACAGACACACATCAGTATCTCAATTTTAATTCATGTCATCCTTCTCATACCAAACGTAATATTCCGTATAGTTTAGCTAGACGTGTGTGTACCATAGTTTCACAATCTGATATCAAACAAATACGCCTTAATGAGCTTAAAGGGTTTCTAAAAAAAACAACACTACCCGGCAAAACTAATAGATGATGCCATTCGAAAAGCTCTAAGTTTAGATCAGAGCAAATTAAGGTGCCCTAAAACGATTTGTGAAACAAAGAGTCACAAAGAGGTAGCTTTAGTAACTACTTTCAACCCATCACAAGAAGATGGTAAATCTATAATGAGTAATAATCTCCATATTCTTAAAAATAGCCCGATTATGGATGATATATTAAAAAGACAAAAATAATAAATAGTTTAAAGCAACCTCAAAGCCTGGCTAAATTACTAATCTCATCAAAATTCGAATCAACTATAATCATACCAACAGTTAACAAGTGTAATGAATCAAAATGTAAAACGTGTTCAATCATAATTGAAGGTTCATCCATAAATATCACGGACAGTTTTACATTTCACGTAAAAAAAACAATGACTTGTAAATCAGATTACATTATATATGTAATAATTTGTCCGAGATGTAAGGGTAGATATATCGGGAAGACCGTAAATATGCTTAGATTAAGAATGAACCTCCATCGACATCATATTCTTAATCCACAATACAGGATGATACCCCTGAGCCGACACCTTGATGTGTGTGGTAAATGCAATTTTAATGTATTTCTATTATATCAATTAAACAGCAAAAACAACGATCTATTAGAAGCAAAGGAATCATATTTTATTGACAAATTCAAACCATTGCTTAATTCAAGGTGTTGATTTTTGTTATATTAACATTGTAAATTATAAATGTTTAATTAATAATTTTATTAATGATACATATATATATTATCTTATCGTGTACATTATAGCCGTTATAGTTCTTTGTTGTAACCATGACATACGTCACATCAATTATTGGTAAAATTTGTCTGATGAAGCTTAAAAAAGCAGAAAGTACTCGCAAAAAAGACTAGTTTTCTTTCCTAAAACATCTTTACTTCGAATATCTACCACCTATGAGTAGCTTTAACTATAACCCTTTACTATATATATATATATATATATATAATTTTAAAAACGATTTAAAATAACGAACTCTCAGATAAATATACCAAAAAATACTAAATTTGGATGGAATAATCTATATTTAAATAACTTTTACATTAGTGCCAAGATCTTTCGGCCTTTCGGCTTCTTCAGGGCTGGACAGGGGCACTAATGCGGATTCACAGAATAGAAAGGTGTATCATTATACAACCGGTGCGTATAAACGTACATCACCACTACCACAAACGGGTGCGTACATGTATGTAACATCACAACAGACAGAACATTATACAGGGCAGCGACCTAACAAAAGGGCTAATCACACCGCCCTTAGATGCGATAATTTTTGTTTTCGGTAATTGTGGTATACAGTGCTTGTTAACAAAATACGCAAGTAAAGTAAAATCAGTACAGGAAATGATAGCAAACCTCATACAGCGAAACCAAGGGGAAGTTATTCCCAATGGTTGATTAACAATAGATTGCACAAGATCAATATTTCATAAACAAATTTCAAAACTGTGTTCAAATATTTTAGAACCAAGTAAAAAACAAGAGATGATACCTCCTAAATCAGAATCGGGTATAACAGAAAATCCAGGAAAACATGATAACGTAAAACTACTACTTACTTTGATACTTAATAATGTAATTTCCATCTGTATAATCTGTGTTGCACATGGTAAATAATTCGGAACAACCCCCAACGGCTATACAATAAAGGAAAAGAGACGACGACATTAGTTATTATGAGCCGTAAATAAATCACACTATAAAGAACGATCTATAATTAAGTATGGTTCCTGATAATATCCATGCAAATTCCCATTCTTTGCTTAAAACAGGTACAGTAGCGTAAAGCGTGACTCATGCAAAATACACCATTTCTCGGCAACTAATTTTGAGGTAGATTCTCTTTGTATGGATCAATGCTACAAGTTTATGAAAGTAGTGAAAACATATTTTAAAATATGAAAAGCCTGAATTTTTTTCACTCTTTTTGACCTTTAAATCGAAATGTTCAGAAAACGAAATCGAGATTAAAAAAAACTGAGCCCGCTGTATTCTGCGTCCTAAATGGACACTCTTTCAGTCATACCAGATTTGAAAAAAAAAACCCTGATATTTGCTTTCAAAAAGTGGTACTGAACTGTTAAAATTGTAGTTTTTGCGAAGTTTAAGTCACACTTCCGTTAGCGAAAGGTACGAACGGCAGCCATTTTGTATGGTAATTTTCGTCCGATTTTTCCGAAATTCGAACTCAACCTACCTTAGGGTGTAACGGTGATATATTCAAACGGTTTTTTTTCAAATCGGATAATAATTGTGACCTCTAGAGGGACCACAAGCTAAAATAGGTGATTTCGGACAATCAGGGGCCATAGTTTGGGAAATTACGTTTCCATAGGCACAAATATCGAAAGGAGCCAAGATCTTTGGGTTATAAACATGCCCGTCAAGTTTCATCGAAACCGGTTCAAAATTGTGACCTCTATAGGGTCCACAAGCTAACAAGCCTAAGAACGAGATTTTTCGTACTATCAGGGGCCATAATCCACGAAGTTACGGTCCGATAAATCGAAAGGAACTGATATCTAAGGGAGATAAAGCTATATATCAAGTTTCGTTGAAATCGGATAAAAATGGTGTTCTGTAAAGTGTCCACAAACAAATTGTGGACGGGCAGACGGACGGACAAACAGCTATGTGCCTTGTCTCAGGCTATGTCAAAATGTATCCAATGTTAAAGTCTCATGATTATTGTTAATGTTACGGCAATATTTAAAGAACCGACAACTTCGACGATTTCGCATTGTCGCTTAACGTTCGAAAAAGGCTTTAATCTCTAAGATCCACCCATTTTCCCACATAAACCAAATACACCGAATCAATACAACTGATACGGTTACTTTTATAGGTTATTTTTCCCGTCAATATATTTACATTCATATTTAATGTGGCATATAGCAGATCATGACTTGTACTAGTAGTATGCAATGTTTTGGGATATTAATTCCTCCTTATTGTTGGTTTTCATAATTTATAGAGTGAAGTCTGTATCATACGATGTCCTGTTAGTGTCATACACTGATTTATAACTTCTCCTTGGAATTTACCTCATTGTGAGAAATTACAATGAAAACTGTGATAAATAATAGGAAAAATGAAAACCAATATTTTCTCCGTGTTGCAAAAATTTTCTCCATGGTGTAAGCCTTGTCTCCGCGGTGAAAATATTTTCCCCGCGGTTTGAGGGTTTTTCGTGCTTTTTTTATCAAAAGTGTCTGTTGTTCAATGTTAATTGACAACCTCAGAAACGGACGGAAAGTAACACCGATAATATTATATCGTTATGCTTATGCCTACGATCACTGTTGCAATTTCCCCACAAAAACCGTTTAGTCCACATTGTTACTTATATTACCTTTTTACATTAATTTTGTGTGATAACAATTAAGAACGGCGGCGTTTGTTCGCGAGTGGCTTTCCGCACGTAAAAACACATTTGACGTCATTCCGGAGTGAGCCATGCGATATGTGAAGACAGTTGTAAAGTTATACATCATAAGGATTATAAAACACATCTAGTACACATGGACTTGAAGCAGCAATAGTTTGAATCCATATCAGTCGGTGGCTGAAGGGGTGAGGGGATCGTCACCCGGGCTTTGAATTTATGAGACCCAAGTTTTTCTAGACCGGTTCGTTGTGTAGATTCAGAATCTGGGTGCTGATCAGGCGTTTAGGGGGCATTTTCGAGATATAGGGGGTCCAATCTCTATAATTGGGAGGGAGGGTGTCATTATGTCCTAAATAGTGTTTGTATGATATGTGCGTACAATTACTTACTTTTTTAGTGCTAGGTGATCGTGTCTGTAATATTGTTATTAAAATGTGTGAAAGAGACTTTGTGATCCTGATTATAGTACTTCTTATAACCTCGTTACGAGGCTGTGAGTAATGGCGTGTTGACACCTTGTTTTCACCGTCTCGGTGGCAGTGATTGGGAACTATGTGTTAAGGAAAATTGGGATATAAAAGAGAACGGCGAACTGTACATGAATGACTACATAAACTTTATAATATGTGTGTTTCGTAAGGTGACAAATATGTCAGAAAGTGAAAACGGTAACCCACACGTGGCCGGGGATTGGGTCAATGGCAATGTCAACGAAAATATGAATTCAGATAATGTAAACAATGTGAATAATGTTTAATTCAGTGCTGTCGACCGATAATAGAAGCACAGCATTTATGAACATAATTGAACAGTAGCCTCGATTTAGTTCGGGTAATAAAGCAGGACTAAGACAATTTTCTATTTTTCTTATAAACGGTGTTAACTGTAAAAGAAGTTAATAGCGATATGAATTGTATAATTGGGTCAGACTTTATCAGATCTGTGTGTTCAAAATTACCAACAGCTCTTGAACAAACGTGGATTTCACAAGTTGGTAAATTGCGTGAAACCCAGCGTCGGTCACCAAATATATCATACTGCACACAGCGTTCCACCTACGTCATTACCAGAATGAAACACTGTGCTAATTGGACTCCATTTAAAACGCTCGCGTCATCATTTTGGGGTGGGGCCAAGGAGGTGTTGGCGGGACTTATCGAACTTACGTCACCTGTGTTTACACAGCAGAGTGAAAATAGACCGTAGCACATGGCGTTTGTAAACACAAGGTCAAATTTCAAGATATATAATATGTGCTATGGGTAATATTGCAATACATTCTTTATTATTGTTAACTGACTTTAAAGTTTCAATGTGTTTATCTTTCAAAACAAGGCCTAGATACTCCTAAATTTTTCTTCGCAAATAAAACAGCTTCTGTGAACTTGTCGTCTATGGGGGCCGCCATGTTGAATAATTAGGGGACTTTTTTGTGGTTCGGCTCTTGATCACACAATTTAAAAAACTCCAAAGTTTGCAGAATGCCACTGCCAGAATGGTTACCCTGTCACGGAAGTTTGATCCCATCACTCCGATTCTGTATAAACTGCACTGGCTCCCAATTGTTGAAAGGTGTGAATTTAAAGTACTTCTGACTATTTTTAAAATTGTCAATAATAAAACCAGTAGGCGACCAGTTGAGTCGCGTCGTAAGTTCGATCTGTGGCCGCCTTAAGATAACCAGTAGATAATTACGGCGTGTATCATGGTGCTACCAGCGTGAATATTTACATCCATTATTTCAAACGATTTGAATTTATCACAATTGTTCCGTTTGACCTTCAGATTAGTTCTGATCAGGAGGGCAATGCCACCACCGCTCCGTCTATAGCGCGGCACATGTACCCAGAGATCGAGGAAGATAGGTCTGCATCAACTAGCGTCCCATTCTTCTCAGTAATCCATGACTCAGTCAACATGTAAACATCAGTTTTGTTTGTTAGAATGGAGGCCGTTAGCGCTCCAATATTACCGTTCATCGAACGAGCATTCCATACAGAAAAATTAAGGGACTACTTTATATTGTGTAAAGACTGACAGGAAATTTTAGTAATTTCGAACATAGCGTTTTCATGGGCCTTTTTTAATTGTTCTTTAGACCGTAACAATTCGTCGAGATCAAGGTGCATGTCAAGTTTATGTGTTTTAGCGCTTTAAAGTTCCGAAGTCAATTCAGAGATTTTCTTATTTAATTCATTAGCTGCAATGGTACATTTATCATGGTTAAGATTTTGAACAGGTATGTTCCTAATTTTTTCATCAATGCTTTTAAATTTTGAATTTCATGAAACGCTCGTATGCCAATTATCGAACATGGAAGTTGCCTCATAAAGAATTTCCGCGTTTCATATTTAGTGTCGCGGTCGGTTTTAACCGATGTGTTTTTTTTATTTCTTTGAACATTTAAAGAAACAGATCGTTTGAATTTATACTCATGGTTTAGATTTTGAACAGGTATGTTCCTAATTTTTTCATCAATGCTTTTAAATTTTGAATTTCAAGAAACGCTCGTATGCCAATTATCGAACATGGAAGTTGCCCCATAAAGAATTTCCGCGTTTCATATTTAGTGTCGCGGTCGGTTTTAGCCGATGTGTTTTTTTTATTTATTTTAACATGTAAAGAAACAGATCGTTTGAATTTATACTCATGTTTAGATTTTGAACAGGTATGTTCCTAATTTTTTCATCAATGCTTTTAAATTTTGAATTTCATGAAACGCTCGTATGCCAATTATCGAACATGGACGTTGCCCCATAAAGAATTTCCGCGTTTCATATTTAGTGTCGCGGTCGGTTTTAGCCGATGTGTTATTTTTATTTCTTTGAACATTTAAAGAAACAGATCGTTTGAATTTATACTCATGGTTTAGATTTTGAACAGGTATGTTCCTAATTTTTCATCAATGCTTTTAAATTTGGATTTCATGAAACGCTCGTATACCAATTATCGAACATGGAAGTTGCCCCATAAAGAATTTCCGCTTTTCATATTTAGTGTCGCGGTCGGTTTTAGCCGATGTGTTATTTTTATTTCTTTCAACATTTAAAGAAACAGATCGTTTGAATTTATACTCATGTTTAGGGGAAAGAGCACGTGGACTAAGATTTTGATAATTAAACTGACAATAACTCGATGGCGCATGGTATTTACCCTGATAAAAAGACCGCATATCTTTTTGTCTTCAGTTATCTGGGGCTCCATTTGATGACGTTGGCTTAAATATTCCAACGTCTCGACTGGACGAATTTAATATTCATCCGGAATTTGAACCTTTTTTTCATGAAACCCCGTGAATTGTAACATGGCGGATCTCAACAGACATTATTGAATGAGAACTGTCAACAAAGAAAACTATCAACGTATTTATGTTTGTACTGTAACCCCTGTTCCTTGTATATGTCTATTTACATAAATATTCATTAACATTACAAAGCCTTATCATTTTATTGATCGTTGTCCTGTCAATTTGGGTTGACAGCCGACCACGAATAACACGTCGTGTGGTGAGGGTAAACACCTGGTTCTACTCACTACAATGCTGACATAATTGATGACCCTGTTATCTATATTAATCAAACATAAATTTCTAGGACTGTCCATCTCTAAAGAGGTCTACTATGATGCCCCTGGACAACTGTTTTGTTTTTTGGTAGGTGGAGTTGATGTAACAGGTGTGGAAGAGGGGTGGGGGTAAAATTGGCGGGAAATGAATTCACATTACTTTAAATGATGATTTTTTTAGAACTTGGTAAAAATATTTCTTTTAAATGTGGGGGGGGGGGCGCAAAATGTATTTTTTGGACAGAAACTCTTTGGTTTAAAATTGACCTTAAAATAGTAACCCATGTTCGGTCAAGTTGCACGAAAAACGTTGTCGGCAACAAGAGTTTAATCTAAGACCCCGGGCAAAAATAGGGTTTTGGATGCATTATTTTATTCAAATACGATCAAATTACAGCTTCATATCAAGATTGAATGATAATCAATCAGAGGGAAAAAAACATTATATATTTGCAACCATACATATCTACACATAACTTAATTGTCATTTTCATGTTTGATAGGGTTGGTAAAATAACTAGATTTGCTTTCAAATCTAGATTACTAGAATGACCAAAACAATATCACCAGCAAGAAAGATTCCAAATACAAAGTTAGCACCGAGCGCAGAATAGATTAGACACTTGTAACCAGATAAAAAGGAAAGGGGAGGAGGTCCACAAGACCTCTTGTAATACTCGTAGTGTCTTGTCAAATGATGAATGTTGCCACTGTCCATTCTTTTACAGCATAATACTCGACATTAAGTCGCTGACAATGTATAAAATTCTCGCTAATTTTGAACCAGTTCCTTACAAACGTTAAGGATATGGTCGTGTGGTCCCGAAATACCCCTTGCTTACGAACATGGGTTTAATTATAATGGTACTATTCAAGAGATTTGGAAATGTGCATAAAAAGACACAGAAAGTCAGAGACATGTTTATATATGAGTTTATTCTTATAGTCTTCATAATAATAGAAGCGGGATAGATATCTTATTACTGGCTGATCAACAGCTCACATATATCTCTTGGATATGCTTAAGATACCCATTCACATTGTAAATCTCCATTCCAGCCTTGTATAGCAGGGTCATCTTGTTAGATCATTTGTGTTGCAGCCTGTCTCCACATTGTAACAACATAATTGCGTTTAATGTGTAGAAAATGGTAATAAAGAAAGAAGGGTTTGGTATATTTCATCACAATTAAGATTCCTCGAGTTACGTAGCATCGTACAAGGTACAAATATGTTTTTTCTAAACCAGCAATTACGTCATAAGAAACATCATTTGTCTCTCCCAGCTCTTTAAAAATTGTTAGAAAGTTTGAATTATAATGAAACAGAAAGACAGATAGTCATTACCACTGAAAGTATGTACCATAGGCCGAGTTATTGAAGACACTTTCAATACTAATCTTGATAAAATCAAAAATGAGATCAAGATTAGTATTGAAAGTGTTGAAAATATCCCAGAACTGACAACAAACCACGAGGACACACAAATAGCTCACCTACTCCTCTTCGCATTGCATATTAATGAAGGTTCTGAAACAATTTACATGTATATGTTGCGTTCTTACTCGGTCGAAATAGACACCCCAATCGTTCTCCTCACAAACGATCATTCAAAATATACACAGTTTGATCGATAGTGAGACGGGCAAAGGTAGATAAGAAATCATCTCTCAACCCTCTGTGTTTCGAGATAACTTTGGCTCCCATTACAAGTAACGCTGCAACAACCCCCGTTCTGATTCATTGCGGGGCGTTTTATACAAAATTGACAGCATTTTTCATCGAAACAAAGATTGATTATTGTTATTAATAATATTTCCGCCCCACACCATTACAATTGAGGACTTTATCTTACCTGAAATGGGTACAAATCGTCGTATTTAAAATCGAGGTGTTAGCCGTTACTAACACCACCATCTTATATTTTGATAGTCTCTATCACCCAGACAAATATTCTACGTACGCTGGAGACTAGGGGGGTCTGGGTGACCGAGACTAATAATTTGACGGCTGTCAATTTGCAACGTGAAAATGATGGGTGTTGATCGTAGCTAAAAACAAGCACATCAGTATATCTCAACGTTTTTAGCTACGTTCTCGTAGCTAGGGCAAAGGTAGAAAATATCGCGAAGGCGCCTTACGTCAATAGATGACGCTAAAAGACAGATTTAATCTTGGTGAAAAAATAACAGGCCTTTTTTATGACTACCTTGCCGTAGTGGCCTTTGCTGCATGACTGGAATGAAGATTTACAACGTGAATTGGTATCTGAAGGATATTCCAAGGATATGCGAAGTGTTGTTCGCAACAAAGACAATATTTACCTCGTTCTTATAATGAACTTTTGATTTTGACAAAGAATAAATTAATATCTTAATATATCTCTGATTTACAATGTTTTTATGCACATTTCCAGACAAACTGTAGCTAATGAGCGAAAAGACTAACATTAAACCACGTTTGAGCCCAATTCTAAATAGGAATATTATAAACATATTTAGAGATGTTTCATTAAGCTCTAAGAAACTTAATTTTACAGCGGAGAATATAGTTACACCGGGGTGCAAATGTTTTTCATGGGTTTTTTTTATTTATCACAGTTTTCACTGCGTTTTCTCATATGGGGTAAATTTCAAAAAAGGGTATTAATCAGTGTATGGCACTAACATGCCACCGTTGTATCACTACAGGCCCGGGACTGTGCAGCGCAGTGGACACGTACTGCTAACCCCCGGACCAATTCTCTTAATCTGAAATGTACGCCTGATGTGATTTCTGCGCATTGTGTCTTGTCCGTAGATTTGCATTGTGTAATTGTTTGTGGTGCAGTCATCTCCTGGTTATTTGCTGAAAAGTGCTAATTGCTCTGTTTTGAAAATATATACATTTGTGGTTCCTATAGCCAAGGGAAACAGAGCGGCCTGCAAGTCACGTGAAGGTGTTTGATTCCAAATTTTATTTGGATATAAAATCAGCAATTAGAACATTTCCAGAAGCCAGCAATATTTGGGGTCGAGGGACCCATTTCAAAGGACAATGGGTGTTTATTAAATGGCCGGATCGACGGAACCGGGAGAATATTATGAAACACCTATCATTTTAAAGCTCATATAATTACCAATTGTGTTTTCTCTCTATTCATGTGGGTAAATTGTTTTCTGAGCCAACATCATTGCTTTATGCTTAGGCCAATGACAAATAACACAAGTTTCAAGGCAAAACATTAGAGCGATATTTTTAATGGTATTGATGGTTATATCTGACGTATATTTTCTAAAGCTTGAAACGATAATTGCAGCCAGTCTTATCAGACAATACTCAAACATATACGAAATTGGACTTACTACATTTGAATATTTAAGTCTCAATTTTAACGTAATTCGGGTGGGGCAACCTCCCCTTGGTCAGTTAACAACACACGTTGCGCATGTTTTATTATAAGGCTGTAGCGGACAAATTGTACAATTATATTTATAAGGAATTGGATATACAAATTCAAAATATTAAAGAATGTTGATGACATCCTTTGTCCCGCGAAGCATGTTAGGGGGCGCGGTGATATAGCGAGGAAGATAGTAAAAAAAATATTCTGCAGTTGTAAATACAACAGATGGTACGGTTTGTAACGATTTGTTCCCAAACTGTGTGAAGTGTGGGCTTAACAGTTGATGAATTTAACATTTCGCAGATGGTACGGTTTGTAACGATTGGTTCCCAAACTGTGGGCTTACCAGTTGATGAATTTAATATTTCGCAACAATCCATTCCAAAGATGCACCCCTTTTCCCAAAACCTTTTGCATGCGATAACGGTTAATATTTAAGGAGTTATGTGAGAATGACCAATGTGGATATTCTGCATGCTACGACCTTGCAGTCTGGTGCCCCGTCCAACATTCACTAAAACATTGTGAACTTATTTCGGTGTGAAATAATTTAAGGGTAATGCCAGGTGAAACCCCATCGACATCCAGTGTTCCGTGACCTCCCATTACTGTTATTCCACCCCCGTCTTTCTGAAAATTATGTTAACCTATGCGAGGCTGCATTTTGAAAACAAAAGAAAATCAAATTTAGTGTAAATCTTTGGGGTTAGGAAAGTACGAACCGTATCGATATTCAACGCTTTTCTTTCCATGATATCACTTGTCAATGGTTTATATATTATCTGATATTTTTTTTTTCGGTAGACCTTTTTTATGTGGAATACTTACCTTTGCAATTAGGGTCGGACCATGTACCATTTGAATGACATACCCAGTTGACATCTGGATAATAGGACGGAACACAGGAATATCCTAGCGTAGTACCAATGAAAAATAACTCGACACTTTGATCAAATCCTGGTACAACATGCACATCAGTTGGAGTAGTAGGTGGTGGGCAGTCTGAAAAGGTGATGCAACGGTTATATTTTATATATCCTTAAGATTCATAATGTAAAAGCTAAATTTGCTTAGTGCAGTTTCTGGGGTTTTCAGGTGATGGAGGGGGGGGGCATTTATTCGAATGACAAGCGCATAATCGGGTCTCTAAACCGACCGATAACCGTGATGAATGGATAAGAACACCCTAGGAAATAACTCTGGCAGAATAGATCTCACAGAGCACATACGTAACACATTCTAAAGTGATTGTGGTCTGACGAACATTTGGTTGTTATAGACCGGTTTGTACCAATATCAAAAAGGACCGAGGTCTCTTTAATATACTATTTAAAAAAGTAGGGGATATTTGATTTTGGGGGCATAATACTAAAATATTCAAATGACTACGACAAAAGTCACTATAGAACCTAACAGAAGATACATGTCCAGTAACATGTGACGCCCAAACGCACCAATAGCTACCGCATGGAATGCAGGTGATGCTTGGGATCATCATGGGGGCCCAACCCAAGATTTGCACGACTCTGACTTTGAATGTTACAGTCATTGTGACATTGAATTCCAGGGTGGAAACATCAGTTTAATTGTTTTAGTGACCAGAAAACAGATTTTGATATGCGTCGGCTTACCAAAATTGAAAGGTTACGTGCCCTTGGCATGCTTCAGATCGACACAACACAGGCGGTTGTGGCGCGGACGATGAATGTTTCTCAGTCTGTAATAAGCAGGCTATGGTCCGGATACTCTGTTACACAATCTGTACAGAACAGACCACGCCCAGGTCGACCAAGGGCGACAACTCAAGCCCAGGATCGATTTATCCGTACCCTGGCCTTGAGAAATCGTGTCATCACAGAAAATCAAATAAGCACTCGTCTTCAAACAGACACTGGTGTGAGAGTGAGTGGCCAGACGATTCGAAATCGACTGCATAGGGGTCACCTTTGCGCCCGACGTCCTCGCGTGATCCCTTGTTTGAGAGATCATCACATTCAGGCAAAACGTCATTGGTGTAGGGATCGTCAACACTGGGATAATAGACGCCGGAGCAATGTAATGTTTTCAGATGAGTCACGGTTCACTGCTGATTTTTTGGACAGAAGTAGGAGGGTGTGGCGTCGTCGAAACGAGCGCTTCCAAGGCGTTAACGTAAAAAGACATGATCGATTTGGGAGTTGTTCTGTTATGGTGTGGGGAGGCATCACTGTTGCTGGAAGAACGGCTTACATGTTGTCACAGGGCCATGGTCGTTACAGGTTACCTCTAACAACAGGACATCACCACATTACCTTGGTCAGCACTGAGTCCCGACCTCTCCCCCAACGAGCATTTCTGGGACATACTTGGACAGCGGTTACTTCAACGTCAACAACGTCCTGCCAATGTCCAAGAATTTGCTGCTGCGTTGCAACATGAATGGGACAATCTAGACCAAAATGACCTTAGACGTCTCATAGGAGTATGCCACGTCGGATCAATGCTTGTTTGGCAAACAGAGGAGGATTTACTCGTTACTGACTTTGTTGTGATGCTGTGGAAACTTTGCTGTTTGCCCCCGGGTATCATTTTACCCTTATAATGGTCAGTCTGTGCCTTACTTAGTCTAACGATCATTTGGAATAAATCGATGAATGTGAACTTCATTTCAATTTGTCATTTGTTTCTTCGTCAGTTTCATTAGGTGACTTTAATAACACTTAAAAGTCAAATATCCCCTACTTTTATACGCCAACATTTTCATGTGGACGTATTATGTCGTCGCCCCTGTCCGTCCGCACCGCCGTCCACAATTGTTTGTGGAGCCTCCACAGGTTACAATTCTTACCCGATTTTGACGAAACTTCAAATATAGGTTTATCCCCAAATGATCTCGGCTGCTTTCGATATTGGCATGTATCGGATAGAAACTTCATGGATTATGGCCCCTGATTGTACGACAAATCACGTTTTTAGCTTGTGGACCCAATAGAGGTCACAATTTTGAACCGATTTTGATGAAACTTGACATGCATGTTTATAACGCAAATATCTTGGTTTCCTTTCGATATTTGCGCCTATCAGAACGTAATTTCCTGAATGATTGTTCGAAAAATCACCTATTTTAGCTTGTGGTACCTTTGGAGGTGACAATTATTATCTGATTTGAAAAACCGTTTTATTATATCACCGTTACACTCTAAGGAAGGTTGAGTTCGAATTTCGGGAAAATCGGACCAAAATGGCCGCCGGTTGTACGCGAATACTGTTAAAAAATGGTATATCAAGGTTGTAGACCCTGTAGAGGTAACAATTTTAATTTGATTTTGATGAATCTTGAAACTTGAAATGCATGGTTATAACCCAAAGATCTCGGTTCCTTACATTATTTGCACATATCGGATCATAACTTCCTGAATTATTGCCCCTGATTGTCCGACAAATCCCCTATGGTCCCTCTGGAGGTCACTTTTATTATCCGATTTTAAAAAAACGTTTGACTCTTTCCCCGTTGCACCCTACGGCCAAACAAAATGGCCGCCGTTTTTACGCGAATAGTGTAAAATATGGTATGAAACTTGAAATGCATGTTTTTAACCTATAGATCTCGAATCTTTTCGATATTTACGCATATCAAATTGTAACTTAATGAATTATGGCCTTTGATTGTAGGAAAAATCACTTTCGGTATTGCTTGTTATCTATCCACCTCTCGAAAATGTGGGCGTATCCTGCCTGGCAGTGTCAGCTTACTACCTTTTTGAATAGTATGTAAAAACACATATTTTTAGTTTCGTCGAAATGTGTGGATAAAAATTGTTACCTGTAGAGTTCCCACAAGTAAATCTGAACTGAAGCCAGGGTGGAGAGGAGTGAAGACATAATACTTCTCCATGAATACTTTTCAACACATTTCACCATACTTTGTTTTGAAAGAAATGCTTTTATCACAAAACAATGAAGTGTGGACAATAAACATAATCACCGAATTAGTTCCGAATAGTGTGATAATGTGTTTTATATTTTCAAAGTGACGTCTTTATACGCCCACATTTTCATGTGGACGTATTACATCGTCGCCCCTGTCCTACCGGACGTCCGTCCGTCCACAATTGTTTGTGGACTCTTTACAGGTCACAATTCTTGTCCGAT